>CAWUFW010002824.1:0-1200000 GCA_963921515.1 Calotriton arnoldi | reverse complement strand
GAGACTGTTGATTTCTTCTTCAACTTGTGGCAGTAGGTGGATGGGCACTCGTCTGTGATGTTGGGCCACCGGCGTGATTGCTTCATTTATATGTAGCGTTATCTGTTTTCCTTTCAACTTCCCGAGACCTTTCAGTATTGCTGGGTATTCTTGTAGAATGTTCTCCTTTTCCGACATGTGATACGTCATAGCTTGCAACCCCATCACTTGCGCTGTTACATTGCTTAGCAGGCATGGTGCTGGGATGTCACCTTTTAGCACGTGTATTTCTTCTTTGTATGACCTGCCTTTGTATGTTAGAGTCTCTGTAAATTTTCCTATGTTTTCTACCGGTCTTTTGGAGCCCCACGTGAACACGTCTACGGTTGACGGTGACAGCGATGGCTTCACTTTCATTTTCCTGTATTCTGACATGCACATGATGTTGCATGTTGCTCCGCTGTCTAGCACGAACTTAGCTTGGTGGCTCCCGACACCGATGTCCACGGTGGCGGTTTTCTTTATTTGCTGCTTCTCCACCAGCTGAATGTGCTCCGACCTTGTGTCTTCTTTGGGCTCATCTGACATTAGATATAGTCTCGCCTCATTCACTGGTGTTGCCGTCTCTTCGGACTCGTCAGAGGAGCTACGATTTGCCGTTTCCATGTGTCGGGCGTATCTGTTGCTGGTCATCCGCGGTCTTATTGCTCTGCCTCTCTCACTTCTGCCTTGTCTGCTCATGCACATGCTTGCAAAGTGATTGTCCCTGTTGCACTTTCTGCACTTCTGGCCCATTGCTGGGCAGGCACCGACATGCGGGAATTCAATGCCACATCGATAGCATATTTGTTCGCCCCTCTTTTGTTGTACTGGTGCCTGGTATTCTTTTTTTTTGAACGCCCCAGCGACGCGATGCGCCAGCGCCACTCTCTTTTCTTTTCCCATTTCCATTTGCTTGGCATGAGCTGTGGCCCGTGCTTCCGTGCGAGCCATCGTCAATATCTTCTCTAGCGTCGTTGGTTCCTTTAGAACGCGTGCTCGGAAATCCACTGATTGACAACCTTCAATAATGCGCAATCTTATCTCTTGCTCGTTGTCAAACTGGTCAAACGCGCAGTATGTTACTAGTTTACTCAGTCTAGTTGCAAAATCGTCCAAGCTTTCTTCATCTTGCTGACATGCAGTGTTGAACGTATACCTCTCGAAGTCAACGTTTCGTTGAGGGTCGAACTTCTCGGTGAGGCATTTTATTACTCCTTTGTAGTCCGTTGTCTTATCACTGGGGAAGGTGATGAGCAGATCTTCTACTTCATCCCCTGCGAGATTTAGAAACAGGTCTAGTTGTTTGGTTGCCACGACGTCCGTGGCGCGCATGTAGCGCTCAAATTGCCTGATCCATCTCTCCCATCTGATGCCTGCTTGCGGTTCCGACAGGCTAAATGGTAACGGTCTGCGGAATATTGCTTTTGCGCTCTGTTTCTCTGTGTCGCTCATTTTCTTGCTTTTGTACTTCTCTTGCTTCTTTCCTTTATTTAGTCTTTTGTGGTCGTTGTATTTCTTGTATTTTCAATGTTTGTTTGTTTTTTCGTTTTTTTTTTCTTCTTTATTTTCCATGCATTTCAATGGCTGCCTGACTTCAAAATGGCCGCTGAGCTTTCCTGTGCTCTGATTGGCTTATTTTGCCTGGTTTCAAAATGGCCGCCGCAGTCTCGCGAGATTTCAGCCTCTCGGGCCTTTGCCTGACCTTCTAAGATGGCCGCCGCTTGTTCCTGGCTCTTGATTGGTCCGGCCCGCCTGTCCTTAAGATGGCCGCCAACTCTCGCGATAGTTCGTTTGAACTTCGCGCGTCAGTAGCGTTAACTCGCTTTCCAGTCACTTTTGCTTACCGCTCTTGTCCTGCGGTCGGGGTGGGCTCCCGCAACGGTGTTTTCTTGGCCACTCGGACCGGGGTGGGCTCCTGGCTCCGGTTACAGTATCGCTCTCGGCTACTCGGACCAGGGTGGGCTCCTGGCTCCGGTTCTTCTTCCTCTCAGCTCCTGACGCCACGGCGATTTTTTGTCAGCGGACCAGGGTGGGCTCCTGGCTCCGTCGCTCCGGCTGCTCTCGGCGACGCCACGGGGATTTCTCTTCACCAGGGTGGGCTCCTGGCTCCGTCGTCGACCTCGACCTTCTTCCTTGGGATAACGATGATCCCACCTTCGTTCGCCAGTTGTCGTGTCCCCGCTGTCCCCCACAGACGTACGCAGGACACAGGTAAGAGGTTGGCTATTCTTTATTCTCTCTCTGCTCCCCTGCCCACACACGTGTATCCTCTTCCCCTGCTCCTTGGTACTGCCCCTTGTCCCCACACCCTGACCGGATGTGGTGTCCGGTTTCCCTTGTCCCCACTGTCCACTCTGGGTCCTAGTGCCCGTCTCCAGGTCACTACAGTCTGCCTCACTTCAGCGCACATAATGTGCCCACGGGACAAGCTGTTCATTTAATTGAGTGATCTCAAATGATAGTCATGTTTAGTTATATTCCAGTCTTCAAGCCGGAGCTCAACCAGTTGTATATGTCATGTCCTTTCCTATATCACAGCTGCTTTGTGTTATCTCAAGAATCAGAAGGATACTAAATGTGGATAATGATGTATTTGGCTTGCTCTTTGAGGAAAATGGTGTTATGGAAACATTTTAGTTTTTTATAGCATTCCATTTGCCAGTAGTAAAAAATGTTAAGGCATATCAAATGAGCAGGGGGCGTGGCCAGACCGGCGACCAATAGAGCGCACGTCACTGAAGCTCTGCGTCCCGGCTCCCGGCAACGCGGGATAGTCGTGGAACACTCTCCTACCTGATGACCTCATGGGGTGATTCGAGTGCAGGATGCTCGAATAACCCCCACCAGGTCGTGGACTCCATTGCCTGGGCCACGCGGAGCCAGATATCAGCGGAGCGGCGGGCCTAGCTCAGCTTCAGAAGCACCGCGGTGACAGGGACCTGGGGTGGACTTGAGGCCAGGGCTTCCGAGCCCCTGCTGGGCCTCTCCGCCTACCTGACACTGCGTCGGTGCTCACGACTGGGCCGCAGTGGCTGAAGAAGAAGAGTCGTTGGGCTGCTATGCTCTTTCCTACCTCCGGGCCCATGGCGAGCCGGGGAGTGGAGTGGAGCATGAGATGCAGACCGCGTGGTCTGTTGCTGCCCGCACTGCTGGGAGCGCAGAAAGCGATAGGCTGACGTCGCCATGGGGACCGTGCTTGAAAGGTGAGCTGCGGCTACTGCGGGGAAAGGGGCTGGGCAGCGGTGCCTATTGTCATCTGTGGGCCCGGGAGCGACGAAGTTGGAGCTTGCGGTCCTGGCGCTCTGCCCCACCCCTACCCCCTCAACCCTATCCGACAATGATGGCAGCACCTCTGGGGGAGGAGGCCCGCTCTATCTTTCCCATGGATACCGGTGAGCGAGGAGCATGTGGCTGGGCTAAAATGGGTCGAAAGGAGCACTAGGCCGGCACAGCTAGAAGGATCGTCATCGCCAGGGCCCCATGCAAAAATTATACCAGACCGCGGGGTGACTGCTGCTGGGCCCGGCTGTTCGTTTTCCTGACGGGGAGTGGGCGGCTGGGATGAAGGGGCCTAGAGGAGCACTGGGTGTGCATGGCTAGGAGGATCGGCACAGCTGGGTCCCTATGCAAACTTATATTGGACAGCAGAGAGACAGCTGCTGGGCCTGTTTGTCTGCAGGCCGGGTGTGGAGACACATTGGGTGCCTCTCCGACTGGCTGGCGTCGTTATGGGCTTTTTGGACCCCTAACAATGCATGTTACAGTTTGAACGTGCAGGGGACTGAGAGGAGATGCACCCTCCTGGTGAGATGGCAGGGGCAACTGAAAATCTCCCAGCCACCGCTACAACATGCCACGCTGGACGCCCTAATGTTGGAGATCCAAGTGGGGTTCAAGGCTATGAACTCCAAGTTAGATGCCCTATCGGGCAGATTGGTCAGCATGGCAGAATGTCTAGACCACCAACAGACCACCATTGAGGGTGCCGAGGAGCGAATCTCGACGCTGGAGGATGGGGCGGCCTCCATCTCGAAACGCCTTGAGAAAGTTGAACATCAACTTAAAAGAGTGGCCCTAAAGAATGAAAGATTTAAAAGCCAGGTCTCGCCACCACAACCTTTGCATTACTGGTGTGTCGGAGTCCACCGCCACCAGGACAATGGACTTGTTTGTCGAGACTCTAGTGGGAGAATTCTTCAAGCGTGAGGCCTTTTCCACAGCCTTCTTGGTGGAGCATGCCCACCGTTCATTGGGGCCCAGGCCCCACAGCAAGTGGACCCATGGCCCATCATTGAGTGAATGCTCAATTTCAGGGACAGGGACACAGCTCTTCACCTGGCGCGCTAAACGTGGACAGGTCCACTGCCAAGGTGTGGTGTTCTCATTTTATCAGGGTTTCACCTTAATGGTGCAAGAGGCGTGCCGCAAGTTTAACACGGTGAAGGCTACGCTCAGGGATATGAGCCTCAGATATGGCATGCTCTACTCGGCGTGGCTGCACGTGGATACACAGGAAGGGAAGATGCGCATATTTGACACCCCCTGCAGAAGACCAGGAGTTCTACAAGAAGTACGCTAGGGATCACCAGAACACTCCGGAGGGCTCCCCGTCCAGGACCCCCCCAAATTGGACACCACGAACAGCTCTGATCTTTTCCCTGTGGACTGATGATTGTTGCCTGCTAGATCCTGGCCGAACTGCGACCATACCGTTGCTCGGTCGGGGGCACAAACTTCTGGACCTTGCTCCTTGGGATTTGCCGCCTGCAGTGGCGGCGTTGCCGGGCCCCGGATGATGAGACCAATAGACCCGCGATGGTAATTAAAAGGGACCGGCCAGTTAGGGTTTTTCAACGCACACTCAGATACACGTCCCCCGTGTATATGTCTTTATCCCGATTTCACTAGATGTCAGTACCCTGGAATGGGAGCCGGCCGTTAGTGCGTTGCCCACCCCACATAGTGTACACAAACTTGTTCTTCATATCACTTGGGGTATTTTTTTGTATTGTTCTTTGATGGGATGTTCCCCGGTGCTATTTTGCCTGGGATGGGTGGGGGCAAGGGGCCAGTGGGGATTGTTTTTTCTGTTCTTGATCGTGCACTATTCCTTAAACCTGTTAGCAATATCGCATCCAACAGGGACTCTGTTACCTTTCATGTCCTGGAATATTAGAGACATTAACAACCCCCCCAAAGGCAAACTAGTGCTGCAATATCTGACTAGGCATGGGCTAAAAATTGCCTTTTTATAAGAAATGCTCACATCTCCCGGCAACCCCGACCTATGCCTCCTCATGGGGCCCACACCGGTACTACTCAAACTACAGTTCAAATTGTTTGTATATTGATACACCAGTCAGTCCCCTTCACTCCCCTGGACAGCTTCTCGGACGCGGATAGGAGATATGTGGCCGTGACCGGCCAAATTGCAGGCCAGTTGGTGCTATTGTTATATATCTATCCACCAAATGTAGACTCCCCTGAATTCTATCACGCTCTGGCAGCACTGCTTGACAAGACGGATACAGACCACACCATTGGAACAGGGGTGGGAGCACACCGCTCCACCTCCCAGGCAAGGTTCGCCCCAGGCATTGTGGTAAATGCAGTCTCTTGTTTCTTTGCTTTGCTAAAATATTTTCGAGTGTTCCGCCAGAGTTGGCGCAGATAGTGCTGATCTCTAGACACGTGTTTCTGGTTCTTTAACCGTCATCAGTAGAGATTACAGTCTTCAAATTAGGGGTTTGCTGAGTAGGCTGCCAAACATCACATCAGGTCAAGTACCTCTCACTGGCGCGCGGGTGCTTCTTCCACGAGCTCGTCAGCTCAAATGACTCACGGGAGTACATTTAAACAGGAACAGGGGTGAGAGCACACCGCTTCACCTCCCAGGCAAGGTTCGCCCCAGGCATTGTGGTATATAAGACTGTATTCTCTACTGATGACGGTTAATAAACCAGAAACACGTGTCTAGAGATCAGCACTATCTGCGCCAACCTTGGCGAAACACTCGAAAATATCGGAGCGAGCTACAAGAAACTGCATTTACCAGAATGCTAGGGGCGAACCTTGCCTGAGAGGTCAGCGGTGTGCTCCCACATCCTGTTGTCTATTTAAAGTACTCCCGCGAGTCATTGAGCTGACGAGCTCGTGGATGAAGCACCTGCGCGCCAGTGAGAGGTACCGGACCTGATATAATGTTTGGCAGCCTACTCAGCAAACCCCAAAATACAAGACTGTATTCTCTACTGATGACGGTTAATAAACCAGAAACACGTGTCTAGAGATCAGCACTATCTGCGACAACATTTGGCGAAACACTCGAAAATATGGGAGCGAGCTACAAGAAACTGCATTTACCAGAATTAAGGGTGGGCGGCAAATTCCGTTCCGCTCGCGGAACTTGCAAAATTTCGGCATTTCCGCGTTCCGCGCGGAACGCGGAAATGTCGAAACTTCCGCGATCCGCGGCGGAACGGAATTTGGGTGCATGAAGCACTTACAGATTTAAATAAAGCAGGTGCCCGAGTTGAAGCTCAAATTCTGTAACGCATTAATCAGCACAAAAAATTCGTGAGCAAGGTCGAGGCTAAGCAGGAGTGCTTTCTGCCCAGATCTACCACCAAACATTAGCTGTAATCCCTGATGGAGGTCTTTGCATCCTTGATTTTCTCGAGCGCAATCCCCGTGTAGGTCCAGTGGCCAGGAGGTTCTTTCTCCT
Source organism: Calotriton arnoldi (assembly GCA_963921515.1). Classification (NCBI taxonomy): domain Eukaryota; kingdom Metazoa; phylum Chordata; class Amphibia; order Caudata; family Salamandridae; genus Calotriton; species Calotriton arnoldi. The sequence goes on along the minus strand of CAWUFW010002824.1, from coordinate 1,193,255 downwards.
TATCTGCTGCTCAGATCGTGCTCTGACCCTTTATAATGAAGATGCAGCCTACTCAGCAAACCCCAAAATACAAAACTGTATTCTCTACTGATGATGGTTAATAAACCAGAAACACGTGTCTAGAGATCAGCACTATCTGCGCCAACCTTGGCAAAACACTCGAAAATATCGGAGCGAGCTACAAGAAACTGCATTTACCAGAATGCTAGGGGCGAACTTTGCCTGAGAGGTCAGCGGTGTGCTCCCACATCCTGTTGTCTATTTAAAGTACTCCCATGAGTCATTGAGCTGACGAGCTCGTGGATGAAGCACCTGCGCGGCAGTGAGTGGTACCGGACCTGATATAATGTTTGGCAGCCTACTCAGCAAACCCCAAAATACAAGACTGTATTCTCTACTGATGACGGTTAATAAACCAGAAACACGTGTCTAGAGATCAGCACTATCTGCGCCAACCTTGGCGAAACACTCTAAAACATTGGAGCGAGCTACAAGAAACTGCATTTACCAGAATGCTAGGGGCGAACCTTGCCTGAGAGGTCAGCGGTGTGCTCCCACATCCTGTTGTCTATTTAAAGTACTCCCGTGAGTCATTGAGCTGAGGAGCTCGTGGATGAAGCACCTGCGTGCCAGTGAGAGGTACCGAACCTGATATAATGTTTGGCAGCCTACTAAGCAAACCCCAAAATACAAGACTGTATTCTCTACTGATGACGGTTAATAAACCAGAAACACGTGTCAAGAGATCAGCACTATCTGCGCCAACCTTGGCGAAACACTCGAAAATATCGGAGCGAGCTACAAGAAACTGCATTTACCAGAATGCTAGGGGCGAACCTTGCCTGAGAGGTCAGCGGTGTGCTCCCACATCCTGTTGTCTATTTAAAGTACTCCCGTGAGTCATTGAGTTGAGGAGCTCGTGGATGAAGCACCTGCGCGCCAATGAGAGGTACCGGACCTGATATAATGTTTGGCAGCCTACTCAGCAAACCCCAAAATACAAGACTGTATTCTCTACTGATGATGGTTAATAAACCAGAAACACGTGTCTAGAGATCAGCCCTATCTGCGCCAACCTTGGCGAAACACTCGAAAATATCGGAGCGAGCTACAAGAAACTGCATTTACCAGAATGCTAGGGGCGAACCTTGCCTGAGAGGTCAGCGGTGTGCTCCCACATCCTGTTGTCTATTTAAAGTACTCCCGTGAGTCATTGAGCTGACGAGCTCGTGGATGAAGCACCTGCGCGCCAGTGAGAGGTACCGGACCTGATATAATGTTTGGCAGCCTACTCAGCAAACCCCAAAATACAAGACTGTATTCTCTACTGATGACGGTTAATAAACCAGAAACACGTGTCTAGAGATCAGCACTATCTGCGACAACCTTGGCGAAACACTCGAAAATATCGGAGCGAGCTACAAGAAACTGCATTTACCAGAATGCTAGGGGCGAACCTTGCCTGAGAGGTCAGCGGTGTGCTCCCACATCCTGTTGTCTATTTAAAGTACTCACGTGAGTCATTGAGCTGACGAGCTCGTGGATGAAGCGCCTGCGCGCCAGTGAGAGGTACCGGACCTGATATAATGTTTGGCAGCCTACTCAGCAAACCCCAAAATACAAGACTGTATTCTCTACTGATGACGGTTAATAAACCAGAAACACGTGTCAAGAGATTACCACTATCTGCGCCAACCTTGGCGAAACACTCGAAAATATCGGAGCGAGCTACAAGAAACTGCATTTACCAGAATGCTAGGGGCGAACCTTGCCTGAGAGGTCAGCGGTGTCCTCCCACATCCTGTTGTCTATTTAAAGTACTCCCGTGAGTCATTGAGCTGACGAGCTCGTGGATGAAGCACCTGCGCGCCAGTGAGAGGTACCGGACCTGATATAATGTTTGCCAACTTACTCAGCAAACCCCAAAATACAAGACTGTATTCTCTACTGATGACGGTTAATAAACCAGAAACACGTGTCTAGAGATCAGCACTATCTGCGCCAACCTTGGCGAAACACTCGAAAATATCGGAGCGAGCTACAAGAAACTGCATTTACCAGAATGCTAGGGGCGAACCTTGCCTGAGAGGTCAGCGGTGTGCTCCCACATCCTGTTGTCTATTTAAAGTACTCCCGTGAGTCATTGAGCTGACGAGCTCGTGGATGAAGCGCCTGCGCGCCAGTGAGAGGTACCGGACCTGATATAATGTTTGGCAGCCTACTCAGCAAACCCCAAAATACAAGACTGTATTCTCTACTGATGACGGTTAATAAACCAGAAACACGTGTCTAGAGATCAGCACTATCTGCGCCAACCTTGGCGAAACACTCGAAAATATCGGAGCGAGCTACAAGAAACTGCATTTACCAGAATGATAGGGCGAACCTTGCCTGAGAGGTCAGCGGTGTGCTCCCACATCCTGTTGTCTATTTAAAGTACTCCCTTGAGTCATTGAGCTGACGAGCTCGTGGATGAAGCACCTGCGCGCCAGTGAGAGGTACCGAACCTGATATAATGTTTGGCAGCCTACTCAGCAAACCCCAAAATACAAGACTGTATTCTCTACTGATGACGGTTAATAAACCAGAAACACGTGTCAAGAGATTAGCACTATCTGCGCCAACCTTGGCGAAACACTCGAAAATATCGGAGCGAGCTACAAGAAACTGCATTTACCAGAATGCTAGGGGCGAACCTTGCCTGAGAGGTCAGCGGTGTCCTCCCACATCCTGTTGTCTATTTAAAGTACTCCCGTGAGTCATTGAGCTGACGAGCTCGTGGATGAAGCACCTGCGCGCCAGTGAGAGGTACCGGACCTGATATAATGTTTGCCAACTTACTCAGCAAACCCCAAAATACAAGACTGTATTCTCTACTGATGACGGTTAATAAACCAGAAACACGTGTCTAGAGATCAGCACTATCTGCGCCAACCTTGGCGAAACACTCGAAAATATCGGAGCGAGCTACAAGAAACTGCATTTACCAGAATGCTAGGGGCGAACCTTGCCTGAGAGGTCAGCGGTGTGCTCCCACATCCTGTTGTCTATTTAAAGTACTCCCGTGAGTCATTGAGCTGACGAGCTCGTGGATGAAGCACCTGCGCGCCAGTGAGGTGGTACCGGACCTGATATAATGTTTGGCAGCCTACTCAGCAAACCCCAAAATACAAGGCTGTATTCTCTACTGATGACGGTTAATAAACCAGAAACACGTGTCTAAAGATCAGCACTATCTGCGCCAACCTTGGCGAAACACTCGAAAATATCGGAGCGAGCTACAAGAAACTGCATTTACCAGAATGCTAGGGGCGAACCTTGCCTGGAGAGGTCAGCGGTGTGCTCCTACATCCTGTTGTCTATTTAAAGTACTCCCGTGAGTCACTGAGCTGGCGAGCTCGTGGATGAAGCACCTGCGCGCCAGTGAGAGGTACTGGACCTGATATAATGTTTGGCAACCTACTCAGCAAACCCCAAAATACAAGACTGTATTCTCTACTGATGACGGTTAATAAACCAGAAACACGTGTCTAGAGATCAGCACTATCTGCGCCAACCTTGGCGAAACACTCGAAAATATCGGAGCGAGCTACAAGAAACTGCATTTACCAGAATGCTAGGGGCGAACCTTGCCTGAGAGGTCAGCGGTGTGCTCCCACATCCTGTTGTCTATTTAAAGTACTCCCGTGAGTCATTGAGCTGACGAGCTCGTGGATGAAGCACCTGCGCGCCAGTGAGAGGTACCGGACCTGATATAATGTTTGGCAGCCTACTCAGCAAACCCCAAAATACAAGACAGTATTCTCTACTGATGACGGTTAATAAACCAGAAACACGTGTCTAGAGATCAGCACTATCTGCGCCAACCTTGGCGAAACACTCGAAAATATCGGAGCGAGCTACAAGAAACTGCATTTACCAGAATGCTAGGGGCGAACCTTGCCTGAGAGGTCAGCGGTGTGCTCCCACATCCTGTTGTCTATTTAAAGTACTCCCCTGAGTCATTGAGCTGATGAGCTCGTGGATGAAGCACCTGCGCGCCAGTGAGAGGTACCGGACCTGATATAATGTTTGGCAGCAAACCCCAAAATACAAGACTGTATTCTCTACTGATGACGGTTAATAAACCAGAAACACGTGTCTAGAGATCAGCACTATCTGCGCCAACGTTGGCGAAACACTCGAAAATATCGGAGCGAGCTACAAGAAACTGCATTTACCAGAATGCTAGGGGCGAACCTTGCCTGAGAGGTCAGCGGTGTGCTCCCACATCCTGTTGTCTATTTAAAGTACTCCCGTGAGTCATTGAGCTGGCGAGCTCGTGTATGAAGCACCTGCGCGCCAGTGAGTGGTACCGGACCTGATATAATGTTTGGCAGCCTACTCAGCAAACCCCAAAATACAAGACTGTATTCTCTACTGATGACGGTTAATAAACCAGAAACACGTGTCTAAAGATCAGCACTATCTGCGCCAACCTTGGCGAAACACTCGAAAATATCGGAGCGAGCTACAAGAAACTGCATTTACCAGAATGCTAGGGGCGAACCTTGCCTGAGAGGTCAGCGGTGTGCTCCCACATCCTGTTGTCTATTTAAAGTACTCCTGTGAGTTATTGAGCTGACGAGCTCCTGGATGAAGCACCTGCGCGCCAGTGAGAGGCTCCGGACCTGATATAATGTTTGGCAGCCTACTCAGCAAACCCCAAAATACAAGACTGTATTCTCTACTGATGACGGTTAATAAACCAGAAACACGTGTCTAGAGATCAGCGCTATCTGCGCCAACTTTGGTGAAACACTCTAAAACATTGGAGCGAGCTACAAGAAACTGCATTTACCAGAATGCTAGGGGCGAACCTTGCCTGAGAGGTCAGCGGTGTGCTCCCACATCCTGTTGTCTATTTAAAGTACTCCCGTGAGTCATTGAGCTGACGAGCTCGTGGATGAAGCACCTGCGCGCCAGTGAGTGGTACCGGACCTGATATAATGTTTGGCAGCCTACTCAGCAAACCCCAAAATACAAGACTGTATTCTCTACTGATGACGGTTAATAAACCAGAAACACGTGTCTAAAGATCAGCACTATCTGCGCCAACCTTGGCGAAACACTCGAAAATATCGGAGCGAGCTACAAGAAACTGCATTTACCAGAATGCTAGGGGCGAACCTTGCCTGAGAGGTCAGCGGTGTGCTCCCACATCCTGTTGTCTATTTAAAGTACTCCCGTGAGTCATTGAGCTGACGAGCTCGTGGATGAAGCGCCTGCGCGCCAGTGAGAGGTACCGGACCTGATATAATGTTTGGCAGCCTACTCAGCAAACCCCAAAATACAAGACTGTATTCTCTACTGATGACGGTTAATAAACCAGAAACACGTGTCTAGAGATCAGCACTATCTGCGCCAACCTTGGCGAAACACTCGAAAATATCGGAGCGAGCTACAAGAAACTGCATTTACCAGAATGATAGGGGCGAACCTTGCCTGAGAGGTCAGCGGTGTGCTCCCACATCCTGTTGTCTATTTAAAGTACTCCCTTGAGTCATTGAGCTGACGAGCTCGTGGATGAAGCACCTGCGCGCCAGTGAGAGGTACCGAACCTGATATAATGTTTGGCAGCCTACTCAGCAAACCCCAAAATACAAGACTGTATTCTCTACTGATGACGGTTAATAAACCAGAAACACGTGTCAAGAGATTAGCACTATCTGCGCCAACCTTGGCGAAACACTCGAAAATATCGGAGCGAGCTACAAGAAACTGCATTTACCAGAATGCTAGGGGCGAACCTTGCCTGAGAGGTCAGCGGTGTGCTCCCACATCCTGTTGTCTATTTAAAGTACTCCCGTGAGTCACTGAGCTGACGAGCTCGTGGATGAAGCACCTGCGCGCCAGTGAGTGGTACCGGACCTGATATAATGTTTGGCAGCCTACTCAGCAAACCCCAAAATACAAGGCTGTATTCTCTACTGATGACGGTTAATAAACCAGAAACACGTGTCTAAAGATCAGCACTATCTGCGCCAACCTTGGCGAAACACTCGAAAATATCGGAGCGAGCTACAAGAAACTGCATTTACCAGAATGCTAGGGGCGAACCTTGCCTGAGAGGTCAGCGGTGTGCTCCTACATCCTGTTGTCTATTTAAAGTACTCCCGTGAGTCACTGAGCTGGCGAGCTCGTGGATGAAGCACCTGCGCGCCAGTGAGAGGTACCGGACCTGATATAATGTTTGGCAACCTACTCAGCAAACCCCAAAATACAAGACTGTATTCTCTACTGATGACGATTAATAAACCAGAAACACGTGTCTAGAGATCAGCACTATCTGCGCCAACCTTGGCGAAACACTCGAAAATATCGGAGCGAGCTACAAGAAACTGCATTTACCAGAATGCTAGGGGCGAACCTTGCCTGAGAGGTCAGCGGTGTGCTCCCACATCCTGTTGTCTATTTAAAGTACTCCTGTGAGTCATTGAGCTGACGAGCTCGTGGATGAAGCACCTGCGCGCCAGTGAGAGGTACCGGACCTGATATAATGTTTGGCAGCCTACTCAGCAAACCCCAAAATACAAGACTGTATTCTCTACTGATGACGGTTAATAAACCAGAAACACGTGTCTAGAGATCAGCACTATCTGCGCCAACCTTGGCGAAACACTCGAAAATATTGGAGCGAGCTACAAGAAACTGCATTTACCAGAATGCTAGGGGCGAACCTTGCCTGAGAGGTCAGCGGTGTGCTCCCACATCCTGTTGTCTATTTAAAGTACTCCCGTGAGTCATTGAGCTGACGAGCTCGTGGATGAAGCACCTGCGCGCCAGTGAGAGGTACCGGACCTGATATAATGTTTGGCAGCAAACCCCAAAATACAAGACTGTATTCTCTACTGATGACGGTTAATAAACCAGAAACACGTGTCTAGAGATCAGCACTATCTGCGCCAACGTTGGCGAAACACTCGAAAATATCGGAGCGAGCTACAAGAAACTGCATTTACCAGAATGCTAGGGGCGAACCTTGCCTGAGAGGTCAGCGGTGTGCTCCCACATCCTATTGTCTATTTAAAGTACTCCTGTGAGTCATTGAGCTGACGAGCTCGTGGATGAAGCACCTGCGCGCCAGTGAGAGCTACCGACCTGATATAATGTTTGGCAGCCTACTCAGCAAACCCCAAAATACAAGACTGTATTCTCTACTGATGACGGTTAATAAACCAGAACACGTGTCTAGAGATCAGCACTATCTGCGCCAACCTTGGCGAAACACTCGAAAATATCGGAGCGAGTTACAAGAAACTGCATTTACCAGAATGCTAGGGGCGAACCTTGCCTGAGAGGTCAGCGGTGTGCTCCCACATCCTGTTGTCTACAGACCACACCATTATTGGGGTGACTTCAATGTATCTTTTAACCCAGACCTGCACTCCCCAGCAGAGTCCCCCAACAGTAAACCACGCGCCACATGTATCCAATGTGACATTTGGGCTTCTCACTCCCTTAAAGATGTGTGGTGACACAAACACATGCAGACCCCGGGTTACAACTTTTATGCTGCTCCCTGTGGCACCTAGTCGAGACTGGACTATTGGTTCCTTTCCCCTTCCCTCCTCCCCTGGCTGGGCAATGTGGCATGCCTTCCCCGTATGCTGTCAGATGACACCCCAGTCTGTATGGTTCTTTTGGTCCCACTCCCGGGTGGTGCGTGCTGGGTGTGGCGCTTTCCCAGTCAGTATCTCCTGTATCCGGTATTCCAAGACGAACTCCAGACGGCCATAACTGAATATTTCGCCCACAATGAGGGCATGGTATCCACACAGGCCACCTTGTGGGAGGCCTTCAAGGCGTACATCCGTGGCATAGCTATCGCCAAACATGGCGGTATAATGCGGGACATCTGGCATTCACTGGAATGCGTGAAGGCGACCCTTCAGCGATTAGATGCAGAGACAGAGGAGCGGGTGGCAGAGGAGAAACTGCACCTTCGGGCGGAAGCCATGGGGGAGTTTTGCAAGCTCATAGACCAGGAGGTACAGTTTTTGGGGAAATATCCAAGGGTGCGTCGGTATGGCGAGGGGGAGTGGCCCTGCCAAACACTGGCAAAACTCTTCTATCCACAGAAGGGAGGTGATTACATATCCGACCTCACGCTTGAAGATGGCACCTGCACCATGGATGGGGAACGGATACTAACGGAATTACTGCGGTACTATATACAACTAGACACCTACAGATGTGCTGAGGAGGGTAGCAGTCTGGCAGACTACCTCGAGGAGATTGCCATGGTCTTGCTTTCCTCCCCACCACAGCAGTTCCTAAATGAACCCACAGCGGTGGAGGAGATTGGCTCCACAATTGACTCCATGTATGGCTTCAAAGCCCCAGGATCGGACGGACTCACAGGTGCCTTCTATAAAATGTACAAACATCTGCTCGCCCCCGCCTGCTTAAGCTTTATGCTGAGGCGTTAGCTGCGGGGATATTCCCACCCACGTTGCTCGAAGCCATTGTAGTCCTGCTGCTGAAGCCGGGCAAAGACCCAAAGTACAGCCAATTGTAGAGACCGCCATCCCTCCTAAACATTGATAATAAAATACTCACAAAGGTGTTAGCCACTAGGCTGTCACTCCTCCTCGAGACCGTCATCTCCCCGCTTCAGGCGGGATTCGTTCCTCACCGTTCTACCTCCATAAACCTATGCACACTGTTCTCTGTAATCAACAGAATATTCTTGGAGGTCCCAGCAGCGGTGGCTCTGCTAGATGCAGAGAAAGCCTTCGATTTGCCTGAATGGTTCTTTCTGTGGGCGAACCTGAAGAAGCTAGGGCTACTACGTGGATTTATGTCCCTAATCCAGCTCCTATATGCTCACCCGATGGCTCGCATCCGGACCAATTGCTCCCTAGCTGCTCAGTTTGCACTGGCCAGTGGTATGAGGCAAGGATGCCCCCTCTCCCCAATACTATTTATAATAGCAATGGACCAATTGGACCGGCACCTACAGCAACAGAACATCTGGCGTGGGCTACAATTTGACAAAGGCCCGCTGTTACTGTCACTGTATGCGGATGACATTCTACTCTTTCTCCGACATCCTGCAACCAACTTGAGCCCAGTGCTGTGTAAAATACAGAGATTTGGAGTTTATTCTGGTCCCCAGATCAACTGGAGCAAGTCTGAACTCTTCCCACTGATGGAAGCTACCCAACAGTTCACCAGTGACTTTCCACTGAGATGGTGCACAGACACAGTCAACTACTAGGGGATCCATGTCCATCTTGTCAAGGAGCAGGTTGACCTCTCAGACTGAACGATGGATTAAGCTACCGCTATCGATGGCTGGGTGAATTGCGATAATTAAAATGGTTGTCCTACCCAGGTTCCTTTATTTATTTCTTAACATAACCATCCCTCTAACAAACGCCTTTTTTGATACCCTGAGGGGGCACTTGCTGTGGCTGATATGGGCGCTCACCTTGCTGTATGCAGGGGGAGGTTTCGGAGTGCCCCACTTTCACTTCTATTATCTAATAGCTCAGTGCCAGTATGCGTACCGCAGGTATCAGAGCGACGCTAGACTCCCATACGGCAGAGTCGACAAGGACATTACTGGCCCCACCCCCCTCGATGCTGTCTCCCCTAGGGAGTGCCTCTGGACACCACAGACATCCAACCTCTTTTTACCACTTGTTAGGTATGGTGCCGATTGCAACGCTATTTGGGAGGAGAGAGCCTGTATTCACCGGCGCTGTTACTTGTAGGCAACCCTTGGCTCCTCCCAATGGTGGACCCTGCCGTTAAACGCACACTCATTCGATTTGCACTGTACACCGCAGGTGACCTTTTCTCCGAGGGCCACATTGTGTCCTGGTCAGGGGACAACCGATTTGCCGATGCCATACCCCTGGACAGATTTGTTCTCCACCAGGTGCAGAGTGTCCTGTGGGTGTATATTCCCACCTATCCCTTAGCCCCCGTGGGCTTCCCTCCCCACACTTCCCTGATTGACGATTACACTGGTGAACATTTGGGCTCCAAGCTGTATCTCAGGTGCTTGGAGTTGCTACCCACCAAAGATGAACGACTGCGAGAGGCATGGTAATCGGACCTGCAGCGCCCTATGCCGGATGAAATCTGGTATTATTGCTGCATGCAAACCAAGTTGGTCTCCCCCAACCACCGACACAAACTGTTGCATTACAAATTCCTGCATTGCGCATACATGACACCCACACGCCAGACCCGAATGGACCCCACCCGTTCATCGAGCTGTCCTAGGTGCAATGCTGGGGAGGCAGACGTTTTACACTTGGCGTGGCTTTGCCATCGGGTGGGCAACTATTGGACGGAAATATTTCTCAAATAGTGGGTAAGACGTTGACCCCTCACCCTCTAAAGGCTTTTTGGGGTACGTACATGACACTCCAAAAGACACATGCAGATTTGTCACCATTGCACTCCTGCTCACGAAGTGTGAAGTCGCCATACATTGGGGAAGCGCACAATGCCCTACTAAGGCCCGATGGCTCGAGAGCCTCATCATATGCGACACAACTAGCGAGTTATACGTCCAGATGCAGCCACCAACATCTCGCCCCAAAGACATATGGCAGCCTCGACGCACATACCTACTTCAGGTTAACACTACTGATCGGGACCGACGGCCACAAACTATGGGTAAAGACCCCGCCGGGTTATCATTTGTGCTGCTGCCTCACACCCACGGCCGTGACCCCCTTCCTCTCTCTGACCTCTCCGGCCCTTGGGTACGGCTGCCTTCTATACCGTGCACAACTTCATGTAAAACCCCAAATAAAACTTTTTATAAAAAAGGCATATCAAATGAGGAGAGTCTTCCAGGACTGCCAAGATTTTTGCCTCCACCGGTTAATGTTTTAAAAAGACTTTCTGAGGATGGAGATTCTGCAGTGTATTATGATCACCTTTTAGAAGCATTCTTTAATGCCCAGGTTATGAAGAAGAGATGGAAATAGCTCTTCATTGATTACAGGTTTCCTGTCCCTTTGTTCTGAGTTGGGCATTTGCTAATTTTCTCTAACCGTGGGGGGGTTCTGGACAACATTAGAAAAAATCAAGTTCAAGTAATGCTGATAATAACTCTCTGACCATGCATGATTTGGTTACCCTGTTGCATTACAGAGAGGTAATTTCTCTACTCGACCATCTCCCGTTATGTTTTGTGCACTCAGCCTGCGGTTTCTGTCCTCAGATTGTTGGCTAGGATGATGCGCCACTAAGCACAAAGTGCCGGGACTTCCCAGCCATATAGACATTTGTATTCAGCAAACTATAGACTTCTCAATGTTATGATCTTATGTCTAAGGCGGGTGTGCTTACATTGACTACTTGTTATTCTGTTCAAGCTGTGTTTTTGGAGGGGAGACATACGTCATGTATGCAGTCATGTAGAGGACTGCTCTTCAGGCCATTTCAAGAATCCTGCGGGTTTTGTGCACGGTTTAATGCCTGAGTGACCTATCTGCAGTATTCTTTTAATTTGTCAAAATGGCCAATTCCTTTTGATTTCCTCTAGTGTTTGATGCCCCATAAACAGTCCCCTTTTAAATTATAAACACTTGCCCTGCCACTCAATTTTCCATGTGGCATTTTTTGTTTCCTTCTGGAGATTTGTTGAATATTAGATTGTTGGTATCAGCCATGTTTTGGAGCCCTGAACAAATTTTACAGCTATGCTGATTGAGCTGTTGTATGTGTGCAGGGTAACATCGGTGATCCTGTATGCTATAGGAGGCCATGGGTAAGGACTAGAACTGTTGCCTGGTTCAAGATATTGTCACCTGGAGAGGTGGCCATGGCAACTGTGTTGGCCCAAGCCCTCAACTAAGGATTGGAACAGGAGTAATCAATCCCCCACCCCCACCTGTGGGAAGGACCAGAAACACTTACCACCTCACTGAATGAATTTGCTGTGGATGCCTAGCCACTGCCCCTGCAAAGCCATGAGTGCTACTCATCAACAGCAGCTGCTACAGCTTTCAGTGACATCCTTGAGTGAAATTCTCCAGTAGACTCTAGTCGTGCAACCTCTGCAGGAGCAGGTAAGACTCATTGTAGGGCTGGAATTCGTTATGGAAACTTGTTCTGTCACATAGCGCTTTGGGTGCTGAAATGCTTTTGACTTTTAAAAGAGTTGGAGTGGGACTCCTGAGACTCTGACTACTAGTTATGTCCTCGCTGATCCAGTCACACTACAGGGGGTGGAGACAGTATTGTGAAAGGCAGACACAGCCCTATTCAGGTGTCATTGTCAAATCCTCCCACGACTAGAGCTCAGAAAGACCCATCAGGATATGCAGGGCACATCTCAGCTCTCTTTGTGTGAGTGTCTGGAGTGAATGCACAAACACCCCCTGTCAGTCTAAACTAGACGTTGATTCGAAAAGCAGGCAGAGGCACACCGAATGATAAAGCAAGAAAATGCCCACTTTCTAAAAGTGGCATTTTCAAACACACAATTTAAAAACCATCTTCACTAAAAGATGTATTTTTAAATTCTGGGTTCAGGGATCCTAAACTCCAGATCTCTAAATGTTTCCAATCGAAAGTTACATTTGTAAAATTTTACAAGGCAGCTTCAATGAAAGTCAATGGGAGAGCTAGGCCTTGCAATAGTGAAAAACGAATTTGGCAGTATTTCACTATCAGGACATGTAAAACACACCAGTACATGGCCTACCTTTCACATACACTGCACCCTGCCCATGGGCCTACCTTAGAGGTGACTTAGGGAAGGTTAGGGCCTGGCATGTGGGTGCATTTGCCAGGTCGACATGGCAGTTTAAAACTGCACTCACAGATACTGCAGTAGCAGGCCAGAGACAGGTTTACAGGGCTACTTATGTGGATGGCACAACCACTGCTGCTGGCCCACTAGTACCATTTGATTTAGAGGCCTGGGACACACTTTACTTGAGACTTATTAGTAAATCAAATATGCCAATTATGGATAAACCCATCACCAATACAATTTAGACTGAGAGCATATGCACTTTAGCACTGATTAGCAGTGGTTAAGTACCAAAACTCCTAAAGCCAACAAAAACAGAGTCAGAAAAATGGGAGGCAAAAGGCAAATAGTTTAGGGACAAACCTGCAGACAAGGCCAGGTCCAACAGTCGGGATCTGGGACATCAGGAGTAAAAGGCCTCAACCCCCATAGTTGGGTCCAGTTGCTCCTGCTTGCTTCATGGCCCTCTGAAAGGGGTTCTGACATGCAGAGATAATAGTGTTAAATTTCATGAAACGCAATGACTCTAGTTTTTACTAACATAACAGTTTTCAACAAGGCCTAAATGCTGTTACTTTTTTCTTTTATTTCGAAGGTATACACAGTTATAAAGTAAATGTTCACATTTTCAGAAAGCTGAATATAAATTTTTACAGCAATTAATCTTGGTCCAGATCAATGACTGAAACCTGCTGGAGATTTTTCACCCCCGTAAAAAGATCATATCTACAACCAAAGTCTCAACATACATCTAACCACATTAGGTCCTTTATCATGGGATGACCCCCCACGCAACACCCACTTAATACTAGCACTTCTCTCTAGATCACCAATCTCGGAGCCCCCACAATAAGCCCTAACATTGCCCAGCTGAACTGAACCTATTTTGAGTCCTCTCTTATTTGCAAAAATTGGCCTCATTAATACTTATTCAGTCTTGAAGCACAGGTTAGAAGTCCATGACTTCTTAAGTGACTCCAGCTGTGGCGTCTTTGGCCTCACTAAGAATTGCTTCAGAGAAAATTACACTACCTGTCTCAATGACCTAGTCCAACCGTGTACAAAATCATCCTAAAGGACAGCGAGGAGAGGAGGTGTAGCCCTAGCCCAGACCACTGATCGGACCTGCACTGCCATCCCCAGAAATATATTATCTTGTTTGAGTACACAGTTGTCAGTTTGTCCATTAATCCCAACAAGTCTTTCCTCCTGAGCCACAATCACAACTTCATAAATGAACTCTTGAAATTGACAGTCCACTACAAGAATAAATATGTGATCATGGATGATTTCACTTTATGGATTGATAGAACTGACGTAACACTGGTAACAGACCTCACCAGGAACATGCAAGTATTTGTTTTCTGAGAAGTAGCAGCCCGACACATGCAGGGTACACGCTGGATCTTATGCTTATGTACAACCTTGAAACCTCACATGTATCCACACCATCAGAAACATAGTCAGACCATGGCTTCATCGGTGCTAACCTCTCCAACCTTACTTAAAACACACTGCCTGCAACTACAACAACACCCTAAAGCCCCTGCAGGAACTTGAAAAAGTATGAAGTTGAAGTATTTAAGTCAATGTTGAGCAAAGTTTAAACCTTGCTACCCATCACATCCCAATCTACATCCCACCTAAAAAATCCATCTTTCTTAGCTATTTTTGCTCCTGCCCCATCTGGCAAATTCAAAGAAGGCAGCAAAACACTCTACATTTGGGTCAATGGTGAATATGACAAACTGAAATACACCAACCCAAACCTTAAATGCTAGTGGCCAAATCTAAGTCTAGAGAGCAAAAGACGTGTTGCAATATGCAGAGAAAGGGCTACTGCCAGAGAGCAATCAGAAAAGCCAAAATGGCCTTCCTCATAAAATGTATCATTGAGCCACCAAACAAATCACAGGAGGTCTTTAACATTAACCACAAAGTGGCTAACAGTGACATTCTGAACAGCCACCCATCTGCCCAGATCAATACTGCAAAGGCTTACTTGCGTTCTTCATATATAAAATATCGACAATGCAGGCCACCTCCAACACAAATACGACACCCGTGTCCCAAATAGGTGGGCAAAGAAACCAGTTGCAGGGGACTGGAGGACAACTGTGAAAAGGTAGGATAGGCTGGTAAGTGATTCTCTTTGGCACGGACAGGAAGAACGTCCTACTTTGTGGATATAATCAATATCAGTCCTTTACAGCCATGCAAGCAGTGCTTAATTTGAGCCAGTAGTTTCCAGTGCTCGGCTCCGGCACTTAATTGTGAACACCAGCGATATGACAGTCTGCCATATGGTGGCGCTGTCTGTGTGATTTAGAGATGAGCAGAACAACAAGTGCTTATTAATTCAATATACAATAAAACGATGAATTCCTAACACCCAAGCCATTCTTATATCTTTGGGGGCCTGGAATAGTCTAAATAATCACAATTGGTAATTGCATATGTACTGTCATTGGCAGTGCTTGCAAGGCAATGGGTGGTTAAAGCTGCAGTGGCCTACTGGGGAGGGCCCTGGCAAGGGCTGGACTGGGAATGCACACCGGCCCTGGCAATTGAGTCAGACTGGCCCGTTGAACCGGGTGCGGGGGGGTTGGGGTGCACGTGGAAAACACTGCTGCTGCTTTGTTACAGGGGGCCTATATTGCAGCTATGCTGCAAAACCGGCCCCGGTATCAAACACGGCCGCCCAGGGATCCAAGACAGGCCCCCACCCTGGTGGCCCACCGGGGAAACGCCTGGTGCCCGCTACAGCCAGTCCGGCCCTGGCACATATATTATTACCAATTAAGCACTACCGGCAAGCTGACAGTAGCCACTCTTGGGAAGGAGGATTCACATAGCCTGCTTCTCCTCTCTGTGGGGCCAGCGCTTGGTCCATGTACACACATTATTGTTATTCGTGCTAAAATGAGGTCAGAAAAAAACTAAATTTTGGTATATAAACTCGAAGCAGGAGCACACTCTGTCTGGAGCCATGCAGGGGTATTTCTCTGCTAAATCAACCCTGCAAGACAGGAATCTTGGACTACTCGAAACGGAGTTAAAACTGTCATTCACTCCACATGTCAATGTATTGGTAAAAGGGATCATTCTTCAGTTCTTCCTACAGCAGAAAATGCTACATTTTCACATTCACAGTACAAAGCCACAATCATTACAAAAAGCAGTCAGAATGTGACATAACACGGGCTGGGCCAAGTCATAAAAATATTCTCTCAGATATGCGTAATTTAGTTATTTTTTTTTATCCATTTCTTCGGTCATCTGATTGAAAATCGTACTTAGAGACATAAATCGCATTAAAATATATTCAAAATAAAAGTGAGAAATGAGTTTGAGCATAAAATGTCAGGCAACTCAGGCACACATTAGTTTAAGGGTTGCGAAAAGCATTTTTGCGCAGAAACCATTCATCACCTATGCACGCTTACAGTTTTTTTTTAGTTAATAAATAATGTTAAAATGAAATTTGTGCCCTGGGGGTGCTGCAGCCCGTCCAGTAGCAAAAGAGTTCTGCAGCCTCTGTGGTAACAAAAGTAGGCCTGAGAAATAATACTACTGGGTACTGTGCCAAACCCAAACATGAATGCACTTTACAAGATTCATAACTGTCTCTAAACCCTCTTGCCTTTAAGCCACCATATTTGGGAAATTATATCGCAAAATGCATCATTCTCCTTTATAAATCCTTTGGAGCTGAACCCTTTTGGAGGCGTCTGCCTGTTCACTCAATGAAATCTGGTACCGGTATTAAATAAAACAGTTTCCGTAGTTTAGCCCTGGATTTTGAAGTCTTTGACTGCACTATTTCATGAGTTAGTAAATGTCCAGATGCAGTCAAATGATTATTGTACCAGCGCTATGGGCCAGGATATACGTGGCCAAGCATCTGTGTAGGGATGGTTAGGTGGCTGTTGGTGACTTTCCCGCCCTATGGTAGTGTGGCCAGTTTACATGTGGACGCTATTATTGTGCAGGAGAATGTGTGATGGGATAATAAAAGAGTGCACTCAAAAATTGAGTCATAGATGGACCAGAACTGCATGGATGCGAGGCAGGTCAGATCTCACCAGCACTGCTCTGCTGATGAGCTGTAGTGCCCGAGGCGAATCCTGCATCCTCGCCGTGGCCTTCTGAGCAGCATCCTTTGTCAAGACGATGCTGAACTGTAGTCTGTGGAGTGAGGAAAACAAGAATATATTGTGTGCTTTCAGGTATGATGCCTAACGCAGGCCCGAGGCTGCTAATCACTTACATCTGCTTTCAATCAGTCTCTCACAGAAGGAACTCGATTGTGAATGACAGAACAGTAATTGGGAGATGATGTGGCGTAACGACCAGAGCTGCCGAGCTTGGAGCTGGGGAACCAGGTTCGAGTCTGTCACCGGCTCAAAATCCTGTGATTTTGGGCAAATCACTTAATCTCCCAATGCCTACCAAAAATGAATGTGTCCTTGTGCAACGTAACTGGTTCTCATGTAAAGCGCTCCAATACATTCGGGTCGAGTTCGCGCTATATAAAAAGGCAAACAAAATAAAAAATACGGAGAAAATGAAGTTGACCGACAAAATGTGGAAGATTCAGCAAATAAAATGTGGTTGGGATTGTTACAGTATTCTAGTACAGCTGTTCTTAACACTCTCACTTCTGTGGACCCCCAGTGAAACACTACTGGAACACGGGGATGCCAGCCTAAGCAATTTCTTCGATTTCCACCTCATACAAAATACACAAAAAGTATACACCACATGCTCACCCACATGCTCACATTTTGAAGTTTTTATTTTAATTGACAAGACGATAAAGTACAGAAATCTAATTTTCAGTTTTAATGGGAAGTTTGCAGCTTTTCAAAATGTAACTTTATTTCTAAAAGATTAAAGCGATATGCCATATTCTAACGTAAGACTTTGTCTTTTTGCTGTTTATACCAGTGGTTCAATTGAGGACACCTATCATTCCTACTAGATTCAGTTAGCTGTACTTGAACAGGTCCCATAAATGAAGCTAATGATGCTCTTGCTGCGTCCCTTATCTTGGTGAATCGTTGTGCACAGGTGACTTTGACAAGTAATGAGGAATGTGGGTATATGGCTTCTATTGAGATTAAATGATGTGTTCTTACTAGTGATGATCATGGCCCTACATAGGCCACTCCCAAAATCTCAGCTAACTGTGAACTCAAACTTGGGAGCCAGGTTGAAAAGATGCTTCCATATAAAGGGCCTCATTACAATGGCGGTCGCACGAGCGACCGACCGCCATTCTTTCGGGCATGAGACCATCCGACAAGGAGTTGGCGGTCCCAACAGCCCAATTAGGAAACGACCGCTGTGCAGGCGGTCGTAAGCATCCCTTTGCGCTGCACTGGCGAGAGTTTTAGTAAGCGGGTTTTGGAAGTGCAAACAGCAGTGGCTTTTGCTGGCGACCAGCTTGCGTTCACGCGAGCGTGCACGCGCGATCAGGCGCCATAAGGCTTCCCTCGCCATCTGGCTTCCCTCGCGATTACTTTCACTTTCGCGGCCGTGTCAGTTTCACGGCCGCGTGGCCAATCTTGTTTTCACTTTATACGCGATGAAACTGCGGCCTGCTTCCCCGCTACACAGCTCTCTGCGAGCGGGGCGGGATTACAGGGCATTGTGTGCTATTGTAAAAAAAAGTAAACAAATTGAAAAAAAGGGTGAGGACACCATTTTTTCTATTTGCTTACTTTTGTTACAATCGCGGCACCAGCCTTTAGCTATCAACATCGTAAGCTAAAGCGCGGGTGCCGTGTTAGCTAAAAGTAAAAAAATGTAAAAAAAAATTTCTACTTCTTTACATTTTAAGCAATTGCGGCACCCGCGCTTTAGCTTACGATGTTCACAGCTAAAGCGGGAGTGCCACAAAGGAACAAAGCTGTTAGCTGCCGGCATGAGCCCAGAGTCACCAGGTCGGGTTAACAAATGAGGGCCGGGAGAGCAGTGAAGGAGGGCAAAAGCCTGCGCCTTTCAGCAAACTAGCATTGCCCGCTGGCAACAGACCCCGGCTTCTCACCTCCCATGCTGCGCTTGTAAACATACTCAAAAGTCACTTCCTCGCCTTTGTAACCCATTTAGAAATTACGGCTCTTCAACGCACCCGAGTTGCCTAAATAATAACGTGTACAGAACTCACTTCCGTCACTAACACGCCCACCCTTGCTCCCTTGAAGTCTACGCATTCGTGCATTCCTACATTAAGATTTTATCAAACTAAAGTCTGTAGTGAGCCTGCAAAGTAATCTTTGATTTGGCCCCTTGGTAGACTACATTGGCCAGCGTAACTTGTTAATTGTTTACTCTGTGTCTATTAATAGCCCTGCGGGCCTTTTACAACCAGCTGCAGTCAAGGAACGATAAAAAAAGTATTTTTATGTCCGCTTTCTGTTTCAGGTTCTTCTCTTAGCCAAGCAGACCGATTTAATTTTAGGAAGGTGCAGACGCACTATTGAATCCGATTCGGCCTTGGGTGATTACATATAAAAAAGAAACAAAACCTAATCTTCTCCGGAAGTAATGAAATGCGGGGTTACACCGATTTTAGGTGGAAAATCCCTTATGTGAAAGACTCTGCAGTTATTGTTAGCGAGAATAGGGCGACGCACCTTCTAATGCTTCCTGGCCGAACCATACACGATTCAGGCGTGCCAAGTGCCGCGCATCTGTGGTGGAACTAACGCTTTTTCAATTAAACTCCGCATTCCCGCAGAGTCTGACATTTATCACGCAAATCGACGAAGTAGCTCGACTGTTAGCATGCTCTGTCCTGAAAGCCATCGTCATCACTCTTTTCTTTCTGTGCACACTGAGACTGAGTTTGAGCTGTAGCTTTAAGGTGGCAGAAATGTTTAGTTTCAGTTCTTATTCTGTATTGTTCATGAGCTTTCATGTACATTAGCAACTGCCTCTCTCCTTGAAGGCGGGCGGGTGCAGTGACAGCAAGTTTAATTACTCCACACGTTGCCACTTACTATATTTATTTTATTTATTTATGCGTTTTTTATATAGCGTGTAATTTGCCCGACGCAGCATCACTCAGCAGCACCTGATCACCACCACAACACCACCACCGAAGCACCACTGAGCCACAGCGCAGCACCATCTCAGCACCAGCACAGCACCACCTAAGCACCAGCGCAGCACTATCTGAGCACCACCTCAGATTCAGTGCAGAAACACCTCTGCACATGTGCAGCACCACCTATGTGCAGCACCAGCTCTGCACCAGTGCAGCACCACCTCACTACGAGTGCTGTTTATGGTCGTCCCACCCCCTCCCACCATAACAAAATGCTATAACAAACAAGCATTTGAACAGGCAGGAAGATTTGCCAGAACAGCAATAACAAAAAAACCTAGAAGACATTTTTTATGTTAATACTTTTTAATAGAGTCGTACAGTTCTACATAATATCTTCTTGGTTATACATAAAATAACAAAAAAATGCTTACAACACTTTTTTATTATAACTTTTCAACATGCTGCACAGCTGCCACACTGCTCTACACCATAGCTTAAAGACATTTGCAAAGCCAGTAGTTCTGGCTAAACACTTATAAGGTCCCAAAGGCGAGACCTATTGGCTATGCCAATGCTTGTTCAATTGTGGTTTGTGCTACGGCCCGGAAAAGGGCCGCAGCACAAGCCACAATAGAAAAAGGGATGTTTTTGAACATAAATGCACCGTGTGCCATGCACCATGTGGTGCCTGGCACACGGTACATGGATGTTTGGGGGGGCACCACATGTGCCTCCAAGGCCACATAGCAGAGGCTTAGGGGGCCCTGCTAGGGGCCCCAAAGTCCCTTTCCGACAGCCTTTCCATGGCAGCGGGACTGCCATGAAAAGGCTGACAGAAAATGACATTGTAATCCCTATGGCTGTGCCTTCGCAGGCACCACCCCCATTGTAGGGATTACGGTACGACCGACACCCCATTGGGCTCCTTGAGCCTGTCGGAGGCATCAGGATGTCTCTCTGACCGCTGCGGTCCGACCGACGGCATCGTAATGCAGCAGTCGGACCGCAACCTCAGATGTCGGATGAACCTCCACCGACGGCCTGTTGTTGGCGATCCGCCAGACATCAGAATTAGGCCCATATTCTGAATTAATAACATTCTAATGTTGCCCGTAAACTATGCACATGACTATTTGGAGCTAAGGTCTAAATCACATGAAGGAATTACTGATGCGTTTTATCTAGGGCATAACACATGTATATTGGTATAGCTTTTTTTATTGATTAAGATAGCATAGTGGAGCAGTCCTATGCATTGCGCGCGTGCCGTCAGGTCTCCATTAGCTCGTTGTCTTCAGTACATGTGTGAATCACAGCTCTTTTGCTCCACAGAAACGCTGATCTGCTTTCAGGATGTCCAGGAAACCAGGTGCCCTGGAGCAAAACTTCAATCTCGCAGAAGAAAAAATAGAAGACTGCAATTTCAAAGCCCTCATTACTGTCTGAGGACCTTCATTATTGTTTTGTTCTTACTGACTTCCTCTGCAAGAAGCCACATGTTCTCCCCCCACCCAAACACACAGCAGAGGTTTATTAGTCTCTGCAGACAGCTTACTGTGTGAGTAAGATGCTCAAGCAGGACTTCCATGGCAGGAAATGGATGTGGGGCAGACAAGTTCTCAACATCAAAGCCAAACCTGGAAACCACTGATAAGCACAAAATACACTTAAAAGTTTATTGCTAATAAATTATTTTGAAACCTTTGATAACGTGGAGATAATTGTGCTCAATAATACCACCTACCCAATCCAGTATATAAACTTTAAATCACTGGAGGTCAGTACTTTGACATACTAACAATTTTCCCATTCAAAGTAGTGCTTGATACATGCTTTAGTTCCCTGTCTACAGAGTGATTTCTACTTAAAAAGCGTTCTTGATTACACTTCAAAGTCTATTAGAATTACTCCTAATTAAACACAGAGAGGCAGATGAATTATTTCTTCCACAAAGCAATGCGGCACTCAAAGTTGCTGTTCTATTTGTGCAAGGGGAGGAAAGCAGCATAAAGCCATATTCACTAATGAAAATGTCCTGCTGTGGCTCTCGTCCGCAATGCTCTTACATAAACAGGCTGCCTGGTGCCACACACAACATTTGCACCAGGGTGCAAAGCTGCATGCACCATTTATAGCACATGTTTTATACTGGATGCACACTTCTACTACAAAATCATATGCCTAGACAATTTCTATAATATTCCATTAATTGGATGCTGTACAATACTTCACATATGTAATGTCTGGAATGCTTAGAGAAATTAAAACTTGTCTCCAACTTTGTGCCTGTCTCAAGGAGGCATTATTTTTTTGCAGTGACCTTTTTTACTATCTTAGTAGAGAAGGCTTTTGGTCAAAAACTATGGGTGCTTCGGCTGATCTGCCCAAGAACCACCAATGCAACGTCCCGTTGACGCAAAGCAGTGCAATAGCAAAAGATGAAAGGGCATCTTTCCAATGCAAAATATCATTAGTTTGCGAAAGTAAAAATCTGTCTCAGACTTTGTGCTACTTTGCGGCACTTTACATCACTTTGCATAGGCTCAAAGTCTTGATAAACCAGCCCCTGAGTGCAACAACAGCTCCACCTAACTTGCTGCCTATAACCCAGCGATTTGATGATCGATCTTTTCTAAAGTAAGAATGTCTTTAGCATTTGTTTACCTTTATTAACAGATCACTTATGCCTGCGATGTATCATTGTCAAAATTTTGCAGAAAATAGCTTTCATCGAGGTCGTTTTGAGAAATCTCCCACTGGTTCCATCATTGTGCTCAAGGTTTGCGCTGTTACTTCAGTTGCCCCGAAGAGTTTTGTTATAGGGCCTCATTGATTATTCTGTGGAAGTTGTAAGTCCAAATGGAGTCTTAACATCAATGCTATAATTAATACATGGTGCACATAGTATTTGTGGCTCCTATGGCTTAGAGGCATTTGAGTTTATTGGCATTCTCAAACTTCCATCTGATCCCTTTCCAGCCACAAATGGTCAAAGATGAACTCCAGCCAAGGGACGGAGTGAATCATCTTCCAGGACAAGAAGAGGCGCGGATCACCAGCACAATTGTTGGTGATGTGGGGGAGAGGCTTTCTCCAGGCAGAAACATGATTTCCCTGCTCCCCCCCTTTCCACACCCCTCCCTGCCCTAGGTGCCAGTGATATGCTCTACAGAACTCCAATCAGAGGGAAAAGGATCCTGTATGAATTGCATTTGACAGTCTGGAACCCTGTGCTTGCTTCAGATTCCCAGACATGCTACTCAGAATGTCTGTTTATAGCTGGAAAACGGAAAAGTACGTCCAGGTAGAGATGTAAATCTCCGCCCTGAATTTTTTACTTTTTGTTTGTAAATATGCAGTCAGAATAATCGTAGGCAATGTATTTTATAAAGACATCTTCAAAATATGGCATGTATCCGGCCATCTCCGACCCTACGGTGTCAGAGGAACCAGAGAGGCATTTATCAACATATGTAACTAAATAAAACATCCTTATCAAGCTCTATACGTGCCTCTATACTCATAATTGTATAACGATACAATATTAATTATATCTTCTACCGATCATATGTTTCCTTACCATTGCCAAACTCGCACCTCTGTATATGTTTTATTGTTGCAGGTGGTACTGAAAGTAATAATTATTTTTTCACGTATTTCCATCCTAAGCACATATACATTAAATTCATATGCACAGATGGCATAACGAATGGAGGTTTTTATAAGAAAAACATTGCTCAATGTCTGTGATATAAGAACTCACATGGAGGAGAAGAGGCATTTTATTAGAATGTGACGCGCCCCTGGCTGTGAAAGAATCTCGTTTCAGTTCAAGGCCATCTAAACTTTGCATGTGACATGTGACTTGTGACATGTGACATGCACAGAAACAAAAACTGATTGCATTTGCTGATACAAGAGGCGAACTCATCTCTGTTCAGATGTTACAGCTCAAAGCCAGACCTTGTATCCTTGCAAGTGATGGAATCTTTCCAGATGTTTTCGGGAATGTGTCTGGACATCCACCCCTTGTAATGTTTCAGAAACATCTGGTTTTGTGTGTGTGCAGAACAAATGGGTATCAACTGCGGTAAAAGTTTGACATCATCCTAAGCGAACTTTAAATCATGAGCTCTTTATGCACATTGTCCTAAAACATATAATATCAATAATACTCATTTCTAAATACCAGATGCTGTTTTTGTATAATTCCTGCACCAGTTCTATCAAAATCAAATAATAGTTTTTCTGTAATGTCCACGGTTCGGAGGCAGAGCCAGGTTTAACTGAAGTATCCATCAGAGCTCTGCGGCTGACCAAAAGCCTGAAGGAACAGCTGAGGAATGCCTCCTAAAACCATTTTGACAATTTCTATGAGGTAATCAGTTGTTGGATTACAAATGACTGGGAGCACACCATGAGAAAAATCTACACGCTGTACATATATAGGGCTTAAATCAGGCTCTATGAATGCTACGCTTAGAAGGCACTGAACGATGTGAATTGGAAAACTGGAGAGAAAAAAACCAAGGGAAAAACAAGCCTTTTAAAAAAGACAGAAAACGAGAATAACGTCCGGAAAAAGAAGCAAGGAAATAAAGAAGCAAGCAAACAAAGAAGGAAATAAATTACCCACTTAAGCAAAATAAATCGCGGGAGCAAAACACTCTGGCCCCGTTCCATTTTGAAGCTGGTGTTAACTGTGCCTGATATAGACTGGAGTGCAATCAATGAGAAATAACGAGCACAACATGGTTTAGCATCCAATTTTTTGATTTTTTTGTGGATGGTCAAATAAAATCAGCTACAAGCTGGTGTTAACTGTCCGTGCAATCAAAACAGCATGTGCTCATTTTATAGCGCACATAAGTGAGAAAGGACTTAAATAAAATATGTATCTGATTTTTAGCATTTGTGTTTGGATCTGAATGACCCTGGAAGCCTTGCTAACAATTAAATGCTGCAATAAAAACATTTTGATAGTGCAAGAACCAATTCTTTACCCATACCACATTGTCAAAGTATGATAGGTCATTGCTAAATAAAACAGACATGTCTGAGGATGCACAGGAGCTGCATGTAGCATCTTTGCAGATACAGCAATGATAGCATTGCGAAGGATGAAGAATTCCTCACTGGAGGGTACCATCTGCACTGGAGGTCTTTAAAGGAGTCTAAAGGGTAGCTAGGGAGTAGTATTACATTATATTTTCTCACAAAGAAGCAGAACATATCCCGAGGAAGAAAGTATGGGCAAATACCGTATAGAATCTCTGTGCTTTGATGATGTATAGGAAACTGTGCCTTTGGGCCCCTAGTCGCCACTAATGTTTATGTTTCTTTATTTTGCTTTTAGAGGATGACCATGATCTGAAATTAAGAAATACCGAAAAGATAGTGGAATTCTTGAGAAACACTGTTATCAAACGCAACATATAATCACGTACTGAAAGTACCATATTTCAAGGACTCTGTGGGCCAATTTACACATCATTTTACTCTGGTTATTTCATAGCATTGGTGGTAAGTTATAGCAGTGCCTGCTTCAAACACAATTTACAGCCTCACTGTGAAAGCAGGGTTCTGGAGGTGGTAATGTGTAACAATAATGTGGCAGATTTTGCATGGCATTTGCTCGTGGTGATTATGTGCTCTGTTTTTTTTTTTTATGCTGCTGTATTTTTGTGCAGACTTCTTGCAAGGTGATGTGTTGCACTGTGATTCTGATGTTGTGTACTGATCTTTTTGTCACGCCCTTATGCTTTAATTGTGCTGTTATTTTGCTTTTGTGTTACATCCTGTTGTTTACTTTAGTTATGTCAGAAAATACTGCTTCCAGACAAAAAAGCACATATCATTAAAATTCCCCTGATAAGCAACCATTTACCACTGTCTAACCTGGAAAAGTAGTGCTGCTCCAGGTTTTCAATATTTAAGGCAACAGTCAGCCCAAAACTGTGGCTACACCTTGGAAAAGGCGAAATGTTCCCATAAAATATGAAAGGAAAGGTATGAGGCTTACATCCACAGCAGGACTGAATGTTGAAAGGCCAGTGCGGGTGAAGAGGTTACAGGAAAAGGTCAAATAAGGTAAACTGATCAAACATTATATAGCAATAAATGCATGGGACATATAAACAGTAAAAACGCTAGCTGTTGTGGTATCATTGAAGTTTTCAAAACAGATCTCAATTTTGGTTGCATTAACTCCTTAGCTGCTGAGGCTTTTCCACCCCTGTGCTGAGCCATTTTTTTATGTTTGGGAAACTTCACACCTAATCTTTCACAGCCTCTTTTGTACAAAAGGTATCCAGGTCAAATTTGCCTCATCCCCCCCCCCCCTCCATTTTGGGAATTCTAACAATACCAAAGGTATGGGTATTGCCTTGGGGGTAACTGATGCAATTTAGGGGGGGGGGTTAAAAATGGGAAAAAGTGCAACTCCAGAAAGTGTATCTGTTGTCTAAAAATGGCATCAACAATGGTTTGGGATGCCTCCGGGTAGCCATGCGCTTTATAAATTCCTAAACCTAAACCGTTTGCTGTGCTAGGATCACCATCTTCCCAGCTTTCAGGAAGTAGCAGAGTTGTCAACAAAAACAATTTTTTCCACAGTTTTTTCATTTTTGGAAGTAGTAGTCGTCAACTTTTGGTATTTTCTGTAGTTTTAACCTACTTGCAGTTTGTTGTGAAAAGTGGTGTGAAACCTTTTGGTGAATCTAGAACGCTATACATTTCTGAAAACTAGACCAAATTCTAAATTCAGCAAAGGATCATTTGTGTAAATCAATAAAGCAATTAGTAGTTTGAATAAAACATGATTAAATAAAATAGCTGACGATGTTTTCATCTGTAAATCTTAGACAATTTACAAAAGTAATATACTATTTCATCCGTCAGACACTTCTTGCCACAGAAATATATAGTGTTTGTTGGTTGTCTAAAAACACGCGATACCCAGAGCCAACAAATGATTTGCAGCTTATAATGATTAAAGAATAAAAAATGCGGTTGAACTAAACCCATGCATTAAAAAAAAAAAATTAAATCCCCATTACTTTGAAATATAATATGACTTGCATCAAAAGAATGTTGTGATTCATATGTATGCCCCGGTGGCACTGTCCTTCTAATACCTCTTCCCGAGACAGAACTGGCCAATGCCATTGTGCCACTATGTCAATCTGTGCCCCTGGACCTTTCCTGTCTCCTGTGATTCATCCTTCATTTTCCTCTAAACCCACACCCTCCTTTTTCTCTTCATGGACACACATTTCCAGCTTTTCCACTAATACCTAGCACACTTTCCCTCCCCTGAACCTTTTCCTTTTCTCTGTCCCAGAAGTAGGACACAACCTCACTCACACCTTGTTCAGCTTACCCAGACTCTAATCATTCCCACTACTCTACACAGCGTAGTCTTGGTTCAGACCTTCCCCTCTCCCCCTATCTCAGCAGCTCACATGTATAGCATGAACTTCCTAGATCACAAAAGTGTACCTGTACAAGCTAAGGCTACTACAGAGAGCAATAATAATTAAGATCCCCACTGCTACTCAGAAGAATGTGGTCTCACTTAACCTAAACTATCTCTCTCGTTTCTACAACGGAAGAAAGTCTTGTATTAGCTAAACATGAAGTACACCAATATTGCGTTATTGCAGAAAACCTATCTGTGCACATTAGAAGTTCTGAAACATAAGCATGATTGAGTGGGCTTGGTCCAGTACACTTGTCGAAGAGTAGGCTTATGGGTGCATTTTCACAGGCTCATAACTGTTCCAAAATATGTCATGTTGCCATCCAAATCAATGTGCTCTCTGCCCATTAAGCTTCGATAAACCTGGACATATGCAGTGGACCAATATATCTTTGCTAAACTGAAAATTATGACCACAAACGTCATTCTAGGCATGATTTTTCAAGCTCCGCATGGAATTTGATCCCATTAAAGACAACACATGTGGGAACTGAAACATTGTTCTGGACTCATTATTTGGCGAGGCCTGTCTAACAGATAGGGCAAATACGACCAACAAGCGGGCCTTCATAATCTAATGGCATATGTGAATGCATAGATAATAATAGCGATTCCGTCACCGCCACACAGATTGCGTAGTAGGCAGGATTGGTGACATTGAGAGACCAGATGAAACAAGACTCATCAATGGCCACATGAAAGCCTTGACACAGATTTAAAATAAAAAGCAGACCCCCATCCTGCGGTATACGCTCGAAGTGGCCAAGACGGCTTTCAATACACTATATATTCACAATTTGCTGAACCTGCTTGTTGGACTTGGCCCTTTTGGCAGGTTCACCCCTAAACTTTTTGCTCGTCTCCTAGCCTTTTCCCTGTGTAGTGTTGGTGGTTTTAGGCCTCTGCGCACTTTAGCCCTGTGTCCCAGTGTAAAGTGCGTGCGCACTCTGAGTGCGTGTGGTGAGATTGGCCTGCCCTCCCATAGGAATGCATGGGGGATATGTGTGTCCATGGTAATTCCTGGTGTGAGAGTAGGGCAGGGGCGAGTTTAGTATGTGCGAACTCGTGAGAATAAATGCTGCGCAGTGGTGTGCGCCGATTTATTGTGACTAGTGGAGAAGTGCCACTTTTAGAAGTTGGCATTTATGTGTGCTCTGTGTCTGCCTGCCTGATGTGAATTGCATGTCTGGCTTTGTGAGTGACAGGGGCTGGGAGGTGTGTGTGGCTCCAGGAGGGGCAGGGTGAGTCAGCGCAGGGCTGAATAGGGAGATCTGCATCTAGATGGGAGGGAGGAGTTGCACCTGGGACCTGAATAGGGCTGTGCCTTCCCTCCACAATGCTGGCTCCACCCCCTGTGGTGCGTCTGATGTCCCTAGCCTGTCCTGTGAAAGGAGAGAGGAGCTGAGCAAAACAAAGTGCTCCAAAGCTCCCCCAAAACCAGTTGCACCTGGTTTTTCCCCAGCCCTGTGCTATGTGACAAAGGAAAAGGGTGTATAAAAGAGGGGGCTGTGACCCCCTGATAGTTCATGTTCGGTTCTGTTCTGTTGTGCTTGTTCCTGTGCTGGGGGCTGCTGCTCCTGGGCTCCAGGAGGAACCGCCACAAGGGACTGCCTCCCTGCTGGAGGGCCCTGTGAGCTGGCCTGCCTGGGCCCAGCCTGGTGCCCCTAAGAACTTTGCTGCTGGAGCTGGGGCTCCTAGCGCCTCGTGAGCGCTTTACTTTGTTGTTTCCCAGAAGAAGAGGAGTGTGCGTGCTCCGCAGCACTGTGCTGCACATCGTGGGGATTCCCCGTGCTCAGAAGAGAGGCGGGAGCCCACCCCGCTTATGGTATTCTGGAGGCGGGTGCCCACCCCGCACTGCAGCACTGAACTGCGATCAATTTCGAGGGAATCCCGACGTAGGGATTCCCCCGCATTGCTACCTTCCTCCGGGAGCCTACCCCGCGTTTGCCTTTTTTTATAATGGCGGGTGCCCACCCCGCATTTCGCGCTGACTAGCAGGAGCCTACCCCGCTTGAGTGCTGATTTGGCGGGTGCCCACCCCGCATTGTGCCGCCACGAGAGGAGGGTGCCGCCGGGCCGCTGCAAGTGCGACCCGGAAGACAGGCACCATTGCCTGGTGGTGGGCGGGCCAAGGACAGGAAGTTGCCAAGGCCGCCCAATCGTAGCGCGGCCCGAGAACGGAAGTCCGGAGCCTCGCAGGCTCCGCTGAGAAGTCCCGGGTCCCAGGAGGGGGCCCGGGTGAAGTGCGGCGAGGTCCAGTGCGGCGAAGGAAACCAGGCGGGAGCCCACCCCGCACTGGCAAGAAGAAGAAGCACCTCGCTGGCTCCGCGTTGAAGTCCTGGGAAGGTGGACTGGGCGGAGACAGACGACGCCTCCCCAGCGAGGGAGGAGAGCCCGGAGGAGCCAAGAGAGAGGCGAGCTTCCCCAGAGAGTCCGGTGAGTGGGGGACTCGGTGTTGCACCTGGCCGGTGCCTGTTTTCCCGAGCGGACCCGCAGGAGAGCGGGCCGCTCCAACGTTGGGGGACAATTGTTGTTAGGAGCCCCAGAGGCACCGCAGGTGCCAGTGCCTACCAGTGATCTTCTCAGTTGCTTAGCAGGCAACTGCAACGACTTGGGCAAGTTGTAACTGAGTCCCAGAAGAGGGGCTCAGGCGGCACAGTGGTGCCAGTTCTGGGTTATTTACCTCAGTTGCGCCGCCGTAGCGGGCAACTACAACGTTGGCCATAATTTATTCTTAGGGCCCCAGTGGGGGTCCAGAGGCACCGTGGTGCCCGTGTTTTCACTGCTAATCCCAGCTGCCCTGCGAGAGCGCAGGCAGCTGCAACGTTTGGGGGCACATTGTTTGCAGGGCCCCAGTGGGGGTCCAGAGGGCACAGAGGTGCCAGTGCCCCTTTTCAATTTGTGCCCACAGCGATCTTCACAGCTGCACGGCAATTAGCGGCAGCTGCCACGTTTAGCTTGCGCAATTGCGCACTCTGACTTCGCTGCATGTGCAGCCAGCCCTGACTTTTGCGGGACATAGGGCTTTTGAGCCCAGGGAAGAGGCCAGTTGGCCTGGGGTCAGTTGGGAAGGTGCGGTGTGCACTTGATCTGGGCTAGTGAGGCCTATTGCGTAATGGGATTTATGCTGATGAGGTGGGCCTAATATGTTTTATGTCTAATGTGATATAATGCTTAGGTACCAGTGATTACTGGTTGTGGTTTACATTTTACTTACCTGTTCGGATGGTTCTGACCGTGGCCCGATTGGCCCGGTCCTGTATATAGTCCCCTGTAAATACTGCCTAGTGCCAGTTGGCACAGTGTACCTTGTGGGATTATATTCTAATGTGTGTTTATAATACAAAGGCTATTTTTATATAACCTTGTGTGGAGTCTCCTTTTGTGGTGTGCCTAGTGTGTTGCTGCTGAGTGGGTATTGCGCAAGCGCTTTACACATTGCCTCCGGGATAAGCCTGACTGCTCGTGCCAAGCTACCAAGGGGGTGAGCAGGGGTTATCGTCGGCGTGTAACTCCCTCGCCCTGACTAGAGTGGTGGTTTCTGCCTGGCTTTGGCGCAGGCCTTAGCCAACCAGAGATCCCATTTCTAACATTGGTTGTCAGCGGTGAGGATAGGACTTGCGTTTGCGCAGTACCACAGCGACAACTGGTTGCACTACAAACTCTACATTTAGATAATCACGTGTGTGGGGATTATTGTTTCTGAGTTTTGTTTTAATTCTTCTCCTAAAAGTGTCATTTGTAAATTGTGTACTCTTGCTTCAGCTCAGAAACCTAGGTCTCCTGTGTTGCACGTGTCCCTGAGCGTCCTGCCAAAATGGAGTCTGCTTTTAATTTTTGTGGTCTGTTTAGATACAGCATGTGGGAGTTGGTGGACTTCTGTAAGGAGAGAGACATAGCAGTGAGTGGGTCAGACACCCAGTCAAAACTGAGGGACAACCTGATCCAATGGCAAAAGGATGAATGGGACTGTGAGCGCAATGAGGAGAAGAGGGCCCTGGCCGCACGCCAAGAGGGTGGTGGGTCTGAGGGGGCCCTGAGGAGTCTGAAGAGGAGGAAGAAAGTGACAGGACCGGGACGCCAGTAGATAGTGAGGACCCCATGGATAGGGAGTCCCTTGCTGGGTCCAGTGTCGGGGGCAGTGCCCCATCCCTTTTCCTGTCCCCAGAGGAGTGGGTGGATAGGAGGGAAGAAAGGGAGCATCAGCTGGCTTTGGAGAAGCTCAGGTTAGAGCATACCAGGGAGCTAGCGCAGCTGAGTATGGAGGAGACAAAGCTAGAGACCGAGAGGGTCTTAGCGCAGGAGAGGATGGCGGAGGCTGAGAGGGCCTTCGCCAGGGAGAAATTAGCTCGGGAGGGTAGATTATCCCCTGAGGGCAGTTTTAGTTTTCTGGATTCCCCAGTGAGGGTGGAGTCCAGTGGTGGCAGCAATATACAGTCCAGTGCAGGAAGTCCCAGTTCCCAAAATATGGTACCTTGTTCCAGAGAAGAGGAGTACAGGTTGAAGTTCAGGGGCAGTAGGAAACTGTCTCACCAGTCTTGGGCGGATTTTTCGGATGAATGTAATGATGCACTGGCTGATTGGGTAACGGTTAACACCGGAACAGGATTTTGAAGGACTGTTCGATCTGGTTCTCAGAGAGCACCTGCTCAGTTGTTGTTTGCCGGGGTTGCGCCAACACCTGTTGGAGGGTGGGTTTTCTGAACTATGGGAGTTTACACGAGAGGCAGACCTCTGGATGGAGGCCCAAGGTTCTGATGAGGCATTGGGGAGTGATTCTGAAAGCAATGGTTCAGGTATCTTCCAGTCCTGTATTGGGGAAGAGGTTCAGAGTAGCCCAGCTGGGTCCCAGTGTAGTGGGAGGGGTGTAGGGGCTCACGTCCTGTCTCAGTGGAGTAGGAGTGAGTGTGGGACTGAGTGTCCCCAGGTGCCCGAAACCCAGTCTCAGAACCTGGATGGTTTCTTCAGGGAACACCAGGTTGGGAGCCTAGGCTGTCCTGTTAGTCCATTTGAGGAGGATCTTCTAGTGTCTGGAGAACCTGGAGCGTCTGTAAATAGAGCTCCAGTGGTTCTGGTGTCTGGCAGTGCCGCTCCAGTTGGGAGGGTACAGAAGTCCGGATTGAGGGGTGAGAGGGGGATGTGTTCCCCAGTGGAAGAACCAGTGGGTCAGGGGCCAGCCAGAAGGGCTGAGTCTCCTAGAAGTGACCATGGTGACACCACTTCTGTCGTGGGGGATCTCTGCGCACTGTCAGATGGACAGGGGTCGGGAGGTCTGCGCCACGCAGACTGTCACGCAACACATGAGCCATGTGTTACCCTCGGGGGGCTGCTGTGTGCGCCCCGGAAGTCCTGGTGTGCCAGGCAAATGCTCAGTCGTGGGGTTCAGCCCCAAGGTTGGGAGGCCAGGTTCAGGATCCGCCTGATCTGGAGGAAAGGACATCTGTAACCAGTGTCCTGACCAGTTCATCTTCCAGGGGTACCGCTCCAGTTGGGAGGGTGCAGGACTCTGGAAGGGGGTGCAGAGGAGGGAGTCCTCGCCTCTGACCCCGGGGCAACCTGAGGGGTTAAACCCTAGGTTGGGAGACCAGTTTTTGGAGAGAGGTCCTGAACTGGTGGGAGAGTTGTGTTCTGAGGGTGCCTCTCCAAGGAGGAGAGTGCGGAGCACTAGAAGGAGAGGTAGGGGGAGGAGAGCCTCACCCGTGACTTCTGGTCCGCCTGAGGGTGCAGACCCTAGGCTGGAGGATCAGTGGCAGTCTAGACCTGCCCTGATGAGGGGAAGAGTGGAGAATGGCTACTATGTGCCAGGGGTTACTACCCCCACTCTGTGAATGGGCAAGGACCAGTGGCATCTGGATGGCCTAGGGCCTGGTCCTGGCCGCGGACAGCTAGGGAGTACCAGTGGGGTAGCCCAGTTGCTCCGGACAGCTTTTTCAGAAGGAACCACATGGGTTCACCGTGGCGTAGAACAGGAGGGTGTCCCTGCAGTTGCGGGCCCGCGTCCGTGTTCTATCGCCCCAAGCAGGGAAGCCCATCACGGTGGTGATTGGTCTGCCCTGCGTTTTGGCTGGAAGGGGTTGTGTTGGACTTGGCCCTTTTGGCAGGTTCACCCCTAAACTTTTTGCTCGTCTCCTAGCCTTTTCCCTGTGTAGTGTTGGTGGTTTTAGGCCTCTGCGCACTTTAGCCCTGTGTCCCAGTGTAAAGTGCGTGCGCACTCTGAGTGCGTGTGGTGAGATTGGCCTGCCCTCCCATAGGAATGCATGGGGGATATGTGTGTCCATGGTAATTCCTGGTGTGAGAGTAGGGCAGGGGCGAGTTTAGTATGTGCGAACTCGTGAGAATAAATGCTGCGCAGTGGTGTGCGCCGATTTATTGTGACTAGTGGAGAAGTGCCACTTTTAGAAGTTGGCATTTATGTGTGCTCTGTGTCTGCCTGCCTGATGTGAATTGCATGTCTGGCTTTGTGAGTGACAGGGGCTGGGAGGTGTGTGTGGCTCCAGGAGGGGCAGGGTGAGTCAGCGCAGGGCTGAATAGGGAGATCTGCATCTAGATGGGAGGGAGGAGTTGCACCTGGGACCTGAATAGGGCTGTGCCTTCCCTCCACAATGCTGGCTCCACCCCCTGTGGTGCGTCTGATGTCCCTAGCCTGTCCTGTGAAAGGAGAGAGGAGCTGAGCAAAACAAAGTGCTCCAAAGCTCCCCCAAAACCAGTTGCACCTGGTTTTTCCCCAGCCCTGTGCTATGTGACAAAGGAAAAGGGTGTATAAAGAGGGGGCTGTGACCCCCTGATAGTTCATGTTCGGTTCTGTTCTGTTGTGCTTGTTCCTGTGCTGGGGGCTGCTGCTCCTGGGCTCCAGGAGGAACCGCCACAAGGGACTGCCTCCCTGCTGGAGGGCCCTGTGAGCTGGCCTGCCTGGGCCCAGCCTGGTGCCCCTAAGAACTTTGCTGCTGGAGCTGGGGCTCCTAGCGCCTCGTGAGCGCTTTACTTTGTTGTTTCCCAGAAGAAGAGGAGTGTGCGTGCTCCGCAGCACTGTGCTGCACATCGTGGGGATTCCCCCGTGCTCAGAAGAGAGGCGGGAGCCCACCCCGCTTATGGTATTCTGGAGGCGGGTGCCCACCCCGCACTGCAGCACTGAACTGCGATCAATTTCGAGGGAATCCCGACGTAGGGATTCCCCGCATTGCTACCTTCCTCCGGGAGCCTACCCCGCGTTTGCCTTTTTTTATAATGGCGGGTGCCCACCCCGCATTTCGCGCTGACTAGCAGGAGCCTACCCCGCTTGAGTGCTGATTTGGCGGGTGCCCACCCCGCATTGTGCCGCCACGAGAGGAGGGTGCCGCCGGGCCGCTGCAAGTGCGACCCGGAAGACAGGCACCATTGCCTGGTGGTGGGCGGGCCAAGGACAGGAAGTTGCCAAGGCCGCCCAATCGTAGCGCGGCCCGAGAACGGAAGTCCGGAGCCTCGCAGGCTCCGCTGAGAAGTCCCGGGTCCCAGGAGGGGGCCCGGGTGAAGTGCGGCGAGGTCCAGTGCGGCGAAGGAAACCAGGCGGGAGCCCACCCCGCACTGGCAAGAAGAAGAAGCACCTCGCTGGCTCCGCGTTGAAGTCCTGGGAAGGTGGACTGGGCGGAGACAGACGACGCCTCCCCAGCGAGGGAGGAGAGCCCGGAGGAGCCAAGAGAGAGGCGAGCTTCCCCAGAGAGTCCGGTGAGTGGGGGGACTCGGTGTTGCACCTGGCCGGTGCCTGTTTTCCCGAGCGGACCCGCAGGAGAGCGGGCCGCTCCAACGTTGGGGGACAATTGTTGTTAGGAGCCCCAGAGGCACCGCAGGTGCCAGTGCCTACCAGTGATCTTCTCAGTTGCTTAGCAGGCAACTGCAACGACTTGGGCAAGTTGTAACTGAGTCCCAGAAGAGGGGCTCAGGCGGCACAGTGGTGCCAGTTCTGGGTTATTTACCTCAGTTGCGCCGCCGTAGCGGGCAACTACAACGTTGGCCATAATTTATTCTTAGGGCCCCAGTGGGGGTCCAGAGGCACCGTGGTGCCCGTGTTTTCACTGCTAATCCCAGCTGCCCTGCGAGAGCGCAGGCAGCTGCAACGTTGGGGGCACATTGTTTGCAGGGCCCCAGTGGGGGTCCAGAGGGCACAGAGGTGCCAGTGCCCCTTTTCAATTTGTGCCCACAGCGATCTTCACAGCTGCACGGCAATTAGCGGCAGCTGCCACGTTTAGCTTGCGCAATTGCGCACTCTGACTTCGCTGCATGTGCAGCCAGCCCTGACTTTTGCGGGACATAGGGCTTTTGAGCCCAGGGAAGAGGCCAGTTGGCCTGGGGTCAGTTGGGAAGGTGCGGTGTGCACTTGATCTGGGCTAGTGAGGCCTATTGCGTAATGGGATTTATGCTGATGAGGTGGGCCTAATATGTTTTATGTCTAATGTGATATAATGCTTAGGTACCAGTGATTACTGGTTGTGGTTTACATTTTACTTACCTGTTCGGATGGTTCTGACCGTGGCCCGATTGGCCCGGTCCTGTATATAGTCCCCTGTAAATACTGCCTAGTGCCAGTTGGCACAGTGTACCTTGTGGGATTATATTCTAATGTGTGTTTATAATACAAAGGCTATTTTTATATAACCTTGTGTGGAGTCTCCTTTTGTGGTGTGCCTAGTGTGTTGCTGCTGAGTGGGTATTGCGCAAGCGCTTTACACATTGCCTCCGGGATAAGCCTGACTGCTCGTGCCAAGCTACCAAGGGGGTGAGCAGGGGTTATCGTCGGCGTGTAACTCCCTCGCCCTGACTAGAGTGGTGGTTTCTGCCTGGCTTTGGCGCAGGCCTTAGCCAACCAGAGATCCCATTTCTAACACTGCTTTACTGAAATTGAAACTTTGACATTAAGAGAGGTGAGAAGGCTGAGCTCTTACTAGGAGCACTGCTAAAGTAAAGTGTTAGAAATGGGGGTCTCTAGTTGGCAGAGGTAAGTACCTTTGTCCAAGTAGGGACCCCTACTTCTAGTCAGGGTAAAGGGGCACACACTGTGGATAACCCCTGCTCACCCCCTTGGTAGCTTGGCACGAGCAGACAGGCTTATCCCCAAGGCAATGTGTAAAATATTTGCACCAACACTCACAGTAACCTAGTGAAACACCACAAATGGACACTACACCAGTTATTATAAAAATATCAATCTTTATATAGCTTTAGGTCAGATCCAAAACGGTAGACTGCACATACATATAAATAAAGTGATTCTTCTCATAGGACTGTTCTTGATAGGTTTTCGTTAGCAAAACAGACTGGTAGGCTTCTGTTGTCGAAATTCACTTTTGAAATGCTTACTGTATTAAACAAAAGTTCAGTTCTGGTCAAGGTCTCTCAACACCAAAATAATTCCCGGTGGTACCGTTCCCCTCGTGGTACTAATATACACCAAGAACTGACCCAGCCCGTAGGACTGGGCTCGCTGCCCCAACGTGTTGAATAATTGCCAGAGGTAAGTGCTTGCTCTCAGCACGACCAATCCCCCCTTCTCATGTCCCAAGTGCGCGCCACCCAACAGCTGATTACACTCACAGCGCTCACTTCCTTGCAGCTTTTAAGCACCCGCTCCGGTCAGGAATACGAGTGATTTACCTGAAGTCCGGGCGGGGCTGGGCAGTCCTCCTGCTGATCCCGGCCGGCAGCCTTCCTTCGGTGTTGCTCTCCGGGCTCCTTTACACGCAGCGCGGCTGCACTGAGGCGAGCCCCCTCCTGCCTGGATGACGCTCGGTGCGGCCGCCAATCCCAGCGCGGCTCAACGGTGACGCGGCGGGAGTTCCTGCGAGCTGGGGACAATCCCAGCGCGGCTCGATGATGACGCGGCGGGAGTCCCTGCAAGCTGGGGCCAATCCCAGCGCGGCTCCAGCGATACGTCACCGGACTCCGGTCCCGCAGCGGTGAAGCTTGCTGACGCCTTTCCCCCTTCAGCAAACCCGGCCTCGGGCGCCTAACTCGAAGTGCGGCGGGGATCCTCCGGCACCACACTCCACTCCTCAGTTACCCCGGGCCAGCGGCGGTGAGTGGGGCCCTGTTACAGCAGCGACGCGCCCTCAACCCTCAAGGCACCACGGAGGCTGGCGAAGACAAAGCACTGGCGTGACCCAGTCAGTCACGATTACCGTGCATGACAGGCAGGTGGCACGAAGGACCTCCACAGCGTTTCTGAGGTCGCACAAGTCAGCCCAGAGTCAGCAGGGACAGTGGAGCACGATGTAGGGCGAGGTTGAGGGAAGTCCTTGTGTTAACTTTTATGATCCTGAGTTATAACAGGAGGCCAGCTCATCTCAGGCCCTTGGAGACTCTTCAGACACAGCACACAGCAAAGTCTTTTTCATCAAGCAGGTGGGGGGGCACACCACACAGCAAAGCCCCCTCTTCCTCTCCTTCAGTGGGAACAGCAAACTGCAGGTCAGCCCCAGAACACACAGCAAGGGCAGTCTTCCTCAGTCTTCTTCAGCTGATCTTCTTGGGCAGAGATTCCTCTTGATTGCAGAAGTAGTCTTGGGTAAACTTTTGTGTTCCTGAGTTTAAACAGGAGGCCAGCTCTTCTCAGGCCCTTGGAGACTCTTAGGACACAGCACACAGCGAAGTCCTTCCTTCAAGCAGGTGGGGGGAACACAGCACACAGCAAAGTCCCCTGTCCCCTTCCTCAGCAGTAACAGCAAACTGCAGGTCAGCCCCAGAACACACAGCAAGGGCAGTCTTCCTTTCCAGTCTCTTCAGCTGATCTTCTTTGGCAGGGATTCCTCTTGTTGGCAAAAGTAGTCTAATTTTACTGGGGTTTCAGCACAGCTACTTATACCCCAAAAGTCTTTGTTCTTCAGGTGTGTGGGGTCCTGGACGCAGTCCAAACCAGTTCAGGGTGCATTCTGCCAGGGCACCTCTCTTTCCTTTGTGAGTGTGGGCCAGGGTCATCAGACACACCGCAGGAGGTGGAGCCAGCATTGTGGAAGGCAGGCACAGCACTATTCAGACCCAGGTGACACTCCTCCCACCACTCTAAATGTAGATAGGTCTATTCAGCCTAGTGCTGACTCACCCAGCCTCCTGCAGCCACCCCCTGCCCATGTCACTCACAAACCAGACAGTCAATTCACAAACGGGCAGAGGCACACAGAAAGGTTGAACAAAAAATAGCCACTTTCTAAAAGTGCTATTTCAAAACTCAGAATCCAAAAACCATCTTCACTAAAAGATGTGTAATTAAATTCTGAGTTCAGGGGTACCAGTTTCCAACTTTCTATCTTGCTGCTATGGGAAGATATGCAGGTAACCATGTTAACCAGCATTCCCCATGTTATCCTATGGGCAAGATAGCCTTTCAATAGTGAAAAACGAAATTGGCAGTATTTCACTATCAGGACATGTTACCCACACTAGTACATGTCCTACCTTTCACATACACTGCACCCTGCCCAGGGGGGGTACCTTGGGCCTACCATAGGGGTGTTCAATGTGTAGGAAAAGGGAAGGGTTCGGCCTGGCAGTGTGTACACTGGCCAGGACAACATGGCAGTTCGCAAACTGCGCACAGGCGCTGCAGTGGCAGGCCTGAGACCAATTTAGGGCTACTCATGTGGGTGGCACAACCAGTGCTGCAAGCCCACTAGTAGCATTTGAATTACCAGCCCTGGCACTCTCAGTGCCCTTTACTAGGGACTTATTGGTAAAGCAAATAGACCAATCATGGATAGCCAATCACAATAACAATTTACAGGGAGAGCATATGCACTTTAGCACTGATCAGCAGTGGCAAAGTGCCCAGAGTCCTATAGCCAACAGCCACAGGTCAGGAAAAACAAAGGAGGAAGAAGCAAAAAGTTTTGGGATAACCCTGCAAAAAGGGCCATTTCCAACACAAAGTAAATTTTATAGTGAGATACCAGCAATTAGAAATATAGACAGCACGGTTGTGACATACCCACTGGCCATCACTGAATACTGCACTGACCATAACAAATTCCTCTGTGACTTGAATTGACTTGACACCACTACTATGGAATAAGAATTCCTGCAACAATTGACTCCCCTGTAATTATCTGCAGAAGGCAGAGCCATACTTGAGGGAAAATAACCAAAGAAGAAATTGCAGATGCAATATCTGCCTGCCCTACTGTGAATCTCCTGGGGAATATGGTTTCCCTGAATAATTCTACAAGACCCTCAAACCATTATTAGTTCCACTCATATAGGGTCTACAAGGAGGAAAAAGCATCTGATTACTTGGAACCCATATCTAAAAAAATTATAATGTCTCTGACACCTAAGCCTGGGAAAGTCCTCTTGATTGCTCAAGATGTCATCCAATTTTTCTTCTAAATGTGGATGAGATCAATCTCAAGAGAAAACTAATCACAAGACTGAGAAACTTAATCCCTGAACTGATACATGAGTCCCAAGTGGGGCTTATGCTGGTGTGTACGTCCAGGAACCATACTGTAGACTATCACACATACTATGGATCACTAGAGACAGCAAAATGAAGCCTTTGCCCTCTCATTGGATGAGGAGAAGGCATTTGGCTGGGTGGAATAGGAAGATCTTTTCTGCACTCTTGAGAGGGTGTGCCTGGGCAGGAGTAGACACAGATGTCATTGCAAAAGTTCACAGGCCATATGG
The DNA here is from genome assembly GCA_963921515.1 of Calotriton arnoldi. Taxonomy (NCBI): domain Eukaryota; kingdom Metazoa; phylum Chordata; class Amphibia; order Caudata; family Salamandridae; genus Calotriton; species Calotriton arnoldi. Next base: position 1,153,301 of record CAWUFW010002824.1, on the reverse strand, counting down.
GGACCTAACGGCACAGGTGATCAGTAAGGGACATTTGTCACATCCAGATTTGCCATAGTACATGGCAAGGCTGCCCTCTGTCACCTCTATTGTTTTTTTTGCCACAGAACCTCAGTCTGTGGAGATCCACGTCTCTCCAGATAGTGCTGACATTGAGACTCCAAATGGCTCTATAAAGATGTCTCTCTATGTCAATGATATATTGTTAACTATCACATATCTTTCAATTCCATTTCATTGATAATGTCCCTCATTTGCACATTCTCCCAGTTTTATGGGAATAAAATGAACTGTGATAAGTGTGAAACATAGTGCCTTAACCAGAAGTGTGATCAAAAACAATATTCAGGGCTTCCCTATCAAATGGATTCCAAAAAGACTCAAATATCTAGGTATCAGACAATCGGGCTTCCTGAACATAATCTTAACTCTTTAATATCCCAGACAAACAGCAACTTTACCCAATGGATCCAGTTGAACCTATCACTATGGGGGTGAGTATAGGACCATGCACACTAAAATTATGGCATTCTCCGGATGGCACTCAAAAAAGAAATACTAAACACAATTGACTCAGACATTAAAAGATTTATATGGTGTGAAGCCCAACTCAGATTAAAACCAAGCTCCCTCTGGCCATACTCCATCAGAGACTTGTGCCTTCCAAAATATAACACTATATAACTATGCATATAATTTATCCAAAGTAGCCTGCTTTTTAACCAAAGGTTCTACAGTAGCCAGTGTGGCTTACCATGGAGGTCACTCTCCTCCAGGTACTGAAGGGACACTGTCATCGTACAGACCCAATGTCTGACCCATGCATGGTGTGAATCCGACTATTAAAAGCACATCATGCTACCCAATCCATCCTTATTTTTGCACAACATACCTGCTCAGTTTGGACCCAGAGATAAGCAAATCAGCCTTGACATTGATCCAATGGGAACAGTGCAGGTCAATCAGCCAAGCCAGGTGCTCCCTGAACCGGTACACCAGCAACCCAGGACCAGTTTTGCCCTACTTACCAGGTATAGCTCGGTTCTGATGACAATCTGTACCGAGCTGAAGAGCCCCACTATGTGCGAAACTGGTCTCGAGTTGCTTGTGTTTCAGTTCAAGGAAGACCTGGCTTGGCAGTTTGGACTGGGCTGTTTTCATTTAGGATCAAGGCTGATTTATATAGACCTCGTTCTAAACTGAGAGGGCATGGTGTGAAAAATAACAATGGATTGAGATGTAACCCCGAGTAATTACCAGTTGCTGACATTAATTCAAGCATTCCATCTATCACTTTTTTGTTTACTTTAGTGTGACGCCCTAATTGAGATGGGTATACCCAGACATGGGTCCTGTGAACACTATGTCACTGAAACCAACCTATACCTGTCTGATAAGCTCTCAGTACAGTGATGCCAGTCCTGGGTTGCTTTTGTTCTGGTTCGGGGAGGACCAGGCTTGGCTGTTCGGGCTGGACTGTACCCGTTGGAGCAGGATCAACACTGATTTGCATATTGCCGGGTGCAAACTGAGGTGGCATATTGTGCAAAATAACAATGGATTGGTATGGGGCCCAAACTAATTACCAGTGGCTGAGATTAATTCAAGCATTCCATCCATCACTTGCTTGTATACATTCTTGTTTGGGGGCATGGCAAGTGCCTTGGCAGGCCTCCCTCACCCTTTTTAAAACTATTTTTCCCTGGTGTCTAGTGAATTTTCTGCTACCCCAACGGAGGATACCCTGCACCGGGAGGGCGAAAACACTGCTTGACTCATGCTGGGTTGGGGGCATGCCTGGGTGAGCTGCTTGCTAAACCCCTTCAGTTTTTTTAAATCCATTTTTTCCTGGTGTCTAGTGGGCTTTCTGCCCTCCTTAGGGTGGGCAGATTGGGGGTCAATCCTTAATTTTCCCTCAGGTGAGGCAGAAATACTGCTAGGCCCAACTAGGAGTGGGGGCATGGCATGATTTCCCACCTTTTTTCTGACCACTTTCCCTGTTTAGCGAGCATTTGTACAACCTTGAGGGGCAGAGGGTGGTAAACATCCCCATACCCCCTCCCCCCAGGGTGGCAGAAAGACTATTAGGGCTCTGTTGGGGTGGTGGCATAGCCTAATGTCAGGTGGGCCATCCACACACCTTCTTTGTTGACAAAAATGTGCTCCCTTATGCCTTGTGGGCTTTTTGCTCCCCTGGGTGGGGGTGATGAGGAAAAACAGCTCAAACGCCCTCCCCTGATGAACAGAAAGACCGTTCTATTTTTTTTAAAAGGGGGGAACATTTGGGGGGAGTTACTCCCTTCCCCATAGTCTAGTTGGTGGATCCCTGCTTTGGGGGCTGTGGTCCAGGCAATCTCCCAGCAGGCAACCACTTGGAAGAGGTGTCACTGAAAAGAGTACATTTCCATCAGTACTTTTCCCACACAGATCAGTTCTGTGGGGCAGAGTTATGCACCAAGAAACTACTGAACATTGCTCACTGTCATATCAGCCCACTGTGCGCTCTCTATGTCTCAGTAAACAAAACGAAAAAAGAAACTTGGACACGAAGGAACCTCTTCCATAGTGTCTGAACTTTCTTTTTAAAAAAGAAAATGCTTCTGGTGCTTACACCAGAAGTGGATTCTCTGGCTGCATCTTGGACGAGACATTGTAACGTTCTGTGCACTGCGGAAGTGACGTAGTGAACAGAAACTTCTCATCCACTGCTCTGAACCGGATAATTGTGTTGCAGTCCGGTAAATGGCATATGTTAGACATATAGGGCCATATGTATCAAAAAAGAGTTTTGCGATTCTCAAATTGCGATTTTTAGCGAATCGCAATTAGAGAATCGCAAAATGCAATGTATGTAGGATTTGCTAAAAAGTTTGCGAATCCTACATATTCCTTATTTGCGAATCGCAAATTAAGATTCGCAAATAAGGAATACCTTCCCATTCATTCCTATGGGCTAGGTGGCCCATAGGAATGAATTGGAAGACATTCTCAATTTGCGATTACCAATTAGAGAATCGCAAATTGAGAATGCAATTTCAAGGTTGCAAAGGTGCCAAAAGGACACCCTGTTGCACCCCTGAAATATGCATGTGTGCACATTTTGCGCACATACATGCCCTAAGGGCATGTATGTGCGACAGATAGCACTTTTAAAAAATCCAAAAGTGCTTTTTAAAGAAAATTGCAAATTACCACCAACTTGAAGTTGGTGGTAATTTGCAATTCCTTAAGGCCAAATAGCAAATTTCTGGTGCTTCCAAAATTGCATTTAAGGATTCGCAATTTGCAATTCCTTAATTGCATTTGCAAAATAGAGAATCGCTAATTTTGCGATTCTCTATTTTGTGATGGCCTTTTGGGATGATACATCCCAAAAGGCTTTTTTCCATTCGCAAACGGGCAGATTCTGAGAATCTGCCCGATTGTGAATGGGAAAAAGGCTTGATACATATGGCCCTTAGTCTCAAAACACCTTCATGCAAACAGCATTGCATCTTAGCACTCCATAAACCATTATGAATTAAAAACTTGTTTTAAAAAATATTTTTACATTGCGAGTATTAGTACAACTTCTTAATAAATAAATAATATTTTTTCCATTATTATAACTAAAAGTTTAACTGGACATATTTATGGATGCCAATTGTTGATCATTTCAACATTAACAATCCAACTATTCAAAGAGCAGCAAAATAATAAGGGCAAAGAAAGACAATGGAATAATGTTTGGAAACACTTTATAAAATACCTGGAAAGCTACTGAGTAATCAATATAGCTGACAGAGCAGTTTAAGTTTTCATTTCACAAAAAGGATTGTGTTTGTAGTTTCTTTCAAAGTCTTGTTACTAAAAATAGTGAAACATTAACATAAAAGAAGACAGACTAAGCAGCCGATTACTATCACTAGGCCCTGCAATGTGGATGTTCTGCATTAGTAGAATCTCCTCAGCTACCATTCAGAAAAATGCAAAGATTTAACAGATGTGTTGTCTGCAGCTGAAAATGAGCAAATCAGTACAGCAAGAGATCCCAAGTTCTCAAATAAGAATGAAAAACTCTGTCCATGAGTGTATCAAAATAAAAAGTAGGTCAGGGCAGATTGCCATAAGTACTGTTGAAGTCTAAGGTCTGCAGCAAATTTGCTATTACTCATGAATCATGTCCCTCCTCATGCAAGACATTGGTAATAAACAACATATTGCATTCTGCAAACAAATATGCGTGAAACTGCATAAAACTTTCCAAAAAAAAAGGTTTTCCACCTCAGCTCATTCTTGGAAAGTTTTGGGGTGATTCGTCAAACGGGCCAAGAAATATTGGGGGGGGGCAAAACATTGATTTCTCATGTTCTCTTAGGAAACATCTGTCGCAGATATAGAAAAAGATTGGCTGAACGCAAATATTCACAGAAAGCATGCTTTTTGTGATTTGTAAATCTATTCAGCCGTTTGAGAAATTTGTGTTTAAAGATGTATTCAGGATGATTATGAAGGGGTTAAAATAGGTATATTTGGGCTCTTGGTGTCTAGATGTGCTCTGATTCACCACATTAAAGAGGAATGTCCATCAAGATTGGCTGTCCGCAACACAAACAATATGTTGTGGCAGCCATTACAGGACTTGGGGGTCTTGGTCTTCATTGAAATGCATTGTAGCGAATGACAGATTTCGAGTGTCACAAAAAGGAGCAAATTTAAAGGTTGATAACAGATTTTAGTCACAAAATAAATCATTTGTTGGTGGCGTTATAATCAGTTAATGAATTCTGGTGAGTTTTCAGGTGATTTTACTCTGAAAAATGCAGACCCTCCGCTGGGATTTGATGAACCATGTCTGAGAGAAAGCTGTTTTCTTTTATGATTTTCTTATAGAGGTTTTGGACAGTGCTTCAGAAGCTAACATGAGAACACAGTTTCTATAAGTCCACACTACCTTTCTCACACAAGTGAGAATGTAGTCTGGTAGTCTCAGTAAAACATGCACTTATAACAGGAGCAGCAGTCTGGCTGTTGATTTCAGAGGGGCTCTACTGCAGCTTCCGAAAATGTTCTAATGAACACTAGAGCTGTCACATTCTTATTGATGACAAAAGTGTGGCACACCTGAAGCCATATTGATGGAACCAAAAGTTCAATACTGAGAGTATTTCCTTTAGAAATGAACACAATTAGGAGGTGCTTTTTTGTTATAGAAATTATGGTTAGCGCTACAAAGCTAAAATGAGTACACATTTTCTATGAGTTCTCAAATATCTTCCTCAACCTTTTTGGAAAAACATTCTGAAATGCAGAGAGAAAAATATACTTCCAACACCAGCACAGTCTGTCAGTTAACTCCCTAGTAATCAACTGCAGTGTGACCGCATAGCACTGATGAACAACTAGAGTGGTAATGTTATTTATTCAAGACAAAACTAAGGCACTCCTAAAAGCCTTTTTATTGGAATAGGAACTTTTGAATTCTTTCCCAAACAGCAGGCTCATTTGATTGAGCATTGAGATGTTTATGCAGGCATGAAAACAGAGGGTTAAAAATGTGAGAAGATGTGGTAATTTGCATCATATTATATTTTTAAAAGGGATAAAAATAGGTAAAGAGAAAGATGTCTGCATATATACAGCAATCCCTTTCCACATCTGTTTACTCAGCCTACCAATCTTCTCAGTTAACTAATTATAAAGAAGTAACATTTTTGTAGACAAATATAAATATATAAAATCATGTGTTAAAATGTGCTACATATGGCTGAAAGTTGTGTGCAATGGAGGTTTGATACTTTCAGAGGGATGTGTTCAGAGCCTTGCCGGAAACTAGGCCCTGAGTCCAAGTCCTGATGCAGATTGGAAGCTGGGTGTAGAGACTGGCTTTGATTGACATGTCATGAGTGATGTCAATAATATTGTTTTTTAACGTGTCATGACTGATGTAATAAGTGTGATCATAAAAAGTGCATGATGGGGGCACAAGCTATAGTTAGTTCACTAAGCTAAAGCTAGTATATTTTCTAACATGTGCTTGTGTCTCATTCCAACCGCTAACTATAAAGTCACTTTAACCATTGTTTTTTCAGCGAATTATATATATATATATATATATATATATATATATATATATATATATATATATATATATATGTTCAAACGAAAGGTATCCCCCAGCGAGGACGCACTTGAAGAAACAGGCGAATCCTGCACCTTGAAGCAGCATTCTTTATTCATTTAAAACCGGACACCACAGCGCTTGTTATAGTATTTTGCCCTACGCGTTTCAGAGCTCATGCTCCTTGGTCCCAGAATTTCCTGTTTGTGATTTGCATCATCTGACTCACCGGAGAGAGATAAAATGTTAATCAGTGACTCAGTTTTTTCACTCTTTTCTGCTGTTCAACAAAGCATGAAGCCCGTGAACAAGGAGCAAGCTGCTCCGAAACGCGTAGGGCATGGACTGTTTGTTCGGCAAGAGATGTCTGGTTCTTCAATAAAGAAGGCTGCCACCACTCGCAGAATTCGGCTGATCTCTGAGTGCGTCCCCGCAGGGGGACACCTTATTGAAATGATATATATCAATATGATCGAAACGCGTAATGGCGGCGGTGCTGGGCACACAATAAAGTTGTAGAGCACTGCATCTTTTGGGTACGCTTCGTCTTTTTCCATGATCAGGAACTTTGAGACGAGTTTGCAGGATATATATATATATATATATATATATACCACAGCACAGAGATGCGAAGCACCGCAGTCGCCTTACCCCGGCCTCAATCGACGGCGAATCCCAAAATATAGACCAACGCTGAATTCGTTGCACCAAAAACAGCACGCCGTGGACACAAGTTCGTTGCAAAAGCGGTATTTAATCCGACAGGCTTGACAACACTCTACGCCTAGAGTGTTGTCAAGCCTGTCGGATTACATCCGCTTTGCAATGAACTTGTGTCCACGGCTTGCTATTTTGGTGCAACGAATTCAGCGTTAGTCTATATATATATATATATATATATATATATATATTATAATTAAAAATGCTCTCCGCATCCGTGCCGGGCAAAATAATGTCAATATCTTATGTGCTCTGTGAGGCACAGCTAAGGCTTTGCTGTTCCTTATATAAAGATGTTTAAAACAGGCTCACCGCCTATTCGAAAAAGACCTTCCGCTGAATATTCCAAATTTCTGTCATCTACATCGGTATTGTGCTGGGGTATTTTCCCCTGCAAAACCTTGCTGCAAACTTATTTATGAATGATGATTTCCACAATGGTTTGTTGATTCCATCAATGTTATAAGATTCATGCAACCGGCGGGTGTTCCACTCAAAAACACTTCTCCACCTGTGTGATGCTGGGAATGCCCTTCCTCGCAAGCCGGGGGCTCGTGTGCAGGCGCCAGGGCATTATGTATCTCAATTAAAAAAAATGTGCTGTCTGCATCTGAAAGGGCAAATACGATCCACACCATCTAGTGCAGATATTTTTATTTCAGCCAGTATTCCATCACAGAAAAAATCGAAGGTTACAGTGACATTATAGTTAAGCTCAGATTATACTTGCACAAAACCATAGAAATTGAGCAGTTATAGTTACCTGAGCTAACTAGAACTTACGCCTCAGCGATGCACTGCTTATGACCTCACACATTACATTACTTATGACATGGTCAGTGACATCACTGATGGTATCACTCATGATATCTCAAGGGATATCATGAAAGGGTTTATAAACAGATTATGCGGGAGAAGGCAGGTGCAGCAGGACAGTCCACTTCTACAGTGCCCTTGGGAGAACCATCATCAACTGCAGTGATTACTATACCAGCCGCCTGTGAAGAATTAAGTGAGATGGTTACTCACTGTGCGAAATGCTACATGCTTGTTTTTGTAAAAATGTGTTCTGGGGGTGCCTTCTTGGATACAGCAAAGAAGCATCACTGTTATTTTTTTTTCTTGCTTCCAATTGCCACTTAATGCTTTTTGAACACTGAAGCCAATTATTTCTTTGCATTTCCATTACCTTACCCTTTTAGTACCTGTTTACTTTTTGTTGGGAAAAAAAACAAGAAAAAAAATAAAAACTGTTAAAAATATCTTCTAGAAAAACATGGTTATTTTTAGAACCACCATCTTGTCAAACAGAGAGCTAACTCTGTGTTTTTAATGTGTCCATACTGTATGGGTGTGAGACTGGGTGTGTCAGTGGCTATATTGGTGTTTTCCTGAGTGTGTCAGTGTTAGCAATGGGGTCTCTTGTTGGCAGAGGTATGCACCCTGTCCAAGTAGGGACCCACACTCTAGTCAGAGTAAGTGTAGTACACACTAAAAGTTTACCTGTGCTCACTCTCTGGTAGCTTGGCACAGAGCAATCAGGCTAAACTAAAGAGGCAATGTGTAAAGTATTTGTGCACATACACACAGTAACACGGCAAAATATTGCAAAAGTACTCCACACCAGTTTAGAAAAATAGCCAATATTTATCTGAGTAAAACAAGACCAAAAGGACAAAATTCCAACATACTCAAGTCAAGATATGAATTTTTAAAGATTAAATCATAAATGCTGTGCTTAGGTCAATAGTAACCCTGGGCAAAGCACTACGCTACGCTCGCGTAGTTTGCGAAGTTTGCGCTACTTCGCACAACGCGAATTGCACGTAGCACAGTGCAAACACGCGTAGCGTAGCGTAGCGTGGTGCAGCGGTCATTTTGCTTGCTCGCGGTCCTCAACGTCAAGTTGGCGACCGCGAGCAAGCAAAATGACATCCCGGCGAGACTTTTTCCTCGTTCGCGATCAGCAACATCAAGTTGCCGATCGCGAGTGTGGAAAATAAACCTCCCGGCGAGATTATCAACGCGGGGAGGTCAGGTTTCTCATTGCGAGTGGTCGCGTATGCTCGCGACCGCTCGCGATGAGAACTACCAGTCCGCGTTGAGAAGCTGCCGCTCGAGTAAAAATCTACTCGAGCGGCAGTAAACGACAGCTCGCACTGTGCAAGATGCCGTTTTCAATGATTGCACAGTGCGGACAAGCATCCGTCACTGTGCAATCATTGCGAACAGTGCACTACGCAGTTCGCGTAGTGCTACGCGTAGCTCGCGTAGTGCGAATTGCACTTTGCGTAGCTTCGCGTAGCGCTACTTCGCAAACTACGCCCAGGCTTAGTCAATAGCTTCAACTGGGGCGATTTGGTCGTGCTTGACCTGAACAAATCCAAAAGTTCAGTCCAACCACGATGGAGCGCAGGCCGGATACAAGAATCATGTATACCCCCTTACAGTACCTTGAATGAGTCGCAAATCAAAGACAATGCGTGGCTCGGAGGAGGGGAGGCATCGTGGATGCAGTTTAAACATTGGCTCCTTAAGGAGGTGCAGGGTTGTTGAAGGTTAGCCACTCCGGGATCATTCATTGTGCAGAGAGGTGATGCGTCGATTGAGGGTGTAAGACATCGGTTCCTGAAGGCGAAGCGGTGTCGATGATGCGTCGATGTCAACAACGCAATGTGTCGATTCTACGGCTTCAAAGTGAAACCGCTGGGCTGAAGGTGATGCGTTGGTCGAAAACCATGCAGGGCCGGGCCTCAGTTGGAGTTGGAGCGGTGCGTCATGGACTTCGGTGAAGCGGTGCTCGAGACTCATGCAGTGGCGGTTCTTTGTAGGCTCTGCAGCAAAGTCAGGACTGCGTTGAAAGTCGAGATTGTTGCATCGCTCACTGGGCAAGCGGTGTCCACGGCTTCAGTGAAGGCAGCGTGATGCGTTAGTTTTGCAGGGATGCTCCAGTTCCGAACTGATGGTTAGAAGTCGATTCGTTGGTTTCTTAATTACAGCACCACATTCACCTTGAAGGATCCAGGACTGGATTTGGCACCACTTGGCAGGGCAGGACTCACAGCAGAGGAGTCGAGGTGCTGGTAGCATGATGCAGATGACTTCTTTGATGTCCCTAAGACTTCAGCACCAGGAGGCAAGCTCAGTCAAGCCCTTGGAGAATCTTAGAAAGCAGGATGCAGAGAGTAAAGACCAGACTTCTCACACCCAGGCAACAGACCAACACACCAAAGCATGCAGCAAAGTGCAAGTCCATCCAGGCAGCACAACTGTTCTTCTTTCTGGCAGAATTCCCTCAGTCCAGAAGTGTTCTGAGTATATGGTATCAGAGGTCCAGTACTTATACCCATTTTAGCATTTGAAGTAGGGAGAATTGTAGTGCTCAAGACTTTGCCCTCTCTGTCCTTGGCTCCAGACTCACTACAGGGGGTTTGCAGCTCTTTGTGTGTGACTGTCTAGAGTGAATTTACAAAGCCCAACTGCCATCTAACCCAGACATGTATTCTAGGGACCGGCAGAGTCACAGAATGGTTAAAGTAAGAAAATGTCAACTTTGTAAAAGTGGCATTTTTAGACCTGCAATTTATAAACCAACTTCACTAAAAGATGTGTTTTTAAATTGAGTCCAGAAACACCAAACTCCAATTTTCTATCTGCTCCCTGTTGGGAGTTACGTTTGTAAAATGTTATATGGCAGCTCCTATGCTAACCTGTAGGAGAGATAGGCCTTCCTGTAGTGAAAAACAAATGTAGCATTTGTTCACTACCAGAACATGCAAAACATAAAAGCACATGTCTTACCTTTTAAGAACACTGCACCCTGCAGATGGGGCTAGCTAGGGCCTACGTTAGGGGTGCCTTACATGTAATAAAAGGGATGGTTTGGGCCTGGCAAATAGGTGAGCTTGCCAAGTCGACATGGCAGTTTAAAACTTGAAAGGTATCTGGTGTGTCGTCATGCCCCATGATCAAGCTAAACAGCCATGCTAGAATTGCAACAAGCAAGAAACCAATATTTTGTTCATAATCTGTATATTAATCCATTTTCTCCATATTTTCCACGTTCATGATAGGAACAGCATAATTCCTGTCTTCACATGTCAAGAAATGCCCATCCAGGCGTTTTTCATGACATATTTTTTTTTTTGTGAGCCCGAGCAACATGGCTGATGCCCGGTGGAACTGTTTTGGTAGCTATAGAGGAGATTGGCTCTGGTTCACCCCCTCGGCCGTCACCTACCCAGCTGGACATTGGACATAGTTTTCCTCGTCTCTCCGCTGTGTCTCCTTTCCTCTACCGCCTTCCGAAGAATCGCCGAGGATCTGCCGGTTTCGACCGAGCCTCATTGCTGCTGGACTGCTCCCTGTTCAACCTGATTGACCTTTACCTCTAGTCGACCCCCCCCTTAGGTCCCCTACACCCCTCTCATTTTGTACAATCACCGAGACACAGGATGTTTGGGATTGCTGGTCCCTAGCCGGTTTGTTTGTCTTTCACTTTTGACTGTTTTGTCCCCCTGAAGTACCTTCCCCCTTACCTGGTCTGCCTGTCCCGATCTGCATTCCTTACCCCTTTTTAGGTCTCACCTAGCGTTGCAGCGCATGCGCTGCTCGCTCGGCGAGACCTATAGTTAGAGAGGAGATTTTAGAAGGGGGCTCGAAGCCCCGCCCCTCATTTCCATTGGCTTGCGTCACCGTTTATGCTAAACAGTGGCCTGCCATTGGATATGGGGTTTTGTAGCCGCTGCCCTTTCTCCTTTTCAGACGGCCCATTCGGACAGGCTCGTCTGCTTCACGGCTGTCGTGAAGCACTTTCTTATCTTTATGGGGCCATGTGTTTCTAATTAGTGTGGAGGAGCGCACTGCCCCCGACCTCTCAAAGGAAATAAACTTGGTTTCGTCAAGATTTTTTCCTTTGAGAGGTCGGGGGCAGTGCGCGCCTCCACGCTAATTAGAAACATATGGCCCCATAAAGATAAGAGATCGAAGACGAAACCAAAGCTCACCAAGCAGGGCTGAGAGGAACTCTGCTCTTCCTGAGCTCCTGGTGCTTTGTTTCCGCCTTTCGCGAAGTGCACTGCATGCTTGTTTTCATTCCCTCCAATGCTCTCCCTCTTTCGCTTCTTTCCCTCGACCACCTCCCTTTCTTGCCCTGTCTTCCCTTAATTCAGTCTCCTCCCCTCTCTACCTCGCTCCTTCCACTTTCTCGCCATCTTCAATCTTGCCTTTATGTTCGCCTGTATCTCCTCTTTGCAACCCCTCTCTTGAAGTCTTTCCCTTAGCCTCTTTTTTGGCTTCCTTTCGTTATTTTCCCAATTCCCCACTTTTCTTTCGTTTCTTTCTCACTTCTCTTCCCGCTCTCACACATCGTCCTTCTCTCTTTCTACTTTATTCTCTCTTTCGGTCTTATTCTCTTCTAGAGTTGTAAGGGGGGGGGGGTGGAGAGATCTAGGAGGATCCGGTCCGGCAGTCATTAATGAGCCGGATCCGGTGCGATTTGCAGGCCCCAGGGCACAGTCATCTGCACTGCTTTGTGTACTGTACGTTCAGAGCTGCAACACTTCAGGGGCTGAGCAAATAGTTGGTCCTTGTTGCAAATTTATTTAGGTGCAGTTTTTTTTAGTGTTTTCACCTCTCCATCAATAGCCTTTTAACATACCTCTCACCTTCTCTCCTACTCTTTGTGTTTTCCTTTATCTTGCTTCTTTTGTTGTCCCCTCCTTCACGATGTGTCCCTCGTTTCCACCGTTTCCGTCTTCTCCCATTTCCGTGCCTTTCCCTCTTATTTGATCAGCTTTCCCTACACCCCCATACACAACTGTACTCCTCTATAAACAGTTACACATTGCACGCACCCCACATATATCAGCCTTTTGTCAAACAAATGCGGCGCGGGGGATTTTCCTTGTTTGTTTTACAACCCATCGAATCGTTGTTACGCCTCTATTTGGCACCTTCCCCACGCACCTTAATTTCCTGCAGATCTGCTTGTGACTTCCATTCACATTGCTTCCCTCACAGTCGCACAGACTTCTTTTTACCCGTCGTAATGTATTATTTAGGTCGGACATCAGACGAGTTTACCTCAGGAGGGAGCATAGAAACATTTACCCGGGGCCTAAAGGAGCAGGGTGCATTTGCATGGAACCTGTGAGCGCAGGACATGGATTGGGGCCCTGTGCGAGCCGGACATGTGGCCGGGCCGCACTTCATTTGCCTTTTCCAATCTTCCAGGATTACTAGGGTTGGCTGCAGGAAGCACATTTAGACACACACAACCTGACAGCTGGCAGTTTGTGAAATCAGGATATTGGATCAGGTGAGCTAGAACAAGCCAATTACTTTCAGGTTTTTTTTTTCCACTTTAGTTTCCAATAAACATTAGCCTTTTGTTCGTGACCTCACCGCTTTTATATGAAACTAACTTCAAAGCGGGTCTCGGAAAGTTCCAGGGCTGTAGACGATGGTAACCCCGATAAAGATCTGGGAGAACCCTGGATCCCCCCACGAAGCCCCCTCTCCATCAAGGTGGCTTTAGGGCCAGCTTTCGGCCTGTTTCCTCTTTTGCAGTCCCAGCATTGCTGTTTGTTTGTTATGCAGCCAGGCCTTAGCTCAGGAACCGAGGGAGGCCGTCAATATAAGCAGCGCCAGGCTTTAGCAGGGCTCACCTAAGCTTGCTCATAGCCCTTAATGCCTTAATGACTGGGAATTGGGAGGGGAACACTAATCCGTAGGAGGAGGGTCCCCTAATCTATGTAGCCATTGGCGTGATGGTCTCCTTACTACATTTAAGTAGGTTTAATTTTTGTGGTTGCTTCAAAACAATGGGTTTTACGATTTGTTCGATTTTGCAGACTTATTTGTACGTGTGAGGAAAACGTCCAGTTCCTCAACAAAGACGCATGCAGTCGTGTGCAGGAGAGCTCTATTTTCTAGCAACGGGGGATAAACGTATTTGTCCAGGATCACACGATGAAGTCCAGTGGGAGAGCCAAGATTACAACTCAGGCATCCACAATCTAGGATGGGCACTTTACCCACGAACACCACATAATGTCGGGAAGCACCCAGGACCGGAATGCTGCATCGCAAATAGCACAATAACACATTAGGCCAGCGCTCGAGGGGTTAGAAGGCGGTCGGGGTTCACGCTGACACCATGCATACTACTGCCCAGACGCGGACTGGCCGGCACCATTGCTAATTTCGTCCCCTAGAGGAGAATGAACCAGTCCTTGGACTCTGGATCCCGGAACACTCAGGTAGCCCTCCCCTTCTTGGGCTAAGTGACACTAATACCAGTGGGGGGTTTACAGCTGGGGATGAATTTTGTGGTTCAGAGGAAAGAGTGCAGAGTTGAGGAAGGTCCCGCTGTGCCGTGTATTGTATTAACCATTAGCACAATGGCTTAAACTGGTGCAGCACCATGATCTTGTCTACAAGACAGATACAATATCCCAGAGTACAAAGGCAGGGCAGATGTAACATCTTCAGGCTAGGTACAGAATTGAAATCCTTTACAGCACTGGAATAACAGGTCAGGTATGTTGTGAACACAGTGGCAAGGCCTGTTGAGACCTCTTCTATTTTTTTATTATTCAACCCTATGCCCCAGGATGCTCTCGCCTCAGTGTGCCAGTGACCCCAAATGGTCCGCACCTGTGTGAACCCTGAGTCTCCATGTTTGCTGATCCCGCGTGCCTGAGTCTCTCAGAGTGCTTCTGCCTCGGGTGTTCGTATGATCCGTATCTCAGCATGTGTGCGCCTCTACTCAGTGTGACAGTGTCTGGTGTGTCGGCTAGTCTGCTAGACTCAAAGCTTCAGTGTGCCTGTGACTCAGTGTGCCAGCGTGTGTGATCACGTGCTTCGGTGCACCCGTGTGCCTCTATGTATTAGTGTGTCTGTCTCACGGGGTGCGTGTGTTTCTCAGCGTGTGCATGCATGTGTGCCCGTTTGTAGTGCGGCTTCTATGTATGTCTGTATGCGGGGGTCAACAGGGGGTAAAAGTCATTGTCATTTACAACGCCATTACTTGATTAATGCTTCACGAAGGGAAAAAAAAAAAACATTTTCAATGCCAATAGCTCAAAACAATGTCATTGCGAGACCTATTGCATTGTAAATGCTTGTTACTCTTCCCCCTCTACCATTTTTTTTCTCCTATGTTTTACTTGGCACATGTAACTGATGTTATTTTGTAACTTGTAACTCGCTGTTCCTCATGTAAAGCGCTCTGATACCTCCGGGTCTAGCCAGCGCTATATAAAACTCTGCAAATAAATATTGGAATGGCTGTACATCCTGGGTAACCCAATGCATTTTGGGCATACATATCCCTTCGTCAGGGGTAACTAAAATATAAGGAGAGCCCATCAAGGATTGGAAGAGATTACATGAAACATGAATATAAAACATGTATTTTTGAAATTACAAAAGAAAAGAGGTGCTCAGTAACAATACTGCAAAATTTCCCAATTGCTAAACACGTGCTCAGTTTAACATTTATGTACTCTGAAGAAAAACGAAAGAACTGAGAGAAAGATAATTCAAACAAGCAGGTAGCCGATGTGTGTGTGTGGCGAAAATAATGTAAAACTAGTATGTGGTGCCAAACATTTGTCCTGAATCAAATCTAATGAACCATGCTCAAATATAACCAATGTGCCAAGCTCGACCTGAATGTGACCCTTAACTCACCATGTTTCTATGTATTTTCAAGTTTCTCTAGGCCGTTGGCAGCCACATGGCTGCTGATATTGGCTTCCATAAAATCAGCGAGGTCGTGCTCAAGGTGAGCTTGTCGGAAATAGAACCATTAGAACACCACAGGTGAAGCTGTGCTTTTTGATATAGCTCGTGACCTTGGAACCCAGCCCAAAAATAAACGTGAAGGAAAAACTTAACTGCGCTGTGCAGGTGTGTCGTTAGTGCTACTGCAATAGCTGATGTCATGACTGCTATCATTGTTTAAGTGTACTACGTGCCCTTCTAAACAAAAATGTTTCAATTTAAACTTTATAACGATGTAAACAGAGTCATCTACCATTGCCAATATTACAAGCATAAAATAACAGATGTAATAATTTTCATGCCTGAACTTAAAATTTTAACTGCAATATAGCCTCTGTGTGGAAACACATGTCCCCAGATGGCAGTCCATTGTCTTGATGATTATAAAGTGACTCTCTCTGGTAATCCCAAGAAAGTGATAAAATGCACTTCTATCTATCTCAATGTAAACAACTTTTTGAGGACGCTCAGTGGCAAATGTTTGCATGCTAGCTTGAAGTGTGGTTTCTTGCTTGTTGATTGTTGCAATTCTAGCATGGCTGTGCAGCTTGATCATGGGGCATGATGACGCACCAGATACCTCTGGAACCATACGTTTGTGCTACCGGGGCAGAGCACACTTCTAGCTAGCACGCAAACATTTGCCACTGAGCGTCCTCAAAAAGTTGTTTACATTGAGAAAAATAGGAGTGCATTTTATCCCTTTCTTCGAGTCTAAAACTGCACCCACAGGCTCTGCAGTGCCAGGTCTGAGACATGTTTGAAGGGCTACTAGTGTGGGTGGCACAATCAGTGCTCCAGGCCAACTAGTAGCATTTGATTTACAGGCCCTGGGCACATGTAGTGCACTGTACTAGGGACTTACCAGTAAATTAACTATGCCAATCATGGAGAAGCCAAAGGCCATTACATTTTAGACACAGAGCACATGCATGTTTGCACTGGACAGCAGTGGTTAAGTGCCAAGAGTCCTACAACCAGCAAAAAAGAAGTTCAGCTCACAGTCAAAAACCGGAGGTCAGAAGCAAAAAGACAGGGGGAACCACGCCAAAAGATACTAGGACTAACAGTCAGTGTCTGTAACAATGTGTGCCTGGGCGTGTTAGTGTCTGTATTAGTGTGTGCCTGGGTGTGTCAGTGGCTATACCAGTATGCCTATGGGTGTTTGAGAGCCTGTATCAGTGTTTGGCTGAATGTGTTAGTGGCTGTATTGATATGTGACTGGGTGTGTCAATGGCAGTATGAGTATGTGCCTGGGTGTGTCAGTTTCTGTATCCTAGTGTGTCTGGGTATGTCAGTGGCTGTATCATTGTATCCCTAGGTGTGTCAGAGGCTGTATCGGTGTGAGCTTTGGTGTGTCAGTGACTGTATCAGCGAGTGCCTGCGTGTGTCAGTGCCTGCATTGGTGGGTGCATAGATGTGTCAGTCTCTGTATCAGAGTGTAGCTGGGTGTGTCACTGACTGTATCAGTGTGTGGCTGGGTGTGTCAGTGGCTGTATGTGTGTGTAGCTGGGTATGTGAGTGTCTGTATCAGTGTTTGCCTGGGTGTGTGTGGCTCTATCGATGTGTAAGTGAGTGTGTTATTGGGTGTATGAGTGTGCACCTGGGTTTGTCAGTGGCTGTATCAGTGTGTTCCTGAGTGTGTCAGTGGGTATATTGGTGTTTGGGTGTGTCAGTATCTTTAACAATGTGTGCTTGGGTGTGTTAGTGTCTCTGTATTTAAAAATGATTAGAAGACTACTGCCTTTCATTCCCCAAGAATCATGCAAAACACTAGTAACAGCACTGGCTTTGTCCAGATTGGACTACGGCAACGCCTTGTATGCTGGGATACAAATCCGACATCTGACAAAACTCCAGCGTTTACAGAATGCAGCAGCAAGGTTAGTGCTGGACATCCCCAGATCAGAGCCAGTTGCCCACAGACTAAGAGCCCTCCACTGGCTACCAATGGAGAAAAGGATAAGGTTTAAATCAGTCTACCTAGCCTACAAGGCCCTTCATGGTGTAGGACCACAATTTCTAAAAACACATCTGAAACGGTATGAGCCACACAGGAGCCTGAGGTCTGGTCAGGCAAAATTGATACAGGTCCCTAAATTTAAGCAGGTCAGGTGGGGGGGGAGAAGCTTCTTGGTGCAGACGGCCAAGACCTGGAACCTGCTCCCTATCACAATAAAAAATAGCCCCTCGCTCCTATCATTCAGGAAAGCTGTAAAAACCTGGCTTTTTACCTCCTAGTTAGAGCTCTTTATCATCGGCAGTCTTTTCTACATCGACATAGCGCCAAGACGCCCTTGGGCATTCGCGCGCTCTACAAATTTTCAAATCAAATCAAATCTATTAGTGTGTGGCTGGGTGTGCAAGTGAGTGTATTAGTGTTTGACTCAGTGTGTCAGTAGCTGGACTGGTATGTAGCTGGGTGTGTGAGTGTCTGTACCGGTGTTTGCCTGGGTGTGTGTGGCTCTATTGATGTGTGAGTGGGTGTGTTATTGGGTGTATGAGTGTGTGCCTGGTTGTGTCAGTGGCTGTATTGGTGTGTGTGCCTGAGTATGTCAGTGGTATATTGGTGTTTGTCTGTAGTGGGTGTGTGAGTGTCTGTGTGAGTCTGTATGTGTATGGGTGTTTGAGAGGCTGTATTGGTGTTTGGCTAAATGTCTAAGTGAATGTACGGATATGTAAGTGGCTGATGGGTCTGTGAGCGTGTGTGTGAGTGGTTTTATGGGTGTGTGACTGGATGTGTGACTGCCTGTATGGCTCTGTGAGTGGGTGTGTGAGTGCCTATGTGAATCTGTGAGTGGGTGTGGGTGCGTGAGTGCAGGTGTTGGTCTTTTAGTGGGTGTGTGGGTCTGTGAGTGGGTCTGTGAGTGTCTGTATGGGTCTGTGAGTGGGTGTGAGACTGCCTGTGTGGGGCTGTCAGTGGGTGTGTGAGTGGATATGCGGGTCTGTAAGTGGTTGTGTGAGTATCTATGTGGGTGTGTGAGCGGGTCTGTGAGTGCCTGTATGGGTCTGTGACTGGGTCTGTGAGTGCCTGTGATGGTCTCTGAATGGGTCTGTCAGTGCATGCTGTGAGTGGCTATGTGGGTCTGTGAGTAGGTGGGTGTAAGAGTACACAAGTGGGTCTGTGTATATGTACTTGAGTGCCTGCATGGGTCTGTGAATGAGTCTATGAGTGGATGCATCATGGGTCTGTGAGTGGATGTGTGAGTGGCTATGTGGGTCTGTGAGTTGGTGGGTGTAACATTCCCTCAGTGGGTCTGTGAATGGGTGTTTGAGTGCCTGCATGGGTCTGTGAGTATGTGTGTAACTGCCTGTGTGGGACTCTGAGTGGGTGTGAAAGTGTCAGCATAGAACTGTGCATGGGTGTGTTAGTGCCTCTGTGGGTCTGTAAATGGATGTGTGAGTGCCTACTTGGATATGTGAGTGGGTCTGTGAGTTCTTGCATGAGTCTGTGAGTGGGTGTGTCAATGCCTGCATAGGTCTGTGAATGTCTATGTGGGTCTGTGAGTGGGTGTGTGTGTCTGTGTGAGCCTGTAAGTGGTTGTGTCAGTGCCTGTGTAGATTTATGAGTAGGTGTGTGAGTGTCTGTGTGGGATTGTGAGTTGGTCTGTGAGTGTGTGGGAGGGTCTGTGAGTGGGTATGTGAGTGTCTGTGTGGGCCTGTGAGTGGGTGTCTGAGTGTTTTTGTGAGTCTGTGAGTGTCTGTGTGGGTCTGTGAGTGGGTCTGTGAATGGGTGTGTGAGTGGGTCCTTGAGTGGGTGTCTAAGTGTTGGTGTGGGTCTGTGAGTTGGTGTCTGATTACCAGTGTGAGTGTGTGAGTTGGTTTTTTGAGTGCCTACGTGGGTATGTGAGTGGGTCTGTGAGTGCCTGCATGGGTCTTTGAGTGGGTCTGTCAATGCCTGCGTAGGTCTATGAGTGGGTGGGTGAGTGTCTATGTGGGTCTGTGAGTGGGCCTGAGAGTACCTGCATGGCTCTGTGAGTAGGTGTGTGAATGTCTATTTAGGCCTGCGAGTGCGTGCATGACTGCACTGCATGTGCGGGTCTGTAAATGGGTGTGAGAGTATCTGTGTGGGTGTCTGAGTGAGTCTGAAAGTGTTTTTTTCAAAGTGTGTCAAGATTCACTGCTCTATTGCGGCTTTACATGGGAGGCCTCGCCTCCCAGGGGATTCACGGATTCCTGAAGCTGAAAAGCCCCCTGGTATAACTCAATTTTGTATCCAAGAGAGGTCCCTCTAACACATCCTTGGGCTGAGCATAGAAGTACCCTGACCCCAAATTTGCAGAAAAATGTTAAGACCCCGGAACTATTTCCAGATACTTAAAATTGTGGTTGCAACCTCCCGGTCAGGTTGTGGTCAGCCAATCACGCTATTTCTGGTGGCGTGTGACTTTTTGGAACCACAGCAGGGAATCTGCGGAGGGTCCTTATCCCTAGATATACAATTTTGTTTTTCCTTTAACAACTCCACAACTGCTGAAAAGATTTACACCAAATCACAATTGTGGACCAAGAACTACTCTCTGCTAAATTTGGTGCGATTCCATCCAGTAGTTTGGGCTGTAATCGTGTTCAAAATCCCTATGGAGAATTGCATTGGAAGCTACCAATTTTTGACCCCCTCTTTTTCTCAGCCCCTGCTTGACAGATCACTCCAAAACTTTCTATGCAGATCTAGACAAACGTGACACTTTTTAAAAAAAAATTGTGAAGATTCGTCAAACGGTGCCAAAGTTATAAGGGAACCAAAAATGCTTTTCCTGTGGAAACTAGGGCCTGGTTATGAGTTTGGTGGACAAGGTTACTCCATGACAAATGTGACGGATATCCCATTCGCCGTATTACAAATCCATTATATCCTATGGAACTTGTAATACGGCGGACGGGATGTCCGTCACGTTTGTAACAGAGTATCCCTTTAGCCAAACTCCTAATCAGGCACTAGGTCCTATCTGTAACTATGTACTTGAGACTGCCAGTAGATATGTCGCCACTGGGCAGTTATAGTTAGGGCTATGTTTCCATAGAAAATTGATTTTATTTTGCTAATAACTTTGTTGCCGTTTGATGAAACTTCATGAAAGTTTCCCAAAAAAGTTTCATCCACCTCAGCTCCATGCTGGAAAGTTTCCAGTCAAGCGGGGGCTGAGAAAAAGGGTGGGTTCCAAAATACATTTTCCCCATGCAATTTTCAAATTGAACAGCTATACCGCAAAAACAGCTGAAATAGAATTACACAAATTTGGCAGAAAGCTAGATCTTAACCCACAAAGGGTGCTTATTGTGATTTGATGGAAATCCATTCAGTAGTTTCTGCGAAATGAAGGTTAAAATTGTATGTGTATTTTATGCCACAGAGGATCTGGAGACGCAACAGATTTAAGGATAACATTTGATTGGCTGTACCACATCAACAAAGGTGTTGCAGCAGCTATTTTATGTCTCGGGGACTCAGTCGCCTATCCTGCAACTATCCTGCAAAAAGAGTAAAAAAAGCACAGAGGGGGAGCAGTTTAGGCATGTGCTTACCCTCTAGGCCCGGTGGGGGTCATTTATTTTTTTATAATTTTTTTAACCGTACTGTGGATCTGCAGTAAAAATCTTTTAAAAGGGCAGACTCCTACCGTTTTATTTTCAATCCAATTAAAAGTTTACTACTCCTTCCGGGAACACCTCATTATGCCCTGTGTGGGCTTTGATATGAAATATTCTTCTTGTGGTGGTACCCTAAGAATGAGCAAATGCAACTCATTATATTTTGACTTTATTTTTAAAACAACTAAGAGATTCAATGAAAAAAACAAAGGTTAAAGTGGCGTTATAATTAGGTCTGTTAATTATATCTTACTTTACATTAAAAAAACATAGAAAGTCCCTGAAAAACGTAACATTTTAAAATCTAAACATCACTGACATTAGCCAGTTATAGTTAATTGAAGTAACTATAACTCGCGCCCTCACCATACAGTCCTTATGAGCTCACATCTTGCATAACTTATGACATGTTCATAGATAATATCACTGAAGATATTTGACTTCATATATGAAAACACTGTGCATGGTCAATTTTTTTTTAGAGTTTAAAACATTACATTTCACCTACCTCTAGCATCCCTTTAGCCCTTGTTTTTTCCAATGACTATATGTATGTATATAGATACACACAAAATGCACAAGCACAACACACACACAAACCCACACACCCACACACACTCACACATAATCATATACAGATGAGCAGATAAATCATGAAACCAAAAGCAGGATGATCTGTAAAGGTCACGAGTACCTTGGGATGCAATATAGAAGCATTACACATGTTCCCCACTTGTATTTTTCATATAATGAGGGTCTGTCGATTTATGTGATTCTGTTGTTGTAGCTTTCACTGCATAATTCTGTTTTTAAATAATTAACACTTAACTTCCAGATTTCCCTAAAACGGTTGTTTCTAGCTAAATTGGATGATCATAATGTTGTCAGATAATGTGCCACATACCTTGCATGTGTGCCACAAAATGTAGATAACTGTCGCACAGTTTGTTCCCCATGCTTCATAATTGTAGACGGGTTGACAATTATAAAGCTATTCAAGATGACTTAGGGGCTGACTTAATGCTCATGAAATTGCATTGCATGTATTGTTATACCACTGAATTTAATGCAATAAAAGCGAGCAAAACATATCACACTAGGCATAGGAAAATATGAGTCCAGACATACAAAGGGACTTAGGAAGATTTATAATGGGTCACCAAGATTGGGCACCAATTGATCTCCAAGATGGCTCGAAAGCACTACTAATCAAATACACACTGTTAGACCTGCCCCTCCCTGTGGGGACACCCCCATACTTTTTGACATCACGCCTCCTGTTTTGCTGAATTGTTTTTTGTTGCCTTTAGGACACTGCACAATTTACAATTGCTGTCCAGTGCTAAAGTGCTTGTGCTCTCTCCTTTAAACATGGCAAAATAGACTTCCACCCAAATAACACATTGAATTTACTTATAAGTCACTAGTAAAGAGGAACTACATGTACTGTAAATTAAATGCGACTAGGGGTACTGCTGCAAGGCTTGGGTCATCCACTTTAGTAGTCTTTTGCAACATGTCTCAGGCCTGCCATTGCAAGCTGTATGTGCAGTTGTCAACTTCCATTTCGACTGGACAAAATACAACTCTTGTCAGTCCTAAACCTTCCATTTTAATACCTAGAAGTCACCCCAAAGGTAGGCCATAAACAGACCAGAGGGCAGGGTGCATTGATTAAAAAAAAACGTTGGACATGTACTTTTAAGTTTTATATGTCCTGGTACTGAAAAACTCTTAAATTTGTGTTTCACTATTACAAGACCTATGTCTCCCAAAGGATGACATTGGGTTACCTTATTACGTTTAATAAGTGATAACTTTTGGTTGGGAGCAGGTAAGAATGCCACGTTTGGTGTAGGAGGAATTGCAATTTAAAACCCCCTTTAATGATAAAGTCCGATTTTAAGTCACAATTCTGAAAATGCCACTTTTAGAAAGTTGCCATTTTCTTGCCCTATCCAATTGATGCCTGCAGCCTGTTCTTGGTTCACATGACTAGGTGTTGTTGGCAGCTGGTCTTTGTGTATTCCTCCCAGAGAGCCACACAATAGAGTGCCTGGGTGTCAGCTGCATGGGCCATCCTACATTGATGGAGGGTGGTGGAACTGTCACCTACCACACCTGCACTTCAAAGACATTGTTTCGGCTCACAATCAAAGGCCTTAACACTAGCTTATTGTGCCCCCAAACTACCTGGGGCCGGAGCAGGGAGTCAGGGAATTCTAGACACTTGTGAGGGGGAAAGAACTCCAGAAATGTCTTCTACTTCAAAGTGGGCACCAGATATAACAAGCATTTGCAATGCAATTGGTCTCGCCTTTGTGACCTTATATGTATTTAGCTATGCAGCACATTAGCCTGGGTGCTGAAACATCTGCTGTTCTTTAACATGGAGGGAAAATAAGCACCAAACTGCGTGACACGCCAGGTATGGGAACACATGGAGAGAAATTTTGCCTTTCAGCGAGAAATTGTATAGTCCAAAGCTCTGTTTTTAATATAAAATCAGGGCCTTCGGTGGTCATATCACTGAAAATACAAGATTTGAAAAAACAAATATTGTCTACAGGTGCTCATGGAAGACAATTTCAATGGACTGGAATCTAGAGAATGCTAAAGTGATTCTGGTATTTTACTGACCTCTGCTGGTCGTTTTCTATCAAGAAAGTTTCATAGAGGCAGTTGCCAGAAAAATTAAAAAAAGAAAGTCCCTAAGCAGAAAGCAATTCTGGTATTTTACTGACCTCTGCTGGTCGTTTTCTATTAAAACAGTTAAATAGAGGCAGTTGAACAGAAAAAAAAGTCCCTAAGCGGAAGCAGACAAGTCCTAGGGCTGATCTCCAGAGCCCACAAAGTACATACACATATAGGTATATGTTAAAGTATATACAAGAGGTCTTGAATGCTTGGCCTAAAAAAGAGACCATCAGACCCACTCTTCAATACACTCTTGCATCTGTGTATACAGAAGAACTGCCATGATACCAGGAGACTACCCTTTTGTTTGAGGTCTGACCTGCTATCTGAGAAGGAAGACTGGACTTGCACCCTTCATCTCAAAGTCATAACTTGCCTCCTCTTTGCAGCTACAGGGACACAACAAGCTCCAAAGGTCTCCCTGCAATGGCCCAGCTGACCTGCTGCACTGGACCTGCCTGGACCTGAAAATGGACTATCCTGAGCCCTGCTGGCCTCTTCTGGAGTGAGCTCCTGATTTCAAAGAGGTTCCTTCTAGGTCCTGGACACTGGGTATGGTAGCAGTTGAGCTCCTCCTAAATGTAAAGGAAAATCCTGACGTTTTGGGCTCTTCACAACCATGATCCTGCTGTCCATGCCGAGCACCAATTCGAAGCTCCAGTGAACCCAATTATCTATGCTTTAGTGACCGCCAGAAACAACCGGCAACGCGAGATCTGCACTTCGCAATACAGCATCAACTGTCAGAGGTGACTGCCAGAGCGGAGCTCCAGCAACAACTGTCTACGATGCCCAACAGGATCTTTGCGCTACAGCGATGACCATTCGCGTCGCCCTGCCTGCTCTTCAAGCTAGAACGTAACTTTTGCAGCAATGACTATTTATTCAGCCCGGGCTCCATTGTAGTCAGTTGAACTTGTGACCTTAACCCGGACTCGCACGATCAGATAGCTGCGAGTGGCACTTTGTGGTTTTAGGCGCTCTAGTTACCGTAAATCTTTGAAATTGCATATCACCCATTCTACCGATTGGATTTTTGTCATTTGGGTGCAAATAACGCATTAAATTATACTTTCCTTTTCTAAATTGGTGTGGGATTTTTCTTGTGTTGTGTTTTTACTTTATTACTGTTACTAGGTTAAGCCTGACTGCTTTTGTGCCAAGCTACCTGAGGGTTAAGCACAGGTTAATTTACTGTCTTTTGTGGGTCATCCTGGCAAGGATTGTAGCTTTTGCTTCAGAAGGGCTCACATCCCCCTCAACCAACAATCCAATTTCTCACACGCACAATCATAAAGTTTCTTCGGCTTTGCAGTTGATTTCTTTAGCAGTTTTATGTAGCATGAACCAGACTTCAATAGATGACAGATTACTTTACATGTTATGAAATTAGGGTTAAATGCTAATGTATTTCGGATAAAAGGATGGTAGGAGATGCTGGGATGGGCAATGTGCATTCATACAGTGAGAGGAGAGAGAGAGAGAGAGAGAGAGAGATAAGGTACTTAAACAATATCAGACTAAAGTCATTAGAGGTGGCCCGCTATATTGACACCATGAGTTGAATAATGTTATATATAGTTATTGACAAGAACTAAAGTTGCTGATTCTCACCACAGTAAGGAAGTGAGACACCTTCTCCCATTTCTTGTAACAGCACCAACAAATACACGCAGCACATAGAAGAGGGGATGGTACCACTCACACAATGATGAAACATGAATCTCGAGTTACAAATAAGTGAGTGAATACATGGAAAGATATCTGGATATATAGTTAAGTGCATGGCTGGATGAATAATTGAGTGATTACATGACAAAATAGGTATGATTATGGTGGAGGCACAGTGCTGGAGGAGGCCGCAGTTCTGTTTGTAACGGGAAGCTGCTGGCTGCTTGAAATTCTTCTGCCTACTTGCTCATCTGTGCACTTTTGCATTTATTCATCCATCTATGCATTGTAATTCTCCCATCCATCCATCCATGTAATGACATTGAGCCATTCATCCATCTATGTGCTCCACGTTTGGTCACTCCTTTACTGACTTATTCTCACATTCACACGTTCAACCATCCACACACAAACATAACACTCAAGGAAGAAGCAGTTTCATGTATAGAAAATCCAGACCTACTGTCTTTGTCAAAGCCTGTGATCTTTGTTGAGCTTTTGGGGTCGAGGAGATTTTCCTTAAATGTTTTACTCACAAATTATTTTAGATGCAAAAAATCTGCTTAATGCATTTTATACTGGTTAAGGCAGAATGTATTGATGCTAACCAAACATCTGGTCGTCAGTGTTTACATTCCCAACAACGAGCAAAAACAAATGATGTGTTGCAGAGAGTCCTAATTAGCACATTGTACACAATGGCGTTTTCAGCCTTCAAGATACTCCCTAGTCTGCCTGCGTCCACTGGTGAGTTCACCTCTTTTATCATAATAAATGGGAGCGACCCTTGACCTTGCCAGGTAGGTCGCTCCCCCACCACACAGCTCCGCCTGTGCTGTCTGCCCGCTGCTCCTGTAGGTAAGATCGCCCTCCGCTTGTGGCCCCGGTGCCAGTTCTGTCTGCTTGTCTCCCCTTTTCCTTTCTGTGCCCTCGCTGCCCCACTGTTGTTGTGCCCGTGATTTGCCTGCTCTCCCCCGTTTTTCCTTCTGTGCCCCTTGCTGCCCCACTGTTGTTGTGCCCGTGATTTGCCTGCTCTCCCCCCGTTTTTCCTTCTGTGCCCCTCGCTGCCCCACTGTTGTTGTGCCCGTGATTTACCTGCTCTCCCCCCGTTTTTCCTTCTGTGCCCCTCGCTGCCCCACTGTTGTTGTGCCCGTGATTTACCTGCTCTCCCCCCGTTTTTCCTTCTGTGCCCCTCGCTGCCCCACTGTTGTTGTGCCCGTGATTTACCTGCTCTCCCCCGTTTTCCTTCTGTGCCCCTCGCTGCCCCACTGTTGTTGTGCCCGTGATTTACCTGCTCTCCCCCGTTTTTCCTTCTGTGCCCCTCGCTGCCCCACTGTTGTTGTGCCCGTGATTTACCTGCTCTCCCCCCGTTTTCCTTCTGTGCCCCTCGCTGCCCCACTGTTGTTGTGCCCGTGATTTACCTGCTCTCCCCCGTTTTTCCTTCTGTGCCCCTCGCTGCCCCACTGTTGTTGTGCCCGTGATTTACCTGCTCTCCCCCGTTTTTCCTTCTGTGCCCCTCGCTGCCCCACTGTTGTTGTGCCCGTGATTTACCTGCTCTCCCCCGTTTTCCTTCTGTGCCCCTCGCTGCCCCACTGTTGTTGTGCCCGTGATTTACCTGCTCTCCCCCGTTTTTCCTTCTGTGCCCCTCGCTGCCCCACTGTTGTTGTGCCCGTGATTTACCTGCTCTCCCCCGTTTTTCCTTCTGTGCCCCTCGCTGCCCCACTGTTGTTGTGCCCGTGATTTACCTGCTCTCCCCCCGTTTTTCCTTCTGTGCCCCTCGCTGCCCCACTGTTGTTGTGCCCGTGATTTACCTGCTCTCCCCCCGTTTTTCCTTCTGTGCCCCTCGCTGCCCCACTGTTGTTGTGCCCGTGATTTACCTGCTCTCCCCCGTTTTTCCTTCTGTGCCCCTCGCTGCCCCACTGTTGTTGTGCCCGTGATTTACCTGCTCTCCCCCCGTTTTCCTTCTGTGCCCCTCGCTGCCCCACTGTTGTTGTGCCCGTGATTTACCTGCTCTCCCCCCGTTTTTCCTTCTGTGCCCCTCGCTGCCCCACTGTTGTTGTGCCCGTGATTTACCTGCTCTCCCCCGGTTTTCCTTCTGTGCCCCTCGCTGCCTATCGCCATTCCCGCCGCTGCGTCCCTGCGGCCCCGCCCCCTGACTGCCCATTCGCTGCCCCTGCCTCCCGCATCCCAGCTGCTCCTCCCTCCCACCTCCCCATAAATGGCGGCCGCTGCACGGCCGCGCAGCGGACGTGCGCAGCGGGCGCGCCGCTGGCGCGCCGAAGGCGCGCCTAAGGCAAGCCCGTCTGCGCCCGTCCGCGACTGGACCGCGCCCAGCGCCAGAACCCCTGGATCCCACCGATGCAACACCACTCGACGGACCTACGACGCCGCCACACTCACCGCACTCAATGCCGGCCGGAACCCTGCCTGCTACCGAGCCTCACCGAGACGCACCCACGGACCCTTCACCTGCCAAACCTGCCGGTTCACCTGCCCCCTGACGTGCACCACCTCCGCCAAGTCGAGCAACAGCAGCAACCACCTGAAATGCATCCTGCTGAACACCCGCTCCGTCCACAGGCACGCCGTGGAACTCTGGGACCTGCTCGACGCAACAGCACCGGACATCGCCTTCCTCACCGAAACCTGGATGAACGCCTCCTCAGCGCCTGACATCGCCATAGCCATCCCGGATGGATACAAGATCACCCGGAAGGACCGCGTCAACCAGACGGGAGGAGGCATCGCCATCGTACACAAGAACACCATCCGCATCTCGACTAACTCCGACGAGACCTTCACCGCCGCCGAACACCTACACTTCCAGATACACACGGACCCCAAGACCACCCTCCGAGGCACCCTCATCTACAGACCCCCGGGACCACGCACACTATTCAGCGAAGACATCGCAGACTTCATCAGCCCGCACGCCATGCCCTCCGCCGACTACATCCTCCTAGGGGACCTCAACTTCCACCTGGAGAACAACAACGACAGAAACACCACCGCCCTGCTGGACAACCTCGCCAACCTCGGACTCAAGCAACTGGTGAACACGCCCACCCACTACGCCGGCCACACGCTTGACCCCGTCTTCTCGTCCAGCAAGCACATCTCCTTCAGCCACGCCACCGGACTCCACTGGACCGACCACAGCTGCGTCCACTTCAGCTTCAGAAAGACTGCGACCCACCACCACCCGCAACAGGCTCCCCGCCGGAGCTGGAGCAAGATCACCGCCGAGCAGCTCACCGCCTCCCTCAGCCAGAACACACCCACCGACACAACGGACCCAAACGAAGCAGCCAGCAACCTCGCCAAGTGGCTGACCGCCTGCGCCGACGACCTCGCACCACTAAAAACCCTCCCAGCAGACCCGGAAGCAAGAAAACCCCTTGGTTCACCAACGAACTCAAGGAATCCAAGAAGAACTGCCGCACTCTCGAGAAAACCTGGCGACTCGTCCAGACCACAGACAACAGGACCGCCCTCAAGCACGCCACCCGCAAACACCACCAGCTGATCCGTGCCACCAAGAAGTCGGCACTCAAAGAACGACTGGACAACAACGCCCATGACAGCAAGGAACTTTTCAGCATCGTCAAAGAGTTCTCCAACCCCAGCGCCGGAAACAACGACATCACCCCCTCGCAAGACCTCTGCAACTCACTCTCCGCGTTCTTCCACCGCAAGATCACCGACATACACAACAGCTTCGACGCACAAACAACGCACCCTACCGCCCGAACCAATGCCCGCCACCACCACCCTCTGCAACTGGACCCCGATCAACACCGAAGACACCACCCGCACGATGAACTCCATCCACTCCGGATCACCAACCGACCCCTGCCCACACCACGTCTTCAACAAAGCCGACGCCACCATCGCACCCCATCTCCGGGACATCATCAACTCCTCCTTCCACACCGCCACCTTCCCGGAGAGCTGGAAGCACGCCGAGCTTACCGCCCTCCTGAAGAAACCAACGGCGGACCCCACCGACCTCAAGAACTACCGCCCCATCTCGCTCCTTCCGTTTCCGGCCAAAGTCATCGAGAAGACCGTCAACAGACAGCTTGCCGCCTTCCTCGAGACGAATGGATCCCTCGACCCCTCGCAGTCCGGGTTTCGGGCCAACCACAGCACCGAGACCGCCCTTATCGCAGCCACCGACGACATCAGAACCCTAACCGACAACGGGGAAACAGCTGCCCTCATCCTCCTGGACCTCTCCGCGGCGTTCGACACCGTCTGCCACCGCACCCTAGTGAAGCGCCTCAGCAACATCGGAATCCGAGAGAAAGCACTGGAATGGATCATCTCGTTCCTCGCCGGAAGAACCCAGAGAGTCCGCCTCTCCCCGTTCAGATCCGAAGCCACCGAAGTCATCTGCGGCGTTCCACAAGGATCCTCACTCAGCCCGACCCTCTTCAACGTCTACATGAGCCCCCTCGCAGCCATCGCACGCCGACACAACCTCAACATCATCTCCTACGCCGACGACACCCAGCTGATCCTCTCCCTCACCAACGACCCCACCACCGCCAGAGCCAACCTGCACGACGGGATGAGAGACGTCGCCGACTGGATGAGGAACAGCCGCCTTAAACTGAACTCAGACAAGACGGAAGTCCTCATCCTGGGCTCATCACCCTCCGCCTGGGACGACTCCTGGTGGCCCCCGGCCCTGGGCACCGCACCCAAGCCAACGGACCACGCATGCAACCTGGGCTTCATCCTGGACTCCTCCCTATCGATGACCAGACAAGTCAACGCCGTCTCATCTTCATGCTTCAACACCCTGCGCATGCTCCGCAAGATCTTCAGATGGATCCCCACTGAAACCAGGAAGACCGTCACCCAGGCACTCGTCACCAGCCGACTGGACTATGGGAACACCCTCTACGCCGGAACCACAGCCAAACTTCAAAGAGACTCCAGCGCATCCAGAACGCCTCCGCACGACTCATCCTGGACATCCCCCGACACAGCCACATCACCGTACACCTGAAAGACCTGCACTGGCTCCCCGTCAGCAAGAGAATCACGTTCAGACTCCTCACCCACGCACACAAGGCCCTCCACGACCTGGGCCCAAAGTACCTCAACGACCGCATGTCCTTCTACACGCCCACACGCCAGCTACGATCAACCAGCCACGCCCTCGCCACCGTACCACGCATCCGCAGAACCACCGCCGGAGGAAGATCCTTCTCCTACCTGGCGGCCAAGACCTGGAACTCCTCCCCACTCACCTTCGGCGAACCCAGGACCATCTCGCCTTCAGGAAGCAGCTCAAGACCTGGCTGTTCGAGCAGTAACTTACCCCCTCCCCCAGCGCCTTGAGACCCTCCCGGGTGAGTAGCGCGCTCTATAAATGCCGTGATTGATTGATTGATTGATTGATTGATAATCACAGTTTCTTCGCCGCACCCCCTAGGCCTAAGTGACTACATTCTCCTTCCAATTAGCCAAGGTCCTGGTTTGTTTCACTGAAATACTTTATGGACAGTCTTTTGACGAACTTAGTTAAGAATTAGGTGGAGCTGCACTCTGCCTTATTAGCGAGTCAGAGATGACCTGACCCGGCATCTGAGACTGGCCCGGCACCTTTGAACAGTAGGTTTCTGGTTTATGTATTCTTAACACAGACCCAAACACAAATGGCACTTGTGGGACATGTCTCTCTGTGAATGACCATGAATAATACCCCTGGGCTCTGGCCCCTCTTCACAGCTCCTTTGCTTCCTTGCTATGTTCTCGACATACAAATACCTTCCTGTACAAACGCATATACATGAGTTCATTTTGTGAAACTCACATGTAAGCAATAATGAATGTATAGAAATAGCAAAATGACTAAGATTTTGAGAAATAAATCTGAAAAAGGAAATATGTGTTTTCTAAAAACAAAAAGCCCAGCTTTACTAGGCCCTCATTTACAAGGCTTGGATGCAAAACCCGAGAGTAGTACAAAGATAAAAGCATATGGAAATACAGCAGCAATTAACTAAATGCCACTGGAACTAAAAGCACACTGGATATTAGTCAATGGCTTATTAGCACATGGGCCATATTATTCGCAGGATCTTAGGGCATTCAAGCCCACATACGGCAAGTGCAACATTGTTTAAAGTCAACAACTACAGAAAAGACTAAAAGTTATATCACACAATGACTAAGACCTTGCCTGATGATCATTGATAAAAACGACAGAGGACTAGTTAATCGAACTTGCAAACACAGGAGCTTACAAGTAGAAACAGCACTTAAAGGTGATATACTGTACACAAATCTCTTCAACGTATTCCATTTTTTGAAACCAGCAGCGGTATGAGCATTCACATTTAAACAGATAAGGGCCTATTGACAGAAGTCATTTCTGAGTATGTAAAGCAGGGGCGGCTGGTAAACTTAGAAAGTGGTGATGCGAGCAAAGTGCCCCACCACTTCCCAAAAACAAAGTAAAACACCACCTTCCTCCAAACGCTCTTAATAAAACACCACCCCCCTCTCCAAAAGTCCAAAATAAAATACTCCCCTCCCAAAGTCCATAATAAAACAACCCCTCCCTCCAACCCCCCCCCCAAAAAACTACACTAACATTTACAATGAATACAATTCAAATGAAAGATACTTACCCACTGCAGCACGTCCTCCTTGGTGATCTAAAACTGCAGTCTGCTGTGGAGCTACCCTAACCAATCCAGACACTGCTGTCATGCTGTTATCCAGCATGACAGCAGCGCCAGGATTGGATGGCGAGGGCTGACTAGATGCACCTTCAGGCCATGTAGGCCTGTGCTTGGTCTCCACCCAGCTGTCTAGGATAGCTGGGTGGAGAGCTTCAAAGTGCGCACGATACTTTGGCCGGTGCAAAACTGTCAGCCAATCTGACATGCACACTTTGGAGCGTCCAGTTAGCCACTGCCCCAGTCCTCTGCTGCCAATCATCAGCAGAGGGCACCCCCCACCCCCATTTCTCCTGGCTCGCAGGCAGGTACTGGCGACTGCAGCGCTCCATAGTGAAAAATAAAATGAAATCATTTCATTGCCATTTTATTTTTCATGCTATGCGCGACTCACAGCGGGTGGGGGGGGCGATGCTCCCCCGCCCTAATGAGGAAACCACTGCTGATGTAAAGTAGTACTCTAGTTGTAATACTTCACATACTCACAAATGCAATTCATCAACCTCCGGTCAGAGATCTCTGCCTCTCCTATCTCTCATGTGCCATGAGGGCTGCGATCCCTGCACTAAGAGGTCTCCATTTTAGCAGTAAAAGTAGGATGGACAAGGGGGAGTGGTTAGAAAATGGGGAATGATTACCACAAAAATGGGAGGGAAGTAGAGAGATTTAAGGAGGCATTTATAGAGGGACATAGTAATGTAAAACACATCTAGTCACCTACAATTGAGTAAGACAAATGCAATTCACAAAGGTTACACCAACATCTACCACAATCATACTGCTGACAACATAGTCTCAAATCTACTACAGTCAATCCCAACACATGGCCAGTCCCTGGTACAGCCACACAGTCTCATCAATGCAATGGAGCCAGGGAATAACATTTAAACTAACACAACATAGGGAGTAATAAGAAATAAATTATTTAAAATATAAATTGTACTCATTTTGATTTAGCAAATATAAATTGAAAAACTGATCTTTGGTAATTTGCTCTAATTTAAAAGTTATACGATTTTAATGTAAAATTAAATTGTATTTACATTATTTTACCTCTTACAAATTTTGTATTCATTAAAATGTATTTATAGTAGTCAAGTAATAAAATGTATTTCTTATAAACAAGATTCAAACACATTTAGCATACCTGATCCTGCGGAGGGGGGTAAAGTATTAAAACATGCAAGCATGATAAATAAATATAATCTACTGTTGTGTAGTTCCTATAAAACCTATACAGGATCTGCACGTTTGGACAACATACACTGCGGGCTTGGTGTCCAGACTGATTCCAGACACCCCCACCGAATATGTTGGCCTGTTATACCAGCTAGCTCACAGTGCCACTAGAAACTCCTCTTACCAAGGACCTCAGGACCTCAGGACCTCAGGACCGTGGAAACAGTGTACTACTTTTCGCTCAGTCACTCGTGCTCGCTTAGTCTCAGGGAGATACACAGAATAAACGGTATGGACGTTTTTCAATAAGTATTTATCGAACAGTCGTTATTCTAGTGTAAAATAGGTGTCCTGAAACAATCATTAGACAGTAACAGATATAAATGATTAGAAGCACTAAGAAAGATAAGCATTTGCAATGCAATAGGTCTCGCATTTACGCGAGTTTCAGCAATTGACATTGCAAATAACAATGCCTTATATTTTTGTTTTCGTTTTTAAAACATAAATAAAAGGCATTGTCATTTACAATGCCAATAGCTTAAACTCGCGTAAATGCGAGACATATTGCATTGCAAATGCTTGTTATAGTTATTGTTAACACAATATTGCCACTTCACAGTGCTGTAAACACCAAGTGTTACTATTACTCACTTTAACAGTACTCAAGTAGTCAGCTTCGGAAGGATGAAAGGCTGACCTGGTTATTCAAACCTTCAACTCACGGCTACCTCGTGAAACACGACAAAAGCGTAAGCGCCTAACTCGCTCAACTATGAGTGTATGTGTAATACAGCACATCCGTGTGGTGGGTGATGACGTGTGAGAGACGGAACCGCTGTGCATCAGTAGCATTTAGGGAAGAAATCAAGATTGTAGACATTATGTTGTCATTTTCACCTGTTTGCGTGACACTTTTTTCACTGCACACTTACACTACATATGCTTTAATAGTTGTAGGCAGAGGGAGCTTAAGTGCTCAGCTAAAAATAACAAGAGTTCAGTCATGTGCCGAAGTCGCGATCTTTTTTTTCAGTGTTGAGGGCCAGGCTTCTCTTCCGGAAGCCGAGAGAGTGGCTCAAGCAGACGAGCCTTCAAGTTCCACTTCATATTGAGGCATGGGTTTCAAGACGCTTTAAGTAGTAATTTATTTTATCACTCTCGGTAGGATGTAGGGCTGTGTCGACTGCAAAACCCCTAGTTTGACGGCGCACGATTTTCTCCTTCTGCTAAAAAAAAAGTGCCCGGCTGCTGACACGTTTACAGGTCTCTAGCCAAGGATGCACTGCCCTCTCCTCCACTCACCCTCCCCGCAGGGCCCTCTCCCCATCTGCAATGTGCTGCAGCAACATTATGTCACAGGTGTCCACGATCACCCTTTGCGCCTGCCTCCTTCCATCCTCGTCACTTCCACCTGAACGGGCGCCTACATGCACTGGCCGAAAATGACTCTCAGTACACAAAAGGCATGCCTACTGACTTTGGCCATCACCAGAACAATCCGTTTCAAAGCACGGGTCACATTTCAAGCTTGTGGTTTTATTAATCAATCAATCAATCAATCATGTCACTTAT
Source organism: Calotriton arnoldi (assembly GCA_963921515.1). Lineage (NCBI taxonomy): Eukaryota > Metazoa > Chordata > Amphibia > Caudata > Salamandridae > Calotriton > Calotriton arnoldi. The sequence continues at coordinate 1,118,279 of CAWUFW010002824.1, read as the reverse complement.
AAAGCGCACTACATACCCGTGAGGGTCTCAAGGCGCTGGGGGAAGAGGGGGGTGGTGCTGCTACTGATCGAAGAGCCAGGTCTTGAGGAGTCTTCTGAAGGCCAGTAGGTCTTGGGTCTGTCGGAGGTTGGTGGGGAGGGTGTTCCAGGTCTTGGCGGCGAGGTGGGAGAAGGATCTGCCGCCGGCGGTCGTTTTCCGGATGCGGGGGACTGTGGCGAGGGCGAGGCTGGTCGAGCGGAGCTGGCGGGTGGGGTGTAGAAGCTGAGTCGTCTGTTGAGGTAGGCTGGTCCGGAGTTGTGGAGTGCTTTGTGTGCGTGGGTGAGGAGCTTGAAGGTTATCCTCTTGTTGACAGGGAGCCAGTGCAGGTCTCTCAGGTGGGGTGTGATGTGGCTGCGTCGGGGGATGTCGAGGATAAGACGTGCAGAGGCGTTCTGGATGCGTTGCAGCCGTCTCAGGAGCTTAGCCGTCGTTCCTGCGTAGAGGGCGTTTCCGTAGTCCAGCCTGCTGGTGACGAGGGCCTGGGTGACTGTTTTCTTGTTTCGGTGGGGATCCACTTGAAGATCCTGCGGAGCATTCGGAGGATGTTGAAGCAGGATGAGGAAACGGCGTTGACCTGCTTAGTCATGGAGAGGGTGGGGTCGAGGATGACCCCTAGGTTGCGTACGTGGTCGGTGGGTGGCGGGGCTGTTCCCAGTGATGTTGGCCACCAGGAGTCGTCCCAGGCTGAAGGGTTGGAACCAAGGATGAGGACCTCCGTCTTGTCCGAGTTCAGCTTCAGGCGGCTGGTCCTCATCCATTCGGCGACGGCCTTCATTCCTTCGTGGAGGTGGGCTTTGGCGGTGTGAGGGTCTTTGGTGAGGGAGAGGATCAGCTGGGTGTCGTCGGCGTAGGAGATGATGTTGAGGTTGTGCTGTCGGGCGACGTGGGCGAGGGGTGCCATGTAGATGTTGAACAGCGTTGGGCTGAGGGAGGAGCCTTGGGGTACGCCGCAGATGATCTTGGTGGCCTTGGATCGGAAGGGGCGAGGCGGACGCTTTGTGTTCTGCCGGAAAGGAAGGATGTGGTCCAGTCCAGGGCCTTCTCTTGGATCCCGGCGTCGTGAAGGCGTGTTCGTAGTGTGTGGTGGCAGACCGTGTCGAAGGCGGCTGATAGGTCCAGGAGGATGAGGGCTGCTGTTTCTCCGTTGTCTAGCAGGGTCCTGATGTCATCGGTGGCGGCGATGAGGGCGGTTTCGGTGCTGTGGTTGCTGCGGAAGCCGGACTGGGAAGGGTCCAGGATGTTGTTCTACACACATATTTCCCTTTTACACTACAAAGTCTGTATAGTCCCTCTTTAATGCACAGCTCGTCTGCTTGAGCCACTCTCTCGGCTTCCGGAAGAGAAGCCTGGCCCTCAACACTGAAAAAAAAAGAAAAAAACACACAACGGGGAGAAAAGCAGCTTTTGTTCGCTGTCCGAGCAGGATTCTAACAGGGATCTGGTCTCATGTTTCCTAAGCCTCGGTTTATCCCTGCACTGACGGTGCTGGCACGAGGCGTGAAAAACACCAGCTGCGAAACAGGACCCATCATTAAACAACTCAGTCTTTGACTCCAGCCTTGTTGGCTATTGTCCAATTTGACTTGTCTGCATCATGCATGGACTGTCAACAGGCCACGCACTCTGGGTCAGAAGCTGAAGGTCACCCAGGCTCCGAAAGCGCCCAAGCTCATTCTGACAGGAATCACAGCGCTATATAGTGAACATGACTACCCAAGTGATGGCGGAGTGGCCCTATCCTTGACATGTGATGCTTTCGGCAGAGTATGAACAGCAAGGTCCAGGGCTAAAGGCGCCACCCATCCAATCTTTGAAGCAAGCATTTGCAAAGCCGAATGGAAAAAAAAATAGTGCTTACCGACTAATGAAGGAGGCAGTGTAACGCCCCAAGTAAACAATCCAGTCCTGATGGGCGGTCCCAAAAGGAGACAGGGCGGTAACAAGGAGGGACTAAGAAGCCTCATTATCAATCGGAAGCCAGGATTTACCATGGACGATGACGCCAGCCAATGAAAAAGATGGGCGGGGCTTCCACTCCACTTCTAAAACATACCCTACTACAATATGCCTCGCAGAGCAAGCAGCGCTGCAACGCTAGGCGAGACCTAAAAAAGGATGGTAGATTTCTACCATCTTGCTATAATCATAAATACAGGCAAGTATATAAAATACATAACAATAAAATGCGTACTCCTCCGATACTACCCTAACTAGATGTACCTAAGTGTACCTAGCATGTATGTAGGTGTTACGCCAAGAATCCCTCTAGGATAAAGTCAACCCCATTACCTGAAGTGAGAGACTGTGGGACCCCGTCTTGGTCTCGAGTTGGACACCCCGCAAGCGATGTTCAGACCACTGCTAGCTGGAGTGTCGGCATGCAGGAACCTCAGCGTCTCGCGTCAGAGTGTCGGCATGGAAGTCATGATCTCCTCTGCCTATCTCAGCAAGATGTGATGTTTATATACCCAAAGGTATCCCCAGGGGTTCTACCTTGCTGTGCCACTGTCGGACTTAGGATTATGTCGGGAATGAACCTTGTACATAGTTATTATGCAGGAGATGGTAGTCCTGCTGAGTTTCCAAGAATCCAAGGATCCTCATGCATAATGTATGAGGCTATTGTTCAGGGAAAACCCCACGTTCTGTAAGCAGTACTGTAACTAGGTAAAGGGTCAGTCCTAGCAGCCCGTTATGTATGTATTGTAGGGACGAATATAGGTAAAAGGTTGGGATGCTACCCTGGCCTATATTGGGGTACCTATATGGAATATAACACCCACTCTTCATCCGACTGGACGGCATAATCTAATTATAATGTACTACCTGTCTAGGTACTGGTACGCAAACATTTGTAGTAAAAACCATAGTTCTGCTAAAAGATGTTTTTTTTTTTTTTTAAAACCTCTAAAATGCTTAAAACAGAAGAATTGTCACTCAAGCAATAGCTCTACTGTGTCCGTATATATAGTTCGAACAACTACAAGCATCGGAAAGCCATGCAGGTCATAAAAAGTGTCATTTGTTTAGGAGTTCCAATTTGGAGTTTGTAAAAGAAAACAAATAAATAAATACATTTTCCCAGCCCACGACGAGCCAAATGTTTATGTGTCCTGGCTGGTAGACGCAACATTGCTGTTGCCTGTTTTAGCAGACGACGATCCCTGTAACACCTCGAAGATTATGTAAATCGAGCACAGATGATCTTCCCAACTACCCGCAGCCGATGCTGAGGCAGCCTGTGTGCCAACCAAGTCCTGGGTGTCAGTGGAGGAGCCGGTATCCATTCCAACAGGAGCAGAGAGTTCCTGTGGAGGCTCTAACAATGCCGCCATCAACATAGAAATACGCTGGGGACACTGCATAACATGGGCCGTTATCGGGTCCAGCAATGCATCAACGTCCGGTTGCGCAACTGATGGAAGTGTCAGACAGAGATCCAACACGCATTCTTCTCCGCAGAACAGGCATCGGAGAACAGGTAAGATGCATTCCGTCCAGACTGGTCTAAATGACAGGAACCAAGATGCACTCAGTTCTCATAGGCGAGGTGTGCCCAGATGTTGTACCATGGGATCAAGGTATTTGTGCTCTCAGAGTGCTTTTTCCATCTCCTTGGTGACTGGGACATCCATTGCATAGCAGAAAAATTACATTCAGGATACCTGCTATTAGAAACAGGATCAGCGGAAGTCCTCCAAAAATGCTTCCGAAGAAGGAGTGTATAAAGTTTGGTATAACTCCGAGGACCATCTGAAAGGTGCTTAACAGTCCCGAACCTATGGTCTTAAATAAGTGTACTATACCCGTCGTATCAGACATGTTAAAGATACGATTTACCATTTCTGCGAAATGGAAGGGGCAGTTTGTACGTATTAGTGCCTGTATCCCGGCCGAGGACCTTGCACTCTGGAGATCAAAAGTCTCCCGGGCGGAGGTTAAGGGCATGGTTTTCTGTAGAAGCATGGCTTTCATACTGCTCAGAGCATCAAACCGTATAAGAGAAGCATTCAATGAAGGCCATAGCGGCGCCTCCCTGACTGTATGTGTCGGTGGCAACAATACTTGCATACAGCAAGTAACCCTGGAGCTCACGGTTACTAGATATGCAATGCCCGGAAGCATGCCACAACAACCTTGATCGTTCAGCATCAAGTGACTCCCATTCGAAAGTAGCCTGAATACCGGAGTAATCATGGCTGCTGGGGTACCCCTCAAGTGGCAGGATAGGTTTGCCACCGAACCATTGCAAGCCCCGTGTAACATAGTATCTTGGCATATGAGAGATCCACTCAAAACGCTCTCGCAGTTTGTACCGCTTAGAAACACTTTTCGAGCCCCACTCCTGCATCGAAATCTGTACGGTAATTCCCAAGATTCCTTGATATATTCCCTACCCATTTCTTCATATCTGCCTGCCTGTTGTTGTTCTAGGCAGTACTGAAACTGGAAAGTTGTTACCGGTAATGTTATATGGCCATGGATCAACCATTCTGTGGACGGTGATCCTGCCACAGTAAAAGGTAATCTGTCCAGTTTTTCAATGCGCAGTATTGTATATTTTGCTCCCCTCTGTGCCATTTTCATCTGTTTTTCCGTTAGATCGTATGCAGAAAACAATGACATACTGTTGATAAAACGCCAAGGCACATAACTTGTGCGCAATGATTGCAGCGTCCAGCTTAATAACATAATATAACGAAATTGTGACTGTCCGTGCTGTAGTATGGACAAATCTTCTTCTAGTACATCAATAGCAGAAGATACAATGTTGCCCAGTGAATAAATCCTGGAAGTTAACGTAGTCATGCCATTGTCAACTACGGCTAATGCCTTTTCCAAATTGATTTTACCTATTTCTCGTAGTCTCTCCGCTGCTTCTTGTTGGGAGATTTTCCAAATTTCATTATAGACAGCTTAATAGAAACGTTTTTGACGTGGCTTTCTGGGACCTATTAAAAAATCCCGTATGTCCACATCCTCTGTGAGTAAGGATAAGTGTTGTTTCACCTGTGTTAGTGTTGAGGTTCTTAGCCAATTGAGGCATTACTTCCCAACACTGTATAATGTCACCACCCCGGATGTTCTCTTTGTACATAGCGTGGGTCTTGCCTATGGATTCTGAACCCTTCAGTGGTACCCTGGAATCTTTTTTGACATTTGTTAGTGTCTGTGGGCCAAACCAACCATCACTTCCAATAGCGGTCTGATCTATTGAATTGTAAGATGTCATCTAATGTATCCCCTTTCAGTGATGTAAAATTACCCTCGGCCTGTGATGATGTTGGAATCCAAGGTGTGTTCAAATCCTTGTTCTTGGCTATCCCAAGACAGGAAGGGGGAGATTTACAAAAAGTCACGCAACGCAGCGCAGCCCCCCTGCGAGGCTGCGCTGCGTTGCGCGACAGGGAGGGAGCAGGAGAGCGCCATATTTTTAAAGATATGGCTCTCTCCTCCCCTTTCCCTTGCTCCGGCGCTGATTTCAGCTGCTGTGCGCCATGCACACACCTTAGCGCCGCAGCGCTAGGTTGTGTGCATGAGTGTGGCATAGGTTTTGTACAGGAAGGTTACCCTTCCTGTACAAAATACTATGCTAGGCACAATGCAAAGCTATTCCCACTTTGCGTATGTGCTGCACAGTGCAGCACGCATGCAAAGTCGGAACAGGAAGGAGAAATTAAAGCATTTCTCCTTCCTTGCGCCTAGTTTAAAAGTGAGCAGTTTTCTTACGCTAAACTCAATCTACTGTTTTCAGTAAATTGGGTTTAGCGTGAGAAACCTTGGGTAGTTGCATGGGAACGCCCATGCACTACCCTTGGCACGCCCCCACTGTGCAAAGTAATGCGAAGCAGCGCATTACTTTTATTTTATTTCCAGCGCTAAACAAGTTTAGCGCTGGAAAGTTAATTAGGAAAAAAAGATTTTGCGCCGTTTTGCGTCACTTTTAGGATGCAAACACGGCGCAAAATCTTAGTAAATCTCCCCCGAAGTCTGTTGCACTGTTTCATTTAGAAATATCATCTGCTGAGGAATGAGGCATGCTCTAAATAGCGCGTCTGTTCCCTGGACTTGCCAGTCTCTAGAACCCTGTTCAGACAGTTGGGTAATAAAGGAAGCAGAGTAAATCTGTTTGGTGTTAGTCAACATATTTTTCTGTGCAGGTGTAGGTGCAACCTTATAATAATATGAGGTTGGGTATAAAATATTAAACCCTGAAAAATATTAACATTTTTGTGCAAAAGTTTTCGAACTACTTTTCAGCAGCATTGGGCAATGTTCCCATTAGTGATATGTGAAAACATTTCTAGGGTTACTAGATTTGTGTAGAAAATGATGACCATAATGTTGATAACAATACATTGTGTTAAAGTCTGATGTGTCTTCTAACATTTCATTGCTAGAAAATGCAGCTTGTTCTAAATCAGACAACATATTGTTCACAGCTTCAAAATCCCAATCATCGGAAAATGTACTGGAGGTAATGATATCATTTAAGGAAATTTTAAACAAATGTGGTATTTTTAAAAGTTTTGTCGGTCCAAATATATCATATTCAACCTTGTCCCATACTATACCATCGGGTATAGGAACTGCTATAATGTTCACTGATGACAAGTATCTTTGTTCACGATGTGATGAAACATGAGGTTTCAGGATCAAGTTCACTTTTGATGCTGCAGAGCTTTGGCGAAGATAAGTTCCATTAATTAGTAAGCAGAAAATAGTTGCTAAGCCTAACCAGAAGAGAAAGAAAAGTATCCCGGTGCTTATCCAAAGTTCTATCCAAAGTGACACCAGGTAAGTCTTTTTAAGAAAAATGTAGAAGTCTTTGATTTATTGTTGACGAGAAATTGGGGCTGGCGTTGTTTTAGGTTCACTCGGATCCAATGAAAATGTATCAAAGTCGATAAAATAGCCAGATGCAGTTCGATCTATTTTTGGTAGTTCAGCAGGTTTCGTTGAACTTGTGGATTGCTCTTGTTGAGGCATGTTTATGTAGACATCAGTGTTAGGTCGAATTGAAATTTGTCTTTCATTTTGATTTTAATTTTCTGTATCAAGAGGAACGAGTTCCATGGAATAGTTGCATAGTCCATCATTCCGTATGGGAGACTCTTCAAACGTGATGAGCCTTTCCGTCTGAACTTCCTGTATGGTAGCAAGAGGAGGGCGTCGGCTACCCAGGAGCCCATGAGGCCTACTATTCAGTATCGGCCACATAGTGTGGTTTTATCAGATCAATGGAGACAAATCTTTTCTCCTTTTTTCCGGCAAGAGGTGGCAGAAGTACAGTTCTTGTGCCTTCAACTGCCAGGACAGGTACAGGCTTTCTGTACGATGGCCCAAAATATTTTTTGTCCGTTATCTTTTCCCTGACCAGATCCCCGACCTTTGGAATCCAGACAGGTCTTGCCTTGACTGACTTGACTTCCCCAGTGGCGAACCTTTTCACTTGGACATTGCTCTGTAGTGCCCGTGATTCATTCAGTTCCTGTAAAACAGCCAAACATTTATTGATGACAAAAGGTTTTTCATCCGCCACTGTGCCTTCACAATCTAGGTCAGGTACCCACATTCTCATCCCAAATAGGACCGCATAAGGAGTCACCCCCCCGCAGAGAGCTTCTTGGCATGTTGTTTAAGGCCCTCTGAACCCCATATAGGTGATTGACCCAACTACCACCCACGCCTAATACTCTAGCTGTTAATGATTGCTTTAAGTCTCGGTTTTTCCTCTCCACGACCGAATTTCCCTCTGGATGGTACGGAGAGGAGTACCGCACTGCTACACCCAAACCTCCCATGGCCTCCTTGTAAGCCCTAGAGCTAAACACGGGCCCACGGTCAGAATGTAATCTGCCAGCTGCGTATGTCCCTATAAAGACTCGCAAATCTTTGATAACTGTTGGAGCATCAGCCGAGCGCTGAGGCCATACCCATAGGAATCTCGAGCAGGAATCCACTGCAACCATTATGTACTTGTAGGCCCCATCAGATTGTAAGGCGCTGCAGTGGTCCAAATAGACACATGCGAGAGGTCTGTCTGATATCAATAATGGTGTCTGCGCTGGACGTGTTATGGTTGAGCCCTTCATCTGTTGACAGATGTCGTACTTTAAGACATAGTCTTTGGTCTGCTTTGTTAATCCTGGCCACCAATAGCGTAGTTTCAGTAAAGAAACTGTCACCGTAACTCCTGCGTGCGCAGAACCTAGACCCTCGTGTGCAACTAAAATTAAGCCTAATCTGCGATCCATGTTTGTTATTACTCTATTCCCCACTCCTGGAATCTGAGCAAATGGAACATTGTTTGCATCTAACTTGTAGGAGTACTTTAGTGGAAAACCTTGTGGCAATGCCTTTTTGTCTTTGCGTGATGCAATGACAGCTACCATTATCTGTCCGTCTATTCTCGTTTTTGAACGAGTGATTGCAGCTACGGATGCAGTTCGTACTGCACCCTTCGCGGCTTCATCAGCCAATGAATTCCCTTCAACGTGAACGCCATCACGTTGATGACTCAGCATGTGTATCACGTGAGCTCTGTGTAGCTCGTTTTTCAACTCCGCTACCTGTTCCCATAGCATTATGTGCTTTATTGTGCCACTTTTTGAGTCTTTAAACCCATTTTGTCCCCAATAGTGTAGATATTCATTATATGACTGGACACAGTAAAAGTAATCACACACAATTAGTGTGGGGAATCCTCGATCCGTATTAATCAGTGCCAGTAAAAGAGCTTTTAGTTCTGCTAACTGAGCCGTGCAGTCTCCTATAGACTGAGTCTTTGTACAGCTTGGATGGAACTTACTATCTCGCATACGACCTTTTACAATCGCACACGCAGCGCTGTATTGTTGTTTACTCCCTATGGCCGGTTGAGCAGATCCGTCAGTGTAAGTTATGTATTCATACTGATCTAGAGGCATTATTTCATTCGGGAGAGGGTATTCTTGTTCGTATGTCAGGAATGCTTGTGTTTTTAGTCTTGGTTCGTACCTGTATTCTACATCTGATGCAGTGAGAGAATTAGCCCATTGTATCCATTGCGGATGTAGAGCTTTAGCATTTGGAACGCTTGTCTTTGTAGCAGCCTCTAAGGCTGGTACTGGAGTCACGACAATAATTTGTTTCCCCTGAGCCAGTGCTCTTTCTCTTACTACAGTAGTCTGTACGGCTGTCAGAATTTTTTCTGTGGATGCAAAACGCATCTCAGCGTTTGTGTACAAGTGTGATTTGTATGCTATTGGGACAGTTTCACCTTCATTGTATGTTAAGTAGGTGTACCCAGATTGACTCGCAACTATCCGGATCACCAGGTTGCGGACATTTACGCGTGTCTGTAAATGTTTAGATGCTATCATGTCAGCTTGTAGGGAACAAAGGGTATCTGTGTGTTCCTGTGTCCATTGCCTAACTGAAAAATCAGGTCTTATGAGGTCATAGAAAGGTTTAACCCTTTCTGCGTAATCCAAAATGTATGTTCTGCCGAAATTCAGGAATCCCAGTATGGATTGTAAATTTTTCAATGATTTTGGAGGTTGGAGCAGGGCACATTTTTCTAAAAAATTGGCGGCCAGGCTTTTTCCTTCACTTGAAAGCTCATATCCCAAAAATAGGACAATGAGGTGGGCTATTTTTGATTTTCTGAAGTTAAATTTGTAGCCCTCCGAGGCAAATCCCAAAATTATGGTGCTCACCCTGGTCAAGTGTTCCTCCAGGTCATTATCCGTCAGAGAAATATCATCTACATAGGACAATGCCTCCTCATCCAGATTCTGAAGTAACTCAGTTACCCTGGCGGAAAACAACCCCGGGCTGTTCTTATACCCCTGGGGGAGTCGACAAAATTGCTGCTGTGACCCCAGCGCTGAGAATGCTGTCAAGTATCTGCTCTCAGGCGCTATATTTTGGCAGAAAAATCCATTTGAGATATCTAGTGTTGTTTTGTATTTTTTCCGCACAATGTTATTCATTAATGCAGCACTAAGTGCATTTTGTACTGCAAATGTTTTTGTGCATGAGATCAGATGTCTGTAATCTAAAACTAGACGATATGAATTATCGTGTTTCATTACGGGAAACAAAGTATTATTCATTGATGAGGTGCAAGTTTCAATCACACCTTGGAATTCAAGTTGATCTAAGATCTTCCTGACCTGTTTTTTCACTTCCTGTTTTATTGGATACTGTCTCTGTGGAGTTAGAGTAGATTTTAGTGGTATCACGTGGTGAGTCGATTCTTCATCCCACCCAACATGGTTGCGATATAATGCAGGAGCAAGGGCGATTGCCCACTCCCACGCGTATGTGTGTTTTAAGTGTTGGGGAACGAGGTCGGAAATGGCTGGCATAATTACAGTCTCTCCCTTTGGGCACTCCATAACAATAGCAGGCGGCCAATCTCTTTCAGCTAAAAGAATGTCATAGCCAAAAGTTAGGTTCTCCCAAAAGAGACCTTTAATTTTTCTGGGCTTGTCCCCTTCCATTTGGAGTATTATTTCATGTAACTTATGTGGGACACTTACCCTACTATCCGGTGTTTCCACCATGATATATTCACTCAACTCCACTGTCACCAGAAATTCCATCAGGTTCTGGTGAGCTGTTCTTACTTCTGCTGCGCTGTCTAGCATCGTCAGAGCCCATTCCCCGTTCAGTAGTTGAGTCCTCAGAATTCTGGGCATGTCTAACTTTGAGACCTGCTACTTTCTTCTTTTTGAATTGAGGATTTGCTTTAGGCTTTTCTTCTTTTTTGGAAGCGTAGTCTGAAGTGCGTTGTGAGTATCTGGACTTTGTACGCTCTTCTTGCCTGTGTTCTGACCTCTCCGAGTTTTTTGATGAGCCCTGAAAGGAACGAGAGGACGTGTATCAGTATCCTGATACCTGTCAGGTTTCCTAATTTTGTCTCTATTCCTAAGGTTATACTTCCTTTCGGAGGGCTCCTGTTGAGGAGACCCACCTCTGGATTGAGATGTATTGTATTTATTCTTTTGTTGTTTGTTATTGTCCCATTTCTTCTTTGAAGAAGCTGGTGTTTGCTTTGCCTGTTCTTTATCTGGACCTCCCATCAGTTGAGGTTTTACTGGTCTAGCTCCCAAACTATCTCTACCTAATTCTGCATAAGCAGTTTCAATAATTTTAGGAATTCTGTCTCCTGTTGTGAAGGAGTGAAATCTCTCAGGCGTTGGCGTATTGCCACTGATGCTGCTTCCCCTTTAATGTTTGCTAATATTATAGCTGATACCTGGGCAAACTTGTTTAGTAACTTCATCCCTAAGTTCAGAGAAGGTTCTGCTCCATACTCGTTCTGTATTTGTCTTAATACATCCGGTATTACAGCTAATGAAGGGATACCATGAGTTCTGGTATATATAGGAGCGAAGACTGTACCCCACGAAGTACAATCCTCTATCGGGGAGCTATACCCATTGGCAAGGAAATTGTTAGCATTCTATGCTTTTCGTGTGGACCAGTGTGTGGAAATACTGCCTCTAGCTGTGTTATTTTCTGAGCTATCCAGAAAGGCATTTGTTCACTTTTAGTAGGCATTTTACCCATCACTGATTGTAACGTTTGTGGTGTAATTTTAGTTGTAGAAGTTTGGACTGGTCCTGGTTGTGTAGCCGGTGTTGGCTGAAGTGTGAGTGTTCTCATCACAAACTGTGTCATGTTTCTGTAAAGTTTTATTAATTCCTTATGCTGTGTAAGTAAGTCTCCCCATGGCATTCTGTTAATGTCAGGATGTGGTGTGTAGGCCGCTAATACTGGCCATGTTGCTCCGTCTCTTCCGAGTGGACCGATTCTTACTCTATTTCTTGTATGGGGTAGGGCGCCTTTAAACCAGTATAAATGTTCCTAGTAAGTAAGTGGAATTTCAATGCCGTACGGACAATATTCGTTCGGTATTTCATCTTCTGTGTAGTAATGAAATGTATTTGTTAGTGCATTTGCCTGTGGGAATGTAACCCATGAATAGAATACCTCTGTTCTAAATAATTTGTGTGCCTCAATCACAAATGTTACTGACCCACCCCTAGCTGTAACACCGTATGCTACTAGTTTTAGGGTGATGGCATTTCTAACATTTTCCCCAATGTGTATTGCATCTGCATCTTCTTCTTCTCCTGAGAGGTTTAATGCAACCAAAGGATCTTCCTGTGCAGTCATAGTTTTAGTAAGAAGAGCCTTTCAAGGGAACTTTGATAAGGTTTTATGCACAACAGGAACAATGTGTCCTTCAAGCTTGATTAAACCAACAGCCAAAACATAGGATTTTTCCTACTCAGCTGCAGTGGATTTTGTTCCCTCCCACTCCAGACGTCTCTGGGGAAATGTGAGTAGGGGTCTCTGAGAATAGCACAACTGAACTACTCAGATTTGACTGTTAAATAAGTACCCAACAAACGTTTGCGGTGCCATGTCGTGTAGTTCCTATAAAACCTATACAGGATCTGCGTGTTTGGACAACATACACTGCGGGCTTGGTGTCCAGACTGATTCCAGACACCCCCACCGGATATGTTGGCCTGTTATACCAGCTAGCTCACAGTGCCACTAGAAACTCCTCTTGCCAAGGAGAGAATAGTTCTTGGCAACTATCGAACATGACAACCCTGATCCCTCAGGACCGTGGAAACAGTGTACTACTTTTCACTCAGTCACTCGTGCTCGCTTAGTCTCAGTGAGATACACAGAATAAACGGTATGGACGTTTTTCAATAGGTATTTATTGAACAGTCTTTATTCTAGTGTAAAATAGGTGTGCTGAAACAATCATTAGACAGTAGCAGATATAAATGATTAGAAGCATTAAGAAAGTAAAAGGATGGGAGATTTCTACCATCTTGCTATAATCATAAATACAGACAAGTATATAAAATACATAACAATAAAATGCGTACTCCTACGATGCTACCCTAACTAGATGTACCTAAGTGTACCTAGCATGTATGTAGGTGTTAAGCCAAGAATCCCTCTAGGATAAAATCAACCCCATTACCTAAAGTGAGAGACTGTGGGACCCCGTCTTGGTCTCGAATTGGACACCCCGCAAGGGATGTTCAGACACCTGCGAGCTGAAGTGTCTGCATGCAGGAACCTCAGCGTCTTGCGTCAGTGTGTCGGCATGGAGATCGTGCCTATCTCAGCAAGATGTGATGTTTATATACCCAAAGGTATCCCCAGGGGTTCTACCTTCCTGTGCCACTGTCAGACTTAGGATGATGTCAGGAATAAACCTTGTACATAGTTATTATGCAGGAGATGGTAGTCCTGCTGAGTTTCCAAGAATCCAAGGATCCTCATGCATAATGTAGGGGGGTATTGTTCAGGGAAAACCCCACGTTCTGTAAGCAGTACTGTAACTTGGTAAAGGGTCAGTCCTAGCAGCCCGTTATGTATGTAGTGTAGGGACGAATATAGGTGAAAGGTTGGAATGTTGCCCTGGCCTATATTGGGGTACCTATATTGAATATAACACTACATTTCACATTTTTCAAATAAAAAAATATGTATCAGTAATGTACAGCACATATTGCCACCATGCATCACATACATTAAACACCGGAAACCCCAAGGAGGGGAGGGATTTAAGAGACAGTACATTCTCACACTAATTAACAGCTGAACGTCGTTTGAACATATGTATGTGAGTTTTTGGTCAGGGACGTGGTGTTTCCCTGTACCATTCCATTTGGAATTCTCTGCACAGGGGCAGAGGTCTACACCCTGGGGGAGAAGTCCCCAAAAAGGTATAAAGTTACTTTTAGTAATTTTTCAGTTGTAAATTTGTTTGTAGGAGGCTCCAACCCCTCATTTGAGAGGGTGGTGACTCTAAACTCTAAACCTAGGTGGATATGTCCGCACAAAATCAGTGAATGGCATCCTTGAGGAGATCTACACCTGAACTTGCTAGAAATCTTCGTGGCAGAGATCTCTGGATGGAAATTTCCTTTTGTGAATAGACCCCATTATTTTCACATAGAACTGCATGCACAGATTATGTTCTTTGTCCTGAGATTTGTTGGTAAGCGTGTAACTGTATTGAACTAAACTGGCATGCCCTTGACTGATGAAGAACAGTTGTTACAACACTGTCAAACAATGATAACATACATGCCAGATAATGCATGTCCACTTAACTCCTATGCATGATATTCAAAGCAAACCCTTCAGATTAACATTACAAAGTTGAACAGAAAGCAGAAATATGATAGTTTTGGTAAATTTATAGGAAATATTTGTGCTCATGAACATTTTGGTCCTGCAACCGAGATTTTGAGACCAAAATTGTTAATCCTCATGACTGACACTGGGGGCCCTGGTTCACTGCATTATTTACACGTGTAAATCTGGCTTAAATGGCTTGAGTTAGGATTGCAGGTTATTTTCAAAAGCAGAATTTAACTCATGCAATGTTACCACACAATACAATAGGAGTGCACATGACTGGGAATTTAGGGGTGTGGCTTTATTAAAAGATTTCAGGGCACCAACAAATGTGAGAGTTTGTGGGTATTCCCAAACTCTTCTCTGACCTTTCCCATCCTTAAAATAATTGGAGATGTAAGGGCAATCCCTTTCCAAGTTGGGAAGCGAAAGCACACCCAAAATTCGTGAGGCTGTAGGGCAAGGTGCATTTCCACTAGGAAACATTTTTCCCTATGAGAGAAAATAGTGAAAAACATATTGTCCCCATGCACACAGGCCCTGACATTTCACCATGCGTAATTGTACAAATTGTACAAGGACATACTGGGGATATGACTTTGCCAAAGCGAAAAGGAAATTCACAAAACCTTTGCAGAATTACACCTGGAAAACTGCAACCTCTTAAGGTTTTCATGTGTAACCTGGAAAGAAATGAATTCCAGAAAGTCGTTATTCTGTACCCATGGAATTTAGCAAACCTGCTGGTCCACATTTTCGAATTTCTTTGTGAATTGGGCCTGAGATATCCCAGGAAAGCTGCTCCTTGCCAATCTCAGACACTAAGGTCTTGAGCTTTGTCTCTCAGAATTTCAGCTTTTGCCAGTACCCAGTGATGGAGGCCTTTCAACCAGTTGTAGTCTGGAAAATGAGTAGGGAACATCAAGTTACCAGAATATCATAGCCAAAATGTTGAGGACCCAAATATCGAGAAGGCAAGTGCATTTAAGTGAGTATAGAATTACTATTGTTATCTTCACATCTACATAACCTGAAAATATATATCAATAAGTACATATATGTGTAGGCAAGTACAGCAAACCTCTGGACAGGGGCGACTGGTGAAGTGTGAAGGTGGTGATGTGTAAAATGAACATAAACAAAGCCAGGACTGTATGTTTTGGGGGCTGGCCCCAGTAGTGACTACAATATAAAAAAGGGGATGTTTACACGAGAAAAACATGTTTAAAACTGCTAAAATATGCTATGATTGAAAACTATACAACTTTTCTCCTGTTTGAGTATGTTATTGTTTTTGCCTGAGGAATTTTTTTCAAGCTATGTGAACAGTCATGTTTTTTTAGCGATTGGGCTATAGACATTGGTAAAACAAATAATACAATTTAAAGATAACTTTGGGAGCTGTGGCTTTTCTCAATTAGGTTTTGCAAAAACAATGTCCAGTTGTGTATAAAGCACAATGGGCAGCAGACTTGATTAAAGCTGGAACAAATGTATTAGCGATATCTGCAGTGGGGTAGAGGCACATGGGCATGTCGGGGTTGACATTCTCCCCCAAATGGTTATAGTACAAGAGGGATGTAAGTGATGCACTTCAAGGCACAAGAGGGATGTAAGTGATGCACTTCAAGGCACAAGAGGGATATAAGTGATGCACTTCAAGGCACACTGTACCAGTAACATTCAAAAGAGGATGGTTCAAATGTACAACTTTGAAAGGGCTTGGTTATTCTCTCCCAAGGAACTGTGTTTCACTGTGCATTGTGTAAGCTGTCATTATAACGTATACTTTAATGCAAGGACAAAAGTAATGTGACAATGAGATTACAAGTCAATATATATGTTGAATATAATGACTTTGTGAACGCTTTCGTGTTAATGTGTGCTTTATTTGCTGAGGCACTGTGAATGCAAGTATTGAGGCAGTATTTGCTACCTCACTCTTCCTCCAAGGCTTGAGCCTGTGATATCAGGATCCTAAGGATAATGGGTAAAATGACATAACATAACACATATTTGTATTTGAAAAACTCACGTTTACCTATTGGGGCACGTTGGCACTGAATAGTAGATGTGTTTATTGATGCCCAACTTAGGGCCCGATTACGAGTTGGTTGGTGTATTCCAACCCCGTATGTAAACCCGTTTACGCACTGGCCAGAATGACCAGAGTTGGAAGGTATTTAACGTATCCAATAATTATTCGATGCCTTGAATACAGCAACCTTTTTGACGGGTCATACCTGTCATTTATTTCTTTATTTCGGCCTGTGGCAGGCCATGACAGAACAAGTAAATACATCTCACAATGTGCAATTATTACAAAACATAAAAAATGTACACTCAATCATCATATATAAAATTTTCCGTGGATTTAAATCACATTTTAAAAATGCATGGTATAAAAATAAGATATTGATTAAAAAAAAGTCAGATCGCATACCTATGTCTAATAATCAGTGCACTCCTTATGTAATGCGATACTGCATGACATATTTCAGCAGAGCCTAATTGTAGAAAGGCTAAAGCAGGCAGGTAATGTATAATGTTTATTTCCTTTAAAATGGGGAGTATACATTTTTTACGTAAAGATGTATAGATTTTGCAAAATAACGGAGTTTCCTTGCTTTGCGGGGAAATATTATTACAGGTACATTTCGGGAGCCTCTTAAACCATGATCCGTGAATAGAAATTGCACACAAAAAATAGATGGCGCTTAGTCTAAATCTTGCAAAGTAAAACCTGCATTGAGAGATTCATATTAATACAAGGTGTGGCTTTGGCCCAACAGTTTTAATCAAAATTAGAATTATGAATAATCGTTTGCATACTTCGAACCCTTTGTTCATGGGCATTTAATGGAAAATCACAAAAAATTGGTTTTACACGTTCTTCACACAGTGGCATAATCGTAAAAGGATTAATATAAAAATCAGACATACCCAGTTGTTCAAATACCCTCTTAATATATTTCAGCCACGGGATCTCACTAACTCCATCCGGAGCTAAGCAATCTTTTACTTCAAGCCTGGTAAAAGCTGCTCCTGCGAAGGTCCATATCCTAATTCATAAAAGTAATGGGTCCCTTGCTTGCTGTGCCACAGGATTCAAGCTAGCCTGGCTGATGAAGAGTAATACCCCGAAACTGTTCCCAGGATGCTTGTTTACGGTCCAGGGAGGACCTGGCCTGGCAGTTTAGGCTGGACTGTTCCCATGAGGAACAGGGTCAAGACTGATTTGCATATGTTTGGGTCCAAACTGGGGTGGGTGGCATAGTGAGCAAAAGAACGATGATGGATTCAACCCAGATCTGTGACTGGGGGTGAGTGGTTGAAAAGTTTCAGCACTCCGTCCAACATCTTATTGTGTTTGCTATGTTCGCCCTAAGTGGCCAAGGGTATGCCCAGGCCTGATTCCCGTGCTCGCTGTGCCACTGGATTCAAGCTAGCCTGACTGATATGGGGTAATACCCCTAAACCGGTCCCAGGATGCTTGTTTCCAGTCCAGGGAGGACCTGACCTGGCATTTCAGGCTGGACTCTTCCCACGAGGAACAGGGTCAAGACTGATTTGCATATGGCTGGGTCCAAACTGGGGTGGCGTGGTGAGCAAAAGAGCGATGGATTAAACCCAGATCTGTGACTGGGGGTGAGTGGTTGAAAGGTTTCAGCACTCCATCCATCATCTTGTTGTGTTTGCTATATACGTTTTTAAATTAATTAATTATAGTTTTTTAAATTGTAAAATATGTTTTCAATTGTAATTTTATAATTATGTTATCAATTATTTCAATTATTTGATTGATTACATGAATTATTTCTTGTGTGACATGATTTTTTTTAAACATTTATTTTTTTACTTTTCGTTGTGATTGAATTAATATTTTAGTATAATGTCACTTTTTTATGGGTTGTTGGGATTGTTGAGAAGTATGGTGGGAAGTGTTTTACTTGTAAATTTATTAGTGTTTTTAATTCAGAAAAAATGTTGAAAATTGTATTTTTATGTCAATTTCTTTTAGTATTTTTTTAATTATTTGGCTGAGGTTTTTCAAACAATAATGCGACTTTTTAATGTATATGCTTCATTAGATCGAGCATTCGAGACCTCTTGTAACTTTAGTATATACTTATTATTATATACTTATATGTGTATGTACTTTGTGGGTTCTGGAGATCAGCCCTAGGACTTGTCTGCTTCCGCTTAGGGACTTTTTTTCTGTTCAACTGCCTCTATTTAACTGTCTTGATAGAAAACGACCAGCAGAGGTCAGTAAAATACCAGAATTGCTTTCTGCTGAGGAAATTTCTTTTTTTACATTTTTCTGGCAACTCCCTCCATTTAACTTTCTTGATAGAAAACGACCAGCAGAGGTCAGTAAAATACCAGAATTACTTTAGAATTCTCTAGATTCCAGTCCATAGAAATTGTCTTCCACGAGCACCCGTAGACAATAATATTTTTTTCAAATCTTTTATTTTCAGTGATATGACCACCGAAGGCACTGATTTTATATTAAAAACAGAGCTTTGGACTATTTCATTTCCCGCTGAAAGGCAATATTTCTCTCCATGTGTTCCCATACCTGGCGTGTCACGCAGTTTGGTGCTTACTTTCCCTCCATGTTAAAGAACAGTAGATGTTTCAGCACCCAGGCTAATGTGCTGCATAGCTAAATACATATAAGAACCCAAAGGCGAGACCGATTGCATTGCAAATGCTTGTTTTTATATTACTTTTTATTTTGTGATTTTTAAAATATATTTAATTATTAGATATTTTTTCATCACTTTTCATACTGTTTCTTATGATGAAGTGGGAATAGTAAATCTGAACCCCCACCAAAGTCGAATGCTTTTCCTACTATTGCTTAGACTGGAGTTGAAATAGTACGACCGACCCCTCATAAGACCATCGCTTTCTCTACTGATGCTTAAATTGGAATGTGAATAGTAAATCTCACTGCTCCAGAGTCCAATAAGTTTGCCAATATTGCTTACACTGGAGTGTGAATAGTAAATCTGACAGCTCCCCACTAAAGTCTATTGCTTTCCCTACTGTTGCTCAAGTCGGAGTGGGTATAATGAACAGCTTTGAATTGGTAAAATACCATGCAAACCATGAAATGTGTTAAGAGCCGCTTTCATTTATTCCACCTAGTGGTAGGCACTTGCTAAATCTATCATGGAAAAAACTGAGGCACCTGCGAATGTTGATATTAGCTCATATATATTTTGAAGGGGGTGTTTGACAACCCAAATCTCCTTATTCAAACTGTGTAACTCCATACACAAATGGAGAAACCCAGACCCCTTAAGAGACAACACGATGGGAGATACCCAAGGAGAAGACTCTATGGGTTCGATGATTTTCTTCTCAACCAAGTCACTCAACATCACCTTAAGTTTGTCATGGTAGGTCATCGGAACATTCCTAACCTTGGGCCTCACAGGTATTGCCGCCTCATTAAGTATGATCTTATTTTTAAAATCGACATATTTCCCCAAACCTTCTTGAAAAAGACCTGGGAATGATGTCCTTATTCCCATGACATACTCATCTCTATCAGCTGTGATTACATACACCGGCGGACATGCATTGGGATCAAATCTTATACCCATCGTTTGTTGATGGGGCAAATCAAGTATAGCCTCACCCTTCATTGCCACATACACTTTACCCCTTGTTCTTCTCCCCTCAAATTCCAGATCTGTCCAAAAATATCCTTGCAAATCAATTTTGTGACCTAAGTACCCCCCCTGGTTGAATGTCAAGTGTAAACAATGTCTTGTCACCCCAATTGTCATTAAACAAGGTCTTGCCAATAATGCTGTACCAAGCACACAAATCAACCATCATCATTATCAGCTTTCCATCAATTGTTAGCGTGCATCTAGGAAAACCTTTGCATTTAATGTCACCCACACATAAGATGGAATTGCAATCAGCAGCAGCATCAACCTCCTCATCGTAAGTAATGCAATAAACTCTTGCAGAAGATCTACACACCTTACCAAAGTGTCCCCTTTTTGCATCCCTTAAAGTTCCCAACATGGTATGAACTTCCACATCTGTAACAAATGATACAACTTTTTCCCACAAAGTCCTTAGGATCAGCATCTTTCTTAATGGGAGTAATCTGGCTTTTCTTGAGAACCGTCTGATTTTTCACTATGGAAACTTCAGCATTAGTATTGTGGATTTTGACACTCTGTCCTCTGATCTCTTTTACAAACTTCTCAGACTGCTCAATTCCCTTTGTGATATTAATAACTGCACTTAAAGAGGATTTTGTACCAGCCCATAGCCTTTCCTGAATCTTTTTACTTTTGGTCTTCATTATTATTTGGTCCCTCAACATCTGTTCATGGGTTATCGTTTCAAAAGCACAAGATCCTGCCAATGTCCTTAACACAGATACGTAATCCTCAATTGTCTTCTCCTCCTTTTGTGCATGTGAGAATAAATTTTAACCTTCCACCCGGATACCCATCTGTTTTATGGCTTGGTCAAGAATGTTCATATTTCCCGTACCTACCAAAGGGAGATGATTATTGAATTATTTTAAACCTGCTCCACCTAAACAATGCTTTAATAAACAAAGTTTCCTCTGTTCCGAGCAATTTTCATCCTCTAAAACCTCCACATAAGCCAAAAAAGTGGGATACCATAATTCCCATTTAATTTTTGGTTCCCCAGCAGCATGCAGAAAATGCGGTGGAGCTGTGATATTGGCCATTTTTAATACTGAATTAAAGAGAAGAACCAACAATACTAATGGTGTGCAGAACCAATAATACTGCAGGTGTGCCTGTTACCGAAAATGCAAGAGCTAAATAACAATAAATGGGGCTGTACAACTACAGGTGTGCCTGTCACCATAGAAACTGATGAACAAACACTATTAAAATGCCAAAATCGGGTGTGTCTGTAACCGTAAATGCAGGCGTGTAGCTAAAATGCTTTAAACAATAGCTGTGGCTGTGCAACTTCAGGTGTGCTAGTCACAATGGGTGCAAGCACATAGATGTTTTAAAACTCTTAAATCGGATGTGTCTATCACCATAGATACTGGCGAAACACCAACATGATGAATCTGGGTCTAACATTGAGCCTGATCCAAGATGGCCACCAAGGAAACGTGACGGTGCATGATGCCGCTGCAGCTGACATGCGCAGCCTCAGTCTGCCTCTACCGTACCCCGAGATGCCATAGCCACACTGGAGATTCGCAGCAGCACCTCAGAGCTGTCATTCTGCGACCACAGTTGTGGCCACGCAGAACCCACCGAACCCTGCCAGACACCACGCAGGGCAAAGGTGAGCTCTGCCTTCCTTCTTCCCGCTCATCTCCAGTTTGTGTAGAGAGGAATGTTCTCATACAACGCTGGCGTAGATTAAGATGATAGATGAAAAACAGCTTTACAACCACCCAGCTGGCTTCGCAACTACATAATAAACCATCTCCGGATACTCCCATCACCAGCATTCCTAGAACCTGCCACTCAACAAAAATTCTGCTACTAAGAACTCCTCAGACATTTAAGATGAGCAGATTTATTTCATCAGTGATGTTGAAGAGTGCTCCATATAAAGTAGCTGCTCTCTACCTTAAATTTGGGAACTACTCCATATTAAAATACCTTTAAATATATGTATGTAGTCCGGCGGTGGCACTTTCCCACCCTCTCGCCGCTATAGCGGAGGGCGTGGAGACCAGCAGCAGCAGTCACGCCAACCAGGCTGACGTCATCGCCATCTTGGCGGAATGGGACAAATGGCAACTTGGAAGGCCGCCACAGGAGGAGATGCCGGAGCCGCCGCGGGAGGAAACGCCGTGGGACCAGACATCGGAACCGGAGCAGACACCGAAGTTGGAGAGGACAAGAGAAACAGGCAATGTGAGGGCAGAAATAAAGGAAGAGGAAGTTGTGACCCCATCACAAGCGGACAAGACGCACAATGAGGAGAAGGCTGACGGGACAGCAGACGTGGTAACAGAAGGGAGCTATACCCACCACGAAGGCAGGCAGATATGCTAACTCCCTCTGCTGTGGCCCGGGCGGGTCACAGCTCTAGGCAAGTCCTGGGGGCAGGAAAAGCCCTGTTACGGAGGTGTTGGGAGGGGAAGCAGAGTCAATAAACCCACAAGACAGGGAGGGGGTGAGAGAGAGGACAAACGGAAGGGTATGACACAGAAGTGGGCTGGGGCGAAGGGAAGAACACTTCACTAAGACAAAGGGCAAAAACAGGAGGGAAAAGTACATCTTTCCTGATTTTGTTTTGTTTTTCTCTTTCTTTCCCTTTCTCAGTTGAGAACACTTCCCAAAAGAAAGAAAAGGTGGGGGGGGGAGAGAAGGGGTGGTGAGCGGTGAAGGGTACTGGAGGTTAGCCAGCAAACCACCCTGACACCTGGTATGTTTGTTTTTTATTTTTAAGGGACATTGCCAGCCTGTGTACATGGGAGACCGGAGTAGGAGGGAGACACCAGTGCCTGAGAGACCAGAGTAGGAGGGAGACATCAGTACCCGGGAACCAAAGAGAGTGGACTAACAGGGAAACAGAGACTGGAAAGGAGTGGAAGAGAGCCCACAGACAGATTATGACTGGAATGTGTTCTGCGAAACTGTGTGTATGCATACCCTAATAAAGGCAACAAGCAAAAAAAAAAACAGTATTAAGCCCATTCGTTACCCTAAGCCTTACCCCTAGCCCGGGCCATACCACAATGTACCTACCCATATAATCTAAATATTTAGCAAGACATCTACTCCAGCACTAAAACATTCTTCTTTGCTAGACAGATTTTGAAACTGTACCCTTTCCTTAGCGTTCAGAGGTAAGAAAATCAAAATTTTCTAATCAGCGTTTGTCTGATTGCCATGAGCAGACTCTTTTTTAGAATTCTTACAATGACCTTTAAATGAGCAGTGTCTTTCTGCATAGATTTTTTTTTTTTTTAAATATCTTTATTGTTCAACTTGCAAGTAGTAAAAGCAGAAGACACGTCAACATGAGGTGCATCATGCCAGCAACGATTGTTCATCACAGGATATCCATACAAGCCATTTTACTAATATAGAACACCACCCAACATCGACTATCCCCGCAACTGCAACCCTACCCCCCTCGGCACTTGGAATAGCATTTCAATAAGTCCTGGATAGCCCTTTCGGGTAGCATGTAGCACAGTCTCCGACAGTCCCTTCACCCTCCATGTATATTCCTGTACAGTATACAATATATTAACATAGGTCTGGCTTGCCTAGTAGATACCCCGTAAGGGGGGCCCAGAAGTTCTTGGGGCGAGATGCCTCCGGCAGTTCCACCGCATAGGTGTCGAGCTGATCCCTACAATACAACAAGTCACTTATCCAGAATTTCACTGTGGGAACAGCCTTTGCCCCCCACCTCTGTGCAACCGCTCGCTTAGCAAACAGCATGGAGATGGCAACCAATCTCCTGTTACAAGGTTTAAGCTTACGAACCCATCCCAACAGACATACCGCAGGCACACATGCTACAGGCTCCATGACAACCTCCGTAAGTACTTGTGTAACTCGTGCCCAAAACTCGGCAATGCCTGCACAGTGCCAAGCCAAGTGGAAAAAGTCTGCGTCATCCTATCCACAACGCACGCAACGTGCACTGTCTCTTAGCCCGAAATGTCGTAGCTGAAGCGGGGTATAATAGAGTTGATGTAGATATTTGAAATGTATTATTTAGAGATTGCAATTCGCTGTCAATCGTCCTGTCAATTCGCAACAAAATTTCCAGTCAACCAGTGTCATAGAGGTACCCACTGTCGTCGCCCATCTGACATATGAGGGGGATTCCGCCAGTTCAGTCTCCCTAAGAGAGGCATTGTATAGTTTGGTGATCAGGCCCCCGCGTTCCTCCCCCGCCAGCACCGCCTGCAGTGCTCGCAGAGAACGCGGTTCTGCCGGAAATTCAGGGTAGATAGCGCGGATGGCTTGTCGCACCCGCACGTAGGTAAATCCCAGCATCAAGCTAGCGCCATGACGACTCTGCAAATCTGAAAGTGCCCGAAACTGGCCCTGTGTGTACAAATCCCCCAGATGAGTGATCCCTAACTTACCCAGCACCTGCAATGCAGTTTGTTCCCGTGCAGCTGATATATCTGGATGTGCCGCGATCAGCAGTTTGGGGGCATATAGGTAATCCACCCCCGCCCTCTTAGCGAGTGCACTCCACGCCCAAGCCGTACAATGAACCGGGCTGATTTCACTCCGTGGACCCCCCCTTCCACCCATCAGGGCTGCTGCAGCCAGGGGCACCGGAAGGACTGAGTCCGCCTCAATTGTCGTGTGTGGCTGGAAACTCTGTGGAAAGTACCAGAAATGCGCATATTGCGCCTGAGCGCATAAGTAGTATAAACGGAAATCCGGGGCCTCAAAACCACCACGTTCGAACGGTAGTGTCAAAACCCTCCAACTGCACCGGGGTTTCCCACCCCCCCAAACGAATGCGAGCAGGACCGACTGCAACGTATTAAAAAGCGCAACATTCAATCTGATAGGGGTCTTTCTGCATAGATTTAATGTTGATATAAACAAACACATCTGTCATATCAATGTATGCAAGTTGGCATCCAGCACAACTCAAATATCTTTCACCACCATCCACTTCCATAGCCTCGTAATGAGCAAGACTACACATTCTCATACCGCTTTAAAGAGATTGCGAGATGTCCATGAAAAATTCCTAAATGATTGTGTCATACTGCATTCATGGTGCCAAAGGGCAAACAGCCAGGGTGGTTGAGGTTCTTTTGCAATGGAGGTCATCGGGTCCGCAATACCATTGCTCTGCAAACTCGGCCAAGTACAGACCTTTCCACACTTGACTTTCATGGTAGCCAGAGTGAACAGTCCAAGTCTTTTTATCGGGGTATTGTGGGGGTGAAGAGCTGAGAACTCAATGGTCAACCAAAAAACGAAATAACATAATGTTTAACCCAGTGCTTATCTTATGTAAAAGGAAAAAAACGTTTAATCTTACAGTAGAAATCAATACTGTACAATACAATGTTGTAATCTTAGTTGCGTTTTACAGTAAGATGCTCCACCACCTCTCCCCACTAAGTTTTGGATTCTAGGTCTACAGTCACAACACACTATGGCTTAGGCATCTATCAGGCATAGGTGCCGATAATATGAAATTCTGTCACAGATCAAATACACCTCTATTTAATATCTTTTAACCCTCATGCAAAAAGGCTCGAGAATACTTGGCAGACTCATATGCAAATGTTAGTCTCTTGTCCCAGGTGCAGGCTAAGCCCCAACTTTACCATTTTGATATTGAGGCATCTGGAGCAGTGTGGGGGATACCCTTTTTACTCTCACATACATGGTGGCTGACTGTCTCCTGTGCGTCGACATGATGACAGCTTCGCCTCAAGACAGCATGAGATTGAGATTTGTAAGTCAGGTCTGTGCACCTACCTGCTTCTTCAGCAGCAGTGGTCTTACCAGTTGGTTACAGACAAGGGTTCAGATTCAGCAGTTGTGGCATCCAGGCCGAGTCACCTGCAGTGGCAAACTTTCAGCAGTTGTGGTGTCTGAGCCCACCAGTGCTTACAGCATTGGCAGTAACACAACTTCAATCCCTCTCACAGCGTCCACAGCAACACAGTCTTTTTAGCCTTCGGAGGACTGCTGGGCATCACAGTGGTTCTTGTTCTGTAACAGTGTTAATGTGGCTCACAGAGAAAACACACAAATAGACTGTTGGGAATTCTTAATGACACATGGCTTCGTTCTTGAGAAATGTACGCATTTTCTCAGTGTGCCACATAGCAGGAAGAATTGGGATTTTCCTGTTGGGCAGGGTCTCCTCTAGCAGAGTGTGCATGTTTCAGTTGATGTCCTCTCCCTTCGGAGAGACTGGCTGTCAGGGACACCAGACCTGTGTGCACAGGCACTGTTCAAGTGCTATGTGGAGTGATCCCCTCCTTTGTGAAGAAGAATTTGAGATTGAAGCAAAGGGATGGTTTGGATACCATTTTTGTGTGCATTTTCCAGACAGGGACTGCGGATCCACTGTCTAAATATTCAGAAACAATTTAGATTAGTTATCTTTCAAATGCCATTTTTAAGCTGATCCTCAGACATAGCCTTTGTATAAAGTGATTGGTTTTCACAGGAGGTAGCATAGCGGTTGGTTTCAATAGGAGTATCCAAAGCATGGACACAATTAAGTGTGAGATCTCTGCACCTGGCTGTGATCAACCGTCCTGAAGAAGTAATCAGGGAGAGACAAAAGGGATGGCCTTGCCTAGAAATGTCCTCACCTTGAACAACTAATACAGCAGTCCCTCCTCGCTCCAATACCATCTATTAAAAGGCAGTGCTCATGAAGAACTAATCAACAGCCCTTTGCTAATAAAGCTGCCATTCAGTTTCTAAAGACTGCCCTGTCTCGATCATCCCTCACTTCACCGTTCATGTTGATCCAGCGGCATACCAACAACTGATACTCCACTACCATATACTCACCTAGACCCATAAAAAACACACATTGAGTAAACCGCTGGAGTGGTCAAAGTTTTATATTTATACTTCACAATATTCAGGATTAGTTATTTAATTTTCCTAACTAACCTTTCACTGATCAAAAAGTTCTTTCCTCTGGTCGATGGACCATTAGTTGAACTAGTTGATGGTGATAATTAACTTAACCCCTAACTATTCTTTGTCTGAAGTAAATAATCACAGACTCAGGAAGGTTTAAAATCTTTATTTAAATCAAATGCATGTGAACCATTTCAAAATTACAGTGCAGTCACCATCATTCTTAGGAGAGAAATTCAATTGATTAAACATCAAGCATATACTTCGGACTCATACAATAATTAATGTTCAGAAAGGGAGAGGGCAGAGAGAAAAGAACATTTGCAAATAACGTGAAATGGTGTGAAAGACCAACCCCCTGGCCAAAGGGCTGGTAAGGGTCCCCCTAGGATAGGTCAGGAGACAAAGACTTCAGGACAGGATTCAGGACAGGATAGTTGACTCCTATAGAATACCGACGATTGCGCCGCACCTTTGTCTGACACTCTCTTCCTCCTCGAGATTCTTCCGCGATCTTCTGATCTAAACCAATTAAGTTAGGATAGAAAGTTCTGCTTCAGGTTCTGCATTCGATTCTTCATCAGCATCTCACTGCATCCCTCCCAGCAACAGCATCTCTGACTCACAGCATCTGGACAGACAGCATCTCGACCCCCGAACTCTCTCTAACTAACTAAAGCTACCTTAGTTATACCTTTGTTTCTTCATGTTCCACCCACTAAAGTTTCAATATCGTAAAAATACGAAATATGATTGGTCAGGCAAGGGGGAAGCTCCGTCACACCATGCTTACATGTCATCAAAATGAGTCCAACTATTGTTCGCAAACCCATCCCCTTAATTTTTTATTCATGTATTGGGTTCCCATACGGTTTCACACTTTATTTGCTACATTATTATAACTTTATGAATAAGAGTCTTCATCGGTGAACTTTTCACCATCCGTTCTCAGGGTATGTCATTTGCGACCTTGGCTCCCGTTCAACCTCCATGTCATCATTCTGGGTTAACTTTCAGGGGACATGCGTAGTCACTTCATTACTTCTGCTTAATTCAGTTACGCGTGAGAGGCCCAAATGTGCACTAATGATAAAGTTCAGAAAGACAAATATTAATTTCACAAATAAATGGTCACACTGTATACCTCCCACCTCTACTCTATTCCCCTTTTCTTATTAATACTTTTCCCGCATTAGCATTAGTAAAATAGCTTGTTTTAGTTTTATCTAAGCAGATGCCATGCACACGAGTCTTCAAGACTCCATTTTAGTGTCTTCTGCTCATGCGCTAGAATTTCCCTCCATGCGTTATGATCCAGCGCGGCTAATATAAATTTCTCCTCAGGACACCAATCCAGAGAAAAACACCTATTCACACACTTTGTCGGTGGGGCCCATGACACCGCTCACATACATTCATTCAATCTTCTGGATTTAAACGCTAAGGAGAAAATGAGCTGCTGGACGAGCGGGATACCTTATAAAATAACAGAATTATATCTACACATTATATACATTAACATCAAATCCTGTCGGTTCTAAACATCAAGGTATTCCGCTATTTTAGTCGATGGACCAACTTAGTAGAATCAGTTGATGGTGATTAAGACCAGCT
This sequence comes from Calotriton arnoldi, assembly GCA_963921515.1. Lineage (NCBI taxonomy): Eukaryota > Metazoa > Chordata > Amphibia > Caudata > Salamandridae > Calotriton > Calotriton arnoldi. Next base: position 1,089,858 of record CAWUFW010002824.1, on the reverse strand, counting down.
CAATCACAAATAGAACTTTTAACATCTGATAAAACATTGATTTTATTTTAAAGAACCACAGACTCAATTTAAGTTAGAATATGATTTTATCTAAATTCTTTTCATAAGTAAGTCAAATTCTTTATTCAACAAAACACTTAGAAATCATCAGTAAAAACATTTAGAAAAATTTAATAGAGAAAATTATGCTTTACCCTCAAATCATGAAGTGATGGTAAGAAAAGTTCACCAAAAAAGATGAACCGCAGATCACTGGAAATGACTCCCAAAACTAGCTGACTGTCCCGCTAACCTCCTCGGATGCACCTCCCGGGGCAGACTTCCCGCAACGTTCTCGTTCCTCCTTGATCAAAATTCAAAGTCCAAAATGACAAGAGTCTCTCTCAGCATCAAGTCGAAAAAATGAAAAGCAAGGGTTTTTTAACAACGTCAGAGCAGACCCTCTTATACCCTATTTTCTGGCTCACTACACTCAATAGTTGCAAACTTTCGGGGCAAGAATCACGCTAATTGGTCCATTTGGAGGGGTGGTGATGGTCACCTCATCGCCCTCCTTGTTCAATCCGGTTTGGGACAACAAAGTACACAATAAGTTTTTATATCCAAAAGTAGTTCCATTGGTTATATTCTTTTTGTTGCAAATCCGATGGCCACACATTACTTCATACATTTCATTTGTCATTATCCTTTTATTTCCATGCATTCTATGCTGATCTTCTTGGCAGGCGCCTAATGGTAGGTCAAGCTGTCCTTGACATCTCAAACTCCGGGCACAGGCCGCATTCACGTGATTAGAATTCTTCAACACCTATGCGCAGGGATCCTTTGGGTTCGGCGCGCGCATCTCATCCTTTCTGTCGGCCATTTTGGAAACATGGCCTAGCAGGCCCGAACGGAACTAATATAAGAACACACACAACGGTAATTAAAACATGGAAAATAAGCCTTTCTGTTTACCACCCACCATTCTAAAAACCCGTGTTAGGTATTACCTAGCAAAAGCGACATTTAAAGCCATTTTACTTACCACCTGCATTCTTTGCAACAATACAACTTATCATGCAACATAAATCATGCAATTTTTCATTATTTACTACTTAAGTCACGATATTAGTTAGTCAGCTTCACATTTGTAAATAAATTAGTTAGCTTCATGCATTTAGCAGTTTTGCCCGCGTGTAAATGTTTAACAAAGTGCGTAGTTGTTGGTTAGTTCATGCAAATTTCAAACAGTTAGTACCATTAAATTATGAGGTCATTAATTTCAAAGGGGTACACATTATTTTGTTTCCCTGCTCCATCAATTCCCCCTTTGGTGATTTTTAACATCACCACTAAAACCTATCCCTACCAAATTTCATCAGATAATGTTTCATGTCCACTTGCATTTGTTATTCTAGACAATTGTGTTCTTTTCATCTTGTTTCTTAGACCTTTTGTACATATTTTCCTTGAACTCCTCTAATTCGATCTCTCCCATTTCTCGTTCTCTTTCTTTGTTTTTCTTATTTTCTCTTTTTACTCTATTTTGTCTTTTTCTTCTTTTAACACACACATATACTAATCTCAATAATAGTATTATTATTACTACTAAAATCACTGGAATTAGTACCTTTCCAATTAGTGAACTACCTATCTCAGTGAACCAATTTCTTATTGAGGAAAAACCCTTACCAAGTTTCTCCCAAGCACCTTCAACCTCCAGTGGGTCAATTTCTTTGTGCAAATTTGTAATGTTCTTTATATACTTCTGTATATTTTGACTTTTATCTGGAATGTAAGTGCAACAATGTTGAACTTTCAGCATTCCACAGACTCCACCCTCTTTTGCCAAAAGAATGTCAAGGGCAAGTCGATTCTGCATTACCATAGCTCTCATGGCAATCATCTCAGTATTTATCATCAAGAACCCTCCAGCAGTATTCGTTGATAAACGATCTACCACTGTAGACAATTTCCGAATCTTGTATGCATTCAAAGATACACCCACTGCTGGTATCCATGCTCCAAAAATGTCACCTACTATCTCTGAGAAGCTTTCCCTTCTCCTACGGTTTAATGGTGTCCCCATTTCGTGAATTCCCTTTGTTCCCCTTTCCACGTGAAAAATCTTTGGAAAGACTAGGCCTAGATAGCATGATCCGTACCAATGGTCCGGCAACCTATAGTATGCTCGGTTTCCACAAATATAATAGATCCCTGGAAATACTGGATCTTTTCCTCCTTTGAATCCCCATCCCCTAGAATCTTGTATGTATATTGGCACTCACTAGAACCCACGAAATAGTTATCATACCGGGTATTCTCTCTACTAATACATAATTTTCCCTGTTGGGACCAATCTAAACCCATAGCAGCATTAGTTTCACTCTTTTCCTGACCTTCTTCCTGAAACGCCCAAGGTGGGGTTTTTGTCTTTTCTTCAGTTACCTTTCTCTGAAACTTAACTCTTCTATCTTCTACCATGTCTAAGAAAACTTTCTCTTCTTTTCTTAACATACAGGTAAGGTTATGTCTAAATGCATTCTCTAATGTTAATTCTTTTGTTTCTAAGAAAAATTCACCAAAAGTCTTTGCAAATTTCAGCCTATTTAGCTCAGGGTCTATGGGAATTTTAGCAAAAATAGCATCTATGTCAGTATGATAATATTCTAATTTACCGGTTTTGTAAAACAAACTAGCTAAAACACTACATGTTATTCCATACGTTAAAGGAAGATGATGATATGTCACTCCCTCTGTTACAGACGCAAGTAATTGCATACATACATAACAATCTCGGACATCCATCGTCTCCACATATTCATATAAAAGTTTCGTGAAGACATTCTTGGAGAAGTCAGTTATTGACTTATCCTTATGAAATTCGGTACTATCTATTAGTGTTGCAGTGTTCTTTATGTTAGCTTGCTTGTCTTTATTCGTGTCATTTATGAATGCAGATGTATTTCCTACTGCTAACCTTAGTGGGATTAGTATTGTTAATATGAACCAAACAAACATCAGGAAACCTGTACAACATAAACACATTTTACACCATCTTCGTAAAAACCCACATCTAAACCTTCTACTCTTGGTGTCTACCATGTTGAAATACTAATTTGTTATATGTACAGAAGTGTGTTCCCACACCTCAAATGACTTGGTGTTGATTTGGCATCAACTACTTCAGCTGCTCTCTTTTGGTTTTCTCAGAAACCTTCTTTATCTTAATCAGTTTTTGTGTCAAATCCGGTTTTTCTTTTTCTGTCTTTCAAGATTGATTTAGTTCACTCTCGACCACTTGTTCACAGTCTTTGTCTTGGTTTTCGTGACTGCTATCCACTTCTTTAATGTCGGATAGTGCTATGTATACCCATTCAGGTGATTTGTACTTCAAGTTAGGTCTTTTTACTCTTTTAGGTCTCTGTAATTTTCTTTTATTCGTTTTTCCTTGTCTTTCTTGGCTTGTTATTTCGTTTACTTGTTCTGCAGTGTCTCTGTTCAAATTTATTATCTTATATCTCAGCTTCTTGACTTCGTTGGGCCAATTGTCTCCTTTTCTTGGCCTTTTCAGTTCACTTTCTTTTTCCTCTCGTTCTAGTCTCCAAGTCCGCTTTCTTGGACCTATTCTTTGTCTTCTCTCGTCTTCACTTTCTTCAGATTCTGTTTCAGATCTCACTTCACTTCCTCTAACCTTAAATTTTATAATTTCAGCTTCTTCATCTGATTCTAAACCTCCTCTGGGGTCTTCCGCTTGTTTTTCTGAGTCTAATTCTCCTCGTGTTTCTTCTGCATTTACCTCAATATCCCTATCTGAATCTGAACTTTCTTGAGTTACCTCTACAATTTCTGGTGGAAGTTTTCCATAACTTGTACTTGGTTGTTCACCGTTACTGTCTGTTCGTTATACTGTACCTTATACTTCTGCAGCGGTTGGCCGAAATAGGTGTCAATGGTAAAGCAGCAGACATACTCCGGTCATATCTTACTAACAGAGAACAATCTGTAATACTGGACGAACATAAATCACTCCCTTACGCTATGCCATGTGGAGTTCCGCAGGGATCATCACTTTCCCCGACCTTGTTTAACGTATATGTTACCCCATTGGCTAAACTTATACGTTCCCTCGGTTTCTCCGCTATTTGTTACGCGGATGATACACAAATTGTTGTCTCCCTAACATCCAAACCAGAGACGGTGGCTGCACGCTTCAACACCTGCATGAGTTGCATCATTAGCTGGATGCAAGATAATTGTTTGAAATTGAATACAGGGAAGACTGAAGTAGTTACGTTTGGTAGGAAACCTCTTTCTGGAATTCCACTTGGTGGCCGGGAACAGCAGGGCCATGTCCCCAGCCTGTGAAGAAGGTAAAAACCTTGGAGTCCTGATTGACGACCATTTATCAATGTCAGACCAGGTGAATAGCATTACCTCCTCGTGTTTCTACACATTAAAAATTCTTCGGAAGATCCTTCCTTTTATTCCTATGTCACTCAGGAAGATGGTTGTCACCGCCTTGATTTTGTCAAAAATCGATTATTGTAACTCGCTCTATCTTGGAGCAAAAAAACTGTGACACATAAACTGCAAACTTTGCAAAATGCTGCCGCTAGGCTACTACTAAATCGTCCTAAATTCAGCCCTATAAGTCAGGTTACCCGTGAACAGCTGCACTGGTTACCAATTGTGGCGAGAATTCAGTTTAAATCTATGTGTATAGTGCATAAGATTCTGTATGGGGCAGGACCTGCCCAAATTAGTCAATACATCAAGCGTTACACTCCTCAGAGAAGCCTTCGTTCGGAATCGGCGTCACTGCTTGTGGTGCCGAGAATAAAGACTCTGAAGTGGGGTGGCAGAAGTTTCAGATACTTGGCCCCCAAACTATGGAATTCCCTGCCCCTGCATCTTAGAAATCAAAACAATCTGCTACAGTTCAGGAGGGAACTTAAAACCTGGTTATTCCACCTGCACTAATTGGCTAGTTGCTCTTTCGGTACATACTATTTGGACAGCAAGCGCTAAGACGCCATGGCATACATGCGCTCTATAAAAAACCCCCATTTCATTTCATTTCGTTCAGTTTCTCCTGTTTCAACATCAGTTCTTTTATTTTCGTTTTCTTCTGTTTGCCTTTCCCTGCATTCAGGTTGGTCTGTTTCAGATTCTGAACTGGTATCTGATATTTCCAGATGTCGACTTATAGGTCGAGCTTCAAGATCTGGAACTCTATTTGTTTCAGTTGTTTCAGTTTCTTCTTTAATTATCGAATAGGTACCTGATACTTCCAGATGTCGACTTACAGGTCGAGCTTCAGGATCTGGAACTCTGATTGTATGGCTGGCATGTATCCAATTTTTCACACCTGCACACTTTACTGCAGTTGTTGTCACCAGAATCACTTGATGTGGCTTATCCCAACGCGGAAACAAGCAATTTCTTCTTCTGTGGACTTTTATGCGGACCCAATCTCCTGGACTCAGATCATGAGCTGGTTTTCTTTCAAGAGTGGTCGCATCCGGTCCAACCTGATGAAACACAGAATGTACGACATCAGCTAACCCTTTGCAATAGTCCAGTGCGTGATCATCAGTTATAGTCAGCAATTTGTTCACAGGTACATGTGCTTGTCTCATTGCTCGTCCCATGATTATTTCGTGGGGACTTAAACCAGTCTTTCTGTCAGGTATACTTCTTATGCTCATTAGCACCAATGGCAGGGCATCGGGCCATTTGAGTCCTGTTGCTTGACACATTTTCCCCAGTCTATTCTTTATGGTGCCATTTACTTGCTCTACTACTCCAGAAGCCTCTGGTCTGTAGGCACAATGCAGCTTTTGTCGAATATCCAGTGCTTCACATATTAGTTGGATAATTTCATTCTGGAAATGCGTTCCTCTATCTGTTTCTATCGTTACTGGAAAACCATACCTTGGGATGAATTCTCTCAACAGGAGTTTTGCCACAGTAACTCCATCATTCCTTCTAGTCGGATAAGCTTCTACCCAACGAGAAAACAAATAAACAACTACCAGAACATATCTTAATCTGTTACTCGGGGGCATTTCAATAAAATCTAGTTGCATTCTGGTAAATGGACCTCCTTCTCGTCCTATTGTTCCTAGGCTCACCACTGTTTTCCTTCCAGGATTTAGCTGTTGGCAAATAAGGCATCTTTGGCAAAGACTTTCAGCTATAGCCCTACATTTTGGGTTGTACCAAGTCTGTTTGAAAAGTCTGATCATGGCATCCCTACCTATGTGTGCCTGTCCATGGTACATCCGTGCCATGTTAGAGATCATGCTATCAGGCATAACTGGTCTTTCATCTCTGTAAACCCAAACTCCATCTTCTTCTCTCTGCCTACAACCTGCTTTTATCCAAATGTCTTTTTCCTCTTCACTTGCCTCTTCTTGCAGATCCCTCACTTCTTCCCATGTTTCAACTGAGTTAGTAAACAGCAAGGGACATGGAACATTCTCTTTCTCCCTTCTTCGATTTAATGAGGTCTCATTTCTGGCACAATATTGGGCTATTTCGTCAGCAAACTTATTACCCACTGAAATATAATCCGATCCATTTTTGTGAGCTGCACATTTTACTACTGCAATCTGTTTAGGCAGCTGTATCGCCTCAAGCAACTTCTTTACAAATTCACCATTTCTAATAGGAGACCCTGAGGAAGTCAGGAATCCCCTCTGGGACCAGATCTGTCCGAAATCATGGACCACTCCAAAGCCATACTGGCTATCCGTGATCACAGTGATTCGGAAATTTCTTCCCAGTATGCATGCTCGAATCAGAGCAATCAGCTCAGCAACCTGGGCTGAACGTATTCCTCTCAAACAAGATGCTTCCATTATGCTTGCCACTGTACATACAGCATATGCAGGACTTAAGACTCCTTCATTCATTCTCAAACACGACCCATCCACAAACATTACATAATCTGATTCTTTCAGAGGTTCATCCCTAATGTCAGGGTGGGGTTTTGTGCAAAATTCAAGCACGTGCAGACAGTTATGATCAACATCATCTTTGACTTCTGGATCTACTGCATCTGGCAGTGAAGTGGAAGGATTCATACTTGTGCATCTTACAATGGTTACATTTCCTGCACCCAAGATCACTTTTTCATACCTAGTCAGCCGACTATGTGTCATGAATTGGGTTTTTGTTCGGGTCAGAAGGATTTCGACGGAGTGAGGGACATATACCCTTAAAGGATATTCCATTACAATGCCTTCACTCTGTTCCAGACTCACACAAGTAGCAGCTACTGCTTTTAGATATCCAGGCAATGCTTTCGCTACCGGGTCCAAAACAGCTGAAAAATAAGCTATTGGTCGTTTCATTCTTCCATGTCTTTGTACCAGAACTGAAAGCGCACATCCATCTCTCTCACTGCAATATAGTTCAAACTCTTTACCATAATCAGGCATTCCTAATGCTGGTGCTTCGCACAAACTTGTTCTCAAATCCTTGAAAGATTTCATTTCTTCATCATTCAATTCAATCGGATCTTTGACATCTTTCTTTGTCAATCGCTGTAAAGGTTTTGCAATCAATGAAAATCCATTTATCCACTGTCGGCAATAACCAACCATTCCAAGGAACATTCTCACCTCTCTTTGTGTCATTGGGGCTCTCATTCCTTTAATAATCCTTATTCTTTCTGTTGTCACTTTTCTCATTCCTTTTTCAATCTTATGACCTAGGTACTGTACTTCTTGCTGACAGAATTGCAGTTTTGATGGGGACACTTTGTGTCCTCCTTCTGCTAAGTGATTCAGTAAAGCAATGGTGTCCGTAACACATGCTTCTCTAGTCTTCGATGCCACCAATAGGTCATCGATATACTGTACCATCACAGATTTTTCTGGCATTTTTAAACCTTCCAGAGATTTCTTTAGAATCTGATTAAATATAGAAGGACTTTCAGTATACCCTTGAGGAATATGGCACCATGCCAAAATACGCTCTCCGAACCGGAACGCATATAATGGCTGGCTGTCAGGGTGCAATGGAATAGAAAAGAATGCATGGAACAAATCAATGACAGTGTACCATTCTGCATCATGTGGGATTTGATACAGTATTACAGCAGGGTTTGGCACAATTGGGCAACAAGGAATAACAACCTTGTTCATTTTTCTTAAATCTTGAACGATTCTAAATGTTCCATTTGGCTTTTTCAGTCCCATTATAGGTGAATTATATGGGCTGCTCATTATTTCTTTCAAAATTCCTTGTTCAATCATCTTATTAATCACAGGTGTTATTCCCTCAATAATTTCTGGGGTCAATTTATATTGCGGGGTGTTTGGGTAATTTGTTCCTTCTTTTACGGAAATCTTTACAGGATCAACTCCTCTCATTAGTCCAACATCTTCCCCTGTGAAATCCCATACATCAGACCTGACAGTTTCTTTTAATTCAGCATGGATTCTTTCTGCATCAAACACAGGAAATGTATCATACAATCCTGGCTCTAGTTCTGTCATTGTTAGTTTATGCAAAACATCTTCATCTGGGGTTTGAAAAGCAATACCATCTGGAGAACAGTAGATGGTACAATTCATTTTACAAAGCATATCTCGTCCTAACAAATTTACAGGACTACAATCACATACTACAAAACAATGCATGTCTTTGAATGGACCTATTTCCACCTCTATCGGTTTGGTAAGAGGGGTTTTAATCTGCCTGTTTGAAACACCTACAACTTGGATGTATTCTCCTGAGAGAGGAAGGTTTGGAATTTCCACTGACCTGACAGTAGAACGGGCAGCACCAGTGTCCACAAGGAAAGTAACACTTACACCATTCACCTTTCCATCCACAAATGGACCTGACTGATCTACCTCTAGAGTTGCGCCAAGCACGCACTCTTCTTCCTCTCCTAGGCACCGTCATAAGCTTTTATCCGACTCATTTCCATCCTGTCGTAACCAATACTGCGAAATTGCAGCTGCGCGCGGCAACTTTGTTACCTGCTCTCCTCCGTAGAATCCTGTCTCTGCACTGTATCTCTGAGGATTTACACTCTTTGGAAGAGGTGGTTGCGGCACCTGACACTGTTGAGTAACTACCTGTGGCTGCTGTGGTTGTTGGTAACTCACCTCATTCTGCACCTGTGGATTCAATAATTGATTTTCTGTGTTAGTTTTCGGAGGTAACCTACACTCGTTTCTCCAATGCCCTAATTTTCCACAATTGTGACAGGGCCATTTCTTTTTTGCCTCTTCTATACTCATCTGACCTTTTCCCTTCCCAATATTTGGTTTAGACTTGGTCTGTCCTGCATCACTAGACTGATTATTTATTTGAGCTTCCTGTTTTTCTGCAACCTTTACTTGTGCCCACATTGCCTTTTCCTTTAGTTTACGCTGTCTACACTCAATATCATCACTACAATATTTTGCATACCGTAATACCTCGTCTACTGTGCTGTTCTGCCAGCACAACATATGCTGTTTAATCATTTCACTTATCTCAGGTCTTAAACCATATACAAATCTGTACACAAAATGACTCATATCCTTTTCACTCAAATTCTCGTATCCACTATACTGTTTAAAGACCAAAAGTAGTCTCTCATAATATGCATGTACGGATTCTTTACTCTCCTGAGTTGTTCTATCAATTTTCACCCAATCTGTCTCTTTTGGTGGAATTTTATTTTTCAAAAACGTGATTGCCTGTTCATATTTTCTCATTACCTCTGGACCTGGTGCTCCTGTTTTTGATCTCTAGGATATTCTTCCTTTGGCCAATCAACTGTGATTTAACACTCTGTCCATAAATCTGCAGGGACAACAATTTCAAATAATCCATCTAGTTCTTCCCACAATACTTTTGAAACCTTTACAAACCTCTCTACCCGCCTATACCATTCTACAGGTTTTTCTCTCAATCTTGGAAAATCATTCGTAAATGACAATATATCCTGTCTGGACCATGGAACATGTACATAACTTCCTCCTGGAGTTTCTCTCATAGGACACTCCATTACTGTTTGTTCTTTCTCTTTTACTGGAAAAGCCAATGATGCTTTATCTGTTGTTCCCTCTTTCCTTCTTATCCACCTACTTCTCCATTTCTCTAGATTTCCCCATCTTCTCAATAAGACAATTAGTTCTTTTATCTGAGTCAATCGTCCTGAAGTGTTCAGATTTTCTATGTCTTTCTCGCTGAAATCTACCCTGTACGGTTTCTGTAATCCTTTAATCTTCCCAAAATCTACTCCCAATTCATTCGCTGTTTCTTCTAGTTTTCCATGCAAATTCCTAGCTCTCCAAGTGATGCTTTTGCACATGAACATTAACTCCTCATCTTGATAGGACTTCAATCGATCTGAACCAATAGTTCCTAGAATCAATTCTTCTATATCTATTTTTAATCTGACCACATCCAAAAGTTGTGGTTCAGCATCCTTTTTCTGTAAACTCCTTACCCAATCATTTAATTCTTCTGCAGTCGGACCACAGGGGTCCTATTTAATTCCATCCAATTTGTACTTCTCTCTGGGATTTCAGTTGCTGACTCAGCTCCCCTAGGAGTCCTATTTATCTGACTCTCATTAATCGTCAAATTTATGGGTGGACTTAGTCTATAGGGACAGACAAAATCTTCTTTCTCTCTATTTTCTGGAATTGTTTCTTCTCTCACCCTTTGCATACTAGAATTTAATGGAATTGTTAAGGTATGTTCATCTATCTTTTGATTTTCAAATACTGGGATTACTGGCCCAATAGTTACTAGTACAGTCACAGCTTCCATATTCTTTGTTAATTCTCTTATCTTTTCAGTCAGTTCCTTTGTGGTTCTGGCTAATTCATCTGTATTACCATTATCATGTCTCACAGTCTGTGGTGTTTCTAACTTATTAATTTGGCTATTTATTTCAGACCATCGTTCAGGGCTTTGACTCATCACAGTTCTCATTGGCGGTGCATTTGGTGTCACCACCGCAGAATCCTGTTGATATGGAGGGGGTCTTTTATTCAAAATGTCCTCCAGCAATTCATCTTCTATGTCACTTCCTCCATCTCTCTGTTACTACATGCCTCTTTTTCTCCGTGCACTTTTTCCCTGTAATTTCTTCAACCGTTCTGGCAGGAAACATACCATCCGTCATATTAGCATATCGCCATCTTCTCATCCTGTCCTCATGATTCACTCCCCATACTCTTCCATGAACCAAACTATAATTCTTTGCACCTCTGTGCTTTTCCCTTTCATACATCTCGTCTTCCCATTCGCCTAAAGCTTCAAACTGTGTCGGTCTAGGTCTCGGTTCAAGTTTCATCATTTTTTCTCTCAAATTTCTAAGTACTGCTGTGCTAAATGAACCATTTTCTGGAAATGCTAATACTCCATTGCCTTTGGTGTATTTCACCCAATTTTCCAACCAAATGCAAGTATGATAGCCATATTTTAACATCATATGAGATGCTGGCGTTTTCGGTGGAGGAAGTACTTCTCCTTCCCTAGTCACAACCTTCTTATCTTTCTTAAAAAAGTTCTTAATTTTTGTCAACCAAGACGATTTCTCTCTCTCGTATTCATTATAATAAGGCATTTTCACTGTTTGTTTTGCCGAAGTGACTCACACAATCCTTTACTAAGCTGTCTTTTCTACTGCTCGGTTATTTGAACCTATCCCAGCGCGTCTCACACCAACGCACCAATCAGGAAGCGTTTATGTCACTCTCACACTAACCTATCCCAGCGCGTCTCACACCAATGCACCAATCAGAAACTCTCCGTGTTTCCCTCACTGGCCAATACCAGTTGACGTCTTGTTGACGTCAGCCCTACTCCTGCTCCTGCTGACCCCTCCTTTACAAAAATTATTGGTACTGTTCTTAACTTGTCTTTTCGACTAAATTTATTAGTTACAACGTAAAACACATTTCCATTGTCTGTTTCCCTAAGCAAAAAGGATAGTTTATTCTTTCTCACAAGAATACTGTTTTATTCGATAAGCACTTCCCTCTACCTTACCCTTTTCTCAAGCAAGAGGTAAACCCGTTTCTCTGGGGATAAAACACATGTGGAGACTACACTGCTCCTGAGAATTAAGGCCAAAGTTTCACAAGAAAACCTGTTGCTTTTTCCATTCACACATTATTCATACATGAAATTTCCCTATCATAACACAGTCCTGTGTTATCACCAATTTTGAAATCAGACAATGCACAATTCTGTGTGACTTCTCTTGCCACACGTGTCCACTTCCTACTTCCCGGAAGCTTCAAAACTTTAGACTTACATATAACGTAATACAAACTTAACATGGAGTGTTAGACATACAAAATCAATACTCAATAAATAATAATCACCAAACTGATTTATAGTAACCATATCTCTGCTACCAAGAAATCTGATCCAGCGCGGCAAATACAAATTTCTCCTCAGGACACCAATCCAGAGAAAAACACCTATTCACACACTTTGTCGGTGGGGCCCATGACACCGCTCACATACATTCATTCAATCTTCTGGATTTAAACGCTAAGGAGAAAATGAGCTGCTGGACGAGCGGGTTACCTTATAAAATAACAGAATTATATCTACACATTATATACATTAACATCAAATACTGTCGGTTCTAAACATCAAGGTATTCCGCTATTTTGGTCGATGGACCAACTTAGTAGAATCAGTTGATGGTGATTAAGACCAGCTCAATCACAAATAGAACTTTTAACATCTGATAAAACATTGATTTTATTTTAAAGTACCACAGACTCAATTTAAGTTAGAATATGATTTTATCTAAATTCTTTTCATAAGTAAGTAAAATTCTTTATTCAACAAAACACTTAGAAATCATCAGTAAAAACATTTAGGAAAATTTAATAGAAATTATTATGCTTTACCCTCAAATCATGAAGTGATGGTAAGAAAAGTTCACCAAAGAAGATGAACCGCAGATCACTGGAAATGACTCCCAAAACTAGCTGACTGTCCCGCTAACCTCCTCGGACGCACCTCCCGGGGCAGACTTCCCGCAACGTTCTCGTTCCTCCTTGATCAAAATTCAAAGTCCAAAATGACAAGAGTCTCTCTCAGCATCAAGTCGAAAAAATGAAAAGCAAGAGTTTTTTAACAACGTCAGAGCAGACCCTCTTATACCCTATTTTCTGGCTCACTACACTCAATAGTTGCAAACTTTCGGGGCAAGATTCACGCTAATTGGTCCATTTGGAGGGGTGGTGATGGTCACCTCATCGCCCTCCTTGTTCTATCCGGTTTGGGACAATAAAGTACACAATAAGTTTTTATATCCAAAAGTAGTTCCATTGGTTATATTCTTTTTGTTGCAAATCCGATGGCCACACATTACTTCATACATTTCATTTGTCCTTATCCTTTTATTCCCATGCATTCTATGCTGATCTTCTTGGCAGGCGCCTAGTGGTAGGTCAAGCTGTCCTTGACATCTCAAACTCCGGGCACAGGCCGCATTCACGTGATTAGAATTCTTCAACGCCCATGCGCAGGGATCCTTTGGGTTCGGCGCGCGCATCTCATCCTTTCTGTCGGCCATTTTGGAAACATGGCCTAGCAGGCCCGAACGGAACTAATATAAGAACAAACACAACAGTAATTAAAACATGGAAAATAAGCCTTTCTGTTTACCACCCACCATTCTAAAAACCCGTGTTAGGTATTACTTAGCAAAAGCGACATTTAAAGCCATTTTACTTACCACCTGCATTCTTTGCAACGTTACAACTTATCATGCAACATAAATCATGCAATTTTTCATTATTTACTACTTAAGTCATGATATTAGTTAGTCAGCTTCACATTTGTAAATAAATTAGTTAGCTTCATGCATTTAGCATTTTTGCCCGCGTGTAAATGTTTAACAAAGTGCGTAGTTGTTGGTTAGTTCATGCAAATTTCAAACAGTACCATTAAATTATGAGGTCATTAAATTCAAAGGGGTACACATTATTTTGTTTCCCCTGCTCCATCAGTTACCTCGTCATACTGCGTAGATGCAGTTCACGCATGTGCACAACAGATTCCCCGTTTAAAGCGGTATTAGTCCGTTTTCATTGTTATCCGCATTAGTACACACATAAGCAAGCTTCACTAACCCGCGTGTTCATGTGGTGCGTATTAGTTATTCACAGATTATGTTTAATAACTTGTTAATGAGTTAAACGAGTGGATTGCCTCCGAGCAAGTCTCTTTCTTACGAGACCTTGCTCCATCAATCCCCTCTCTGATGGCATTTTGAGCCATCACAAAATTACCCATCCCTTCCCAGATGCCAACTTTAGCACATCTCAGTTTTCTCCTTTTTCTCTCCTCATTTCATCAGTTACTTCTTTCCCTTCTAAGTCTTTCATCTTTTTGTATAGCTTCCCTTTCACTTCCTCTAACTGAATTTCTTCATATTCCCTCTTTCGTTTCTTTCCTCTCCCTTCTCTTTCTAAATGTATTCTTCTCTTTCCCTTGCTTCTGCAACAGTTACATGTGATCATTACTGTCATTACTATTGTTATTATCACAATTACTGGTAAGATTATTTGACCAAGAAAACTTTTTCCAAAATTAGTAAACCAATTCCCTATTGATGTTATACTTTTTGTTAATCTTCCCCATACACTGTCAACCTCCAGTTGGGTCAAGTCATTATGAATTCTTGTAATATATCTAATGTACCCTTTAATTTCCTTACTTTTGTCCGGAATATAAGTGCAGCAATGTTGAATTTTCAACATACCACAGACTCCACCCTCTTTTGCCAATAAAATGTCAAAGGCAAGACGATTTTGTAAAACCATAGACCTTATTGCAACCATTTCTGTATTAATCATTAAGAATCCTCCGGCAGTATCTGTAGAAAGACGATCAACTATGGTTGACAATTTTCAAATTTTACGTGAATTTAGAATGACTCTAACCGAGAGTATCAATGCACTAAATATATCACCTACTATTTCAGAAAAACTAGCTCTTCTTCTCCGTGTTAGTCCATTAGAATTTTCATTGATTCCATTAATTCTATCTACATGGTAGATCTTTGGAAAAACTATTCCAAAATAACAGCTCCCATACCATCTTGCAGGTAACCTATAATAAGCATTATTCCCACATACATAATAAACTCCTGGAAACACAGGATCAGTTCCCCCTTTTAGTCCCCACCCTCCTAAAATTAGGAAGTTGTGTTCACATTCACTGGAACCAATGAAATTGTTATTATAATCTGTCTTTAACCTATGGAGGCAGAATTTTCCCTTTTTCACAAAGTCTAGGGACATTGTAGCATGAGCTTCGCCTTTTGCATAAATTCCCTCTTTCTCAGCCCATGGAGGTACATGGGATTTCTGTTCAGCAGCCTTCTTTGTTAAATCCTGTCTCCTTTCTTCTACTAAATTCAAAAACTCTTTTTCTTCTTCACGTAATATACATGTTAGGTTATCCTTGTGTGCTTGTGCTATATCTATTGAACTCATTGTTAAGAAAAATTCACCCATGAACTGTGCATTTTTACTACTAAATACTGGATTCATATTCTTTCGAATAGGCAGTTCTGAAAACACTACATCTAAGTTTGAATAAAAATACTGAAGTTTCCCTGTTACGTAAAATAAACTTGATAAAACACTACATGATACACCATATGTTAGAGGTATATGGCGATAAGTCACCCCTTCTGACACCAATGAGGGTAACTTCATACAAACATAACAATTATTAATCTCCATCGTATTAACATACTGAAATAACAATTTAGTAAACACATTTAAAGACGAATCATTGTCTGATTCATTATGATAGTTTATCTCATCTTCTACCCCTATTTCTATTTTAGTTCCCTTTATTCTATTTACTTTCTCATTAGTAATTGTACTATTCTTGTTATTTGTTTCCATCAACAAAGGTACTCCTACTGTTAGAAATAACCATACTAACACTACTAATAAAATACTACATAAGCAAAATCTTAAGCATTTTCTTTTTAAACTTCGTTTCGGTCTTTCAGTGTCTTCAACTTCTGCCATATTAATCAGAGAAAATTTCTTCTCTCTTTTTGCTTGTCTAAATTTTCTTAAAAATCCGGTCTTTTATTTTAGGGAGGTCTTAATTTGCTTTCATCAATCTGTGCAACATGAACTCTTTCTGATTCTTCACATAAATCCAAGTTTTCAAATTCTTCTAGTATAACATAGGTCCATTCAGGGGTCCTGTATTTTCTGTTCAGAATTCTCGATCTTGGGCTTCTTCGCGTAAGTTTTACTAAGGTTTGTTTAGATTGCGTATGACTCGTAACTTCATTTACTTGCTCTGGTTTCTTTTCTGATTTTCTTAGATGATATCTTAGTCTTTTCACTCCTGCAGGCCAATTATCTCCTTTTCTAACTCTTTTGACCTGGACTGCACTTTCACCTTCTTCGTCTCCTTCTAAAGTTCTTTTATTTTCACTTAATCTTGGCACAATCTGTTCTTGTTCTTCTTTTTCTGATTGTCTTTGTTCCGTATTTACTGTATTAGGATCTTCTTCTACCTGCACCTGTTCAGGTCTTTTTATAGTTTGTTCTTCTTCAGCCTGAACTTGTTCTTCTAGATCTATCTTATCCTGTTCAGGTCTTATTTCAACTTGTTCTTCTTCTGCCTGAACTTGTTCTTGTTCTTCTATCTTACCCTGCTCAGGTTTCTGAATGGCTTTGTCTATTTTTACCTGAGTGTGTTCTTCTTTCCCTGATTTTTCCTCTCTGTCTTTCTGTCTCTTTAATTCAGTTGTTCTTCTTGTTTTGACAATAGCATCAGATATTTCAATCACTGGTATCCATTCATCCTGACTTGTACTTGGCTGTTCGTCATATAGTTGTCTTTCAGTATCTATTACTCTAGATTCTTCTGCTTCACAACTTTCAACTTCTGACGTCTCAGCTTGTTCAGTCAGTGGCTGTTCTTGTTGTTCAGAGGGGCTCGGAGCTCTTCTGGTATGACTAGCATGAATCCAATTGGGTAAACCTACACACTTCACTGCTGTGGTAGTGACTAGTATGACTTGACGAGGTTTATCCCACCTGGGTGCTAGACACTACTTCCTTGCGTGTTTCTTCACTGAAAGTGCACAATTTTCTCTCTCACAACAAAACAGCACAAATTCTTTTGAATAATCAGGCATGCCCAGAGCAGGGGCCTCACATAAACAGTTTCGTAGTTCCACAAAGGCTTCCGAACATTCATCATTCCAATCAATTAGATCTTTCGCTCTTTTCCGAGTTAATTGTATCAATGGTTTTGCTAGCATGGAGAAGCTATTTATCCACTGTCTACAGTACCCAACCACTCCCAGAAACATCCTCATCTCCTTCTGTGTCTGAGGTAGCTGCATTTCTTTGATTATTTTTATTCTTTCCGGTGTCACTTTTCTAACTCCTCTTTCTATTTTATGCCCTATCTAACTTCTTGTTGACAGAACTGCAATTTTTCTGGAGACACCTGGTGTCCTCCTTCAGCCAAATGGTTCAGTAATGCAATTGTGTCAGTGACACAATCTTCTCGTGTTTTTGATGCTACCAGTAGGTCATCAATGTACTGAACCAGAACTGATTTCCCGGGCATAACTAATGACTCCAGACACTTTTTCAGTATCTGGTTGAAAATTGAGGGACTCTCTGTGTACCCTTGAGGAACTCGGCACCATGCCAAAATACTATCCTCAAACTGGAAGGCGAAGAGATACTGGCTGTCTGGGTGCAAAGTAATCGAAAAGAACGCTTGGCACAAATCAATTACTGTAAACCAACCTGCATTCCAGGGTATCTGATAAAGGATCACTGCTGGATTTGGCACTACTGGGCAACAAGGCACTACAATTTTATTTATCTTTCTCAAGTCCTGCACTATCCTGTATTTACCACTAGGCTTTTTGAGTCCCATAGTTGGCGAATTACAAGGACTACCCATTATCTCTTTTAAAATGCCTTGTTTAATCATTCGGTCAATTTCTGGAGCAATTCCTGCTTTCACTTCTGGACTCATTTTGTACTGTCGTGTGTTTGGATAAACTGCACCTTCTTTCACCGTTCACTTTAATTGGATCTACATTTGACATCAGCCCAATATCTTTTCCTGTAAAATCCCACACTTCTGGATTCACTGTGGTTCTCAACTCTTCCGGCAATTCACTTTCAGCTATCAATGAAAACATCTCATCTACTTCTGTACCTTGCTTAGCTAGCATCATTTTGTATATAACATCTTCATCAGGGGTTTGGAAAGCGACACCATCAGGTGTACAATAGATTGTGCAGTTCATTTTGCACAATAGATCTCTTCCCAACAGATTTACTGGACTGGAATCACAAACTACAAACTGATGCATATCTTTAAAATTTCCGATATGTACCTCCATTGGTTTTGTGATTGGGGTTCTAATCTGTTGATGTGACACTCCTATAACTTGGATAGATTCTCCCGAGAGGGGTAGGTTTGGGATGTCTGCTGTTCTCACAGTAGACCGGGTAGCACCAGTATCCAATAGAAAAGTGATATCATTACCTTCCACTTTCCCATCAATAAATGGACCTGTCTGATCTACCGGCAAGGATGCGCCAAGCACGCACTCCTCTTCCTCCCCCCTCAGGCACCGTCATTGCATGTAGTCCGAATTTTCTTCATCATTCTGCAAAAAATACTGTGTAACCACTCTGTTATTCTTACCACTTTCTCCGTGAAATCCGGTGTTCGCACTGTACTTTTGAGAATTCACAAAGTTTGGCATAGGAGCTGGTGGCACCTGATACTGTGGAGTAACTACCTGCTGCGGCTGATTCATAAGTACTTCATTCTGCATCTGTGGAATTAAATTTTGGTTTGGCCCATTATTAGTCTGAACATTCTTACACTCGTTCTTCCAATGTCCAAGCTTTCCGCACGCATGACAAGGAAACTTCTTCTTCGCTTCCTCTCTATTCATTCGTCCTCTTACTTTACCACTATTCGCCGCTTGATCATTCTGACTCTGCTCTTTTATCTGATTATCAGTCTGGGTATTTACTTTATTCTCCTGCTGTTCTGCCAATTTTACTTGTGCCCACATCATTTTCTCTTTTAGCTTCCTACGCCTTGCCTCAATGTCATCTCCACAATACTTGGCATACTTCAAAATTTCATCGATCGTCTTACTCTGCCAGCACAACATGTGCTGCTGAATCATCTGACTAATCTCCGGTTTCAGACCATACACAAACCGATACACGAAATGTCCCATATCCTTATCACCAATGTTCTCAAAACCACTATACTGCTTAAACACTTGCAGTAACCGTTCATAATATGCATGTACTGACTCATTTGGCTCTTGAGTTGTTCTATCTATTTTTACCCAATCTGCTTCTTTAGGAGGGATTTAACCTTTCAGGTAAGTAATTACTTGGTGATATTTCTTCATCACCTCCTCTGAGGGTGCTCCTGTCTTCGAGTCTCTAGCATACTCCTCACTTGGCCAATCAACTGTGATCTTATACTCTGTCCATAAATCAGCAGGTACTACAATATCAAATAAACCATCCAGATCCTTCAACAAAACCTTTGAAACCTTCACAAATCTTTCCACCTGTTTATACCATTCAACTGGTTTTTCTCTCAATCTGGGAAAATCATTCGTAAATGACAAAATATCCTGTCTACTCCAAGGGACATGAACATATCCACCACCAGGAACTTCTCTCATTGGACACATTTTCTCAACCTTATCTGATTCTCTCACTGGAAATGCAGATGATGCTTCTCTCGCTTGTACTTCCTCTTTCTTTCTTATCCACCTGATTCTCCATTTGTCAATGTCTCCCCATTTTCGCAAAATATTCATCAACTCTTTTATTTGTAGTCTCTTACCAGAAGCATTTACACTTTCTAAATCTTTATCAGTAAACTCCACTCGATATGGTTTCTGCAACAGTTTCGATTTCCCTATATCTATTCCAATCTCTGAGGCAACTTCTGTTAATTTCTCATGAAATACTCTTGCTCTTCTGGTTATACTCTTACATAAGAATAATAACTCCTCATCATTATAAACGTTCAATCTTTCTATGCTCACATTGCCAGTTATCATTTCTTCCAACTCTACTTTCAATTTACTGATATCTAGAATCTTTGGTTGTGGGTTTCGATTGTCTATTTCCTGTGCCCATCTCTCTATATCTTCAGGGGTAACTACTGTTGAACTTCCAGTTCCTATAGGAACCAAAGATCTCTTTTCTCTCAAATTTGCAGGTATAATTCTCTTCGGAGTTTCAGTTAAAGGTTCTACATTCGGGAGATCCATTAATGAAATAACTGATTCACTTTCACTAGTCTGATCATCCGTAATTATTACTTCTCTTCTGGGACTAGTTAACGGAATTGTCACAGTTTGAGGTTTCTGGCAAGTCTTTTTATCTCCATATAATGGGATTACAGGACCAATAGTCACTGGTACTGTCAAAGCTTCAGCATTTAAATTCAATTGGCTTACTTTCTGAACTAATTCTTCTCTAGTTTTATTTAAAGCTTCTCTCTCATTATCCTGCAACACCCTATTAAGTGATACATCATGTAAGATTTGTGGGGTTAAAGGCATTCCTATCACTGGTGCACTTGGGGTAACCTTACTAGGTGCTTCTTGGTACGGTGGAGGGTTTTTAATCAAAATATCCTCTAACAGCTCATCATCTGATTCGCCATAACCTGTCGTATTCATGTGTTTCGTTTTTTTCTTTACACTTTCCTCCTAACTGTTCTTCAGCCATTAATACTGGATATAAACCCTCGGTCACCACAGCTCTTCTCCAACGCTTCATTTGATCACCACTTGACTCATACGGATATCTAGGTAAAAATCCTCTAAATCTCCGACCACTTCTGTATTTTTCACGATCAAATGCCTCAATTTCCCATTCTTCCAAAGCTTCATACTGTGTCATTCTAGGATTTGGTTCTAACATATTCATTCTATCTCTCAAATTCTGAAGTATCTTTAAATTAAAAGTACCATGCTCCGGAAAAGCCAAAACACCATCACCTTTAGTATATTCCACCCAATTCTTCAACCATACACACGTGTGATATCCTTTCTCCATCATCATAAAGGAAGCAGGTGTTTTGGGTGGCGGAATAGGAATTCCCTCTCTAGTCATCACAGGCTTGTCTTTTTTAAAGAAATTCTTAATTTTCTTCATTAATGTCATTTTCTTTGGTCTTCCGAACATTTCAGAGGGTTGATATAGGAAAGAGTCTTCCGTATATCTTCTAGCTCTATTACATACGTCGCGTCCTATGTCAGCACGACTCACACCCGCAGTCAAATCAGGACTCAACATACAATTCTTTTTCGACCAATCCTAACGCAGCTTTTATCTATCAACCAATCAGACTCAGGCTCACGCTCGTGGTCTGACCAATGCCAGCGCGGCCTTTTGTGACGTCAGTATTACTCCTCACTACTGACCCCTCCTTTACAATCTGCTTCTGTCTCACGCCCGCTGTTTCAACCAATCCCAGCGCGGCTCTCTGTGACATCAGTATAACTCCGGCGACTGACCCTCCCTTCACAAGGTAATACGATAACTTATTTCTTAATACTTTTCATTAAATTCTTCGTTAATAACAACATAAAAATATGCGCTACTCTGTCTGTTCCACTAAACAAAAGGATAGATTTTCAACTTATTCTTGAGTTTCAGAATTACTCTTCTTCTACTGCGAGTAAAACCCCTGTTTACTCTTCATTCAAGCTCAGGAGAACCTGTTACTTCTTCAGTGTCACCCGTATTGGGAAATGAGACCAAAGTTTCACCAGCGAACCCCTTTCGCTATCATTCGCACTCTACTTTTATACGAAATAGTCCCTAATTTAATACTACCAGCCCTACGTAGCTTCTCAGTATTATTCCAACAGACGAGTAACCTCACTGCAGTATGGCTTCTGTCACCACCCGCTATTCATTTTCCCGGGATTTCCAGACAACATAAAACAAGACACTAACTCTTTTGTTAAACATAAATCAATAATCAATATTTATCACCAAACTAGTCAATAATAACCATAACTCTGCTACCAGAAAACTGATCCAGCGGTATACCAACAACAGATACTCCACTACCATATACTCACCTGGGCCCATAAAACACACACATTGAGTAAACCGCTGGAGTGGTCAAAGTTTTATATTTATACTTCACAATATTCAGGATTAGTTATTTAATTTTCCTAACTAACCTTTCACTGATCAAAAAGTTCTTTCCTCTGGTCGATGGACCATTAGTTGAACTAGTTGATGGTGATAATTAACATAACCCTTAACTATTCTTTTGTTTGAAGTAAATGATCACAGACTCAGGAAGGTTTAAAATCTTTATCTAAATTAAATGCATGTGAACCATTTCAAAATTACAGTGCAGTCACCATCATTCTTAGGAGAGAAAATTCAATTGATTAAACATCAAGCATATACTTCGGACTCATACAATAATTAATGCTCAGAAAGGGAGAGGACAGAGAGAAAAGAACATTTGCAAATAACGTGAAATTATAGTTACCAAGAATGGTGTGAAAGACCAACCCCCTGGCCAAATGGCTGGTAAGGGTCCCCCAGGATAGGTCAGGAGACAAAGACTTCAGGACAGGATTCAGGACAGGATAGTTGACCTCTCTAGAATACCGACGATTGCGCAGCACCCCTCTCTGACACTCTCTTCCTCCTCGAGATTCTTCAGCGATCTTCTGATCTAACCCAATTAAGTTAGGATAGAAAGTTCTGCTTCAGGTTCTGCATTCGATTCTTCATCAGCATCTCACAGCATCCCTCCCAGCAACAGCATCTCTGACTCACAGCATCTAGAGAGACAGCATCTTGACCCCCGAACTCTCTCTAACTAACTAAAGCTACCTTAGTTATACCTTCGTTTCTTCATGTTCCACCCACTAACGTTTCAATATCGTAAAAATACGAAATATGATTGGTCAGGCAAGAGGGAAGCTCTGTCACACCATGCTTACATGTCATCAAAATTAGTTCAACTATTGTTCGCAAACCCATCCCCTTAATTTTTATTCATGTATTGGGTTCCCATACGGTTTCACATTTTACTTGCAACATTATTATAACTTTATGAATAAGAGTCTTCATCGCTGAACTTTTCACCATCCGTTCTCAGGGTATGTCATTTGCGACCTTGGCTCCCGTTCAACCTCCATGTCATCATTCTGGGTTAACTTTCAGTGGACATGCGCAGTCACTTCATTACTTCTGCTTAATTCAGTTATGCGTGAGAGGCCCAAATGCGCACTAATAATAAAGTTCAGAAAGACAAATATTAATTTCACAAATAAATGGTCACACTGTATACCTCCCACCTCTACTCTATTCCCCTTTTCTTATTAATACTTTTCCCGCATTAGCATTAGTAAAATAGCTTGTTTTAGTTTTAGCTAAGCAGATGCCATGCACGCGAGTCTTCAAGACTCCATTTTAGTGTCTTCTGCTCATGCGCTAGAATTTCCCTCCATGCGTTACCTCGTCATAGTGCGTAGATGCAGTTGACGCATGCGCACAACGGTTTCCCCGTTTAAAGCGGTATTAGTCCGTTTTCATTGTTATCCGCATTAGTACACACATAAGCAAGCTTCACTAACCCGCGTGTTCATGTGGTGCGTATTAGTTATTCACAGATTATGTTTAATAACTTGTTAATGAGTTAAACGAGTGGATTGCCTTCGAGCAAGTCTCTTTCTTACGAGACTTGCTCCATCAATGTCTCTACCCTCCAGCTGCAGAAATTCCAACAAGACACTTTCACTGTCTGGGTAAGCTACCCGCCATCTTGTGCCATGCCAAACCAGGGGCATCCAAAACAGATCCCACTGGCTCTAGCCCTCAGACACACACGGAGTCCAACTACCACACATGCTACACAATAAATCCACACACACACACTCTCTCTTGCCATGCACATGGGGCATCAGCACAAGGTTCTGGGATTCACAGAACAGAGGAAGCTTACATGAAAGGAGCCAGAAGGCTCACCTCTTTTTGACACAAAGAAGGAGGTCTGGTTACACTACTGATTCACAAAGCACAATACGTTGCACCACTGCTTTATGGGATGAACTCATATCATGGATAGGAGTTCAATGCCCATCATGAGGGCGCGAATTGTGCACCAACCAAATCACAGAACGCAATCTTAACCTTGCATTATCTTGGATTATCCTTGGCCCCTGCACCCATGCTAGATTAACATGATGTCAGGGCCAAAATATAAGTCAGGATACCACTTTCACATGCAGTTGGACATTTAGCGCAGGGGTATTCATCTGTTTACTATGCAGGGAACACTTCTGTCCCAAAATTTCAAGCTCGTAACCATATAGATATTGATAGTGATTAGACACAACTAGCTATTCCTGGTTAAGTACCTTTGCCAAAAGACAAAGAGCACATCTAGATGGCAAGACTCAGATGTGTAATGTGCAATAATAATCTTGCTGTCATGAAATAATGTGACTGCCGTCTTGTACAATGGCTCACTGCCTTTTTCACGAAGCCGTTTTTCTATATGCAGAGGCCCTACCTTAGGTATGAATTACTTCTGACTTTCTGGCCCTGATTCACAAAGCATGGTCCTGTCTTACTAATGCACTTCCAGAAGTAACACATGCTTACAGATGGGAAAAAAGGTATGTGGAACTAATTGGAGAGTAGACATGTGTTACTCCTGGAAATCCACGCACAAGGCATACCTAAGGCTGGGATAAAACAGGTTTAATTACAGAAATTGCTTTGTAGATCAGAATTGAAAATTGAGGAATAATTTGCATCGGTGGCAGAAGCAAGACACAACTATTCACAGAAAAGTTTTTGGATACAGGTACCTGTGAGAATGAATTACCTGTGTAAGGTCAGGACGTTTCCCTGAGCCTACAATGCTTTGCAACAGGATCTGATTGACCAACAGCTGTCTGTCAAATGAGCTCCTGTGCGGGCCCTGATCTCAAACTACATTGAACGTGTCAGTCAAGGCTGAGGGTACTCCACCACATGTGGAAACTGTAAAACAGAGAAACAGATGTCACCACCTTCAGCACGGCACCAGCTCAGCAGGAACCACATTAGTCATTGCAGGCCAAAGTCTGTCTGAGTTCAGTCGCGTTTTACAGGGTTCAGTAACTCCATCCAGAGATGCTCCATCTCTGGCCTCTGTATCTTTCTGTCTCAGCGCCGGGATACTCTGCTGTGCGCTCTACAAATCCATTTTGAACATAACATAACATAACAGAGAGGAAACTGCAAACAGAGACACTGTTTTTCGACTGTCATTGGTAGCCGTTTTTCAGTGATTTCACCAAGCTCTATAATGAAGTGTTGTCCTTCTACACAGATTGTCATGCACACAAATAGGCACACACCTACCAAACTGTCTTCCTAGGTTGACAACCCCACGCAAACTGCATCTCTTGCACTCATATTGATACTCAAGATGTACTATGGTTTAGCACAAGGTTTTGAAGATGCAAAGAGCTGTAAATTGCAGCGTAAATTAAGTTTTGCGCACAGAAGGATTTTAATTCTGAAAGTCTCTGCTGAGTGTTTGTGTGTTGCATGTATCAAACGTTGGATAGTTCATGCAAAGTGGGAGTAATGGGACAGGAACAAACCAAAGTCCCAAGGAATTCACATACTAAGCAAGTGCACTTCAAGGATTGTGTGTAGAGATTGCTTTTTCGCTCAACACAAAACTGCAGATTTATATGCATTACTCTTAGTAAGTGTTGTTTCCCGACTTTTGAGCAAAAGCCTGTAGCTCTATGCTCGGCTGCAAACAACAGCCAACCGCTGATGTAGCTTAACTCGCCTTCATGAAATTTCACCCTCAAAATAATGTTAATGCAACAGACGACCCTTCACGAATATGAAAATCATTTTCATAATTAGATGTTGGTGCAACCACAAAAAATGGAAAGGTTCCAATAAAATGATGTGTATCAAAACCAGAGAGTTCTTTCCAGCCCCCAGCAGAACCCCGGCCTCTCAGCACTATGGTGATTTAAGGAAGGATATAACAAAGATAGAGACATGACCAGAGACAGCAGAGCAGGAGAGCTGGATAAGCCAACAAGAAGACAGGGTACTCAATTGTAGCCCATTAACCTCCAGAATTGGTATTAATCAAGGCGTAGTGTGTTCAGAACTAGTTCAAACCTTACCGCTTGAGGAGGGAAACCAGGAGAGGTTTTTTTTTTGCATCAAACTCCTCAATCAAACACCATCGAGAGATACTCTTGTTTGCATGTAGGTGATAATGGGAAGGATGTGGCAGTTTCCATCCAAAATCTATTCTCATTTTCCACATAATTAAGTAAGGCATTTACATAGCGTTCATATCAGAAAAACACCATCCAAGCATGTTGAGCTGAACCTGGAAACCCATCCATCCCATTTACTACTATTGGGTTAAATATGAACTCAACAAACTCAAGATCGGGCAGGTTGAGGAGCACTTAAACGCACACTCCAGAAGGCACA
The DNA here is from genome assembly GCA_963921515.1 of Calotriton arnoldi. NCBI lineage: Eukaryota > Metazoa > Chordata > Amphibia > Caudata > Salamandridae > Calotriton > Calotriton arnoldi. The sequence goes on along the minus strand of CAWUFW010002824.1, from coordinate 1,063,318 downwards.
ATGCATTGCATCACCACAATCCAGGGGATATGGGAGATGTGCACTTTACTCACGTGCTTACTGTTGAGCAATTGAGTCTTGGCATTGTAGATTGGGGTTCCTGAAGGATTTTCACTAGTGTTTGGACAAGAGATTACAGGGACCTCAAGTGATTTTCTTTATTAACTAAACTTTCCTCAAAGAACCACAGTGCTAGACCACCAACTCAATGGCTAGTAAAATGTATGATGGCACTAAAAATGTAATCTCAAAAACTGTAAATCATGAGCAAAGTGGAAACTTGAATCTTGTTTGGCTAAAATGTACAATTTTCCAATGATTACATATATGACTTTTCACAAGTTACGCCGACAGCAAGAAGTGACTGCACAGAGGTTCATATATTTCCAGTGTCTATGGCCCCCTACGGCCATTGCCTAGATGCATTTAAGTTATCTCTTCACCTGAACCTAATGTCACAGTAAAATTACATTTGAAAATGTTTTAGATATTCAATTGGATGTATGATCTGTATTAGATTAAACAGGGGTTTCCACCCTCAGCTGTAGTATGTATGTGTGCATGTGGAATTTGTATACTGTGGACTTAGGTGCAAAGGCAGTGGAGCACTTGACAGGGTCCAAGGCGAGCTTACAGTCGGGTGACAAGGGAAACGGCTTGTTAATGGATTGTTACTGCATTGTCATTTAGTGTTCTTTAAAGAGGTGTGTCTTCAAATCTTTTCTAAATTGGAACTATGTTGGGACAGTCATCATGGATTCAGGCATGTAGTCAGTGGCGGTCACCACAAACAAAGGGTGAGGCGGGTGGAGGGAACGTGGGAGGGGGAGCTCAGGGTGTAGGGGGGTGTTAGAATATATTAAAAATAAAAGAACTTACCTGAAGCTGCCGGCCGCCTCCCATGTCGTGATATACTTCCTCTTCTATTCCTGGTCATGGCAGCCCCTGGGACAGACTTCCATCCAATCCCTGCGCTGTTCTCCTGCTAGGAGAGTAGTGCAGGGATTGGCCTGAGCAGGCTGAAAAGATGCTCCGCTCTGGCCAGGGAGTCTGTCGGGGTTTCTTCAGCCTGGCTGTTCAATGCAGCCGGGCTGGAGAAACCTAAGTGTGTTTTGGTCGGCCTGAGACGGCTGGCCAAAAACATATGTGCACTTAGGGAGTGCACATAGCACTCCTCCTCCTGTGCCCCGCCCCTCCCTGCACAAGCTGGCTCAGACCCAGTAAATGAAAAATAAAACGATGCTAGAACATCGTTTTATTTTTCATTTGCTGGCTCAGAGCCAGGCAGTGGGGCAATACTCCTCCGCCATTGCGGAGGAGGCTCCCCTGCATGTAATTCCAGATCCTGGGTGCATAGATGGAAAAGGCATAGATGGGAAGGCTTTTCATTTTTACACTTTTTAGTCTCCAATCTGATGGTGTCCTGGCTGTGGCTGTGCTGAGAACCACCAGAGATCCTGAGCTTGTCTGCAAGATAAGCAGGGGTGCTAATCAAGATGGCTTCCAAATGATGAAGCTGGTTTTGAAGATGGTGCAGGCTGGGAAGGAGAGGCCATAGAGTTCCATCCAAGATGAGGGTGATGTGATCATATTTTTTTCTGACCTTGGATAAGATGAGCTGCCTCAGGTAGGATGCCCTTAGGGGATGCCAGTGTGGAGTCTAGGAAGCCATGAAGCAGGATGTTACCACCATCCGGATGCAAGAGTACACTGGCTGAAGTCACTTTCAGGAAGAAACACTTTCACTTGTTTTTTAGAAGAGATATCTGTTCCCAGGTCATACTAGTTTGTTTGGCAATCTCTTCATTGAGGGTGAAGTTGTTGTCCAAGGTGAATCCAAGAGATGTTGCATTCAGTGAATCTTGGGGTTCAAAGACATCAAGGTTCATTTTTTTGGGCAAGGCTTTTACTCTTCCTTACTTTTTTTTTCATTTGAGCATCAGGTAAGACACTTGACTTCCAGGTCTGGATGAGAAGAGGATCGTGTTTGAGGTGCTGGTCTGAAGCAGAGGAGACCAGCAGTAAGTCAGCAACGCCAATGTCCTTCTTTGCAAGGTAAGGACTGTCTAAGTATGTCCCTTTCTCTAGGACTCAGAAAGGCAAAGCAAAATAGAATCAGAAATTCCTCCCATGATAATGTGCAAATGGCTGTCAAAGTTCATTGACTAGGCTATATTGTAAGGTAAACCATCTGCCATCTTGTGGTTCCAAATTTGCATCTCACATCTCTCACCAGTTTCAATTGCATCCCTCTCTTTGTTTAAGACACTTCACCACTGTGCTCAGCTGTATGGAGTGGGCAACCTTCATTCTATCCTATCAGGTTCATTGCAGCTCAAAAAAACCTCTTCCAGACAACTTGATGACTCCAGGTATCAAACATGTGTTTCAGTTCCATCTGAAATCCCTTAGTAAACTCTTGTTAAACATTTCTATGGACAAGCTTAAATGTGTTGCATCAAGAATCCTTCTTGGAGTCAATCTAGACCTCATTGTTTAGAAATTGTGGCCCTAATGCCAGATCAAGTTTCAAACAATCAGAAATATAGTTTTTCAAAACGTTGCATTTGGAAATGCTCATTCCTGATTCCTTCGCCATATGTATAGGAATCGTGCTCCATTTTTGCCCACATGGTTTGCAAAGTTGCCCTATATTTGCCCTTTGTGCAAATTGTGATGTTACCCTAATTCATTTTCCAATGCAAAGTGTTTTCTCAGCATATCAAGCCGAGTGAGATCACAGTGGGGCAGTGTCTGGTGGTGGATTAAACAGACATGAAGTGGAATCAAGACTATTCCTCCTTGATATTCGGCACGCTGACATTCAGTAGCGCCAGACGTTTGGCTTTGAACAAAACTTTGGTCCTCGGCACTTAGGGCCAGATGTAGGTAAATGCATGTTTGCGATTCCTTAATAGCGATTTTTAGGGAATCGCTATTAAGGAATCGCAAAATGCCATGTAGGTAGGAATCGCAATATTTTTAGCGATTCCTTAATATTCCTTAATTGTGAATCGCAAATTGCGATTCGCAATTTAGGAATACCTTCCCATTCATTCCTATGGGCCAAGAGGCCCATAGGAATGAATAGGAAGTGCTCCCGCAATTTGCGAGTCACCAAGAGGCACTCGCAAATTGCGGGCACTATTCAAGGGTGCCAGGGTTCCCAAAGGACACCCTGTTGCACCCTGAAATGTGCATGTGTGCACATGTGGCGCACATACATGCCCTAAGGGCATGAATGTGTGCCACATGGCACTTAAAAAAGCAAAAAGTGCTTTTTTAAAGGAAATCGCTAATTACCACCAACTTGAAGTTGGTGGTAATTAGCGATTCCTTAAGGCTAAAGTGCACTTTCTTTTGTGCTACTTACATTGCATTTAAGGAATCGCAATTAGCGATTCCTTAAATGCAAGAGCAAAATAAGGAATCGCAATTTTGCGATTCCTTATTTTGCTAGTAGGTTTCAACTTACCTACATTGCTCGCTGCCAAATAGCGATCGCAAACGCTGAAATTCTGCGAATTTCAGCGTTAGCGCTCGCTATTTGGCCATCTGCCCCTTAATCTTTTACAAAGTAAGCACTGACTTTCTGCAGACCAATTTTGGAGATTAAACACAATTTATACTGAACATTATTTGGTGCAAAAATCATGATTTCCATCCAGGTGCATCAAAGTGAAAAACTTTGTAAATAAGGCAACGATGTTAAAATTTTAATAGACCTTTGGGAAGGTTGCAAATAATAAAAAATCTACACAGCCCTTCTCATGCCCTGTTCTGGTTCTGCAAGATGAAAACCGAAAACTGACACACTTGAAGGGGATTTTCCATTGTATTTCAGGCTTCCAATCTCAGACTATTTTTCAGAGTAATCCCTTCAAAGTACTGGATGAGAACATGATGTATCACTGAGACTGACGACTCTGTTTTCAGTTCTTCTCATAGCTGAAAATAGGATTTACATTTGTATTCTTTATGGGTATGTATTACAGAAAGTGCCATCATGTTTTATTTTTTTCACTGTACGCTTGCGTTCATCTAAGTAGTTGACTAACTTTTCCTAGTCACCTATTGCTTTAGGATCAAGACACCACCAGTCATAAGGCATAGTGTTTTTTCATAATTTGTCAGTGTCCCCAGAAATAAGTGGGAGTGAGATTTTTTCACACATTGAAATATCACTACTAATTGAATGGATTTTAGGGTGGCTAGATTTTCTATTTTTTGTTGTATATTTGCTTTATGGTAACTTCGTGTAGCTAATTTCTGCAGCAGTTTTTCTGGTAGTTTGATGGGGATGGCTGATTTGTTAGTCAGTGTGTAATTCCCAAGGTCATTTGTTATAAATTTTTTAGGTCTGGCCTATAATCAACTTTATCGGTGAGCCTCTGCTTTTGTATTAAAGGTAAATAATAATATATAGAAAATATAATGAATAGCAGGGCTTTTGGTCAGTCACCTATCTCTGTTAAAGCGAAATTCAGACTTGGATCAGCCCACAAAATAGCATACATTGTCCCCTCATTATGAGTTGGCCAAATATTGGTGCTCCCAGTATCCAGCCAAAATACCAGCGCCAAATCCTAATGATTTTGAAGTTTTACCCACAGAATGGGGAATTATGGCTCAGACCTAGAGATACCATTTCCTTTATTGGCCAGTTTTCCAATCGCCAGCAAAAAGTCCAGTCTTTTTCTATTTGCTTTGAGCAGGTAGAAAGTGTCAACAGGTGGGCCACGAGGAGAGGCCTGGGAGGGGTGTGAGCACTGGAGGTCTTGAAAGACTTGTGCCTGCTCCAGTGGGAGCATTTTGTTCTCTCCCTCCTGATTATGCAGGAGTTTGGCTGTCCTACCACCCACAACCCCTGGCTTTTCAGCAGCTAACTTAGGTCCAGTGTTTCCAGGTCTGGAGTTATCGCATCTGGATTTTGTGGACCTGATAATTCCGGACTTGGAAAGAATTGTAATTCTGAGTTGCAGAATTTCACCCAGATTTTTTACTCTGGGCAAAATCCCCCAACTCATAATGAGTGCCATAGAGTTAGAGAGTTGGGCAATAGGGCAGTCCCTTCAGCCATTGTTCTATTGGAAGTGGCATTCATTTTTGGATCAGCACTCAGGACAGCAGGCTTTTTACTGTAGGAGTCCGCTTCCCAACATACACTGAGAGGCAATTAATTCCACCGCTTATCCACATTAGGAGACAGTTTACAGAGGAGAACACAATCTCAATCAGAAAAAGCAATTATAGCTGTTCCGAGCAGTGCACCATCACCATCAAACACCTAAGCCTACTGCATCATTATGCAAATGCATAGTAAAAAAATCTTAATTTCCATTCTAAAGTGGCCTCCAGTTTATCCAGTTGCAGCCATCTGTGAAAGGGAGAATATTCTACATATAATCCTGCAATTGTATTGTTTCTCCTGGGTTTTATGAGCTTGAAGAGTTATTATTATTGCAGCATTTTGATTAAAGGTGTGAAGAATGGTAGAAGAGACAAACGTTCAAATGTGAGGAGCTATCTGTGCTTGATTAGGGCGCACTGGCTTGAGTGGCAGGGTTTTCAGAGAACAGGTGGCACAATTTTCAGAGTGGGTCACTGCCTCTAGTATTACATCACTGAAGTCATAAAAATTGTGAAGGATACAAGCGTCACATGAAGAACAAGTGTAGCATATGAGCCACGCCCATTCACCAGGAGAGGGTTAAGGGTGTAGTATTTAGCTGGTGGTGCATTTTGAAGCACATTGTTGCAAATGTTTTACTAAAGCATGACATGTAAAGCACTGTTATTTACTAACAGCACTGTTCCCTTTGAAATGGCCATTAAAATTGCACCGAAATGCAATTTTATTGAGAAAACTGTGTTATGTGCAAACGATAATGTGCCTCCTTCCACACCCCTACTTCCAGTGCATATGACAGGTGAGCACTGTGGGATAAAATCTGATACACTGCTGTGGGTTTCCAGAACCTAAGCAGCAGGGAGCTTGTGGTGCTGGTTTGGGGTGCCCTTCATGTGGCAGAGGCATTGATTATGAGACCAACAGTGAGGGCGCAAATAGTCCTTGGTTTGACTATTCTCTATTGATTACTGCAGTGTGTCTGTATTCACACAACTTCTTTCTGTGTACATTACAATTTAGTTGTAGAGGGAGATCATTGGTGTTATAAGCACTGTCCAGGGCACTTTACGTATTTGTTGGTGACAAATTACAGACCAGCTATCTTCACTGACATTCATTTGTTCATTACTGTATTCATTCTTACACTCTCACTAGTCAGTTCACTCATTCGCCTTCTATGCATAATCATCAACCCATCTCCACATTCTCCTTCATCCAATACATCCAATTTCCTACTTATTCATTCAGCAATCATTCTCATGATTTCATTCGTTTATTGCTTTACCCATATTATTTACACTCACATTCATTTATCGATTAATGACAGTAACTCCTCACACTTATTTATTCATCCATTCACCTACAAAGCCCTCCAAGACGCAGGACCAGCATATCTGAACCACTGCCTCTAATTCCACGTACCGAACTGGCCCTTGCCACCATCCCATGGATCCACAAGCCCAGAATGAGCTCACCCCGCTACACAACCCCGAAAGACAACGCCCCAGGAAAGCCGCCTGGTTCACAACCGCTCTCCAAGAAGCCAGACGCACCTGCAGACGCCTGGAGAAGAACTGGAGAAACACCAAGACAACCGAAAACCACACCACCTACAAGGACGCCATGACGGACTACCACAACCAGATCAGAGCCACCAAAAGGAACTTCATCCACAACAAAATCCCGGCCAACTCCACCAACTCCAAGGAACTTTTCAGTGTCATTCAAGAATTCACCAACCCACGCAGCGAAGCCACAGACATCACCCCATCCCAAGACCTCTGCGACAAGCTTGGAACCTATTTCCACCTCAAGATCAAAAACCTCTACGACAACTTCATCGACCATCCACCAGGCGCCTGCCCCTGAGAAACACCAGCCAGCCCACCATCTCCAACTGGACACCGATCACGGCCGAAGACACCGCCTCGACCATGAAAAGCATCCACTTGGGGGTCCCCACCGACCCCTGCCCCCCTCACATCTACCACAGAGCTGTGGCCGCCATCGCACCCAAACTACAACACACCATCAACACCACCTTCAAAACAGGCACCTTCCCAGATGACTGGAAGCGCGCAGAAGTCAGACCCCTGCTCAAGAAGCCCACAGCTGACCCCACCGACCTCAAGAACTATCGGCCCATCTCGCTCCTCCCCTTCGCAGCCAAAGTTGCAGAGAAAACAGTCAACAGGAAACTGACACGATTCATTGAAGAGAACGCCGTCCTCGACCCATCCCAATCCGGATTCCGAAGCAACCACAGCACAGAGACCGCCCTACTCGCCGCCACCAACGACATCCGCACCCTCCTGGACCAAGGCCACTCCGCAGCCCTCATCCTACTCGACCTATCAGCAGCCTTCGACACCGTCTCCCATCGCACACTAGTCATCAGACTACACGACGCAGGCATACAAGGAACAGCCCTTGACTGGATCCGATCATTCCTCACCAGAAGAAGCCAAAGGATCAGACTCCCACCCTTCCTCTCCGACCCCACGAAAATCACCTGCGGAGTCCCACAGGGTTCATCACTGAGTCCCACCCTCTTCAACATTTACATGGCCCCCCTCGCAGCCATCGTCCGACAACACTGCCTCAACATCATATCCTACACCGACGACACCCAGCTCATCCTCTCCCTCACCAAAGACCCCACCATTGACAACTCAACTTCCAGAAAGGAATGCAAGACGCCGCAGTCTGGATGACCAACAGCTGCCTGAAGCTTAACGCCGAGAAGACAGAAGTCCTCGTCCTCGCTACCACCCCTTCTGCATGGGACAGCACCTGGTGGCCGACCGCCCTCGGAAGCCCACCTACCCCCTCAGACCACGCCAAGAACCTCGGCATCGTGCTCGACTCATCACTCTCCATGAACCGACAGCTCAACGCCGTCACCTCCAGCTGCTTCAACACCCTCCGCATCCTCCGCAAGACCTTCAAGTGGATCCCCCTGAGTCAAGGAAGACAGTCACCCACGCACTCATCACCAGCAGACTGGACTATGGAAAAGCACTCTACGCCGGCATCAACAAGTCCCTACTCTGCAAACTCCAGACAGTACAAAACACAGCCGCCAGACTCATCCTCGGCATCCCCCGACATGAACACATCAGCCAACACCTACGAAGTCTCCACTGGCTCCCCGTGGAGAAAAGAGTCACTTTCAAAATCCTCACTCACGCCTACAAATGCCTACACAACAACGGACCCAAATACCTCAACGACAGAATCAACTTCCACGTACCCAAAAGAAACCTCCGATCTTCCAACCTCACACTGGCCGAAACCCCGTGCATCCACAGAGCCAGAGCAGGCGGAAGATCCTTCTCTCACATTGCAGCCAAGACTTGGAACGAGCTACCGGCAGACATCAGACGCGCCCCCTCCCTGAACACCTTCAGGAAGACCCTCAAGACCTGGCTCTTCGGCTAAACAGTTCTGCGGACCTCCCCTCAGCGCCTTGAGACCCTCACGGGTGAGTAGCGTGCTTACAATTCCCTGATTGATGGATTGATTGAAGATCCTTCTCCTACCTCGCTGCCAAGACCTGGAACACCCTGCCTCTCCACCTCAGGCAATCCCCGTCGCTGACCCAATTCAGTAAGGATCGCAAGAGCTGGCTCTTCGACTGAACTCCATCACCCAGATGGATCAGCAGTCCCCCTTTCCCGCCTCATCACCTTGAGACCCTCACGGATGAGTAGCTGTGCTTTAAAACCCCTGATTGATTGATCCATTTGCCCAGCCTCACAAACAACCATTCATCAATTCTATTCATCCGTCCATCCTGATACTCTCATTAATTCATACATATACTTATCTATACAACAGCACCCTCTGCAGCCATACATCTTCAGATTTGCATCTAGCCACCCAAATACAGACAATGTCATCATTTAATAAGCGTTCAAAGATATAGTAAATTTGTCAATGATGGTTATACTCACAAGTAAGTAATCTTTATTTATTCAATTAATAAACAATGGTACAATAAACAACAAGATTAAAAAACACAATTTATAATATACACATGATTTAAAAGTACCAGCTTTAAAGGTTGAAATGAAAGAGCAAGGTATTTTAAAATCAAAGCTTAAAAAGGATCCTAGTGAAGTCCTTAACTTGAGTGTGTTATACTCACAATACTCACAATTCTCTAAACAATTTCATCCCAAAACATTTCCTAGGATATTTAAAGTGTGTTATTGGGAAATGAAACTTCTGGTTGAACCAGCTAGGTGTGGCCAAACTTTTAAAAATCAAACCGGACATATTGACTGATGATCCTCTCAAATTCAGGTTGACCTGTAACTATCCTCTAAGGGTCAGTTTTAGATGCACCCAACATTCAGGAAGGTCTCCAATTCTCAATATTCCGGACAGCCAACTTCATTTTGTGTTTGTAAAACACATTTTAACCCTTTGGGGGATCGCACGCTGCCATGGCTCAACGTTATTTCCCCCTCCCTAGAAACTGCTGCAGCCTGTGCCAGGCCTTGCAGCCACTCAGCAGCACTCCCACATGCTAAAAGAACTATCTTTTATATTACTTTGGTGCTGTGTACATATTAGAAGAATTATTACAGATGATTATCCTTGTAGTATATTATTCTACAAACACGATAGAAAGGCTAGTATTGCATTCAGTCAAATATAGTGTTCTACAACCATCAAGGGATAGTTAGTGGACATGGGATGTAAGGCACACTTTCTGGGATGTTACCTTACACTGTAGAAATTGATAAAAACCCCCACTATAGTGTTGCTTTTAAGAAGAAATAAATACCAGCACTCACTATGCTTGGTCAACCGAATCAACTGAAACTTCCTCTGAGTAACAAGCTCTATCTGCCCCACTATTGAAAGACCAAGAATCAATTTATATATACAGTCACTAGTTACCTCCTCCTACATAGAAAGTAGCACCTTCTCTCCTTGTTGAACTCTCAGCTTTCCATCTCAATGGACATATGTATGGATTCAAAAGTCAATCAAGATCTTCTTCAGCAACTGAAACTCTCTTTTTCCGGACGGCTTTGACCGATAGATCAGGAATCAGCACAATCAGAACATGAAGAAAATGTATCTCTCTTAAATGTGCCTTTCTATTTAACATGAATGAATGAATGTTTGAACGAGTTAATGACTAAATTAATTAATGGTTTATAAGTGCACTACTAGCCAAATGCTTGCTCTAGTCAAACTGCATTAAAAAAAAAAATTCCATAGATCAGTAAAGATTGGAAACAGCAAGATGTTACGCTGCTTTAAAAAGAATGACAGATTGTGCAGCATTGAAAGTGAGGGAAGGTTTTTCCATACTTTGAATGCAATGTCAGAGAGAGATCATCCACTGGCTTGGGCTTGGCATATTCTGCATCAACAGAGTAAAAAACATGAAGAACAACTTAATGAAAAGGGGATGGGTTAAAGAAAGAAAAGATTGAGAAAACAACAAAGATATAACAGTGGAAGATGCCCATCACTTTAAAGACAATCTGCTTCATGACGGGAGCAAAATCAGTTTGGTCAAGTGAGCTGAGCCACCGAGGGCCAGATTCTGCCAAGCAGTGCTATTTTGAAGAGACTGAAGTCTGGAGATCAGATATTTAGGCATGCCCGAGAACAGGGCATTGCCTTAGACCGGCCAATATGAAATAATGGCATGGACTGCCATTATCCTACCGTGTGTTGAAAAGAAATAGATTTACTGAAAGCAAGGGAAACAACTTTATTGACTTAATAAATTGAAGTAGTGATCTCTGATAGCGATAGCAAGTCATCATACATTGAGTTTGGCAAAGTGGGCCATCAACCGTCCTGAAGCTACTATTGACAGTAGACAGAGAGTTCTTATGCACTAGGATCTGCCAAAAATATGGACCTTCTGAAAGGGATCATAACACTCATCATAACACAAGCAATGAAAACAAGCAAATGAGAAAGAGAAGCAAGAAAGCCAAAGCCACTTATAGAAGTAACAAACACAGGAAAAAGAGATAAATATTGTACAACCCTGGAGAAAGATAAGTGGTCACTCTACAAGCCCAGCTCTGACAAACACCTCCAATGGTCGAAATGTTATTACTTAAGAAGGGGAGACCACATAATGGGCAAGGATGTAGCCTTATGAACACTGAAACATCAAAAACAAATAGCAGTTATCTTTGCCAAGGAGATACAATGTGCAAAAAGAGATTGTTCGCTCAACCTAGAGCTACATAAAATGACTCTTCAATATATACTGGAAACAACAAGAGTCAATCTATACAGTTGTAAACAAAAACAGATTTATTGTCACAAATCTCATGGTAGTGGTACTCTTATTCACATATGTTAGACCAATTAACTAAGTTGTTTAATATACTAATGAACTGTACTTTGATAGCGCAAAAGCAACAAACCAATATGAATTGTTCTGTGTCATAAAAATGGGCAACAAATTGTGACACTCAGAATATGTAGTGATCTCGTCCTCTCTATATGTAGCTGGCAGAGTAGATGATCAGAAACATATCAACAAGTCTAACAGGGGTAAAGTAAAGAAACAAAGACACAAAGGTCAATCATGACCTCTATTTCACAAGAAGAACAGAAAATGTAATGATTTATAACCAAAATGCTTTTGTATAAAATGCTAGATGCGAGTCGTACCTTCTTCTTTCATCAAGGCTGTTGGAAAAGTGGATGACTCTTTTAAACCACTGTGTTGCTTGGCACTTCTGAATATCACATGGAAGCAGTCGGTGTCTCTCTAAAGGGTTAATAAATGGAGGAAAAAGCTGAGCAGCATAAAAAACCTCCAGGCAGGCAGCAGGATTCCAAGTTTGAAAATGGTAGAAAGACCTGGCAATCACAAACCCCAGGACAGAATAGATGATTATCGGATCCAACAGGATAAAGATTCCAGGAAGCTTCATGAAGCTGAAAGAATTTCCTTGAAGTATCAGAAGCTGGAAAAATAGGATACAAAGAGTAAAAAGTAACCAGGAGGGGAAAGCCCATTGGCATAGTTACCAGAATGTTTGTGAGGCATGATACTGAGGGTTATCTCCTTATACAGGGAGAAACAGAAAATGAAGACAGTGAAACAAAGAAAAAACAGTACGTGACATACACAAATGTAATCATTCATGATGGACTGGGAAACCCATAGTTAAGTTATTAGCACAGGAGTCACACTGGACTGGTAAACATATTGTGTCACTTCCTGCTTTATGGATAGAACAACCAGAAAACGAAGCCATATTGTACACATGCATGGAACCACAGTCCCCAAAAGAAGCTCACAAGGTAAATGTGTGAGTGGATAGAAGAGATTTTCCCCAACTCAGCATTTTATCAGAATGCATTGAGATAGAGGGGCCATTGCCATTTACGACCCTGCGTGCAGTCGAGGCCCGTGCAGGTAAGAGCGGTGTTTCAACAGACAGCGACGAGGGAAAATGTAATAAATAATTAATTTTCCCTGAGCGTCGTCTGTTGAAATCCCCCCCAACCCGGCCCCCTTCGCCCCAGCGCTCTTACCTGCACAGGCCATGGCTGCCTGCATGTGCCGGAGTGCACAGAAAGAAATATAGGAACCCGGCTCACCTTCCTTTGCACAACCCGCGGACACACTTGCAAGATCAAGCCCATGAACATACGGTGCCCCTTCCCAGGAGAAACAAGACACTCAGAGCAAGATGTGCCTGTGACCTGGTGGTACGCTCATTGACCAGCTGACCGCACAGGCTAGCAGTTTGTTTCACTCAATATATCCCCTGAAGGGCACCACATGACGAGTGGGATGGACAGCAAACCCTAGATGACAGAAAAGGTGCGCTCTTCTCACAGCAATGCTGTAGTACAAAACTGGTGTGATGCTTTCAGGTGCTGCTTCTCTAAATTGATGAGAAATTCTCTCAGTTAGGTCCCCTGGACATTCCTGGTACTACTGTCTTGCAACTGCTACCATTTCATCCCAAGCTACAGGCTCCTCTCCTCTGTTATGCAGAATCACACTCCCCACGGTAATCTTTCTACTCCCCATAACTTTCCATCTTTCCTTTGACACACAGTGCACTTTTGTTGCTCAGCTAAGAAGCTGGGATGCAACATTCCCTAGACCAGTACAAGAACCATCTGTAGCCAATGTTGGGAGAGTTTGAGTGGTACTTTTCCTCCTACAGTCTGAAGAAGGGATTACTTCCTGATGCAGGGCTGCTTGCAGTAATGGATCACTCACTCAAAATCTCTACTAGGGGCTGCACTATGGCTGAGGAAGGCCAGGAGCCCTACTGAGCTACCAAATAAGCAGTGCCCTCAGCCACTCCCATAAATCCAAGACAAATCGTGCATTTGTTCTCAAAAAGAAGCTTCTGTGGTCTGAAAGAATGACTCTTTTCTACTGTGTCTGACTTCACTGAATAGAATCAAAAGCAGTGGTTACATTATTATGGCATTGACAAAGTCTTTTCTAGTTAAGAATCTGTTAACTTTGGGTTTTAGAAATTAATAAACCATGACATGATATATCGGAGCATCCATATTGTAGAGGTCTTCCGGAAACTGAAACAACTTTAGCTATTTTAAGTGTTAGTTGTATGATCAGTTGATATCACATTGATTGTCCTACTCTGTTTTTCATTGGTTTTGCCGGCTTATGGTACTGTATTTTACCATACATTTTAAACCTGCCTCAGACCAAAATTGTAAGTGCATTGTTTGAACTAAAATCCAATGTTATTGCTACTTATATATTGATTTTCATAGCCCTGGAAAAGCATAAAGAGTTTTTTCTAGCTGTCCGGTCGTTTTATTTTTTATAACGGTTTATACCTCTGTCAAAGGTTGTGAAGTGTCTGAAGTATTCAGATGTGTTCTCTCCCACTTTTTAGTGTGTTATAGTTTATAACTTAACTAAAAGTATGTTGCAACAAAGTGATATATATCACTGAAACCTTCTGTGAGCTCCAAGATATAGGGTTGCACCTACAGACAAATTATGTTTGTTTACTTGCTTTTCTTCTGTCAGGTATGTGACATTATCTTGCATTGACTGTTGGACGATTTACATTCATTATTTCATCTGGTTATTTTAACTTTTCTCAAGGAATAATTTCGGAGAAAAGGACTGAGGCGAGGTTCCTGTTTTCCATAACTTCCTGTAGATTTACAGATGACTCTTTGTTTGTTCTTTGTGGTTCTTCTACTTTCAGTTGTTGAACAGTATTTAATTGTTTCCCCTTTGCTTCTTCAAAATTACACCTGTCTGTTAATCATTGTCATTCGTTTTACACTGGGAATGCGGCAGCTTGCTCTGTTTATCTTGTCTGGATTTCGAAGGATCTGTCCGTGTCTTAATAGTATTAGTAGAGAAGCACTCTAGAATCTGACAAGTAACTGCACTCTAGAAGCTGACAAGTAACTGCAATCTAGAAGCTGACAAGTAACTGCACTCTAGAAGCTGACAAGTAACTGCACTCCCCTGCTATGAAATCTATGAAGTCCGGACACATTACATCTACCACAGGGTTCTAATTCATATTGAAGATACTCATGGTAAGTCAAAAGAATGGTTTTAAAGAGAAGTGAGAATTTGTAAAGAAAATTCTCCTTGTACACATGAACATTGTGCTGGCATATATTTTATGATTTTGCAAGAACATACGTGGAAATCCTGGCTTAACTGTGTTTTTGATTTTGCATTTGACCGGGGTAAGATTGTTCTACGGGCTAATGTGCAACAGCATAGAAAAATGTGCATATTCCTGGTGCTGTAGCCATAGGTGTGAACATATGCATTAATCAGTGAATTATTTTAATAAACGTTTAGAGTACTTCAGGGTACCAAAGGAAGGTATCAATGTGGAATTTAGTGAGAAAGGGAATGAAGACCAGAGTTCAGTCAGATAGCATGGGCATATATGCCTATAGACACCATTCAGATGGGAGAATACAAATGTTTAAAGCCAAATATGGCTGAAATTGCATCTGCTTCAATAGAAGTCAAAGGGGAAAATAAAGTCCCCTGAATTCTCTCCCCAAAATAACCCTTTTTCCTGTTCTAAAATGTTGGCTTGTATGCATTTGTACATTGTTAATCACGACCCTTGATTACTACAGAGTTCAATTAAAAAACAAAGGGCCCGATTACGATGTTGGGCAGACCGCAACTGACCAACCGTTTGTTGCGGTCCACCCGACATCTGCCCTGAGGCCTACCCGCCGCATTACGATGCGAGGGGCCGAGGCTTAGAGCAGAGGGACCGTTGGCTGCTGTTCCGACGAGCTCAAGGACCCAGTCAGAATGCATCATAATCTCATAATGACGATAGGATTATGATGGCATTTTCCCACAGCCTTTCCATGTTGGCCTTTCCAGCATGGTGCCTGCCACACAGTGCAGGGATGTTTACAGACATCCATTTTTCAATGGCACCTTGTGCTGCGGGCCTTTTTCGCACAAGCTGTCATTGAAAAATGGATGTTTCCAACCGCCCATAGGGCGGTCGAATCCAAATACATCGTAATCAGGCCCAAAATCTAAATAGTTCAGGGTTCCTGAATTGCTTGTGTTTAGGTTCAGGTCCCAAGGCAGGGTTGTGGGCTTTCAACAATCTGGCACGGTATTTCCAAGGTTCTACCTCAGTGTTTTATCCTCTTGAATGATTGTTATTGGATAGGGCGGGTGGACTATGAGAGGAGGTTTCTGATTGGAGTGTTTTGTGAAGCCAGGTTCTATAGGTATTCGAGACCTTTGCCTAATCAGTTTTTTGAACTGGCCAGAAATCTTTGAATTTGATCCTTAATTCTGCACCATGCCAATGGAGAGCTTTTAGGCAGGCTTAACCGCTTCGCTGCGGCCGGAATTCTGCCCAGGTGCTGGACATTCCGATCGCGGGCGTGGCTCGGACAGCCCCCGCGTGTCGTGAGCACACGCCCACCGTGACTCATGACGGCCGGGGGCCGTCATGAGCACGGAAGAGGTTAATGAGGAGGCATTTGTAAAGCTTTAGGCACATTCTGTCCACTTGGTTCTGCAGCATAATTCTGTATACTTTGTAGCCTAGTAATGTGATACCCAGAGAGACCATTATAGATAATATTACAAAAGCCCAGGCATGACATGACAAGGACTTTTGTCAACTCTGCCAGCTGGTCAGTTTTAAATATTAGGAGGATATTGCAGAGAAGGGAGTGCCTGATTTTTATATTCTTGACCACTGTGATGATTTAAGAAGAACATGAAAGTTCTGAATACAATTATATCCGTTCATCCCTGGGTTTTGGATGGCAGTAGAAGAATCTCAACCCTAGCTCCATTCATACTGGGAAAGCTGGCCGGAAAATATTGTTGAACCACCAGGCAATTTTTGTGGTATCTAATGGTTTGTTTTCTAGCCAGGAATGTGCTTGCATTTTGCATATCGTCTGCAAAAATTTCAAAATTCACCAGGTACCAATTGAGTAGTTGTGTCAGGGAATGCATGTTGATGTTAAACAGGAGGCAGGAGAGAGACGATTCTTCAGAGACTCCACAGACATATGGATGACTCAACTGATTCAATCCTGATTTTTTTGTCTGTGGTTGGTAAGAAAAGATTGAATGTAGCAGAGATAACTATGCATGCCAACCCATTTCCCTAGACATTCTAAAAGTATTGTGGCTCAACAGTGTCAAATCGAGGTATGATGTCACGATTTATGAGGTCTGTTTTCTCGTCTTTGGCCACTGATAAAAGGAGCCCCTGTTAATGTTGGCTGAGACTGATTTGGTGCCCCTTAATGTTTTAAATCCAGAACTATGGTGTTGGAGGAGGAGGTATAGTTATACCTACTCTTAGTGCTATCTAGTCACTTATGTCTCAACAATCTTAAAGGTATGGTAATGGTGGATATGCTCCACTAGTTAGTCAAGAAGTTCAATTCTCCAGAATATTTTCAGAAGTTAATGGATGATGGTGTGAGTCGGAGAGCCAGGTATGATTGAGAAATTGAGGGTTCCTATCACATTTTAGTGTTCAACGCAAGAGAAGGGAGAAGGTGTTTTTATCCTAAGGGTGAGAGTTGGCCCTTAGGTTAATTGAACATTTATTTTGCATCTGCTGTGGAATGCATCTTCTCAAACCAAGCTCTTTCTCTGTTATTATGATGAAAAACAAAGGCAGGACATCAATGTATGATTCAATTAGTAGATAATATGTGAAAAATAAACACCTTACCATAGTGTGTTAAGGGAAAGTACGGCAACATAACAATCTGTTGTTAATTCAGATTTTTCTTTACAGGAAGAGGCTCAATGCAAATACAACATAATGGTCTATTGGTAATTCAGTTTTTTAAATATTGTACACAATTCAATAGATTTTAAGATGTTACTAGAAATCAGTGGATCAGATCACAGAAAGCCAGGTGCATTGAGAAGAAAATCACGGAATAGAATTTCACAGGTAAGTATTATGTTTAATATTGTTGTAATGTATATAAATGTTGTATGTGGATTTATTATATGTTGCTATTGTTTTAAAATATTGTTTTAATGTTTGTTATGCATGCCATATTATTTAGAACAATTTTAGTAGAGGGATATTGGGTTTTTTGAGGAGTAGAGTCAGGAGAAATGTATATATATTTAAAAAAAATTTAATTGAAATATATCTTCTGATATATATATATATATATATATATATATATATATATATATATATAAAAGGTTGCCCTTGCAAGAAAACGCCACACACTCCAGAGTTAGTCACTATCTTTATCGAGGACTGCAGTGTTCGCAGCTCCCATCTTCAATCAAAATACGAAGGCCAAACGCGTTTCAGACAGCACTCTGTCCTTGTTCACTGGCAACTGGTAAAGAAACAACAGCGCTTGTGGGACACCTATTAAAATTGAACCAAGTCCCGCCCCAGTGGGCGTGTGCCGCATTGCGTCCTGGTACTTGCGGTCCCACAACGGTACATCCCTAGTGGGTGCTGCAGTCTTTAGCTCATTAAAAAGTCTGAGAGAATGGAGAGCACATTATTGAGTGACAGAATAATAGGCAATGCACGGAGTTTTCCTGTTGTAAATCGACCCACTTGGGTAAGAGACTTTTTAATGAGCTAAAGACTGCAGCACCCACTAGGGATGTACCGTTGGCCTTCGTATTTTGATTGAAGATGGGAGCTGCGAACACTGCAGTCCTCGATAAAGATAGTGACTAACTCTCCAGTGTGTGGCGTTTTCTTGCAAGGGCAACCTTTTTTGTGGATATATATATATATATATATATATATATATATATATATATATATATATATATGTATATTTTCACAAAAAGATACCACTGCACTCCAGAAGTCGTGAGAAATCCAAGCTTTTAATAAAGCATAATAGCCACCACCAATACCACCACCAAACGTTTCGACCGTGACAAAGACCATCTCTTGGTCGAAACGTTTGGTGGTGGTATTGGTGGTGGCTATTATGCTTTATTAAAAGCTTGGATTTCTCACGACTTCTGGAGTGCAGTGGTATCTTTTTGTGAAAATAATTGAGCGAGGTATGGTCTGACCTCGACACGAGCACCAGCGGAAACAGCGCGCACCGATTACGGACCGTTTGTTTTTTGGATATATATATATATATATATATATATATATATATATATATATATATATATATATATATATATATATATATATATTTATATATATTCACTGAAAAAACCACAGGTTTCAGGGACGTTATAGTTAGTTGGACATTTCACTCGTACAAAACCAGAGAGATTCGGCCGTTATAGTTAGTTGAGCTAACTATAACTCGCGCCCCCACAATGCACTGCTGATGACGTCACATAATACATCATTCATGACATGGTCAGTGACATCACTGATGACATCACTGATGACATCTCAAATGACATCACTGATGACATCTCAAATGACATCATCCATGTGATAATCTGATGCACCTCCTCACACCCTAATATAACCTTTGATACACCCACTCTAAAATACAGAATACCATTTTCGAAACCATAGACACACCAAGACCAGTTAGTACATACCCACTCACTGATTCCTAGGTCTACACACACATCCACTCATTCACCCATACAGTCACTCATACATGCAGTCACTCATCAATACAACACTATCATATGCACTCATACACCTATACAGACACTCACACACTGCCACTCATCCAGAGTTACTCACACACCTAGTCAGTCATGCAAAGAATCAATCGCACTCCTATTTACTCACCTATACAGTTATACACACACCACCTCACTTATTCATACAAATACTAACTCTCTTATACAATCACTGATACAAGCACACACTCATCCATACAGCCACTCTCACAATCACTCACTCTCACATATAGTCATTTATATACTCCAACACTCACATATACTGCCTTTCACATATGTAGTTACTCACACACGTACCACTGAGACATCCATTCACTCACCAACACACCCATACACACACTCACCCACCCATACAGTCCTTCACAGAACCCATACACCCAGTGAATCACCCACTCACACATCTATGCACAGAGTCACACACCCCCCACCCACCCACACAGACACTCAGGCACCCATAAAGATACTCAGACAACCAATCAATAACCCATATAGACACTCATTTAGCTACTCACCAACCCATGCAGCCGCTTACACACCAACTGACAGACTGATACAGACATTCAGTAAGACACATTTAATCACTCACTTATACAGTCAGTCACGCACCTACTAAATCATCCATTCAGACACTTATACACCCACTCATTCTTCAATACACCTTGGCATATATATATATATATATATATATATATATATATATATATATATATATATATATATATATATATATAAAACATATTTAAACTTTACAGAAACACTCAGTCACTGGATGATGTCATCAGTGATGTCATTTGAGATGTCATCAGTGATGTCATCAGTGATGTCACTGACCATGTCATGAATGATGTAATATGTGACGTCATCAGCAGTGCATTCCAGGGCGCGAGTTATAGTTAGCTCAACTAACTATAACGGCCGAATTTCTCTGGTTTTGTACGAGTGAAATGTCCAACTAACTATAACGTCCCTTAAACCTGTGTTTTTTACAGTGAATATCTAAGGTTTTTTAAATGCTAATTTCTAACTATAACGTCCCTGAAACCTATGTTTTTTTCAGTGAATTTCAAAGGTTTTTTAAATGCTAATTTCTAACTATAACGTCCCTGAAACCAATGGTTTTTTCAATTAATTTCAAAGGTTTTTTAAATGCTAATTTCTAACTATAACGTTCTGAAACCTATGGTTTTTTCAGTGAATATATATATATATATATATATATTTATTTATTTAGGAAACAAGCAGTGGCAAAGCCAATAGGATTGTCCTTGGCAGGGAGTATTCAGTTTAATTATACTTAATTGTATTACAAAAAGTCACATAGTTATCCAATAACAGCAACGTTAACACTTATCACCAGCCCTGGTACAAAACCTAGATGAGATAAGAACATTTTTAATTAGGCAAATGCGAACTAAGTGAAGAGGCAGAGTGACGTCACTCCAAGTAAAGGGTACAAATACTGATCCTTTCCCCCTTAGTATATGCTGTGATGAGTGGAAGCAAACCGTGTATGATAATTTAACTGACCAATGAATGAAAAACCATGACCAAAAGCCCTGCTATATATTGTCTATTAGGTATGAATTCTTGGATAAAACAATTCTTGGGGAAAAACAATTGGCTGTCCAAACAGCTGAAGCTGTCTTGAAGGCCAGACCAAAAAAATCATGTATAGCTATTTGTGGTAAAGGACTATAGAAGTAAAACTTAACTCCATCTGGTGTGCACTTTCATATACCCTATAATAATACATGTTTGTAATGCAACATAAAGGCTAGGAGGTATGAAAGTGTGTGCCATCCTGAGCAGTAAACACTTGTATGGCACTTGGGATATACCTGCAGCAACTCATGCTAGGTGATATTACTCTAGGAGTGCTACTTGTTTTATTGATCGTGGAATGACTTAGTAGTTCCTCCTGGGAACGAGAACGAAGGGATGCCAAGATTTTTGCAGCAGGTCTGTTGATATTCTGCGCTATCTAATCAACTATTAAAATAAAATTAAACAAGTTTAGCTAATGGGTTAGGTCAGGAAATTCACATATCCTCACAAGGGAATCCTGAGCTCTACTGATAGGACACTTCCTCTAAAAGATCTCATTGGCTCTGGCCTTTCAAAGACGGCGGTCTTTGCTATGTGAAGCAGGGTAATGCCTGAACCTCCCTGTGTCGTGAAGTTGAAGAAAAGGCTACATTAGTGTAATGTAAATAGGTAGCAGTTCAGGGACTTACCAATGTGGGATTGTGAAAGGTGCAAACTAAGGAGGAATGACGGAACATCTCCAAGATGAATGCTTCGGCATATGGCAGCATGGCCTTGTCCGACAACCTGGGCCTTCTTTCTTTGCCAATGATGCGATCTGTGGAAAATACAAGGCATAGGTCAGGGCCGGGCTGATGTCTGGCCCAGGGCATCCAGGATCTCCACTAGCAGAGGGGAAACTTAAGGTGCATTTACCACTTACACAGCTCTGCCTCCAGTTTCTTCTGTATTTCTGGATAAGCCACAAGCTACATGAGGCTCCAGGATAGGGCTGTTGTGACTGTGTCAAACCCTAGCAAAGAAGACGGAAAAAGATGGAGGTGAGCAGAGGAAGACTTTAGGGGATGAGGTGGGTCTGGGACTATCATGATGCAGATAGGATCACTCTGCAGATTTGGGGTAGATGGGAGCTGTGGTCACACATGTCCAGTCTCCCTAGATTGCTCTGCTGAGTCACCCTTCTCCAACACTTCCCCATACATATGTGATCACCTCCTGGGACACAGTTTGCTTGTTATTCTCGGCAGCTCTAAGAAAGGATGCTATGGAATGCTGGTTGGTTTTACATTTACACACAATACAAAGTGTGGTTTAGGCCAGCCCACGAAGAAGAGGTACGATCTAGGCCCACTGAGCTGTTGTCTAGGTTTTAGGTTCTTCACTGACGGGAGTTCCCTAATCCACTGTCCCTTTGTTACGGTTAATTATTTTTGTTGGTGTCATTTTCTGAATTAGGGTAACAAAGAGCTTGAAGGCTTACCAGCCCCAAAAAGATCATTGACAATGTTGACGATCTTCTGGTCGGACATCTGGATGTTGGCGTTCTCGTCCACCTTCTTCTCCTGGCAGTGGTCGATCAGAGAGTCGGTTATGTCCCGGATATTGTCCTGGAGGAGGACAGGCCAGCAAGTTAAAACTGTGTTGGGAATGCTCATAGAGCAGCAGAGAGTGGGGAATGATAATGTGAGAGATTCAAAAGAGGGCGAACCAAAAAAGAGCAGACCTTGTCCGTTATCTCTATGAAACATATGAGTAAATCTGATCCGCATTACATTTCCTGAACACAAATTGACGCCATGTTGGCGTTCCTGAAGTGGCGCCAAAATCCGAGGTGATCGAGAGGGCCACTGGCAGCGTGGCGCGAGAGGGCAGGGCCGCATATCAGCCGGCAATGCGTGGGTCGAAAGCGCTTATAAAACTGCAGCAGTGGGGAGCAGTAGTGTTCCACCAAAAGGAAGAAAACAGAGTGGGCCGCTTGGTGAGTGGCGGGCTAGACTGTAGAGGAGTCGATAGATCGCTCCTCCTGAAGACCAGCGAGGTTAATTAGAAGTTGTATCGTAGCCAATGCTAGTGTTTAAAGAATTTCTAAGCTCCGCTTATTTTAGCAGATAAGTGGAATAAGCCACCGGTAGGAAACACGATTTACCCATACCACGCATGTGTGTTTTTTCTAAACATGAAAGCCATAAATCCCTAGTATTCTAGACTACAGCCGACACATGTTTGCAATTGCTACATTTTATCGCACTGGTACTCATATTGCGCTTACAACCCCTGTTGAAGAGCTAATTACATCACCTCATATGACAAATTAATTGTGCATTTATTTATACGTTATGAAATGCCACATTGCACCCCAAATCAATATATACATTTTACATCATTTCTCTACTCCACTCCTTTTTTGTTGCACTTCGCCCCATATCTTCTGATGCACTTTACCACTTCTCTCCTGCTCTACTTCAACCCTCGTCATCTGCTGTACTTCAGCACCAAATAGTATGCTACAGGTCATTTCTTTCTCTTATTGTACTTCCGACTTCCTTTCTCTTGCACTTTACTCCCCACCATTACCCCTTCTCTACTGCTCTGCATCTGCTTTACTTTATTTCCTCGTATTCTGACGCACTTTATCCCTCTTCTCCTGCGACGCAACAGCTCGCCTCATCTGGTGCATTTCAGCGTCCACCTCGGGCTGCACTTCATCCTTCTCTCTTGCTCTGGTTCAACGCTCCTCTTCTGCTGCCCGTGACCCCTCTCATTCTGCTGCCACTCCCACTCTCCTGCTTCACCATCCCTCCTTTCCCACAGCACTTCTCCCTCCCTTTCCTGGTCACCTGCATCTTTTTCAGTATTTCATCCTACTGATTACCCCTTCTGTCCTGCTGCTCCTCTCGCCACCAGTTGCACTTCTTTCTACGTTCTTTACTTCACCCCCTTCTCTCTCCCTCTACACCTCCCTTCCTTTCCTGCAGCACTTCTCCCTCCCTTTCTTGGTCACCTGCATCTTTTTCAGTATTTCCTTCTACTGGTGCTATCCCTCCTGTCCTGCTCCTTCTCTCGCCACCAGTTGCACTTCTTTCTATGTTGTTTGCTTCGCCCCCTTCTCTCTCCCGCTACACCTCCCCTCCTTTTCTGCAGCAGTTCTCCCTCCCTTTCCTGGTCACCTGCATCTTTTTCAGTATTTCATCCTACTGATTACCCCTTCTGTCCTGCTGATCCTCCTCTCGCCACCTGTTGCACTTCTTCCCACATTCTTTACTTCACCCCTCTCTCTCCTGCTGCACTCCACACATTCTCCAATTTTGCTGCACTTCTTCCTCCTTCCTTCTCCGGTGCACTTCACTTCCTCTGCTCCCATGCAATAGCACCCATGGCGCCCTGGCTGCGCCACCGCTGCTGCACTTCATCGCCGCCCCCTCCTGCTGCACTATCCGCCCCTCTCCCTCCTATTGAACGTCACCCCGCCTCCTGCTTGCATCTATCACCTACTCTCTCCGGTCTCCCTCCTGCTACCCCCACCCGACCCCAATTGTGTCTTCTTCCCCAGGATTCCTCATTCCCTCTGTGATATTTCTGTTTGCGTGTTAGCAACATTTGGTAGGATATGGGGGTCGTAGAGTCCTTACCTGCACGCTCTGGCTCCAGAAGCTCTGTGTAAGGTATATGCAGGGCCGGTGCAGGTATATGCAGGGCCGGTGCAGGTACCTCTGCTGGAATGGTACAGGTACTACTGCTTGGATGGTGCAGGTACCTCCCCTCTGCTGGAACAGTGCACATGCACTTCTTTCCCCGCTGTGGTAGTGCAGGGCACAGCTGGACTGGTGCCGGCATGCTCTGCAGGGATGCTGCAGGTCCGCCTCAGCAGCGTGGTGCAGGTTTCTGCTGGGATGGCGTAGGTATCTCTGCTGATCACTTCTCTCTCTGAGCAGGAGGCAGAGCACCCTGAGCTGTATGCAGGCAGCCACCCCTTATATCCACCTCTCCACGCACGGATTAGCTCCCCGCCCTGGGTCACGTGGCCAAAGTACAATCACAAGCACTTGCAACACCCCCGCCCCCCACGATAAGCCTGAGTGCACGAGCGGTCCTGGCACTGTTGCGCATATAATAATTACAAGGAACCGGGGGGGGGGGGCATGGAGCCAGGCAGCAATTCCAGTGAGAGCCGGATCCCAGAGTGGGACAGTTGAACATTTCAAGGGAGAGAATGTACACAGCAGCGTGTACACAGGGAGTCTGGAGGTGGGACATATTCTGGAAAGTGGTCTGCGGGATGAATGAATGCGCAACAACATATGAACACAGTGATGGGGCTGGAGTATTGGTGGGAGCGATGTGTATGGAGGGTGCAGACCTTCATAATGGTGTTAGAGACAGAGGGTGCACAAGATAAGGTACAGCGAGGTGAGGTATGTTCCGTGGTCCCAACGATGACGTAAGGTCAGGGGCCCAGAGCTGAGGAAATGTCAATGCACCTCAGGCTCGAGGGAAGGTCTGGGGCAGTGGGGAAAGGCAGGAAACCCAAGAGGTGATAGAACAGCAGGATCCTCCACAGGTGACAGACGCCGATGAACCTCAATGGCGAAGACGGTATATGGCCCGAGGTATGTGACGTTAGAAAACTCCAGAGACCAGAACAGGTCTGGGTATCCCAAAAGTAGCAGATGGTAAAAAGGACCAGGAGTGTTGTGTATGTCTGTGTGGGGGTGCGGGGGTGCGGGGGTGATGGGGAAACAGAGGGCCGCAGGGGTGCGGATAAGCCAAGGACACTGAGATGTAGGTCAAGCCACTTCAGAGGTGATGATAGGTAGTGTGACCCAGGAGTCGCGGTACCTCGGGTGTCCAGAGGCAAGGGGAGGTCACGATTAATAGGTGATGGGGAGGGGGGCTCAGTGGCGATGTCAGCGGAACCCAGAGGTTATAAAGGTCAGGATTCCCGGGAGTCAGGAGCGGTAACTCGTGATCAGAAGTGAAGGGGTCAGAGGGGGATGGCCATGAACCCCAGAGACGATGTGAGTGACCATCAGAGGTGAGAGGTGCTCAGGGACCACAGGGGGCATGTCAGGTCAGACTAGCAGTGAGGCGGTGATGTAGCAAGGGGTCCCACGAGAGATGTCAGTGGACTCAACAGGGGATGTAATGAGATTTTAGGGTGAAGACAGGTCATCCTGTCAGGGCAGATTACGGGACCCGTGATGTCATGAGATCCTGGATGTGAGCAGGAGTGAGGGAGTAATGAGACCCCGCTGCTAAAGGAATCACAGAGGTGAGTCAAGGGGCCCTGTCGTGAGTCAATTTTAAGGAACCCAGCAGGATGTCTTGGGATCCCTAGAGGGAGAGGGTACTTGGAGCCAAGGGTGAACAGAGAACACTAGGGGCCCTATGGGGTGATGGGTAAGAATCCCATAGGGGGTGTCCGTGGATCCTGGAGATGGGTAGCAGCGAAGGGCTCCATGGGTGAAGGGTGTGATGAGAACCCAGAGTAAAAGAAGGACCTCAGAGGGCGGGGAAAGTTAGGGGACCCCTGAGGCGATGAAAGGTTAAGAACCGCGGAGAGGATGACATGCTATCCTGTAGCTGGGTGTGGCTCCATATGTGAAGGGCTTTGACCCAGTTTTATATAGCGCGAACTCCTTCCAAAGGGTAATGGAGTGCTTTACATGAGCACCAGTCACATTACACAAGGACACACTCATTTTTGTTACCATCATTTCTGGTAGGGACGGGGAGATTAAGTGATATGCCCAGAATCACAGGAGGTTGAGCTAGGGTGACCAGGCGTCCCGGATTTGCCCGGACAGTCCTGGTTTTTTGTCAGCTGTCCCGGCAGATTTTAGGAAATTAAGCTCATGTCCCGGTTTTTAGAGAGGGTCAGCTGAAAACCGTGGGAGGTATCTTTTTATGTTTTGCAAAGCAGGGATAGTTAGCAGTTGTTGTTATAAAGCAATTTAATTAACAGGCATGCTACTGGCTTTAAAAATGGCATTCATGTATGTTCTTACTGCCTCTTCTGTAATTCTCTGTTAAGGAGCACTGTCATTCTGTGCGTTGGGTTGAAGTTAAATTGTAGTCCTTCTTCTATTTTTGGGAAATATCCTGATTTTGGCTTTAAAATTCTGGTCATGTTGAGCCGATGTCGAGACTCGAACCCGGTTCCCCAAATCCAAAGTCAGCCGTTATGCCACATCCTCTCCCCAGGATTGAGGGGAAATCAAGGAACCCTACAGATCTGTGAATGTCAGAGGGGTTGGGGGGCGGTGGAGAACTTTCCGAAGTGATGCACCCTAGCATGAACAGTGGGGCTGGTAGCGCGTCCATGGACAACACATTCAACAACCGGCCGATCCTTGCGTGGGCTTTTGCCAGCAGGGGTTCAAGCCCCGGGGAGCAGGCTGCAGGCCCTGCATCTCAGCAACACGTGAGGATGTGTGTCAAAGACAGAAACAACACGGCCCACACACATAAAGAAACATCACACAGGCACAACGCACGCACATTAGCAGATCATGCTCTCACGAGAAAGAAAAAAAAACACCTCGGCTTGATTAACTAAAAGCGTCACTGAAAAGCAATACAATTTTACGTATTTTAAAAATGTGTAACAATCACAATATTGTTAATGTCGACAATATTCACCTATTACTAACTACTGCTAATAATAAATATGACGTTCTGAAGTGGCCAAGATGACGAGTGGGGCTATACAAAACTCCCAAATAAATAATAATCAGTACTCGTTGCAACCCACAATGCATATAAGATTAAAATGAATCATATTTAACTGATCATAAACAGACGTGTATATGAATTCCCAACGACAGAATGTTAAGGCTCTGACATATAGTAACGCGTGTTATTACACATTCCGTATTAGTACAGTTTCTGGTATGTGACTTTTCGTGAGAATGTATTTGAACAGTTTTTCACCTTTCGTGTTGACATATGTTTGGTATCGGAAGTTTTCGTTATTTATTTTATACAATTCGCAATAAATGTGATTCAAAAACAGCGAACAAATGAAATATGCTATAGTCCCCGTCGGTGGTTCAAAAAAAGAACAGTATTGTGTTCTGGGAATAAATCAGAATAGCATCGTGGTGATGTGTGTATGTTGGAGAGGGGGGTTTACAATATACACGGTGGAATACTTCACAATATTTCCCACAGCTAATACTGTACATTTTTTTCCACAGCCTGTAACTAATATTTTCGTTCATTTATTGATTCGGATGTCCTACAGACCTCACATTTTGAATTTTTCCAAATGCATTTTCCCTTTCTGGAATATGAGAAATAAAAGATTTGCAGCTTTTATTGTTCATGCTCAGAAGCGCCCAAGCCCCTTTGGGGGTATTTCTATTTTGCGCTGTGGGGACAGGTGTGAGGGCAGTTCGCCCCCTCTTCGTCCCCGTTCATGGCCGGACAGCCCTAAAGTTCATTTCAAAATTAAAAGGTTAGAAAGTGTATACATCCCGGTAACACGAATGCGGTCTTTACATTTAAATATAAATCGCCCGGCTCCCGGGTACAGCCACTGAGATCTCCCAAGTTCGATATTGTGCCAATTCCATGCCTGCCAGTGCCCCTTGCCGAGCCTACGTACAGTCTCCACCAGAAACGAAAACTTTGTACAAAAATAAAAGGTTTGGCTCCTTTATATATCATTTTTGTTCGTACATTAATATAAAGCTCTCTCCACTGCCGCAGCAACACACCGGCATCAAATCAACTCACGCTTAAAAGAGAGCCCCGGGGAGGTGGCAGTCCCCGGAGCTGCAGGGGGGGCTGGTTGCCCCCCTCACATTATGAATAAAGCCCCAGGGAGGTGGCTTTCCCCAGGGCTGTGGGGCCCCCGATTTCCCCGCTATATAATTACACATTGCCCCCGGGACTTGGCCCACCCGAGGGCTTAAGGAAAACAAAGAGCAAATTCGGCCGATTTGTTTTTGAAAAAATGTTTTTTTGTCCCTGGGTGTCCTTGTGGGACCCCCTGAGCAGGCTTAGGGGGTCAGGGTGTTTCTACCCTGCTCCCTTTTCTTGTTTTTCATCTTTGTTTTACTGTTTTCTTGTGACTCGGTTACCGAGTCACAAGATGGCCGCCAACACTTCCTGGTTTGGAGTGTTGGCAGCCAATCAGAATGAAGCTTGTGCTCGGGAGGAGTCGCGAATCCTCCTCGGTGCTCAGATATATAAATTGTTATTTTTTTAATTTCTCAGGACCTACTGAACGGATTTACACCATTTTAAAAAAGGGTCGCTTTCTGACCCAAGAGCTATCTTTTTGCCAAATTTGGTGTAATTCCGTTCAGCAGTTCAGGCTGTAGCCTGTTCCAAAATTCCTATGGAAAATAACATGGGGAAAACGCATTTTGGGACCCCCCTTTTTTCTCGGCCCCTGCTTGATGAATCACCCTGAAACTTTCCAAATAGGAGCTGACCTGAGTGAACCATTAGTTTTGAAATTTTCGCCAAGATTCGTCAAACGGCGCCAAAGATATTGGCAAAAGAAAAAACGCTTTTTGAATAGAAACAAGGTCCTAACTATAACTACCTACTGGCGCCCGCCAGTAGGTAATATATATATATATGATCAAGGCAGTGAATGCCGAAACGTGTCGCTGCGTAATGGAGGAATAAACCTTGTATTTCTGAAATCTCCCCGTGTCGGTGTCCGATTTTTGTGTGAAGAATCGGATGTGGTGTCTATATATATATATATATATATATATATATATATATTAGTAATATTTGAAAAATATGCATATTTTTTAATTTTGTAAACATTTTGGAAATTACTTTTTTGTTTCTATTTTATGATACTTTATACATGTATGCTTTGTGTTTTAATTATGTTGTTCTGTTGTTTTATTTTGAATTTTTAGGTCATTGGTTGTGTGATTTTATTTTACCTGTCTAAATAACTTGGGTTTATTTATTTTTTGTTTTTGGTTGTAAATAATGTCATACAATTATTAGCTTATAGAAAATATAATTATTTTGTTTACATATATATATATGTATATATATATATATATATATTTGTACAGCAAAAGAAGGATTCCCAGCCCTTCGGTCATTGGCAACAGCGGTCTTTGGCGGGCTCGGGCGGCCCTCAGATATCAGCAACGGTCCACCTGTTTACCAAAGAAGAGCCACAGACACTCTTTATCTTCTGCAGAAGTGGTAGATTACAAATGCTGGCTCCACACCCAACATGTTTTGGCTAAAACCTTTCTCAACAGTGAAAGTGAATGTAAACAAAGGACATATGATGATTATGGTGTTACTTGGTATAGTCAAGTGGCGGCCATTACAGAGTGAGTTCCAATACTACAAATCCAAATCGTGCATCTCATCATCGCTGTTCTCCAAAATTACAATTAAAATTAACAAACATCTGAAGCACAATTGTCATTGAAGAATCAGTTATACCAAATTTGACATTACATCGAATAATACTTTCAAATTACTATTTTTAAAAAACAGGAAAACAGCAGCAATTTTGAAGTGGGCCACAAATTGCAAATTAAACGGAGAGCAAATCAACTGGTATGAGAAAAAATCAAATCAAATTCATTAATTGCTGAATAGAAAACTTATCTCCTTCATACTAATTCAGCAATCATATTTTTAAATTAGCCCCATGTATGTGTGTGTGTATATATATATATATATATATATATATATATATATATATATATATATATATATGTATATATATATATATATATATATATATATATATATATAGAGAGAGAGATAGAGAGAGAAATATAGGTTGGGCAGGAGTTCCTTGGTCATGAAACTTCAAATAATAGAGCAATCTGATTATATAAGGGTTTTTTTCCCCCGGCGCCCACCTCGCTCCCATGGGAGTGAGAAGCTCCTGTTAGTCTTTTGGGAGCTTGCGATTTGATTGGTTGGTCACAACCAAAGAAGAATTGTGTGGGCACCATTACAAGACACGGGGTCTTGGCCCCAGTGACCTAAAACTGAAAAAAACAAGGTATAACTGTGAACCCCTGAACCGTGTGGGGAGTCCCAGAGGCCAAATTTATAACAAATATCATATTGAGTTGCCCCAATCCCGTCGGCGTCTTGTGGCAGCTAACCAGATCCCCCTAACTCTTGTAAGTATTCTGTAGGAATAGGTTTGGTGGGTGTGTTTTAGGGCAGGTTATGCCCTGCAGCCATTTCCCTACCTTGCACAGTGGAAATCTGTGTGCGGCGGGGGATGACCACCCGCAGGAGGTGGGCGCTCGGCCAACTATATGATGAACAGAGCCGATGGCAGTGTGCTGTGAGGTTTTGACTGGCTGTGGGGGGTTGGCCACAGGGCCGGGCTGCAGGACAGGTCCTTTGGCCAGCCCCACACCACACACAACTAAAGGTAATGCATGGTGGAGGGTTCGCTGCATGTGGGTGGTTGGGCACAGGGTGGGAAGGTTACCACAATCATGTAAGGTAATAAAATCTTATTTTATATTAAAAAACCTAGAAAATCAGTGAAAACAACAAAGGATAAAGTGATGTGATAGTTTGGTGAATATATCAGTTTAAACTTAACATTTTGAACTATAACTCGAGGCCACTGGTTATGACCCCACATATTAAATCATTCATGTTCTATGACATCATTAATACCGTCACTGATGACATCTGAAATGACATCATTGATCACATCACCACGCATGGTGGGGGCGCAAGTTGTAGGTACTTCAGTTAACAATAACTAGTGGATTTAAATGCTACATTCATTTGCCACTTTAACCTTAGTCTTTTCAGTGAATTTCTAAGGCTTTTTTAAACTAAAGTAATATATTATTACTATATCTAACTATAGCCAAAAAACAAATATGGGAGTGAAGAGGTATAATAAGTCGTGGACTCGGCCTCCTCTATAAGTAATGAAAAAACAAAGGGAGTCCACTCTCAATTCCAAAGAACCATGCTATCCTTACAAACAGTGACTAAACCCAATTGAAACGTTCGGTTTCTGGCATGGGAGAAATGATATGTGTTCTAAAATAACCCTCACCCACCAAAAGGTCCCTTGGTGGCATGCTTCATCATCGGGTTCTTCCCGCCCACTGCGGGACGGGGCATGCTACGACCTACGGATACGTGGGAGCACTTTCAAGTGAAGTGAAATAATGTGTTTGATGTGAGAATGGAAGGGTCAGAAGATAAGTGAGTTAAAAAATACCTGGCTGCGTGGAAAACTAAACTTTAATACTCTGTATAGCTGGAATTAATAAAAGTGGGGAAAAGGAGGAAAAAGTGCTATAATGGGCAGTTTCCTCACAGGTCTACATGTTTCGAAGCCTACCCCTAAGCTTCTCTTCAGGACCTAGGATGTTGATCCCTTTTACCACTCTGACTGTTACCTAGTGTGGTCAGCCTAGTCAATGTCAAAGGCTAATATGCATCTATGTCAAAAATACATTCATCCAATACCTACTTGGTATTCTCTTTAAAAACGATCTGGAAGGATGGAGGAACAAAGTTAATAATCGTAGTATATACTCTCATATACTCGAAACACCCCTTCACCACACTCGTAAAAGGTTTAAAAGGTGATATATTTTTCACTCCATGCACGATAGTTCATCGAAATTTTTACGTGTATATCGTGCTGCCCTTTTGAAGTTCTGTTCAAGACCAACTATCCCCTGTTTTTCCACAATACCCAAGATCCACAAGAACCTATACCAACCTCCAGGACAACCCATTGTATCAGGTATTGGGGCGTTTTTGGAACCATTATCAAAGTTTGCCGATGCTTTCCTGCGTCCACTGATACAATGAACAGATACCTATCTCAAGGACACTAAAGATGTCCTGAGGCTCTTACATGACATGAGCTTTGACCCCACAAAGGAATTATTAATGGGCTTAGATTTAGAGAGCCTCTACACCAGCCTACCTCATGATGAGACCTTGCGCATCATAGAAAATGTACTCTTTGAGATTGATTGGGAGTACCAGACCCCATGTAACATAGTTAAGGGCTGTTGTAAAATGGCTCTTACCGAAAACTTCTTTCAATATAAAAACACACTCTATCTCCAGAAGCACGGGACCAGCATGGGCAGTACATTTGCTCCTAGTATAGCCGGGCTATATGTCCACCACTTGGAGTCACACACAATTCTCAACCCAAATAACCCTTTCGAACGACACATCAGGGTATGGAAACGTTACATAGATGACGTTCTCGTCATCTGGAATGGCGATGAGGAAACGGCCAACAGGTTCATGACTTGGTTAAATCATCAGAACCAATTCCTCAAATTCACTAACACCATCTCCAATAAAGAACTTGTTTTTCTGGACCTCAACATCTTCCCCAAAGATGGTGGCCTGATAACTACCACACATTTCAAAGCAACAGCTCAGAACTGCCTCCTCCTTTACGACAGCTTCCATCCCCGACACTTGCGGGATAATCTCCCTTACGGTCAGTTTTTAAGATTGAGGAGGAACTGTTCTGATGTAAAGGATTTCAAGACCCAAGCAGAAGAACTGCGGAAGAAATTGGTGAAAAGGAACTATCCAACCAAGGTGGTGGAGAGCACCTTGAAACGCGCTAGAAACAACAATAGGGACGCCCTACTTGAACCCACACCGCAGAAAGTCAAAGAAGATAGACCAATTTGCATAACAACTTTCAATACCTGTTCCAATCAAGTAACCAAAATAATAAACAGACACTGACGCACACTCAACTGTAGACACCTGAACTTCCCCAAACCTATGTACTCACACAGGAAAGGGAAAAGTGTGCGGGATTTAGTGGTACATACAAGACCGCGAAAATTGACAGAGAGTGCAGTGTCAAACACTCTTCTTCCACGGCTGAAAGGTCACCACCCCTGTGGTCAATGTGGCGTATGCCATCTAACCAGAATGAGTAAGAACATTACCTTTAACAATGACACCAAGTGGGAACAATGTAGATTCACCACGTGCAACAGCAAGAATGTGATCTACATGATCACCTGCCCGTGCGGTCTACACTATATTGGAATGACCACACGCCCTGTGAAAGTACGCATCTATGAACACAGGAGCAATGTGAAATGCAAGAAAGCCACGACTAAAATGTCAACACACTACTTAGAAACCAACCACACCATGTTAGACCTACGGTGGACAGTTATCAAACAAATGGACTCAGAAACCACTCTGTTTGAAAAAGAACAGCCGTGGGTCTTCCGTCTTGGCACGCACACAAGGGGCCTTAATGACGATATTCCATGGGGGCAAATTAAGTAGTCTATGTATATTTTTCCATCTAGCAATTACTAGTCATACCACCACTAGTATGCATTATTTATGAACATTAATTGGCTCCCTATGAGACCTATCTTCAGTAATAAAATACTGATCTTGTGTTACTTACCTCAATTTTGTCCACTTATTTGATTAATATGCACTGATACATGTGAATAACAACCAACCAGGGAGATCTGCCACATCGGGCCGTTTTTTCCTGTAACAGCAGAGGTAAAACTGCACAGCCCGGTTTTTTCCAACATTAGGAAGGTTTTCCTTTTATGATCGAGAAATGGCTCAGCATAGTACTCATTTTTAACATAGTACTGATCACGACCCTTTTCTTTGGTAATTAATGTTGCCTCATAATTTGAATTCTCATTTTAAACCTTTCAGGTCACACTTGACCTGTCTATATGCAACCGCGAACCCCAGTTTGTATCAACTACCCAACCAGGAAGTTGTGCCATATTAAGGCGGCCATTTTGTGAACCCAGCGTTCTAGTTTCATGGGCGAAGCTTGACCTTGAGCCTGGAAGTTAGTCATTCCAAGTTAGGCGGCCATCTTGGAGGTTATCATTCTAGTGTTTAGATGCACAGGCATGCCGATTGCAGAACAAACCGGTTATAAATACCGGCGCTCTGCAAACACTCATTGTTCATCGTAGCCACGGGCAGGCAGTGTCTTGGGCGAGAGAGATGCTTTGACGAAGTGAGTACGGCATAGCCGATCCCCCAGGCAGCATATTCCGACATACTACCATTCTACTCTGTATATGTATGTATATATTTTTTAACTTTGACTGAATCCTTCCTCTACACACAGTGTTTGACTGCAAGCGCTCCTCCCCTCCCGTGTTGAAGCTCATTGGCCCCTAATTAGGCAACCTAAGTGTACGTTCCTTGTCAGTTGTTATAAAATGCTGAGAAACTGTCACATTGTATTTTTCCTCTCCTGTATAAATGACTACTGGCACACAGCACTTTTGCATTATAAAAGGGCACCGATCTCTGCAAACTGAAAGCGCATTTAGAGTGTGTGTTTCTTGTGATATGTATTGTATTATCTTGTACGTCTTGAACAGAACTTCAAAAGGGCAGCACGATATACACGTAAAAATTTCGATGAACTATCGTGCATCGAGTGAAAAATACATCACCTTTTAAACCTTTCACGAGTGTGGTGAAGGGGTGTTTCGAGTATATCAGAGTATATACTACGATTATTAACTTTGTTCCTCTATCCTTCCAGATCGTTTTTAAAGAGAATACCAAGTAGGTATTGGATGAATGTATTTTTGACAAAGATGCATATTAGCCTTTGACATTAACTAGGCTGACCACACTAGGTAACAGTCAGAGTGGTAAAAGGGATCAACATCCTAGGTCCTGAAGAGAAGCTTAGGGGTAGGCTTCGAAACATGTAGACCCGTGAGGAAACTGCCCATTATAGCACTTTTTCCTCCTTTTCCCCACTTTTATTAATACCAGCTTTAGGGAGTATTAAACTTTAGTTTTCCACGCAGCCAGGTATTTTTTAACTCACTTCTGACCCTTCCACTTTCACATCAAACACATTATTTCACTTCACTTGAAAGTGCTCCCACGTATCCGTAGGTCGTAGCACGCCCCGTCTCGCAGCGGGGCGGGAAGAACCCAATGATGAAGCATGCCACCAAGGGACCTTTTGGTGGGTGAGGGTTATTTTAGAACACATATCGTTTCTCCCATGCCAGAAACCGAATGGTTCTCTTGGGTTTAGTCACTGTTTGTAAGGATAGCACGATTCTTTGGAATTGAGAGTGGACTCCCTTTGTTTTTTCATTATATCTAACTATAACATGACTTAATCTTTGTTTTATGACATATCATTTATTGTAAAATATATTACGTGTTTCAATAATTGTACATGTTTAAATTCTAGCTCCAAATTTGAACTTACATGGATGTTTTCTATACTTCAGGTCTTAAATAGATTTTTGTTTTGCAGGGCCGTTTGCTTCTGATTTTCTGATTTTCTTGATAGTTGGTGTTTGTTGCAGTCGGTTGAGAGGAAGAGACTTACTAGATGTGTTGGTTCATTATGTATAGTTATAATTTTAGTTTGAGTTTCTAAGGTTTACTTTAGTTTTAAATAATGACTCTACAATTGTTTTACT
This sequence comes from Calotriton arnoldi, assembly GCA_963921515.1. Taxonomy (NCBI): domain Eukaryota; kingdom Metazoa; phylum Chordata; class Amphibia; order Caudata; family Salamandridae; genus Calotriton; species Calotriton arnoldi. The sequence goes on along the minus strand of CAWUFW010002824.1, from coordinate 1,027,062 downwards.
TACTTCAGACTTTGTCTTTCTAGGACTTTTGATTTTCAGGTATCTGTTGCTTGATTTTCTCTTTCTTTCTATGCTTTTCTCTCTTTTTAGTGGTGGTACCATGTAGTAGTCTAAATATGTAGTACAGTTGTAGTTAAGTGTTGTAAATATTTAGATATATTTTTGTAGGTATTGTCAAGTTTCCTTTAAGATTTGGCATGCAGGGATTCTAAAAATATAATGTATATATTATGGTGCCAACTTTCATAATATTTACATTTCTGCTGATTTATGCAATTATTTTTCTTCATTCATTGTTCCCTAAAACTGGCTTAAAATAATGCCTTTCAATAGTACACTGTGGATTTATTGTATGAGTGCCCTTGATGCACAAGGATGCCAGATGCAAAAATAATAAATAAATATGCCAGACCGTGTCTGGCATTAGTATATATCTGATACAGATAATCTCCAGATAATTTGTGGGTGAAGAGTGAGTCATAATTTGTGTTACTTCAGTCCAGAATTGGTATGTTGGCCTATACCTATGCTCACCAAAGAGCCATGAAGGATCTTCCAGGTCATGTTTGCACTATGCTTGTAAAAATTACTTCCACCTTTCCCGGTCTACCTCATATATGGCAATTTGGCCAATGTCAGATTGCGTACATTTCCCAGGCCTAGTCTTCTTTGCATCCATGTATTTGTGGCTCTGGGTTTACAATAGAAATGGCAAGACAACAGGAGACTGATATCTTGCATCCAACATAGTACAAGTCATCTGGAGATTTCAACTTGCTGTCGTTTTCCTCACATTCCTCCCTTTCTATCTTACAAGTATCCTCTCTTTCTCTCCCTCATTCTCAGCCACCTTTTTCTTCTATATTCCTTTCTTTTCATCTCCTTTCAATGCTCCCTTTCATTCTCCTTCTTCTGATTACCCCATATTATATCTCCTTCTCTTATATCATGCCTTTGTCTACTCTCTCCTTGGCCCCCTTCACACTCCTGTCACAGAGAACAAAGCTTCCTTGGGTGCAGGAGACCATCTATGAAATCGTCTCTGTTTCAATGGCACAAAACGCAAAAGCAGTAGTCTGAAGATGAGAGGAAAAAATGGTGGTTTAAATTCTTGTAGGCACCTATTCATCCTAACGGGGAGATAGTAGGTTGGGACCTGAATCCAAAAAAAGCACAGGGCCCTTGCAATACATTTCTGCAGAGCTCTCCTGGTGCAAAGCATTAGACTGTGGTCACTGGCTTCTAAATTATACCATTCTTCTCCCAAAACGTCTGTTCCCCTAGCGGTTACAGCAAATGAAGTCTTGACCAAGGAGGTTGTTACAGGGTCCTCCTATCAACCCCAGCAGAGCGATGTTTCCAAGAAAATTGAGCAGAGAATACGAGCCTGTTAGAAATGGGGGCCTCTAGTTGGCAGAGGGAGGTACCTTTGTCCAAATAGGAACCCTTGCTTCTAGTCATGGTAAGGGGGATACACACTTCAGATAACCCCTGCTGACCCCCTGGGTAGCTTGGCACGAGCAGACAGACTTATCCCAAAGGCAATGTGTAAAGTATTTGTACTCAAAACACACAGTAATACAGTGATAACACCACAAATGGACACACACCACTTTAGAAAAAAAAAATATCTTTATCTAAACTTAAAGAGATGCGTCAGTTCCTGAGACCATGGGGAGGCGAGGCAACAGTTCTGCTGCACGCAGGAGAAGTGATGTGTTGAATCCGGTCTGCAGGGGGAAGTGATGTGTCAATTCCGAGATGATTCTGGTCCGCGGGTGATGCGTCTGGAAAACTTGCCGCACAGGTACGATGCGTAGAAATCCGGGAAGCGCCAGCGATCGATCCGGCGGCGTCCAGCGGCGCTACGTCAGTCTCTTCAGCCACGATCCCTCGATGCATCGGTTCTTGCAACGGCGACAGGTGCTTCGTCGGTTTCGGCAGCCGTGCAGCAATGCGTGGAGATTCTTCTTGCACAGCGGTACTGCATCAGAAAAACAGCCGCAAGAAGAGCAATGAGTCGCTTTTATCGTAGTTGCGTTGGTTTTCCAGCTCCCAACAGCAGAAGCAACCTTCAGAGGCTCCACACAGTCACAGGCACTACTTGGCAGGCCAGAACTCCCAGCAAGGAAGTACAGGGGAGCTGAGGGTGCAGTCTTTGTGTCCGTGAGACATCAGAACAGGAGCCAAACTCTATTTAAGCCCTTGGAGATCTTCCTCAAGCAGGGGGACACAGCACACAGCAATGTCCTTGTCCTTTCCTTGGCAGAAACAGCTAATGCAGGCCAACCCCCAGACAGCACACAGCAAAATGGCAGTACTCCTCCTCAAGTTTCTCCAGCTCTTCCCCTTGGCAAAGGTTCATCTTTATTCCAGAACTAGTCTAAAGTTCTGGGGTTTTAGGTCTAATACTTATACCCCAAAATGTTCATGTTCTCTTTGTGCAAGGGTCTCTGAGCCCAATCCAAACAAGTTCTGTCCTCGCTGGTGTAGTATGACCACAGGGGAGGAGACAGCATTGTGCAAGGGAGACAGGTGCAAGGAAATTACCTCTCACTACTCTAAATTCAGACAAGCCCCATTCAGCTCGGCTCTGAGTCATCCAGGAAGGGCCAGACACACCTCAACCCCCCCAGTGGCTGTCTACAGTGAATGCACATCCTCAGCACCTGTCACTCCAAAACCAGACAGTCAATACGCAAACAGGCAGAGGCACACAGAATGGTTAAACAAGAAAATGCCTACTCTCTTAAAGTGGCATTTTCAAACATACAATTTGAAAACCATCTTTACTAAAAGATGTGTTATTAAATTCTGAGTTCAGAGAGCCTAAACTTTATTTCTCTATCTTGTCCCAATGGGAAATTATATTTATAAGATGTTATAAATAACTCCCATTCTATCCTATGGAGCAAAATAGCCTTTCAATAGTGAAAAACGAAATTGGCAGTATTTCACTATCAGGACATGTCACACACACCAGTACATGTCCTACCTTTCACATACACTGCACCCTGCCCAGGGGGGTACCTTGGGCCAACCATAGGGGTGCCTTACATGTAAAAAAGGGAAGGTTAGGGCCTGGCAAATGGGTGCACTTGCCAAGTCGAAATGGCAGTTCACAAACTGCGCACAGACACTGCAGTGGCAGGTCCGAGATACCTATTCAGGGCTACTCATGTGGGTGGCGCAATCAGTGCTGCAGGCCCACTAGTAGCCTTTGATTTACATGCCCTGGCACACTAAGTGCACTGTACTAGGGGCTTACCAGTAAATCAAATATGCCAATCATGGATAACCAATCATGTTCACAATTTATACAGAGAGCATATGCGATTTAGCACTGATCAGCAGTGGTAAAGTGCCCAGAGTCCTATAGCCAACAACAACAGGTCAGGAAAAAATAGGAGGAAGAAGCAAAATGTTTGGGGGTAACCCTGCAAAAAAGGCCAAGTCCAACAGAGCCCCATTGGGTCTCCTTTGCCTTTAGGTGGTGCAAAAGGATTTCTTCTGAAGTTTTCAACATCAGTAATGGCTAGGTAAAATAATGAAGATGTAGTTCCTTTTTAATGAAAAACATATATGTGTGAAACTTTGATTTTTTTTCTGGTGATTTTTGTAAACATCTAAAATGATAATAAACTGTATGTATCCTCATGTAAAGCGCTCTGATACCTCCGGGTCTAGCCAGCGCTATATAAAACTCTGCAAATAAATAAATGTTTCGCTATACATTTCTGTAGTCATTATACTTGTTTGTATAGTTTGTAATCCATTACTGTAGCCTACTTCCTGTATTCTGTCCTTGGTTTATGTAATTGTGAGAGAATATGTGTGTGAGATAGAGAGAGAGATTGTGTGTGTGTGTGTGTGTGTGTGTGTACGAGAAACTTGCTTTGAATTTTTCGTTTGATAGATGTTCACAATCTGTCAGTGTTTACCTTACTACAAATCAAGCAAGCCACTACTTCAGAATACATTTTAAAAATCCTATTGGTTCTGACTCTGCTACAAGGTTGTTTTTAAAATCAAATGTCTCCCATATATTGTTTTGGTGTGATATTTCATCTACAATTATACGCTCTAAAAATTTAAATGAGGGCATACAAAATGTAAACTTACTTTTAATTTACGAGTGTTATGATGCTGTTATTAATTTAGATTATTTTTTTCAAAAGTCAGGCAGCAAGTTTGAAGCTATCTAATTTAGAAATCGCATTCTGTAATAGAACAAATTAAATAGCTGAACAAGCATTGGCAATGCTAATAGATCTGGTTTATAAGTGAAATGGCCTCTTCAGTCACTTGTGATCATACAAGCAATCTGTCTCTCAGTCTTGCACTAACTGATTCATTCATCCACCAGTGAATCGTTCTTATTTTCAATCACTTAACCACCCACAATAAAACGCACATAAATGAGAAATTTAAAGTTTAAAACAAAAAGGAAAACAGGCCACAGCTTCAATGAGAAGGGCATATTCATGCAATAAAAAATAAAAAAATTAAACATAGCAGTGGGCACCCATCTTGCAATAGTACTCTACATAGTGTATATATATATTTTTTAAAGTTCTAACCTTATTGCAAGTATAGAAGGCATATTTATTTATTTTGAAGGTTTTATATAGCGCGAACAAGACCCTTGTGGGTATCAGAGCGCTTTACAAGGTAAATATAGGAAACAAACAGGTATATAGTAAATAACATAATTTTCCATACAATCAAGCATCGTAAACATAGCTCATGTGAATTCAGCCATGAGGAGCGATTTCACTTCTTTTTTGAAAGATACAGTGAAGGGATTCAGTCTAGTTTCTGGGGGCAGTGCATGTTATGTTATGTATATGTTATGTATATGTTGGCCATTATAGAGTGGTAACACAACGAGACACTATTCACAATACCATTCCAAGATGACTGCTCAGTGAACATCGCTCTGTGCAATGACAGATAATATCATTACAGGATGAAAGCACAGATTAGAAGCAGTGGCCGTGCGGGGTGCTGTGCAATGCAGATGAAATGTGCGGAAAGGGCATGACCCAGTAACACTATCTTGGGAGCAGCAAGAGGTTCTAAATAACTAACTAAATAAAATATATAGATAGAAAGAAAGTAAGAAATGAACGAGACCTAAAAGTAGAAAATGGAATGATAAAGGATAGGCCTATTTGACCCATGCACTAGGGGCGTGGCTAACCTAGAAGACCAGAAGTCTTGAGTTAGGGTGCTCTGAAGCCCCTGTGTCATACTTCATCATCCTGTGCTCTCCCCTAGAATTGATACACTAAATATGGGTACTGGTGTGCTGAAGCACTTGTGAAGTGAATCAGAAGGTAAGAGTGGTTGTCTTGTCAACCTGCTACAGCTGGGTACCTCGGCGGGGCCGGCCGCAAAGATGGCGACCAGGATCCAATGTAGGCATCTCTGGAGTACTGAGGATGCCGTCCATTCCTGGCTGCCTAGTGCAAGTTCTGGAAGGAGAGGATACTGCAGCACCAGCAGAGAGATGAGACACCAGAGTGAAGGACTCAAGGTGAGTGCAGAGAGGGTCTCCGTGTTGCTGCTGCACTGGTTGGGATGAGGGATGTGGGGGACGTGCTGTGGCTGGAATGAACACAGGAACCCCAGCATGCCCGGACCTGCACAGTGAGAATGGGCAGCCTACATTCCATGTGTTGAATGGTGCATCCGAGCAGAATAGCAGAGCCTTAGCAGGCAAGGGGGAAATGCCCCTGGCTCTCCCGAGCCTGCGAATTGAAAGTGTGGACCCTTGAGGGCCTGGCAGTGCCTGGCACATGTGCAGCTCCTACTGAGACCAGACTGAAATATGTGCATTGAGTGGGCCCTATCTGGGGCACCCCCACAGAAGCAGAGACTACTCAATAGAACCTGAGATCAGAGGCTAACTGTGCAATACTCTGTCCACTCCAGAATCCTACCCACCGGATACACGTTGGGGACACACAATGGGAACAAAACTGAGATTTTGTGCTGCTTAGCTAATAAAGTCCCCATGAAACTTCCTTCGAACGTCTGGCCGCTGACAAAGGATGTCGAGCTAAGAGACTCAGAGATGTTCCGCAACCTGGGGGTCATCTTTGACAATAAGCTATCCATGGTGAGCCATGTAAATAAAGTTGCTGCCATATGCTTTGCACTTCTTCAGCGTTTAAGGAAACTCCTGCCGCTCTTGCCCTCCCAAGCTAAAAATTTGATTGTGCGAAGTGTGATACTAAGTAGGCTTGACTATTGCAACGCTTTGTTGCTAGGAATACTGGACTATGTGGCAAACAGATTTTACAGAGTTCAAGCAGTAGCTGCAAAATTGGCTTTAAACAGGCCAAGAATATCATCTACCTCCAGCGCTATGAAGGAACTTCACTGACTCCCAACAAAACAATGGATAGCCTTCAAATTTCTTTGCATAGTTTTTAAAGTGCTTCAGGGCAAAGGCTCTTTGCCCCTGCAAAGAAGATTAAAAAGGCATATTCCCAAAAAACACCTTTCCTCAGCAACTGCGAATCTCATCGGTGTTACAAAATTTCGCAAGACAGGGTGGTCAAGCTTTTATGGTCAAAGCAGATAAACTCTGGAATAGTCTACCAGCTTGTTTAAGATCTGCAGCTGACCTAAACTCAGGAACAGACTACCATCTGCTTTAAGATCTGCAGCTGACCTACTGTACTTCAGAAAAGCCAGAAAAACCTGGCTCTTCCTGTGTAACTATCTTTCACTGATCTGGTCTACCTCGATAGCAGTTTATTCGCTCTTTGTCTAAATAGAGGCTCTCAGTGCCAGGTTACATGTATAATGATAGTGCGCTCTATAAATGTTATAAGTAACTAAAACTAAAACAGCAGCTTACACCTTCTGATGAAGACCTACCACCCTAGAGTATCCCCCTAACCTACTAACATCACTGGCCTACCTGCATCCATGTAGGAGGCATACATTGGGAATGAGCAGAAGAGAATGGACCCCCCTAGGGGCAGAACACATGAGGTGCTCTTTAAAGAGGCAGGCACAGAGTCGAGGGAGCACAGCAGACCAGAACATTTGGCTAGTGTTTGGGCCTTCAATCAATCAATCAGGGATTTGTGAAGCGCACTACTCAGCCGCGAGGGTCTCAAGGTGCTAGGGTCGGGGGGGTTTTGCGCAGCTTTGACTTATCCGAAGAGCCAGGACTTGAGGCTCTTGCTGAATACTTGTAGTGTGGGGGTTTGTCTGATGCTGAGTGGGAGTTCGTTCCAGGTCTTGGCTGTGATGTAGGAGAAGGATCGCCCTCCCACTCTGGCTCTGCGGTTGCGAGGGATTTTGGCTAGGGCAAGATCGGCGGATCACAGTCTTCTCTTGGGTGTGTAGAAGGAGATTCTTTTGTTGAGGTATTGGGGTCTGATGTTGTGGAGGGATTTGTAGGTGTGGGTGAGGAGCTTGAAGGTCACTCTCTTTTTGACGGGGAGCCAGAGGAGTTCTCATAGGTGTTGGGTAATGTGGTGTTGTCATGGGATGCCGAGGCCAAGTCTAGCTGCGGCGAGTAGTTTGAGGACCAGAGATTTGTTTATTCCTGCGTAGAGGGCATTCCCATAGTCCAGTCTGCTGGTTATGAGTGCATGGGTGATGGTCCTCCTGGATTTGGGGGATCCACTTGAAGGTCTTGCGGAGGATGCGGAGGGTGTTGAAGCAGGTGGAGGATACGCCGTTGATCTGTCGTTGCATGGTGAGGGAGGCTTCGAGTATGATGCTGAGGTTGTGAGCATGGTCTGTGGGAGGTTTGCCGAGGGTAGGGGGCCACCAGGTGTTGTCCCATGCTGAGGGGGTTGATCCGAGGACGAGGACTTCCATTTTCTCTGAGTTAAGCTTTAGGCAGCTATTGCTCATCCAGGAGGCGACGTCTTTTATACCTTCCTGGAAGCTGTGTCTGGTGATGTCGGGTTCGTTGGTGAGGGAGAGGATGAGATGGGTGTCGTCGGCGTAGGATACTATGCTGAGTCCGTGATTTCTGACAATGGTGGCGAGAGGGGCCATGTAGATGTTGAAGAGCGTGGGGCTGAGTGATGATCCTTGGGTTACTCCACAGCTGATCTCTGTGGGTTCGGAGAGGAAGGGTGGGAATATGATTCTTTGGGTTCGGCTGGTGAGGAAGGAGTGAATCCAGTCGAGGGCTGTTCCCCCAATGCCGGCGTTGTGGAGTCTGGGGGTTAGTGTGCGGTGGGAGACGGTGTTAAGGGCTGCTGAGAGGTCTAGTAGGATGAGGGCTGCCATGTGGCCTTGGTCGAGGAGGGTGCAGATGTCGTCCATGGTGGCTAAGAGGGCGGTTGATGGGTGGAGTTGAGGACTCCTCTGTGATCTTGTTCCAGTTCCTGTGTGAGGAGTGAGGTGTGGGCCTGCGTGTGGTGGGCTTGGAGAAGGTGAAGTGGACGCAGTGGTGGTCTGTCCAGATAGGTTGCGTGGTGTGACTGAAGCGGATGTTGTGTCCTCCAGCGAAGATGGGGTCGAGGGTATGTCCTGCCTTGTGGGTGGGGGTGGTGACGAGCTGTCTCAGTCCGATGTTGGCGAGGTTGTCCAGGAGGGCGGTGGAGTTGGGGGCGTTGGGGTTGTCGAGGAGGAAGTTCAAGTCTCCGAGGAATATGTAGTCCGTGGATGCGATGGTGTGGGGTGCGATGAGGTCTGTGATGGAAGTGGTGAACCTGGCGCGCGGACCAGGAGGTCTGTAGACAAGGGTGCCACGTAGAGTCGTTCTGGGGTTGATCTGGATCTGGAAATGAAGGTGTTCCATGGGGGACGTGGAGTCGTTCGTGCTAGATGTGGTGAGTCGGAGGGAGTTTTTGTTTACGATGGCGAGACCGTCTCCTGGGGGGTTGGGGCGGTCCTTCCTCTGGATCTTGCATCCGTCGGGGATGGCGGTTGCGATGTTGGGTGCGCAGCTGGTGTTGGTCCAGGTTACAGTGAGGAAGGCGATGTCGGGCAAGAGGGTGCTGCGGGGGCTGAGGAGGTCCCAGATTTCTACTGCATGTCTGTGCAGGGAGTGCTCGTTGAGGAGGATGCAGCTCACGGGTTCGGGTGCGCTGGTGTCCTGTGGGTTGGTGGTGGCGGTGGGCATCCGGAGGTGGGTGAAGGTATGGCAGCAGTGTCGGCAGGAGAACTGGCCTTGGGTGGTGTTCAGTGTTGACAGCTGGCAGTTGTTGATTCTTCTGGGGTTGAGTACATGGAGAGTTGCTGAGTCATAGCGCTGGTGGGTCGGAGGACCAGGGTTCCTGGAGCTGGTTGTGGGTGGGTCACAGACGGGCGCAGACGGGCTTGCCTTTGGTGCGCCAGTGGCGCGGCCACCATTAAGTAGGGGTAGAGGGAGGGTGGGAACAGCTGGGAGGTGGGAGGGGGAGGGGCCGCTGGGGCAGCAGCGGCTGGAAGCAGGAAAAAGGAAGGGGGAGCTTCTTCTCACACAAGGCAGTGAAAAAAAGGGAGCGAAAAAGGCACAATCAAGAAAAAAGGAAAGTAGGGAAGCACAATAAAATGAAAAAATGAAGGAGGCAAAGCGAGCCGAGATGACCAGAAGTCAAGACAAAAGGCAGAAAGGAGTGTCCTGGGGACTCGAACCGTGCCCTGCTGCACGGGAGGCAGGGGCACTAGCTGACAGAGCTGAGGCGGAGCTGCGTGCTGGGAAAGCAGAGCCCAGGGGGTCTTGCTCGAGCTCAGCGTGCAGCGGCCGCCATTAAGTAGGGGGAGGGCGGGAACAGCTGGGAGGCGGGTGCAGGAGGGGCCGCATGGGCAGCAGTGGTGGGAAGCGGGAAAAAGGAAGGAAAAGCTTCTTCTCATACAACGCAGCGAAAAAAAGGAAGTGAAAAAGGCACAATCAAGAAAAAAGGAAAGTAGGCAAGCACAATAAAATGAAGCACAATGAAAGCACTATAAAATGAAAAAAAGAAGCACAATAAAATGAAAAAATGAAGGAGGCAAAGCGAGGCGAGATGACCAGAAGTCAAGGCAAAAGGCAGAAAGGAGAGTCCTGGGGACTCGAACCGTGCTCTGCTGTGCGGGAGGTAGGGGCACTAGCGGACAGAGCTGAGGCAGTGCTGCGTGCTGGGAGAGCAGAGCCCAGGGGGTCTTGGGAGTGGCTTTGAGGCACCTGGGTTTTTGGCGCTCTGGGCACTCATAGGCTGGTATAGAACCTCCCAAATGAATCAGCAGTGAAAATGGATCATTACACATACTGCGGTGGAGGTGGCAATCGAAGGACTCAGGAGGGGGATGATAAGCCTCCTTCTCCTCCCTCGGAGTCATCTAGCGTTCAGATCCTAGTGTCAATTAAGCACTTCAAGCAGGCACTGGAACACACAGAGGACACAATATCCATCATGGTTAATCTGCTGAGAGCTGACCTCTGCAATGTCAATGAGCATTTTCTGGCTATGGAACAACATGTGGCTCAACTAACGAAATTAGTAGAAGAGCTTCGAAAACAACCCGCACTATCAAGAACTGAACAATATACCTTGATGAGAGGCTTGAGGATGCCGAGGGTACATCCAAGAAATGCAACCTGTGCTTTGAAGGCCTCCAGGAATGGGTTGGGGGGATATTTTGGCATTATTAATTGAAAGCTTCCTCAAAAGCATAATGGATTAGGACAAGCTCTCCCCATCTTTGTTGTTGAAAGAGTACATAGGGATTTGATCCCCATACTACCCAGGGGAGTGCCCTCAAGAGCTATGATAGCCCACGTATTTGACTGTGAGGGCAAATACGGTATTGTGAGGTGGCCTAGAAGATGGATGGACCCTAAGTTTGATGACCACATCAACTTCATCTTCCCTAACTACACAAAGAAGGTATAAGCCCAGAGAAAGTCGTCCCAGGAGGTGAAGCAATAACTGAAAAAGCTCAACATCCGATGTATGTGTCTGTACCTGCCAAGTTGCGCGTAATCTATGAGGGACAGACACAATTCTTCACAAACCCAGAAAATGTTGGGTATTGGCTTGAGAGTGTTTGTGCAGTGGGGTCACTTTGGAGGCCTGGACACATTCGGCCTGGTTCACAAAGGGCCTTTGCACTCGTGGTGGAAACCTCACAGTCGTGGGGAGTCCTTGCACTCAGGGCAAAATCTCCAAAATGAGAACTCTCATTGCGGAGACTCCCCCATGACTGCGGATCCTCTGCCATGAGTGCAGAGGCCCTTTGTGAATCAGGTCCAAGGAGTGCAAATCCAGGACCCCAGCAGACCCAGAAGATCAAAAGAAAGGAAAAGGTGGGTAAGAAGGTGGAGCAACCTGCTCCTCAGGTCAAGGTCAGGTCAGATGGCACTCTCGAACTGGTTGATGACATGAAGCCTTCTGCTTCTGGTACCCCTGTTCAGATCGGAGTGGAGAGCTCTCTGGCAAATGCTCTGATGCCCTGAGAGATGGCAAGGCCAGTGGGGACAGAAATGTATGGATGTCTTTGTACTTCGATTATGCAACTTGAATCAAATTATATGCATGAGCTGTTATTCCTATTTCAGTTGGTCTTTATAATGACTGCTGTGTTGGGCAGCTTCACTGGAAAAATTTAAAAATAAAGATGATAAAAAAAGGCCTTGTCATTGATGTGCCTCAATTTTCAAGCAAATGTGCACATGTGACTAGGCAAAACGTCATCACACATAAGGCAATAGAGTAAATGGCGGAAGTGTGCTGTCTGGGTGTGTGATGGAACCAAGCATTCCGTTGTAACGCATGCAGATACAACGCAGCCGTTACAATGCAAATGCCATTACCACGCATAACCTTTACCATGCATTGTTTTCAACGCATATGCCTTTACTGTAGAAGATGTGGGTAAGTGAAATGAAACACACTTGGAGCTGAGAGAAGTAATCAGTGTATTTATTCACTGAAAGCGGCAAGTGTGCACAAGAAGGTCCAAGGATGTAATGTCTCCCAACCGCCAAGCCACTCTATATATATTCCCCCAACCGTTAAATAACAACAACCCCCACCACGAGCATAACTCGTTGAGACATCAAGCATATTCTGGAATAGGCACGAGTACGACAAGGTTGTCGCACTCGTGGCTATCTCGTACATAGCATACGTAATGACATTCACTGATAACTTCTTTCAGGTCTGCACGTTACTTCGTTACTGATCCATTCATTTGGGCGTTGCCATTTTTTACCTCAATTCAACATGCCACTGTCCATACTGTCTGTTCATTAAACTTCCGTCTTTCCATCCATGTAAAAAATATCTGAAACGGACGAAAAGATGGAAGTTTGATGAAAAGAAACTACCTGTATCAAAGGGAACTTATCAAAGACAGTATGGACAGTGGCATGTTGAATTGAGGCAAAAAATGGCGATGCCCAAATGAATGGATCAGTGACGAAGTAACGTGCAGACCTGAAAGAAGTTATCAGTGATTGAGGAATTAAGAAAGACCAGGATGACCATAATATTTTGATTTGAGAGCCCTGAAGAAGTGCAATTGCGCGCGAAACACGCTTTGGCTGTATTGCTGTATCAAATGAATTATCCAAAGAAGGAATAAAATAAGAAACAAAACGAGTACTAATTATTATAACTTGTTGATTTCTCAGTAAATTGATGTTTATTTGTTTATATATATATATATATATATATATATATATACATACACACACACATATATATATATATATATATCACTGAAAAAACCATAGGTTTCCAGGCACGTTATAGTTAGAAATTAGCATTTAAAAAACCTTACAAATTCACTGAAAAAACCATAGGTTTTAGGGACAGTTATGGTTAGTTGGACATTGCACTCGTACAAAACCCGTGAAATTCCCCCGTTATAGTTAGTTCAGCTAACTATAACTCGCGCCCCCGCAATGCACTGCTGATGACATCACATATTACATCACTCATGACATGGTCAGTGACATCACTGATGACATCACTGATGACATCTCAAATGACATCACTGATGACATCATGCAGTGACTGTGTGTTTCTATAAAGTTTAAATATGTTTAATATATATGCCAAGGTGTATTGAATAATGAGTGGGTGTATAAGTGTCTGGATGGATGATTTAGTAGGTGCGTGACTGACTCTATAAGTGAGTGATTAAACGTATCTTACTGAATGCATGGATTAGTGACTAAACTGTGTGAATGTCTGTATCCGTCTGTCTGTTGCTGTGTAAGCGGCTGCATGGGTTTGTGAATAGCTACATGAGTGTCTATATGAGTTATTGATTGGTTGTCTGAGTATCTGTATGGGTGCCTGACTGTTTGTGTGGGTGGGGTGTGTGTGACTCTGTGCTTAGATGTGTGAGTGGGTGATTCACTGGGTGCAAGGTTTCAAGAGTGCATCTGTGATGGACTGTATGGGTGGGTGAGTGTGTGTATGGGTGTGTTAGTGAGTGAATGTATGTCCCAGTGGTACATGTGTGAGTAACTACATATGTGAAAGGCAGTATATATGTGTGTTGGAGTATATATGTGTGTTGGAGTATATAAATAGCTATAGGAGAGGTGTGGTGCAGCGGCCAGGGCAGCTGACTTCAGAGCACAGGGTTCACTGTTCGATCCCCGGCTCCGTCGTCAGCGCAGCTCAGCACCATGTGACTCTGGGCAATAGCTCACTTAATTTCCACGACGGCCCCCAGCGCCTTGAGATCCGTAAAGGGTGAGTAGTTCGCTTTACAAAAATGGATTTACATTTACATATATAAGCGAGAGTGTGTGATTGTGAGAGTGGCTGTATGGATGAGTGTGTGCTTGTATCAGTGATTGTATAAGAACGTAAGAATGTGCTAGTATTTGTATGAGTAAGTGAGCTGGTGTGTGTATAACTGTATAGGTGAGTAAATGGCAGTGTGTTTAATTATTTGCATGACTGACTAGGTGTGTGAGTACCTCTATGGATGAGTGGCGGTGTTTGAGTGTCTATATAGGAGTTTGAGTGCATATGATAGTCCTGTACTCAGTGACCATAAGTATGAGTGACTGTACGAGTGAGTGGATGTGTGTGTAGACCTAAGAATCAGTGAGTGGGTATGTAGTTATTGGTGTTGGAGTGTCTATGGTTTTGCGAATGGCAGTCTGTAATTTAGAGTGGGTGTATCAAAGGTTATACTAGGGTGTGAGGAGGTGCATCAGATTATCATGTGGATGATGTCATCAGTGATGTCATCAGTGATGTCATTTGAGATGTCATCAGTGATGTCATCAGTGATGTCACTGACCATGTCATGAGTGATGTAATATGTGACGTCATCAGCAGTGCATTGCGGGCGCAAGTTATAGTTAGCTGAACTAACTATAACGGGGAATTTCACGGGTTTTGTACGAGTGCAATGTCCAACTAACCATAACTGTCCCTAAAACCTATGGTTTTTTCAGTGAATTTGTAAGGTTTTTTAAATGCTAATTTCTAACTATAACGTGCCTGAAACCTATGGTTTTTTCAGTGAATTTCAAAGGTTTTTTAAATGCTCATTTCTAACTATAACGCCCCTAAAACCTATGGTTTTTTCAGTAAATTTCAAAGGTTTTGTAAATGACAATTTTTAAATGTATTAATTGTTATATTTATTTTTTTGATACTGATTTACTACATTTTTTTAAACTATTTATTTTTAGATATTTTATTTATTAAATTACATTGTAATTACATTATACATTACATTACAAAATATACTTTCTCTGAATGAATTACTTTAGTTTAAATAGTTTGCAAATAGGCAATAGAGTTTTAAGTACAGTAGTTACAGTTGTTGCAATGGGCAACACAATTTCAAACACAATGCAACATTGAGCTGAATGTGAATTTCTAGTTAAATGCAATTAGTTACTTTATGGATTACTTTTCTAACCACAGGACTGGATCCTAGATTCAGTCCTGGGACATCTCCTGTAAACAGTTGAGTAAAAGCGTTTTGGTTACAGTAGTGATTTTTAAGGAATATTATTGTATTTTAAAAGTTGACACTTAGAAACTTTTTCACATAGAATCACCAATGTTATCCTATGGGAGGAAATTCACTTAGCAGGTAAGTAGTGTTATCGTTACTTTTTCTGACTCAGTGTTGGATCCTGGATCCAGCACTGGTGCATTTCCTGTAAACAGTTGAAAGAATGCGTTTAAGTCATACAGGCGATTTTTAAGGAATATTTGTAATTTGTGAAAATCGACACTTTGAAACATTTCTGCTGAAAACCAGACAATGGATTCCTATGGAAGGAAATATAAGTTACTGGTAAGTACGGTTAAAATTACTTTTCAGGGTCAGTGCTGGGCTAAAAGATGCAGCACTGGGTTCTCTCCTGATAACAGGTGAGTAAATCGGAATTCGTAGTTCGGTTGATTTTAGAGGAATATTATAAAGTTCCAAAACTCCACACTTAGAAGAATTTCCAAGTGAAACCAGTCAATGTTAGCCTATGAAAGGAAATTCAAGTTACTGGTAAGTACGGTTAGAATTACTTTTCAGGACCAGTACTGGGCTGAAAGATGCAGCACTGAGGTCTCTCCTGATAACAGGTGAGTAAATCGGAATTTGTATTTCGGCTGATTTTAGAGGAATATTATAAAGTTTCAAAAATCGACACTTAGAAGAATTTCCAAGTGAAACCAGTCAATGATATCCTATGGAAGGAAATTCAAGTTACTGGTAAGAACAGTTAAAATTACTTTTCAGGATCAGTACTGGGCTGAAAGATGCAGCACTGAGGTCTCTCCTGATAACAGGTGAGTAAATCGGAATTCGTAGTTCGGCTGATTTTAGAGGAATATTTGTATGTTTCAAAAATCGACACTTAGAAACTTTTTCAGCAAAAAGCAGGCAATGATATCCTATGGAAGGAAATTCAAGTTACTGGTAAGTACGGTTAAAATTACTTTTCAGGATCAGTGCTGGGCTAAAAGATGCAGCACTGGGTTCTCTCCTGATAACAGGTGAGTAAATCGGAATTCGTAGTTCGGCTGATTTTAGAGGAATATTTGCACAATGGTGAAGGGAGGGGCGGGGCCTGAGGTGACATCTGTGCAAACGCGCCCCGTGGCGCGTTTTAAGTTGGGGATTAAGTCCCCTTGAATCATGAGGGTCCCTGGGGGCCAACTAGTCCACCAGGAACCTCCAGTATGCGCCAGGGGCTGCGTTGCAGAGACGTGTACAGATGCCACACCCCTTTTACACCTCTCTGCAACGCAGCTCTGTGGCGCTTTCTGGACGTACCTGTTGGGCTAGTTGGCCCCCAGGGACCCTCAGGATTGAAGGGGATTTAATTCCCCATCTTAAAACACGCCACGGGCCTGTTTGCACACATGTCACCTGAAGCCCCGCCCCCTCCCTTCACCACTGTGCAAACGCGCCCCGTGGCGCGTTTTAAGTTGGGGGATTAAGTCCCCTTGAATCCTGAGGGTCCCTGGAGTCCAACTAGCCCACCATGTACTTCCAAAGCGCCACAGAGCTGCGTTGCAGAGAGGTGTAAAAGGGGTGTGGCCTCTGTACACCTCTCTGCAACGCAGCCCCTGGCGCATACTGGAGGTTCCTGGTGGGCTAGTTTGCCCCAGGGACCCCCAGTATTCAAGGGGAATTACTTCCCCTTCTCAAAACGCGCCAGGGGGCACGTTTGCAGACTGCTGCAGGGAGGGGGCGGGGCCTCCGGCACGATGCCGGGCTTTTTTGGGGGGATTGGGAGGGGGGCTGCGTGGCCCCCCTTCCCTTGGCCACTTTTGGCCCCGGGGACCCCATCCCCTGGGGCCTGAGCATTTTATTTTTTTTTTAAATTAAAAAAAAAAAACGGGAAGGGGGTTGCGTGGCCCCCCTTCCCTGGGCCTGTATTGGCCCCGGGGACCCCATCCCCCAGGGCATGCCCTCAATTTTTATTTTTTTAATTTGGAGGGGGCTGCGTGGCCCCCTCCTCAGGCCATTTAAGGCCCCGGGGACCCCATCCCCCGGGGCCGGCCTTACCTTTTTTTTTTTTTTTATAATTTGGGGAGGGGGCTGCGTGGCCCCCTCCCTGGCCTATGGCCCCGGGGACCCCATCCCCCGGGGCCTGGCCTCTGGTTGGGGACTGTGGGGGTCCCCAATCCCCCACAGTCCCGCCGGCTCCCCGTGTCCTATGGGAGCCGGCATTGCTTTTCCACATGGGGAGCAGCTAACATGCTGCTCCCCATGTGGAAAGCAATTGGGTTGCATTTTGAAAGAGAGAGCAGGTTTCCTGCTCTCTCTTTCAAAATGCAAACAAGATTGCTATGACAGGACGGGAGCCGCGAGGCTCCGTCCTGTCATAGCAAACTACAGTGTCCCGAGGGTAGGCACCCCGGGACACTGCAGGAGCCGGCCCTGGGGGTGGCGGTCCCCAGGGCCATCAAGGGCTCCCGGAGGGGGCCGCGCGGCCCCCTCCCTTCCAGTGCACAGCCCCGGGGAGGTGGTGGTCCCCGGGGCTTTGGGGGTCCGTAACGGACCCCCATATTCAAATCTTTAGTGCCCCGGGGAGGTGGCGGTCCCCGGGGCGTGTGGGGGGGCTGGAGCCCCCCCACACAGGTCAAAAAGTTTAAAAAAGAAGCCCCGGGGAGGTGGCGGTCCCCGGGGCAGCGGGAGGGCAAAGAGCCCTCCCGCACCATTATTTTTTAAGCCCCGGGGGTGACGGTCCCCGGGGCTTGGGAGCCTTAGAGGCCCCCACATATTAAAAAGAAACCCTGCATGCCCCCGGGACTTGGCCCACCCGGGGGCCAATTAACTAACTGAGCGCGGGAGACCGCGCTTCGTTTTTCTCGGCAAGATCCGCGCACCCTGAGCGCATCCCGCCGGTTTTTTTTTTAAATGCTTTTTCTGCCCAGGGGGTCCTTGTGGGACCCCCTGAGCAGACCTAGGGAGTCAGGGTGTTTCTACCCTGCCCCTTTGTGCGTTTGCGCACTTGTTTCTTCTGGGTTTTTTTTCTAATCGGCAGGATCCGCGCACCCTGAGCGAATCCTGCCGATTTTCAAAAAAATGCTTTTTCTGCCCAGGGGGTCCTTGTGGGACCCCCTGAGCAGACCTAGGGGGTCAGGGTGTTTCTACCCTGCTCCCTTTTTGCGCACTTGTTTCTGTCCCTCGGTTCTACCGAGGGACAAAATGGCTGCCAACACTTCCTGATTTGGAGTGTTGACAGCCAATTAGCATGCAGCTCGTGATCGGGAGGGTGCGCGAATCCGACGCGGCCATAGATATATATGTGATTTTCCTTTTGATTTTCTCTGGAACTACTGAACGGATTTACACCATTTAACAAAAGGGTTCTTTCTGAACCAAGAACTACCTCTTTGCCAAATTTGGTGTAATTCCGTTCAACAGTTCAGGCTGTAGCCGTGTCTAAAGTTTCCTATGGGAAAATGAATGGGGAAAACATGTTTTGGGACCCCCCTTTTTTCTCGGCCCCCGCTTGACGAATCACCCCGAAACTTTCAGGGTAGGAGCGGACCGGAGCGTGCCATAAAGTTTGAAAATTTCGCGAAGATTCGTCAACCGGCAAGAGAGTTATTTCAAATAGAATGTCACGGATTTCCTATGGAAAATAGGTCCTAACTATAACTATCTACTGGCGACTGCCAGTAGATATATATATATATATATATATATATATATATATATATATATATATATATATATATATATATATATATATATATCACTGAGAAAACCATAGGTTTCAGGGACGTTATAGTTAGAAATTAGCATTTAAAAACCTTAGAAATGTCCAACTAACTATAACGTCCCTGAAACCTATGGTTTTCTCAGTGAATTTCAAAGGTTTTTTAAATGCTAATTTCTACCTATAACGTCCCTGAAACCTATGGTTTTTTCAGTAAATTTCAAAGGTTTTTTAAATGCTAATTTCTAACTATAACATCCCTGAAACCTATAGTTTTTCAGTGAATTTCTAAGGTTTTTTAAATGCTAATTTCTAACTATGCCTACAGAGGTAAGACATGTGCAGAAAGAGGAAGAAAGGCGCAGAAAGAAGCAAGAGAAATGCAGAAAGAGGCAACAGAAGTCCAGAAAGAGGAAGAAAGGTGCAGAAAGAAGCAAGAGATATGCAGAAAGAACCACCAGAGGTGCAGAAAGAGGCCTTGTTGCAAAGTCATCCTGTGCCCCCAACATTTTGCTGACAGGTACTGGTGGTAACTGACTCTGACTAACCAGGCCTGGAGGCAGTGCTATGCCAAAGACACTTAGAATACAGTGAAAACACCTACATACACTAGGGAACACTATGGGTTGGGGTACCCCTGTGATTGGTATTACCTCCCCTGTAAGGCCCTATTACATAATAACTACCTCTAAGTCAGAGGTGCAGAAAGAGGAAAGAGAAGTACAGAAAGAAGCAACAGAGGTGCCGAAAGAGGCAAGAGAGGTGCAGAAAGAAGCAAGTGAAGTGCAGAAATAGGCAACATAGTTGCAGCAAGAGGCAAGAGAGGTGCAGAAACAAGCAAGAGAAGTGCAGAAAGAGGCAAGAGAATTGCTGAAAGAAGCAACAGAGGTGTAGACAGAAGCAAGAGAAGTGCAGAAAAAGGCAAGTGAGGTGCAGAAAGAAGCAAGAGCAGTGCAGAAAGAACCAACAGAGGTGCAAAAAGAGGCAAGAGGGGCGCAGAAAGAGAAAAGAGGGGTGCAGAAAGAGGCAAGAGATCGGCAGAAAAAAGCAACAGAGGTTCTGAAAGAGGCAAGTAAGGTGCAGAAAGGGGCAAGAGATCTGCAGAAAAAAGCAACAGAGGTGCTGAAAGAGGCAAGTGAGGTACAGAAAGAAGCAAGAGAGGTGCAGAAAGAGGCGAGAGGGGTGTAGAAAGAAGCAAGAGCAGTGCAGAAAGAGGCAACAGAGGTGCAGAAAGATGCAAGAGAGGTGCAGAAACTAGCAAGAGAAGTGCAGAAAGAGGCAAGAGAGTTGCTGAAAGAAGCAACAGAGGTGTAGAAAGAAGCAAGAGAAGTACAAAAAGAGGCAAGTGAGGTGCAGAAAGAAGCAAGAGCAGTGCAGAAAGAGGCAAGAGAGTTGCTGAAAGAAGCAACAGAGGTGTAAAAAGAGGCAAGAGGGGTGCAGAAAAAGGTAGGAGGGGCACACAAAGAGGCAAGAGAGGTGCAGAAAGAGGCAGGAGGGGTGCAGAAAGAAGGACGAGAAGTGCAGAAAGAAGTAACAGAGGTGCTGAAAGAGGCGCGAAGGGTGCAGAAAGAGCAAGAGAAGTGCAGAAAGAGGCAACAGAGGTACAGAAAGAGGCAAGAGAGGTACAGAAACAGACAGGAAAGGTGCAGAAAGAGGGAACAGGGATGCAGAAAGAGGCAAGAGAGGTGCAGAAAGGGAAAAGGGGTTCAGAAAGAGGAAAGAGATCTGCAGAAAAAAGCAACAGAGGTGCTGAAAGAGGCAAGTGAGGTGCAGAAAGGGGCAAGAGATATGCAGAAAAAAGCAACAGAGGTGCTGAAAGAGGCAAATGAGGTGCTGAAAGAAGGAAGAGAGGTGCAGAAAGAAGCAATAGAAGTGCAGAAAGAAGCAACAGAGGTGCAGAAAGAGGCAATAGGGGTATAGAAAGAAGCAAGAGCAGTGCAGAAAGAACCAACAGAGGTGCAAAAAGAGGCAAGAGGGGAGCAGAAAAGGTAAGAGGGGTACACAAAGAGGCAAGAGAGGTACAGAAAGAGGCAGCAGGGGTGCAGAAAGAAGGAAGAGAAGTGCAGAAAGAAGTAACAGAGGTGCTGAAAGAGGCGTGAAGGGTGCAGAAAGAGAAAGAGAAGTGCAGAAACAGGCTGTAGGAGAATAGGATCTGCCTCTTATGTTGCCCCCACTTTTTTTCTGATGTTTACACTGGTTTCTGGCTATAGTCTGGCTGGGTCCCTGCTAATCAGGGCCCCAGCCTCTCTGTTCTCTCTAAACGACTTGGAGTGCACTCTAGGTGCACTAGTGATTGGATACTGTGGTACCTTATGAGTCCCTAGTATATGGTACCTTAGGTACTAAGGGCATAGGTACTTCACAGGCCTACCAGGGGCTCAGCATGTATTATGCCACCCCTGGGAAGCAGACTAAATCTGACACCACAGGCCTGCTTCTGCAGCCTGGGTGAGGTGGTGCTAGCACTCCTCACTGAGATATAGGTTCCCTATATCTCTCCTACACACACATATAAACCTATCAGTCACCCCTAAGGCAGGCCCTATCAATCCTGAGGCCAGGGTGCTTGGCTTCTATGTGAGGGGGTGCCTCTGCCTGAGCAGGGCCCCTCTGCAGCTCTCAGAGTCCATTCTATGGTGCTGTTTGTGGATGCGGTTAAACCATATACTCTTAAGTGCATTATATCCTCGCGGTAAAATGCTAACTTTGGAATGGCTGCATCAAAACATGTCGTGTTTGGTGTCAAACATCTTGGAATACTACCCCCCCGCCAGTCCTGGCGGCGGGGGTAGCATTCCACCCTTCTAGAGGGATAGACATGTACCTACTGTGGAAACGCGGTAGAATCCTGCAGAGCCCTGGCATCACAAAATGGATGCCACCAGTCACAGACACTGGGCTGCCCTCCTGCTGATGACCAACACTCGCAGTGGAGGAAGCCCAACAATAGATATCCTGTCCCAAGGGTGTGACCACCTCCCAGACAGGGTTTAGTGTATTGGGGCTGGGTGGGTGCACTCTTAGAGTTCTTTGAAGTCCTGCACTGGGGGAGCAGAAGGCTCCTCTGTGCATACCCCAGTTCAAACCGGCTCAGGGGCTACCTGCCCCTGCTCTGGCGTGAAACTGGAACAAAGGGAAGTGGGTGTAGCCACCCACTCCCCTGACCCTCCCATAGGTAGGGTCATAGAGCTAGTCCCTCCCTTTCTTTTAGTATAAGAGGGGGAACCTGTGCATTGCAAACTAGATATCCCTGGACGACGCTCTGAAGAAGAATCCTGGACCTTCGACGTTCCACTACCTTTGGAAGACTGAAGAATCTCCCTTGGAGTCAAGGAGTGACTCCCCTGCTTGGCAGGCACCAAAAACTACAAACAATGGTCGCAAACTACGCCACTCCCGCCGGAGTCCGAAGTCCCTGCAGCCCAAGAAGTGGATTTCCTGACTTCGCAAAGGCCATCGTGAGTCCCCAGTGAAGCTGAGGCCAGTGGACCCCAAGAGTGACGAGGAACCGCGACCCCTGGGTACCGTGCACTATTGTCGAGTGCAACCCCTTCACAACTTTCTATGAACTTGTGCTTTGGACCACACGTGGTCCTAGCCTCCAGCAGGGATCCCTCCGAAGACCAGAGGCCTACCATGTCCCGAGTGACCGTGGGCCCCTGTTGAGAAAATCCTCCCGAGGCATCTTTGCGATCCCTTGCCAGCCGGCTTGTGGGTCCCCTGAAGGCTTTCCTACAGAACCAAAGGGCTCCCCTGGTTGCTCCAGGCCTGCCCTGACTTACCCTCGCTGGGTGAGTCCCTCAGACCTTGCTGGTCTGTGCCATTGACTTTTTACACTTTCCCCAAGACTTGCTGTTACCAAGGCTTGTTGGCTCCAATCGAGTCGCCGACACCGCAGTAAGCTGCAAACATTGTGGGACACGCCGAATCCAGCTCCTAGTTGTCGTCGACACCTCCTGGACCTCGTGGCTGAAGAGTCAAGGCACCCGTGAACGACCTGAATCTTGCGACGACGGTGGGCATCCATCTTCCTTGCCCCGAGTCACTGCCAAGTGACTTTGAACACTGTCCCCTCTGCTTTCAGGTCTTCCATCTTCTGAATCCAGGCTTGGATTCCTCCGGACACTTCTCCTGTCGCCGCAAGCAGCAAGTCTTCACTGGCTCCCATTGAAAACGACGCCGCGACCCGACACCAAAGAACACCTATGCACCCGGCTCCCCTGGGTGAGGTAACTTCAGCACTACGGTGCTCCTGTGGGTGTGGGCCCTAGAACTACTTACCCTGTAAGTGACTTGCTTGTAGCTACCCTAGAAGTGCCCTAAAACTCTTACTTTCCAAGTGCGACTATCGCGCTGACTCGTACATGGTTCGCGTCTGTGTTAGACACACCGCGTCCAACTCCCTTGCAACTCTATCTGTAACCGCGTCCTTCGACTCGTACAAGGACCGATCGGTGTGTTCGCCTCGAACACGCAAGGGACCTTTAACATTGAAATCTCAATCGCGTCTGTTCGCATAGACTCGTACAGGACTCGCACCGGTGCCAGGACACCGCGTCCGTCCCCTGTGGGTCTCCTACAACTACCTGGGGTGGTTCTTGGGGGTCCCTCGATTCTAGATGCCCTAGACCTAGGTCTAGCCAAACTAAGATTGTGATATTCGATTGTGCTAAACTTATTTTGATAACATTTGATTTGTACATATGTTCCTGACTTCTAATCTCATAAAGAGATTAGTAGAGAGTTGTTTATTAATAAATACATATATATTTGATATATATACCTGTGTGGTGTCTTTTCATTTGGTGATTCAAGAGATTGTGTGGTAAAACAAGCTGCTTTACATTCCTTCAAGACTTAGCCTGAAGGCTGCTCTCCACAGCTACCACTAGGATAGCTTTCTTTAAAGGTTGTCTTAAACCTATCTACCATAAGAGTCGAATTGTACTGGTGCAAGGTGTCCACTTTAATTAGTGAACAGCATATACCAGGCCAACTTCTCACATTGGTGGGCAGCGTGTGGGATTCCAGCTTGCTATTGTTTTACCAGAAAATCTCTATTTGAATTACTAACTGAAAACCACTATAGGTACTTAAGGTACATATAAAGTCAAGCTTAGTATCAATAAGTTCTACTGAACTTAGAGCTGTGTGCCAAGGGATAGCACACCCTTTCTACAGCTCAAGCTAGTATCAGTAGGCCACAAACTAGTGTAGGTAGTACAACACTGCACAACACTAGAATGTCCTTAAAGGGTGGAACCAGTGGATCCACTCAGCCTCAGTATAAGGACATGGCTTTCTCTGACTTGAGAGCCATGTGTGTTGAAAGACACCTGAAGCTAGGACAGAGTCCCTCCACACTACACCTGATAGATCTGCTGACAGCAGATGATCTTAGATTGGCTCTAGGAGCTAATGGGTCTGAATCAGGGGGTGGGTCAATTACAGTGTCTGGGTCAGATGATGAAAATCAGAATGACCAAGACTCTGTGATTGAAGGGCCAGGCTCCAAGGGGCCTGAAAAGGACAGAGGAATTCTCCCTAAGAGAACTGACAGAGTGGATGAGAGGCATAGGTCCCCTTCCAGGGAATCTGACCACTCTTATCACTCTGGCAGAGAATTTGTCCAGCAGAGGAACTCATACTTTCCCATAAGAGAGAGCTCCTCTGACAGAATGTGCAAACTGCTGCAGTATGAGGAAGCAAGAGTTGCCCTCAGAACCAAGCAGTTGGCACTGGATAGAGAAGCCCTGGAGATCCAGAGAGCTTCTAGAAGAGAGGGGTTAGAACCCCTTGGTGGCAGCAACAGTGTCCCTAGAGGCAGAGAATATATTCCAGACCATAGGAACCTGAGCAAGGTTGTTCCTCCCTACCAGAGTGGGGATGATATCCACAAGTGGATAACTGCTATGGAGAGGGCCTGTAGAGTACAGCAGGTCCCCCAAAAGCAGTGGGCAGCAATCTTGTGGCTCTCCTTTTCAGACAAAGGTAGAGACAAGCTCCTCACTGTTAGAGAAGAGGATGCTGATAATTATGAAGTCCTGAAGAGTGCACTGATAGATGGGTTTGGCTTAACCACTGAGCAGTACAGGTTGAAGTTCAGAGACACCCAGAAGGCACAGACTCAGGACTGGACTGACTTTGTAGATTGTGCAACCAAGGCTCTGGAGGGTTGGCTGGTTGGCAGTAGGGTTACTGATTT
The DNA here is from genome assembly GCA_963921515.1 of Calotriton arnoldi. Taxonomy (NCBI): domain Eukaryota; kingdom Metazoa; phylum Chordata; class Amphibia; order Caudata; family Salamandridae; genus Calotriton; species Calotriton arnoldi. The sequence continues at coordinate 1,002,250 of CAWUFW010002824.1, read as the reverse complement.
CAAGGGATTGTATAATCTGATGATGAGAGAACAGATCCTTAATAATTGCCAGAACCAGTTGTTGCATCAATACCTGGTGGACTCAGATCTGACCTCTCCCCAAGAATTGGGAAAGAAGGCAGACAAATGGGTCAGAACCAGGGTAAGGCAGAAACCCCAGAACCAAGGGGGTGACACCAAGAAGCAAGATCCTAAGGGCTCTGAGAAAGGTGGGGATAAGTCAAAAGACCAGAAGTCTTCACAAGGGCCCCAAAAATCTGCATCTGGTGGGGAGTCACAATCCAACAAGGGAAAAGGCCAAAAGAAGCCCTGGTGCAAATTCTGTAAACAGAAAGGGCACTGGACTTCTGATTGTAACAAGTCCAAAGACCAAACCACCACCACTCCTGCCCCTAAGGCAACTGTTCCCCCTAGCTCAGCTACTGGTGGAGGTGGTACTGCAGAATAAGGGTGTAGTAGGGTTGACCCTGGGTTCTGAAGTGGACTCTGACCTAGTCAGAGTGCCCACTCAGGCAATGCTGATTTGTGATGGAGACCTTGATATGTCCTTCCTAGTAAGCCCCAGTAATCTGGGCAAATACAAACAGCAGCCTGTAATAAATGGCAAACAGGCTTTGGCATTTAGGGACACAGGTGCTAGTGTCACCATGGTGGCAGAGGATCTTGTGGACCCTGGACAGATCATCCTGGGCGAAATGTACCAGGTGACCAATGCAAGCAATGTCAGGACCAACCATAGTCTGGCAGTTGTGAATTTCTCCTGGGGAGGGGTAACTGGCCTCAAGAAGGTTGTAGTCAGTGCAGACCTCCCTGTCGAATGTCTATTGGGCAATGATCTAGAGACTTCAGCCTGGTCTGAAGTAGAGTTATGGACTCATGCTGAGATGTTGGGCATCCCTGCAGAGGTATTTGCTGTGACCAGGTCACAAGCAAGAATGCATAACACTGAACCAGCTCTGGATCCTGGAACAATGGACCAGATGCTTCCCAAGAGGAGGAGCAGTAGGGTAAAGGCAGTGCCTTCCCCTCTGTCTCAGATCACAGATTCACCCCCAGAGGGAGGTGAAGCAGATCCTGAAGAAGGAACTGCCCCAGAGGGTCTTGAGCCTGATCAGGTTGAGTTCTTGGGGGCAGGGGGCCCTTCTAGGGAAGATCTGAGTAAGGAGCAACAGTGCTGCCCCTCTCTTGAACCCCTCAGACAGCAGGCTGCTGCTGAGGCTGCTGCTGGGAGTGCTAGTGGGTCCCATAAAGTTTATTGGGATGAGGGACTCCTATATTCTGAGGGTAGAGATCCAGCCCCTGGAGCCACCAGGAGGATGGTAATACCTCAGAAGTTTAGGGGGTTCCTCTTGACCCTAGCACATGATATCCCTTTAGCAGGTCACTTGGGCCAAAACAAGACCTGGGACAGGCTTGTTCCACATTTTCATTGGCCACATATGTCAGAGGACACAAAGGAGTTTTGTCGCTCCTGTGTCACATGCCAAGCCAGTGGTAAGGCAGGTGGCACAACAAAGGCCCCCTGATACCACTACCTGTGGTGGGGGTACCCTTTGAAAGGGTAGGGATTGACATTGTTGGTCCCCTTGACCCTCAAACTGCATCTGGGCACAGGTTTATCCTGGTGGTAGTGGATCATGCCACCAGGTACCCAGAAGCAATTCCTCTGAGGACCACCACAGCCCCTGTGGTGGCAAGAGCCCTCATTGGAGTTTTCTCCAGAGTGGGTTTCCCAAAGGAGGTCATTTCTGACAGAGGTACCAACTTCATGTCAGGATATTTGAAGGCAATGTGGAAGGAGTGTGGTGTAACTTATAAGTTCACCACCCCCTATCACCCACAATGCAATGGGTTAGTTGAACGCTTCAACAAAACCCTGAAGGGAATGATTAAAGGACTCCCAGAGAAGCTTAGGCGGAAATGGGACCTTCTTCTTCCCTGCCTGTTGTTTGCATACAGAGAGGTTCCACAGAAGGGGGTTGGTTACAGCCCATTTGAGCTTCTGTTTGGGCATCCTGTGAGAGGTCCATTGTGTTTGGTAAAAGAGGGCTGGGAGTTACCTCTCAAGCCCCCAAACAAGATGTGATGGACTATGTACTTGGTCTCCGCTCCCGGATGGCTGAGTACATGAAAAAGGCAACCAAAAACCTGGAGGCCAGCCAAGAATTACAAAAAGCTTGGCATGACCAAAAGGCTGTACTGACTGTATACCAGCCAGGACAGAAAGTGTGGGTGTTGGAGCCTGTGGCCCCAGCAGCCCTCCAGGACAAGTGGAGTGGCCCCCATACAATAGTTGAACAGAAGGGAGAAGTCACCTATCTGGTGAATCTTGGAACTCCCAGGAGCCCCCTGAGGGTGCTCCATGTCAACAGATTAAAGCCATATGTTGACAGGGCTGACATGGGCTTGCTCATGGCAACTGATGAGGACCAGGAGGAGGAGAGTGACCCTCTCCCTGACCTGCTCTCTCAGAACCCTGATGATGGGTCAGTAGATGGTGTTGCTTTGGCAAGCAGCCTCACTGACCATCAGCAAACTGAGTGCAGACAAGTTCTGCAACAGTATAGACATATGTTTAGCCTGACCCCTAGTCAGACTACCTGGTGCACCCATGAGGTGGACACTGGAGACAGTCTGCCTGTCAAGAGTAAAATCTACAGGCAACCTGACCATGTCAGGGACTGTATCAGGACTGAAGTCCAGAAAATGTTGGAGCTAGGTGTAATTGAGCCTTCAGATAGCCCTTGGGCTAGCCCAGTAGTCCTGGTACCCAAGCCTCATACCCAGGGTGGTAAGAAAGAAATGAGGTTTTGTGTAGACTACAGAGGCCTCAATGCAGTCACTAGGACTGATGCCTATCCCATACCAAGGGCAGATGAGCTGATTGATACTTTGGCCTCAGCCAAGTATCTAAGTACATTTGACCTAACAGCTGGCTACTGGCAGATCAGATTAGCTGATGATGCAAAAGCCAAAACAGCATTTTCGACCCCTAGTGGGCACTACCACTTTGTGGTGATGCCCTTTGGATTGAAAAATGCACCTGCCACTTTTCAGAGGTTGGTGAATAAAGTTCTGGCAGGGATGGAAACTTATTGCTCAGCTTATCTAGATGATATTGCTGTCTTTAGTTCCTCCTGGCAGGATCACCTGGTCCACCTCAGAAATGTTTTGGAGGCTCTGCAGAAAGCAGGCCTCACTATCAAGGCCACTAAGTGCCAGATAGGGCAGAGTCAGGTTGTGTACCTGGGCCACCTTGTAGGTGGAGGCCAGGTTCAGCCTTTACAGAGCAAAATCCAAACCATAATGGAATGGGTTGCTCCAACCACCCAGACACAGGTGAGAGCCTTCTTAGGCCTGACTGGGTACTATAGGAGGTTTGTCAAGGGATATGGATCTATAGTGACCCCCTTGAATGATCTGACCTCAAAGAAAATGCCAAAAAAGGTTCAGTGGACAGCTAGCTGTCAGAAGGCATTTGAAGACCTAAAGCAGGCCATGTGCACTGCCCCCATCTTACAGAGTCCAGACTACACCAAAAAGTTCATTGTCCAAACAGATGCTTCTGAGCTGGGTGTGGGAGCTGTACTGTCTCAACTGAATGATGAAGGTCAAGACCAGCCAGTAGCTTTTATTAGCAGAAGGCTGACCCCTAGAGAGAAACGTTGGTCAGCTATAGAGAGGGAGGCCTTTGCTGTGGTGTGGGCCCTGAAGAAGCTGAGGCCATACTTGTTTGGCACTCACTTCATAGTTCAGACTGACCACAAGCCCCTCCTATGGCTTAAACAGATGAAAGGTGAAAACCCAAAACTTTTGAGGTGGTCCATTTCCCTACAGGGGATGGACTATACAGTGGAACATAGACCTGGGACCCAACATGCCAATGCAGATGGACTCTCAAGGTATTTCCACTTAGAACACGAAGACTCAACTGGTCAAGGTTAGTTTAGTGTCCCTGCGTTTGGGGGGGGTTGTGTAGGAGAGTAGGATCTGCCTCTTATGTTGCCCCCACTTTTTTTCTGATGTTTACACTGGTTTCTGGCTATAGTCTGGCTGGGTCCCTGCTAATCAGGGCCCCAGCCTCTCTGTTCTCTCTAAACGACTTGGAGTGCACTCTAGGTGCACTAGTGATTGGATACTGTGGTACCTTATGAGTCCCTAGTATATGGTACCTTAGGTACTAAGGGCATAGGTACTTCACAGGCCTACCAGGGGCTGCAGCATGTATTATGCCACCCCTGGGAAGCAGACTAAATCTGACACCACAGGCCTGCTACTGCAGCCTGGGTGAGGTGGTGCTAGCACTCCTCACTGAGATATAGGTTCCCTATATCTCTCCTGCACACACATATAAACCTATCAGTCACCCCTAAGGCAGGCCCTATCAATCCTGAGGGCAGGGTGCTTGGCTTCTATGTGAGGGGGTGCCTCTGCCTGAGCAGGGCCCCTCTGCAGCTCTCAGAGTCCATTCTCTGGTGCTGTTTGTGGATGCGGTTAAACCATATACTCTTAAGTGCATTATATCCTCGCGGTAAAATGCTAACTTTGGAATGGCTGCATCAAAACATGTCGTGTTTGGTGTCAAACATCTTGGAATACTACCCCCCCGCCAGTCCTGGCGGCGGGGGTAGCATTCCACCCTTCTAGAGGGATAGACATGTACCTACTGTGGAAACGCGGTAGAATCCTGCAGAGCCCTGGCATCACAAAATGGATGCCACCAGTCACAGACACTGGGCTGCCCTCCTGCTGATGACCAACACTCGCAGTGGAGGAAGCCCAACAATAGATATCCTGTCCCAAGGGGGTGTGACCACCTCCCAGACAGGGTTTAGTGTATTGGGGCTGGGTGGGTGCACTCTTAGAGTGCTTTGAAGTCCTGCACTGGGGGAGCAGAAGGCTCCTCTGTGCATACCCCAGTTCAAACCGGCTCAGGGGCTACCTGCCCCTGCTCTGGCGCGAAACTGGACAAAGGGAAGTGGGTGTAGCCACCCACTCCCCTGACCCTCCCATAGGTAGGGTCATAGAGCTAGTCCCTCCCTTTCTTTTAGTATAAGAGGGGGAACCTGTGCATTGCAAACTAGATATCCCTGGATGACGCTCTGAAGAAGAATCCTGGACTTTCGACGTTCCACTACCTTTGGAAGACTGAAGAATCTCCCTTGGAGTCAAGGAGTGACTCCCCTGCTTGGCAGGCACCAAAAACTACAAATGACGGTCGCAAACTACGCCGCTCCCGCCGGAGTCCAAAGTCCCTGCAGCCCAAGAAGTGGATTTCCTGACTTCTCAAAGGCCATCGTGAGTCCCCAGCGAAGCTGAGGCCAGTGGACCCCAAGAGTGACGAGGAACCGCGACCCCTGGGTACCGTGCACTATTGTCGAGTGCAACCCCTTCACAACGTTCTACGAACTTGTGCTTTGGACCACGTGTGGTCCTAGCCTCCAGCAGGAATCCCTCCGAAGATCAGAGGCCTACCACGTCCCGAGTGACCGTGGGCCCCTGTTGAGCGAATCCTCCCGAGGCATCTTTGCGATCCCTTGCCAGCCGGCTTGTGGGTCCCCTGAAGGCTTTCCTACAGAACCAAAGGGCTCCCCTGGTTGCTCCAGGCCTGCCCTGACTTACCCTTGCTGGGTGAGTCCCTCAGACCTTGCTGGTCTGCGCCATTGACTTTTTACACTTTCCCCGAGACTTGCTGTTACCAAGGCTTGTTGGCTCCAATCGAGTCGCCGACACCGCAGTAAGCTGCAGACATCGTGGGACACGCCGAATCCAGCTCCTGGTCATCGTCGACGCCTCCTGGACCTCGTGGCTGAAGAGTCAAGGCACCCGTGAACGACCTGAATCTTGCGACGACGGTGGGCATCCATCTTCCTTGCCCCGAGTCACTGCCAAGTGACTTTGAACACTGTCCCCTCTGCTTTCAGGTCTTCCATCTTCTGAATCCAGGCTTGGATTCCTCCGGACACTTCTCCTGTCGCCGCAAGCAGCAAGTCTTCACTGGCTCCCATTGAAAACGACGCCGCGACCCGACACCAAAGAACACCTATGCACCCGGCTCCCCTGGGTGAGGTAACTTCAGCACTACGGTGCTCCTGTGGGTGTGGGCCCTAGAACTACTTACCCTGTAAGTGACTTGCTTGTAGCTACCCTAGAAGTGCCCTAAAACTCTTACTTTCCAAGTGCGACTATCGCGCTGACTCGTACATGGTTCGCGTCTGTGTTAGACACACCGCGTCCAACTCCCTTGCAACTCTATCTGTAACCGCGTCCTTCGACTCGTACAAGGACCGATCGGTGTGTTCGCCTCGAACACGCAAGGGACCTTTAACATTGAAATCTCAATCGCGTCTGTTCGCATAGACTCGTACAGGACTCGCACCGGTGCCAGGACACCGCGTCCGTCCCCTGTGGGTCTCCTACAACTACCTGGGGTGGTTCTTGGGGGTCCCTCGATTCTAGATGCCCTAGACCTAGGTCTAGCCAAACTAAGATTGTGATATTCGATTGTGCTAAACTTATTTTGATAACATTTGATTTGTACATATGTTCCTGACTTCTAATCTCATAAAGAGATTAGTAGAGAGTTGTTTATTAATAAATACATATATATTTGATATATATACCTGTGTGGTGTCTTTTCATTTGGTGATTCAAGAGATTGTGTGGTAAAACAAGCTGCTTTACATTCCTTCAAGACTTAGCCTGAAGGCTGCTCTCCACAGCTACCACTAGGATAGCTTTCTTTAAAGGTTGTCTTAAACCTATCTACCATAAGAGTCGAATTGTACTGGTGCAAGGTGTCCACTTTAATTAGTGAACAGCATATACCAGGCCAACTTCTCACATTGGTGGGCAGCGTGTGGGATTCCAGCTTGCTATTGTTTTACCAGAAAATCTCTATTTGAATTACTAACTGAAAACCACTATAGGTACTCAAGGTACATATAAAGTCAAGCTTAGTATCAATAAGTTCTACTGAACTTAGAGCTGTGTGCCAAGGGATAGCACACCCTTTCTACAGCTCAAGCTAGTATCAGTAGGCCACAAACTAGTGTAGGTAGTACAACACTGCACAACACTAGAATGTCCTTAAAGGGTGGAACCAGTGGATCCACTCAGCCTCAGTATAAGGACATGGCTTTCTCTGACTTGAGAGCCATGTGTGTTGAAAGACACCTGAAGCTAGGACAGAGTCCCTCCACACTACACCTGATAGATCTGCTGACAGCAGATGATCTTAGATTGGCTCTAGGAGCTAATGGGTCTGAATCAGGGGGTGGGTCAATTACAGTGTCTGGGTCAGATGATGAAAATCAGAATGACCAAGACTCTGTGATTGAAGGGCCAGGCTCCAAGGGGCCTGAAAAGGACAGAGGAATTCTCCCTAAGAGAACTGACAGAGTGGATGAGAGGCATAGGTCCCCTTCCAGGGAATCTGACCACTCTTATCACTCTGGCAGAGAATTTGTCCAGCAGAGGAACTCATACTTTCCCATAAGAGAGAGCTCCTCTGACAGAATGTGCAAACTGCTGCAGTATGAGGAAGCAAGAGTTGCCCTCAGAACCAAGCAGTTGGCACTGGATAGAGAAGCCCTGGAGATCCAGAGAGCTTCTAGAAGAGAGGGGTTAGAACCCCTTGGTGGCAGCAACAGTGTCCCTAGAGGCAGAGAATATATTCCAGACCATAGGAACCTGAGCAAGGTTGTTCCTCCCTACCAGAGTGGGGATGATATCCACAAGTGGATAACTGCTATGGAGAGGGCCTGTAGAGTACAGCAGGTCCCCCAAAAGCAGTGGGCAGCAATCTTGTGGCTCTCCTTTTCAGACAAAGGTAGAGACAAGCTCCTCACTGTTAGAGAAGAGGATGCTGATAATTATGAAGTCCTGAAGAGTGCACTGATAGATGGGTTTGGCTTAACCACTGAGCAGTACAGGTTGAAGTTCAGAGACACCCAGAAGGCACAGACTCAGGACTGGACTGACTTTGTAGATTGTGCAACCAAGGCTCTGGAGGGTTGGCTGGTTGGCAGTAGGGTTACTGATTTCAAGGGATTGTATAATCTGATGATGAGAGAACAGATCCTTAATAATTGCCAGAACCAGTTGTTGCATCAATACCTGGTGGACTCAGATCTGACCTCTCCCCAAGAATTGGGAAAGAAGGCAGACAAATGGGTCAGAACCAGGGTAAGGCAGAAACCCCAGAACCAAGGGGGTGACACCAAGAAGCAAGATCCTAAGGGCTCTGAGAAAGGTGGGGATAAGTCAAAAGACCAGAAGTCTTCACAAGGGCCCCAAAAATCTGCATCTGGTGGGGAGTCACAATCCAACAAGGGAAAAGGCCAAAAGAAGCCCTGGTGCAAATTCTGTAAACAGAAAGGGCACTGGACTTCTGATTGTAACAAGTCCAAAGACCAAACCACCACCACTCCTGCCCCTAAGGCAACTGTTCCCCCTAGCTCAGCTACTGGTGGAGGTGGTACTCAGAATAAGGGTGTAGTAGGGTTGACCCTGGGTTCTGAAGTGGACTCTGACCTAGTCAGAGTGCCCACTCAGGCAATGCTGATTTGTGATGGAGACCTTGATATGTCCTTCCTAGTAAGCCCCAGTAATCTGGGCAAATACAAACAGCAGCCTGTAATAAATGGCAAACAGGCTTTGGCATTTAGGGACACAGGTGCTAGTGTCACCATGGTGGCAGAGGATCTTGTGGACCCTGGACAGATCATCCTGGGCGAAATGTACCAGGTGACCAATGCAAGCAATGTCAGGACCAACCATAGTCTGGCAGTTGTGAATTTCTCCTGGGGAGGGGTAACTGGCCTCAAGAAGGTTGTAGTCAGTGCAGACCTCCCTGTCGAATGTCTATTGGGCAATGATCTAGAGACTTCAGCCTGGTCTGAAGTAGAGTTATGGACTCATGCTGAGATGTTGGGCATCCCTGCAGAGGTATTTGCTGTGACCAGGTCACAAGCAAGAATGCATAACACTGAACCAGCTCTGGATCCTGGAACAATGGACCAGATGCTTCCCAAGAGGAGGAGCAGTAGGGTAAAGGCAGTGCCTTCCCCTCTGTCTCAGATCACAGATTCACCCCCAGAGGGAGGTGAAGCAGATCCTGAAGAAGGAACTGCCCCAGAGGGACTTGAGCCTGATCAGGTTGAGTTCTTGGGGGCAGGGGGCCCTTCTAGGGAAGATCTGAGTAAGGAGCAACAGTGCTGCCCCTCTCTTGAACCCCTCAGACAGCAGGCTGCTGCTGAGGCTGCTGGGAGTGCTAGTGGGTCCCATAAAGTTTATTGGGATGAGGGACTCCTATATTCTGAGGGTAGAGATCCAGCCCCTGGAGCCACCAGGAGGATGGTAATACCTCAGAAGTTTAGGGGTTCCTCTTGACCCTAGCACATGATATCCCTTTAGCAGGACACTTGGGCCAAAACAAGACCTGGGACAGGCTTGTTCCACATTTTCATTGGCCACATATGTCAGAGGACACAAAGGAGTTTTGTCGCTCCTGTGTCACATGCCAAGCCAGTGGTAAGGCAGGTGGCACAACAAAGGCCCCCTGATACCACTACCTGTGGTGGGGGTACCCTTTGAAAGGGTAGGGATTGACATTGTTGGTCCCCTTGACCCTCAAACTGCATCTGGGCACAGGTTTATCCTGGTGGTAGTGGATCATGCCACCAGGTACCCAGAAGCAATTCCTCTGAGGACCACCACAGCCCCTGTGGTGGCAAGAGCCCTCATTGGAGTTTTCTCCAGAGTGGGTTTCCCAAAGGAGGTCATTTCTGACAGAGGTACCAACTTCATGTCAGGATATTTGAAGGCAATGTGGAAGGAGTGTGGTGTAACTTATAAGTTCACCACCCCCTATCACCCACAATGCAATGGGCTAGTTGAACGCTTCAACAAAACCCTGAAGGGAATGATTAAAGGACTCCCAGAGAAGCTTAGGCGGAAATGGGACCTTCTTCTTCCCTGCCTGTTGTTTGCATACAGAGAGGTTCCACAGAAGGGGGTTGGTTACAGCCCATTTGAGCTTCTGTTTGGGCATCCTGTGAGAGGTCCATTGTGTTTGGTAAAAGAGGGCTGGGAGTTACCTCTCAAGCCCCCCAAACAAGATGTGATGGACTATGTACTTGGTCTCCGCTCCCGGATGGCTGAGTACATGAAAAAGGCAACCAAAAACCTGGAGGCCAGCCAAGAATTACAAAAAGCTTGGCATGACCAAAAGGCTGTACTGACTGTATACCAGCCAGGACAGAAAGTGTGGGTGTTGGAGCCTGTGGCCCCAGCAGCCCTCCAGGACAAGTGGAGTGGCCCCCATACAATAGTTGAACAGAAGGGAGAAGTCACCTATCTGGTGAATCTTGGAACTCCCAGGAGCCCCCTGAGGGTGCTCCATGTCAACAGATTAAAGCCATATGTTGACAGGGCTGACATGGGCTTGCTCATGGCAACTGATGAGGACCAGGAGGAGGAGAGTGACCCTCTCCCTGACCTGCTCTCTCAGAACCCTGATGATGGGTCAGTAGATGGTGTTGCTTTGGCAAGCAGCCTCACTGACCATCAGCAAACTGAGTGCAGACAAGTTCTGCAACAGTATAGACATATGTTTAGCCTGACCCCTAGTCAGACTACCTGGTGCACCCATGAGGTGGACACTGGAGACAGTCTGCCTGTCAAGAGTAAAATCTACAGGCAACCTGACCATGTCAGGGACTGTATCAGGACTGAAGTCCAGAAAATGTTGGAGCTAGGTGTAATTGAGCCTTCAGATAGCCCTTGGGCTAGCCCAGTAGTCCTGGTACCCAAGCCTCATACCCAGGGTGGTAAGAAAGAAATGAGGTTTTGTGTAGACTACAGAGGCCTCAATGCAGTCACTAGGACTGATGCCTATCCCATACCAAGGGCAGATGAGCTGATTGATACTTTGGCCTCAGCCAAGTATCTAAGTACATTTGACCTAACAGCTGGCTACTGGCAGATCAGATTAGCTGATGATGCAAAAGCCAAAACAGCATTTTCGACCCCTAGTGGGCACTACCACTTTGTGGTGATGCCCTTTGGATTGAAAAATGCACCTGCCACTTTTCAGAGGTTGGTGAATAAAGTTCTGGCAGGGATGGAAACTTATTGCTCAGCTTATCTAGATGATATTGCTGTCTTTAGTTCCTCCTGGCAGGATCACCTGGTCCACCTCAGAAATGTTTTGGAGGCTCTGCAGAAAGCAGGCCTCACTATCAAGGCCACTAAGTGCCAGATAGGGCAGAGTCAGGTTGTGTACCTGGGCCACCTTGTAGGTGGAGGCCAGGTTCAGCCTTTACAGAGCAAAATCCAAACCATAATGGAATGGGTTGCTCCAACCACCCAGACACAGGTGAGAGCCTTCTTAGGCCTGACTGGGTACTATAGGAGGTTTGTCAAGGGATATGGATCTATAGTGACCCCCTTGAATGATCTGACCTCAAAGAAAATGCCAAAAAAGGTTCAGTGGACAGCTAGCTGTCAGAAGGCATTTGAAGACCTAAAGCAGGCCATGTGCACTGCCCCCATCTTACAGAGTCCAGACTACACCAAAAAGTTCATTGTCCAAACAGGATGCTTCTGAGCTGGGTGTGGGAGCTGTACTGTCTCAACTGAATGATGAAGGTCAAGACCAGCCAGTAGCTTTTATTAGCAGAAGGCTGACCCCTAGAGAGAAACGTTGGTCAGCTATAGAGAGGGAGGCCTTTGCTGTGGTGTGGGCCCTGAAGAAGCTGAGGCCATACTTGTTTGGCACTCACTTCATAGTTCAGACTGACCACAAGCCCCTCCTATGGCTTAAACAGATGAAAGGTGAAAACCCAAAACTTTTGAGGTGGTCCATTTCCCTACAGGGGATGGACTATACAGTGGAACATAGACCTGGGACCCAACATGCCAATGCAGATGGACTCTCAAGGTATTTCCACTTAGAACACGAAGACTCAACTGGTCAAGGTTAGTTTAGTGTCCCTGCGTTTGGGGGGGGTTGTGTAGGAGAGTAGGATCTGCCTCTTATGTTGCCCCCACTTTTTTTCTGATGTTTACACTGGTTTCTGGCTATAGTCTGGCTGGGTCCCTGCTAATCACTGCCCCAGCCTCTCTGTTCTCTCTAAATGACTTGGAGTGCACTCTAGGTGCACTAGTGATTGGATACTGTGGTACCTTATGAGTCCCTAGTATATGGTACCTTAGGTACTAAGGGCATAGGTACTTCACAGGCCTACCAGGGGCTGCAGCATGTATTATGCCACCCCTGGGAAGCAGACTAAATCTGACACCACAGGCCTGCTACTGCAGCCTGGGTGAGGTGGTGCTAGCACTCCTCACTGAGATATAGGTTCCCTATATCTCTCCTAGACACACATATAAACCTGTCAGTCACCCCCAAGGCAGGCCCTATCAATCCTGAGGGCAGGGTGCTTGGCTTCTATGTGAGGGGGTGCATCTGCCTGAGCAGGGCCCCTCTGCAGCTCTCAGAGTCCATTCTCTGGTGCTGTTTGTGGATGCGGTTAAACCATATACTCTTAAGTGCATTATATCCTCGCGGTAAAATGCTAACTTTGGAATGGCTGCATCAAAACATGTCGTGTTTGGTGTCAAACATCTTGGAATACTACCCCCCCGCCAGTCCTGGCGGCGGGGGTAGCATTCCACCCTTCTAGAGGGATAGACATGTACCTACTGTGGAAACGCGGTAGAATCCTGCAGAGCCCTGGCATCACAAAATGGATGCCACCAGTCACAGACACTGGGCTGCCCTCCTGCTGATGACCAACACTCGCAGTGGAGGAAGCCCAACAATAGATATCCTGTCCCAAGGGGGTGTGACCACCTCCCAGACAGGGTTTAGTGTATTGGGGCTGGGTGGGTGCACTCTTAGAGTGCTTTGAAGTCCTGCACTGGGGGAGCAGAAGGCTCCTCTGTGCATACCCCAGTTCAAACCGGCTCAGGGGCTACCTGCCCCTGCTCTGGCACAAAACTGGACAAAGGGAAGTGGGTGTAGCCACCCACTCCCCTGACCCTCCCATAGGTAGGGTCATAGAGCTAGTCCCTCCCTTTCTTTTAGTATAAGAGGGGGAACCTGTGCATTGCAAACTAGATATCCCTGGACGACGCTCTGAAGAAGAATCCTGGACCTTCGACGTTCCACTACCTTTGGAAGACTGAAGAATCTCCCTTGGAGTCAAGGAGTGACTCCCCTGCTTGGCAGGCACCAAAAACTACAAACGATGGTCGCAAACTACGCTGCTCCCGCCGGAGTCCGAAGTCCCTGCAGCCCAAGAAGTGGATTTCCTGACTTCGCAAAGGCCATCGTGAGTCTCCAGTGAAGCTGAGGCCAGTGGACCCCAAGAGTGACAAGGAACCGCGACCCCTGGGTACCGTGCACTATTGTCAAGTGCAACCCCTTCACAATTTTCTATGAACTTGTGCTTTGGACCACGTGTGTTCCTAGCCTCCAGCAGGGATCCCTCTGAAGACCAGAGGCCTACCATGTCCCGAGTGACCGTGGGCCCCTGTTGAGCAAATCCTCCCGAGGCGTCTTTGTGATCCCTTGCTAGCCGGCTTGTGGGTCCCCTGAAGGCTTTCCTACAGAACCAAAGGGCTCCCCTGGTTGCTCCAGGCCTGCCCTGACTTACCCTCGATGGGTGAGTCCCTCAGACCTTGCTGGTCTGCGCCATTGACTTTTTACACTTTCCCCAAGACTTGCTGTTACCAAGGCTTGTTGGCTCCAATCGAGTCGCCGACACCGCAGTAAGCTGCAGACATTGTGGGACACGCCAAATCCAGCTCCTAGTTGTCGTCGACACCTCCTGAACCTCGTGGCTGAAGAGTCAAGGCACCCGCGAACAACCTGAATCTTGCAACGACGGTGGGCATCCATCTTCCTTGCCCCGAGTCACTGCCAAGTGACTTTTAACACTGTCCCCTCTGCTTTCAGGTCTTCCATCTTCTGAATCCAGGCTTGGATTCCTCCGGACACTTCTCCTGTCGCCGCAAGCAGCAAGTCTTCACTGGCTCCCATTGAAAACGACGCCGCGACCCGACACCAAAGAACACCTATGCACCCGGCTCCCCTGGGTGAGGTAACTTCAGCACTACGGTGCTCCTGTGGGTGTGGGCCCTAGAACTACTTACCCTGTAAGTGACTTGCTTGTAGCCACCCTAGAAGTGCCCTAAAACTCTTACTTTCCAAGTGCGACTATCGCGCTGACTCGTACATGGTTCGCGTCTGTGTTAGACACACCGCGTCCAACTCCCTTGCAACTCTATCTGTAACCGCGTCCTTCGACTCGTACAAGGACCGATCGGTGTGTTCGCCTCGAACACGCAAGGGACCTTTAACATTGAAATCTCAATCGCGTCTGTTCGCATAGACTCGTACAGGACTCGCACCGGTGCCAGGACACCGCATCCGTCCCCTGTGGGTCTCCTACAACTACCTGGGGTGGTTCTTGGGGTCCCTCGATTCTAGATGCCCTAGACCTAGGTCTAGCCAAACTAAGATTGTGATATTCGATTGTGCTAAACTTATTTTGATAACATTTGATTTGTACATATGTTCCTGACTTCTAATCTCATAAAGAGATTAGTAGAGAGTTGTTTATTAATAAATACATATATATTTGATATATATACCTGTGTGGTGTCTTTTCATTTGGTGATTCAAGAGATTGTGTGGTAAAACAAGCTGCTTTACATTCCTTCAAGACTTAGCCTGAAGGCTGCTCTCCACAGCTACCACTAGGATAGCTTTCTTTAAAGGTTGTCTTAAACCTATCTACCATAAGAGTCGAATTGTACTGGTGCAAGGTGTCCACTTTAATTAGTGAACAGCATATACCAGGCCAACTTCTCACACAGGCAACAGAGGTACAGAGAGAGGCAAGGGAGGTGCAGAAACAGACAGGAAAGGTGCAGAAAGAGGGAACAGTGGTGCAGAAGGAGGCAAGAGAGGTACAGAAAGAGAAAAGAGGGGTCAGAAAGAGGCAAGAGATCTGCAGAAAAAAGCAACAGAGGTGCTGAAAGAGGCAAGTGAGGTACAGAAAGAAGCAATAGAGGTGCAGAAAGAGGCAATAGAAGTGCAGAAAGAAGCAACAGAGGTGCAGAAAGAGGCAAGAGGGGTGTAGAAAGAGGCAAGAGCAGTGCAGAAAGAGGCAGCAGAAGTACAGAAAAAGGCAAGAGAGGTGCAGAAACAGGCAGGAAAGGTACAGAAAGAGGGAACAGGGGTGCAGAAAGAGGCGAGAGAGGTACAGAAAAAGGCAGGAAAGGTGCAGAAAGAAGGAACAGGGGTATAGAAAGAGGCAAGAGATGTGCAGAAAGAGAAAAGAGGGGTGCAGATAGAGTCAAGGGATCTTCAGAAAAAAGCAACAGAGGTGCTGAAAGAGGCAAGTGAGGTACAGAAAGAGGCAAGAGATCAGCAGAAAAAAGCAACGGAGGTGCTGAAAGAGGCAAGTGAGGTGCAGAAAGAAGCAACAGAGGTGCAGAAAGAGGCAATAGCAGTGCAGAAAGAAGCAACAGAGGTGCAGAAAGAGCCAAGAGGGGTGCAGAAAGAGGAGAGACAAGTGCAGAAAGAAGCAAAAGAGGTGCTCAAAGAGGCAAGAGGGATGCAGAAAGAGGCAAGAGCAGTGCAGAAAGAACCAACAGAAGTGCAGAAAGAAGCAAAAGAGGTGCACAAAGAGGCAAGAGAGGTGCAGAAAACGGCAGGAGGGGTGCAGAAAAAAGGAAGAGAAGTGCAGAAAGAGGTAAGAGAATTGCTGAGAGAAGCAACAGAGGTGTAGAAAGAAGCAAGAGAAGTGCAGAAAGAGGCAAGTGAGGTGTAGAAAAAAGCAAGAGCAGTGCAGAAAGAACCAACAGAGGTGCAAAAAGAGGCAAGAGGGGTGCAGAAAACGATAGGAGGGGTACACAAAGAGGCAAGAGAGGTACAGAAAGAGGCAGGAAAGGTACAGAAAGAGGCAAGAGAGGTGCATAAAGAGGCAATAGCAGTGCAGAAAGAAGCAACAGAGGTACAGAAAGAGGCAAGAGGGGTGCAGAAAGAGGAGAGAGAAGTGTAGAAAGAATCAAAAGAGGTGCTCAAAGAGGCAAGAGGGGTGCAGAAAAAGATAGGAGGGGTACACAAAGAGGCAAGAGAGGTACAGAAAGAGGCAGGAAAGGTACAAAAAGAGGCAAGAGAGGTGCATAAAGAGGCAATAGCAGTGCAGAAAGAAGCAACAGAGGTACAGAAAGAGGCAAGAGGGGTGCAGAAAGAGGAGAGAGAAGTGCAGAAAGAATCAAAAGAGGTGCTCAAAGAGGCAAGAGGGATGCAGAAAGAGGCAAGAGTAGTGCAGAAAGAACCAACAGAAGTGCAGAAAGAAGCAACAGAGGTGCAGAAGGAAGCACGAGGGTGTAGAAAGAAGGAAGAGAAGTGCAGAAAGAAGCAACAGTGGTGCTGAAAGAGGCAAAAAGGTGCAGAAAGAGGCAAGAGAAGTACAGAAAGAAGCAACAGAGGTACAGAAAGAGGCAAGAGAGGTACAGAAAGAGGGAAGAGAGGTAGAAAGAGGCAAGGGAGTTGCACAAAGAGGGAAGAGGGGTGCAGAAAGAGGCATGCAGAAAGAAGCAACAGAGGTGCCAAAAGATGCAAGAGAGGTGCAGAAAGAAGCAAGTGAAGTGCAGAAAGAGGCAACAGAGGTGCAGAGAGATGCAAGAGAGGTGCATAAACAAGCAAGAGAAGTGCAGAAAGAGGCAAGAGAGTTGCTGAAAAAAGCAACAGAGGTGTAGAAAGAAGCAAGAGAAGTGCAGAAAGAAGCAAGTGTGGTGTAGAAAGAAGCAAGAGTAGTGTATAAAGAACCAACCGAGGTGCAAAAAGAGGCAAGAGGGGTGCAGAAAGAGGTAGGAAAGGTACACAAAGAGGCAAGAGAGGTACAGAAAGAGGCAGGAGGGGTGCAGAAAGAAGGAAGGGAAGTGCAGAAAGAGGCAAGAGAATTGCTGAAAGAAGCAACAGAGGTGTAGAAAGAAGCAAGAGAAGTGCAGAAAGAGGTAAGTGAGGTGCAGAAAGAAGCAATAGCAGTGCAGAAAGAACCAACAGAGGCGCAAAAAGAGGCAAGAGGGGTGCAGAAAAAGGTAGGAGGGGTACACAAAGAGGCAAGAGAGGTACAGAAAGAGGCAGGAAAGGTACAGATAGAGGCAAGAGAGGTGCAGAAAGAGGCAATAGCAGTGCAGAAAGAAGCAACAGAGGTGCAGAAAGAGGCAAGAGGGGTGAAGAAAGAGGAGAGAGAAGTGCATAAAGAATCAAAAGAGTTGCTCAAAGAGGCAAGAGGGATGCAGAAAGAGGCAAGAGCAGTGCAGAAAGAACCAAGAGAAGTGCAGAAAGAAACAACAGAGGTGCAGAAGGAAGCACGAGGGGTGCAGAAAGAAGGAACAGAGGTGCTGAAAGTGGCAAGAGAGGTGCAGAAAGAGGGAAGAGAGGTAGAAAGAGGCAAGAGAGTTGCACAAAGAGGGAAGAGGGGTGCAGAAAGAGGGATGCAGAAAGAAGCAACAGAGGTGCCGAAAGAGGCAAGAGAGGTGCAGAAAGAAGCAAGTGAAGTACAGAAAGAGGCAACAGAGGTGCAGAAAGACACAAGAGAGGTGCAGAAACAAGCAAGAGAAGTGCATAAAGAGGCAAGAGAGTTGCTGAAAAAAGCAACAGAGGAGTAGAAAGAAGCAAGAGAAGTGCAGAAAGAGGCAACAGAGGTGCAGAAAGACGCAAGAGAGGTGCAGAAACAAGCAAGAGAAGTGCAGAAAGAGGCAAGAGAGTTGCTGAAAAAAGCAACAGAGGAGTAGAAAGAAGCAAGAGAAGTGCAGAAAGAGGCAAGTGAGGTGCAGAAAGACGCAAGAGAGGTGCAGAAACAAGCAAGAGAAGTGCAGAAAGAGGCAAGAGAGTTGCTGAAAAAGATAGGAGGGGTACACAAAGAGGCAAGAGAGGTACAGAAAGAGGCAGGAAAGGTACAAAAAGAGGCAAGAGAGGTGCATAAAGAGGCAATAGCAGTGCAGAAAGAAGCAACAGAGGTACAGAAAGAGGCAAGAGGGGTGCAGAAAGAGGAGAGAGAAGTGCAGAAAGAATCAAAAGAGGTGCTCAAAGAGGCAAGAGGGATGCAGAAAGAGGCAAGAGTAGTGCAGAAAGAACCAACAGAAGTGCAGAAAGAAGCAACAGAGGTGCAGAAGGAAGCACGAGGGGTGTAGAAAGAAGGAAGAGAAGTGCAGAAAGAAGCAACAGTGGTGCTGAAAGAGGCAAAAAGGTGCAGAAAGAGGCAAGAGAAGTACAGAAAGAAGCAACAGAGGTACAGAAAGAGGCAAGAGAGGTACAGAAAGAGGGAAGAGAGGTAGAAAGAGGCAAGGGAGTTGCACAAAGAGGAAGAGGGGTGCAGAAAGAGGCATGCAGAAAGAAGCAACAGAGGTGCCAAAAGATGCAAGAGAGGTGCAGAAAGAAGCAAGTGAAGTGCAGAAAGAGGCAACAGAGGTGCAGAGAGATGCAAGAGAGGTGCATAAACAAGCAAGAGAAGTGCAGAAAGAGGCAAGAGAGTTGCTGAAAAAAGCAACAGAGGTGTAGAAAGAAGCAAGAGAAGTGCAGAAAGAAGCAAGTGTGGTGTAGAAAGAAGCAAGAGTAGTGTATAAAGAACCAACCGAGGTGCAAAAAGAGGCAAGAGGGGTGCAGAAAGAGGTAGGAAAGGTACACAAAGAGGCAAGAGAGGTACAGAAAGAGGCAGGAGGGGTGCAGAAAGAAGGAAGGGAAGTGCAGAAAGAGGCAAGAGAATTGCTGAAAGAAGCAACAGAGGTGTAGAAAGAAGCAAGAGAAGTGCAGAAAGAGGTAAGTGAGGTGCAGAAAGAAGCAATAGCAGTGCAGAAAGAACCAACAGAGGCGCAAAAAGAGGCAAGAGGGGTGCAGAAAAAGGTAGGAGGGGTACACAAAGAGGCAAGAGAGGTACAGAAAGAGGCAGGAAAGGTACAGATAGAGGCAAGAGAGGTGCAGAAAGAGGCAATAGCAGTGCAGAAAGAAGCAACAGAGGTGCAGAAAGAGGCAAGAGGGTGAAGAAAGAGGAGAGAGAAGTGCATAAAGAATCAAAAGAGTTGCTCAAAGAGGCAAGAGGGATGCAGAAAGAGGCAAGAGCAGTGCAGAAAGAACCAAGAGAAGTGCAGAAAGAAACAACAGAGGTGCAGAAGGAAGCACGAGGGGTGCAGAAAGAAGGAACAGAGGTGCTGAAAGAGGCAAGAGAGGTGCAGAAAGAGGGAAGAGAGGTAGAAAGAGGCAAGAGAGTTGCACAAAGAGGGAAGAGGGGTGCAGAAAGAGGGATGCAGAAAGAAGCAACAGAGGTGCCGAAAGAGGCAAGAGAGGTGCAGAAAGAAGCAAGTGAAGTACAGAAAGAGGCAACAGAGGTGCAGAAAGACACAAGAGAGGTGCAGAAACAAGCAAGAGAAGTGCATAAAGAGGCAAGAGAGTTGCTGAAAAAAGCAACAGAGGAGTAGAAAGAAGCAAGAGAAGTGCAGAAAGAGGCAACAGAGGTGCAGAAAGACGCAAGAGAGGTGCAGAAACAAGCAAGAGAAGTGCAGAAAGAGGCAAGAGAGTTGCTGAAAAAAGCAACAGAGGAGTAGAAAGAAGCAAGAGAAGTGCAGAAAGAGGCAAGTGAGGTGTAGAAAGAAGCAAGAGTAGTGCATAAAGAACCAACCGTGGTGCAAAAAGAGGCAAGAGGGGTGCAGAAAGAGGTAGGAGAGGTGCACAAAGAGGCAAGAGAGGTACAGAAAGAGGCAGGAGGGGTGCAGAAAGAAGGAAGAGATGTGCAGAAAGAGGCAAGAGAATTGCTGAAAGAAGCAACAGAGGTGTAGAAAGAAGCAAGAGAAGTGCAGAAAGAGGCAAGTGAGGTTCAGAAAGAAGCAAGAGCGGTGCAGAAAGAACCAACAGAGGTGCAAAAAGAGGCAAGAGGGGTGTAGAAAAAGGTAGGAGGGGTACACAAAGATGCACGAGGGGTACAGAAAGAGGCAGGAGAGGTACAGAAGAGGCAAGAGAGGTACAGAAACAGGCAGGAAAGGTGCAGAAAAAGGGAACAGTGGTACAGAAAGAGGCAAGAGAGGTGCAGAAAGAGGCAGGAAAGGTCCAGAAGAGGGAACAGGGGTGCAGAAAGAGGCAAGAGAGGTGCAGAAAGAGAAAAGAGGGGTGCAAAAAATAGGCAGGAGATCTGCAGAAAAAAGCAACAGAGGTGCTGAAAGAGGCAAGTGAGGTGCAGAAAGAAGCAAGAGAGGTGCAGAAAGAAGGGAGAGAAATGCAGAAAGAAGTAACAGAGGTGCTTAAAGAGGCACGAAGGGTGCAGAAAGAGCAAGAGAAGTGCAGAAAGAGGCAACAGAGGTACAGAAAGAGGCAAGAGAGGTGCAGAAACAGGCAGGAAAGGTGCAGAAAGAGGGAACGGGGTACAGAAAGAGGCAAGAGAGGTGCAGAAAGAGAAAAGAGGGGTGCAGAAAGAGGCAAGAGATCTGAAGAAAAAAGCAACAGAGGTGCAGAAAGAGGCAAGAGATCTGCAGAAAATAGCAACAGAGGTGCTGAAAGAGGCAAGTGCAGTGCAGAAAGAAGCGAGAGAGGTGCAGAAAGAGGCAATATAAGTGCAGAAAGAAGAAACAGAGGTACAGAAAGAGGCAAGAGGAGTGCAGAAAGAGGAGAGAGAAGTGCAGAAAGAAGCAAAAGAGGTGCTCAAAGAGGCAAGAGGGATGCAGAAAGAGGCAAGAGCAGTGCAGAAAGAACCAAGAGAAGTGCAGAAAGAAGCAACAGAGGTGCAGAAAGAGGCACGAGGGGTACAGAAAGAAGGAAGAGAAGTGCAGAAAGAAGCAACAGAGGTGCTGAAAGAGGCACGAAGGGTGCAGAAAGAGGCAAGAGAAGTGCAGAAAAAGCAACAGAGGTACAGAAAGAGGCAAGAGTGGTGCAGAAAGAGGGAAGAGAGGTGTAGAAAGAGGCAAGAGAGTTGCACAAAGAGGGAAGAGGGGTGCAGAAAGAGGCAACAGGGGTGCAGAAAGAGGCAAGAGAGGTGCAGAAACAGGCAAGAGAAGTGCAGAAAGAGTCAAGAGAATTGCTGAAAGAAGCAACAGAGGTGTAGAATGAAGCAAGAGAAGTGCAGAAAGAGGCAAGTGAGATGTAGAAACAGGCAAGAAAGGTACATAAAGAGGGAAGACGAGTGCAGAAAGAGGCAACAGGGGTACAGAAAGAAGCAAGACAGATGCAGAAAGAAGCATGGGAAGTGCAGAATGAAGCAACAGGGGTGCAGCAAGAGGCAAGAGAAGTGCAGAAAGAAGCAACAGAGGTGCAGAAGGAGGCAAGAGAACTGCAGAAAGAGGCAAGAGAGTTGCAGAAACAGGCTAAAGAGGTACAGAAAGAGGTAACAGAGGTGCAGACAGATGCAAGAGAGGTGCAGAAACAGGTAAAAGGGGTGCAGAAAGAAGCAAGAGGGGTGCAGAAATTTGCAAGAGAAGTGCAGAAAGAAGCAAGAGCAGTGCAAAAGAACCAACAGAGGTGCAAAAAGAGGTAAGTGAGGTGCAGAATGAGGCAAGAGAACTGCAGAAAGAAGCAAGAGAGTTGCAGAAACAGGCAAAAGGGGTGCAGAAAGAGGGAATAGGTGGGCAGACTGAGGCAAGAGAGGTGCAGAATGAGGGAAGAGGGGTGCAGAAAAAGGCAAGAGGGATGCAGAAATTTGGAACAGAGGTGCAGGAAGAAGCCAGAACAGTGCAGAAAGAATCAACAGAGGTGCAGAAAGAGGCAAGAGGGGTACAGAAAGAGGCAAGTGAAGTACAGAACGAAGCAAAAGAGGTGCAGAAAGAACCAACAGACGTGGAAAAAGAGGCAAGAGGGGTGCAGAAAGGGGTAGGAGAGGTGCACAAAGAGGCAAGAGGGGTACAGAAAAAAACAGGAGGGGTGCACAAAGAGGAAGAGAACTGTAGAAATAAGCAACAGAGGTGCTTAAGGAGGCACGAAGGGTGCAGAAAGAGACAAGAAAGGTGAAGAAAGAAGTAAATGAGGTACAGAAAGAGGCAAGAGAGGTGCAGAAAGAGGGAAGAGAGGTGTAGAAAGAGGCAAGAGAGTTGCACAAAGAGGGAAGAAGGGTGTAGAAACTGGCAAAAGGGGTGCAGAAAGTAGCAAGTGAGGTGCAGAAAGAGGCTAGAGTGGTGCAGAAAGAGGCAAGAGAGTTACAGAAAGAGGCAAGTGAAGTGCAGAAGGAGGCAAGAGAACTGCAGAAAGAGGCAAGAGAGGTGCAGAAAGAGGCAAGTGAGGTGCAGAAAGAAGCAAGATAAGTGCAGAAAGAAGCAACAGAAGTGCAGAAAGAGGGAAGAGGGGTGGAGAGAGAGGCAAGAGGGGTACCGAAAGAAGCAAGATAGGTGCAGAAAGAAATAAAAGAAGTGCAGAAAGAAGGAACAGAGGTGCAGAAAGAGGCAAAAGGGGTGCAGAAAGACATAAGAGGGGTACACAAAAAGGCAAGAGAGGTGCAGAAAGAGGGAAGAAGGGTGCAGAAAGAGGCAACAGAGGTGCAGAAAGTAGAAGAGATTTGCAGAAAGAGGCAAGAGAAGTGCAGAAAAAGAAAGAAATGTGCAGAAAGAAGCAACAGAAATGCAGAAAGAGGCAAGAGAGGCGCAGAAGGAAGCAAGAGTGGCTTGCACACCTTTAGTACCAATTTAACACCCACATTTAGCAATAAGTAACAGGTGACCATTCTAGGTTTGCAAAGGGCCTTCCACCACGCTGTAACACTTGTCGCTGCATTTTTGGTAACGTTTGAGCCGTTTGAGCTAGAAACAAGGCTTTTTTTGTTCAAATCTGCAGATTAGGGAGCAGATGATGGATTATGTGGCTAATGCGGAAAATGTATAATTGTGCGAAAGTCGGTGCAGCCAAACAGTCGCATAATTCCAGTGGCCCTGCTCATACCTCTGACTAGGTCCACAAGTGCTCCTCAGTGATTCCTTCTTTTTTTGTCTCACTGAGTTCATAGTTGAGGTTCTATGGAAACGAGGAAGACTAAACCTGAGGTTACCACTCCACAACACAGATTACCATACCACATAATTACCCTCCATAACACATAATCTCACTCTACATAATTCCTATAAAATAAATACCACATACTTTCTATCCACATAATTTCACTGCACAACTTACCACATAATTCCACTACACACAACGTACATCCATTCCACTCCAAAACACATTAGTAAAAAACATTTACCTTTACAATGCCGATAGCTCTAACTCTCGCAAATGCGAAATCTATTACATTGCAAACACTTCTTTTTCTAGTAGTCGCGTTTGCAGAAGGATGGAGAAAGGGTACTGGGCCTCCGACCAGCGCTCAGGAATTCCACTACGTAGCACTTACAGGAGGTACCAGGAGGGCTTCTTGACCCCCAAAGTCCCTCAGGAGTAAATTGGACTTTATCCCCCATCCCGTAGTCTGCCAGGAGGTGCGTTTGCAGAGTGGTGGAGAAAGAGGGGCCTGGCTTCCGAAGACGTCTTAGCAATCCCACTGTGTGGGACTTACTGGAGGTAACAAGAGGGGTAGATGGCCCCCAAGGACATCCTTCGGGGCCAACTACTCCTCCTATTACCTCCAGTAAGTCCCACACAGCAGGATTGCTAAGTTCTCACAGCAGGCCACGCCCCCTCTGCCCACCACTCTGCAAACGCGCTCCCTGACGCCCTCTTGGATGGGGATTGAAGTCCCCTTCGCTGCTGGGGGTCCTTAGGGGCCAACTAGCCTATCTCCTACCTCCAGTAAGCCCCACACAGTGGGATTGCTGAGAGGTGGACACAGGCCACGCCCCCTTTCTCCACCACTCTGCAAATGCGCCTCCTGGTGTGCTCTTGGTTGGGGGATGAAGTCCCATTTCCTCATCACGGTCCCTGGGGGCCAACTAGCCCTCCTGTTACCTCCAGTAAACCCCATACAGCTGGATGGCTGAGAGTGCTCAAAGGCCACACCCCCTTTTTACACCACTCTGCAAACGCGATAGGGTATGCCCAGACGTGGGTCCTTTGCTCACTTTGCCACTGGATTCAAGCTAGCCTGGCTGATGAGGGCTGTTAGCCCAAAACCGGTCCCAGGATGCTTGTTTCCGGTCCAGGGAAGACATGGCTTGGCAGTTCGGGCTGGACTGTTCCCATGAGGCACAGGGTCAAGACTGATTTACATATAGCTGTGTCTGAACTGGGGTGGCGAAGTGAGCTAAAGAACGATGATGGATTCAACCCAGATCTGTGACTGGGGGTGAGTGTCTGAAAAGTTTCAGCACTCCGTCCATCATCTCCTTGTGTTTGCTTTGTTCGCCCTAAGTTGGCAGGGTATGCCCAGACGTGGGTCCCTTGCTCACTTTGCCACTGGATTCAAGCTAGCCTGGCTGATGAGGGCTGTTAGCCAGAAACCGGTCCCAGGATGCTTGTTTCCGGTGAAGGAAGTGGCCCGAAAAGGGCCACCCGGGTTTTCTACAACCGGTCGGTGAGACAGTAGAGAACACAAAACAATCGTGTATTACCAATACTCTGCAGAGGTGTCCAATCTGACCTGCATCCTAAGATGTCTGCCGAGGGACTAGCCCCCCAACAGTCTGCAATGCATAATCATTCTTCCCAAGGGCCTCCCAACCATGCCCACAATGGAAAGTTACCGGCTTAGGCCGAACATTAACAAAGGAGGCACGGAAGGATGGGCTACCACCTGCTAGATGGGTACACGCTATCACTTTCTCAAGGTTGCCGTGCTGGGTTTCGGCATCTCCTAATGTGGGAGAACAGCTACACACAAGGATAGGTATGCGAGGGCAGAATGGCCTATTCATTAGCAAGTCAGAAGGCAACCTTGAACAGAAAAGAAAATAATAATTGAATATAGTGTTCTGCTGAGGCAAGCAATACGAATAATGAGGCCTAGTACAGGCACAGCCTAATAGGGATTACGAAATTCAAAATGGAGTCACACTCGCTAACTGAAGCTCGCACATTGCAGGGATAACTCAGCGGGTTACATAACAGGAATACGAATGATGTCTAATTTAGCCGCACACTGCTAACCTAATATAACATAGAACAAGTGCATGACAAGAATGGGATTTTCAAACCTAACAGACCGTCCTTTTAGCAGTGGAGGCTAAATGCTTTATTGATGCTATCGGGTAGGGTCTTTACAACTCTAAGTAGGGTAAAGAGAAAATACATAGTCACTTTGATATCAAAGGAGAAGTAAGCAACACATGTATGGCAAGATATGTTTAGTACTCAAAAATACCCTCATCTATCTGCATCATATCCTGTATTTCTTGCATCATCACATTAGAGACTTTATCATTATGGCCTGGCAATTTAGGGGTAGGGGTGAGCTTGCTCACACAATAGGTGCAGCATGCTGGAAGGCAATTGACACATAGGGAGCACGTGAAAATGACACCTGCAATAGCGACTAGGAAAAGAAGTATCTTCCAACCCCAGGATGATAACAGACCCCAAAATCACCCT
Organism: Calotriton arnoldi; assembly: GCA_963921515.1. NCBI lineage: Eukaryota > Metazoa > Chordata > Amphibia > Caudata > Salamandridae > Calotriton > Calotriton arnoldi. The sequence goes on along the minus strand of CAWUFW010002824.1, from coordinate 976,737 downwards.
TTGAAGGACCATGAACCATTATCCTGATGAATATCGGATGCAAGCCTATGTAGCTTCTTGATAGCTAAGTATACATTAGGGGCATGGTCTGGGATGTAAACGCAGCAACTGCTGCCTATGACGCGACAAGCTCCACCCCTATCTGCAAGTATAACTTCTAATACCATCCTATTTTGAAGTGCAACGAGTCTGGTAGCCTGGAGCTCAGTCGTGATGTTAGTGAGTATGCCTGCTGTAGTGTTGATAACCCCTTCAACAACTCTGGTGAGATGACGAATGTTAACACTGTTGTACATAGGTCCCCAAAAAAGGCACAATACCCTTCATGGCATCCATGAATTGCTGTAGAGTAGTATCAGTTTGATCGATATCTGCTGTGTCAATAACTCTTCTTACCCGGGACAAGTATACACTTCTCCGCTGCAGCCTATGGTCTTTGTGATAGTTGGACGGTGCAATGTAAACAGGAGGTAAAAGAAAAGAAACATAACACCGGCCAGACCATCCCCTAGGGAGCCATGTATAAGCCTGTTCCCCACAAACAAAGTATACATTTGGGGGGGGGGGGGGTGAGCAAATGTGGGCTACTAGTAGTGTTTAATCGATAGGTGCAGTTGCATCTGCTCTGTCCCACTGGAATATTCCCAGAACCTTCGACACAGAAACTAGCTGCTGTATGAACCACCGGTACGGGCATGGCTTTATCTTCAGTGATATTTCGTGCATGGAAACATTTAAAGTATTCGGTAACATTGAATCCCTGGAAATCCAACATTTCATTTTGCAGCCATGTGGCATTCTTGTTATCCTCGTAAACATTCATGCAAGCATGTGGATGTAAGGTACCCTCTTTTCCCCCCGTTCCAGGTGTATAACCCTGGTGTACCACTATATATTCCAACACTGCTTCATAATCAGACTCCGTCATATTCATGGCATCAGTATGGTAATGTATATACACCATGGAAAGCAACAGGAACCATGCCTCACAACTACTTAGGTACGACAGGGGTAGAGACACCAGTAAATCATTCTTGTGCATAACTGAGGGGAGTAACCCACACACCCAACAATTTGTGGCATTCGTTGTATTATGTACTTGGTGAAGCATTTGCAGGAAGGCGTTTTCAACATATGTCTGTCTATGTCTCTCTTTATGTGGGGCCAACGTAACGAACAGAAGCTCAGGTGGAGACGGGGTAGTCCCATCAAAGTGTGCACAGGCTGCTGTTCTTCTAAATACCATACTACCCCAAACAGTATTATCATTACTATGAGAAGGAACACTACCACCACTATCTTACTCCTTATAGACCAGCTAGACCACACAGGACTACTCTGTCCTGGTGGTGGTGCCGCTAGTGGCTGTTCCTCTTCTATGATAGCGCAGCCAAATAGGAACATGTGAAGAGCCTTATGAACTGGAGCCACAAGAATATAACCGACTAGAGGGGCACTGTTTACCCAGCGTCCGTTTAGAGCCTCGTTGGCAGGCTCCTATCGTTCATCAACGATGGTGCTCTGAAGCACTCCCTCGAGGGGGCCACTCAATCGCGGCCCTTGCTGGAAACAAAACCTTCTTGTTTCAGGATAGGGCACCCTCCCTCCTGGGCAAGTACCCTCAATGATTCTGTCCAGTGTCTCAGGCAATGCACCAGTGTGGCTCACCCTAATCTGTCGCAGGCACTGCAGACATAGTACCTACACCCTAATCTCAAGTCCTTCCCTAACTCCTGGACTGTCCCTCTGGCGCACTGTCCTTCTTTCGGGGGCACAAGTTATACCTGTCAACTCCAGGCACTGTTTCATCAACAAAAAGGGGGTGAAACTCAGGCTCAGAAAGGCATGGGGACTTAGGTGCCAGTGGATCAGATGGGGCAGAAACCGGGGCTGCCCTTATCTCGGGAGGGACCGCCTCAAGCAGGGCGGTGTCACTCTCTGCTTCCGTCCGCATCCACCTTAGCCGGGCGTCAGAGAAGGGAACAAAGCGGGGCACCCTTTCCCCTTTCTGGTCAGCAATGTCGTTGAGCACCCACTTGTCATAGGGAAGTGGGAGAGGAACCCTCTTGCAGTGTGTACCATGCACCCAATTTTTACGGCTGTCTAGTTTCACCGCTGTTCTAGTGGCAAGGAGGACCAACCGGGGGCCCTTCCAACGGGGCTCCAGGCAGCTCTTCCTCTGGAAGTTCTTGACGAGGACGTAATCTCCAGACTGTAGCTGATGCCCGGGCCCCTCTGGTACCGGCTGCAGTGTCTCCTGAATCTGTTGATGAAGAGAACGAAGATCTTTAGTTAACTCATACAGATAGTCTATAAGCAAAGGGTGCTCTATCTCAGAGAAGCGCTTTGGCCTGGGAACGCCCCAGACATTGGCTGGGCAGCCAAACACTACCTCATACGGTGACAACCCTGTCCTAGAGTGTGCCGTCGCCCTGGTGGATAACAAGGCCAGGGGCAACGCATCTGGCCATCGCAATCCTGTGCATTCCTGTATCTTTGCTAACTTCAGCTTGAGAGTACCATTATATTTCTCAACCAGACCTGCTGACTGGGGGTCATTAGCTGCATGAAACTACTGCTTGATGTGCAAACCTTCGCACACTAGTTGGATGACCTTGGAATTGAAGTGACTTCCGTTGTCACTCCAGATCACACGCGGCAATCCGAAGCGCGGGAAGAACTCTTTCATGAGTGCCTTCGCCGTCGCCATAGCCGTATTCTCTTTAGTGGGGTAAGCTTTAATCCATTCACTGAATGCACAAATCACTACCAGCACATACTTCGGATTGTTGACTCGTTCCATTTCGATGAAATCCATCTGGAGAACCTCGAAAGGGAAGGAAGAAGGTGCAAAGTTACCAGAGCGAGTAGGAGTACCTTTCCCAGGATTATGTGTCATACAAATCATACATTGTTTCACTAAATGAGTGGCTGCTTTGGAAATATTGTCATTCTGCCACACTGGGTCCAACACCTTACATATTCCCCTGGCGCTAATGTGGGCTGGGCCATGGGCCATGGTAACCACAGGAAGTACATAGGCATTAGGTAACATCCATCGCTGTTTCTCGGACTTATCAGTCCAGCACCCATCCTCATCCAGATGCCCTGTACTCTCCTGCCATATTGCCAATTCATCTAGGGTCGCCTCGCTTTGTATCTCCTTGACATTTTCTAATGTGTCCTCGAACATTCCATTGTCCGGGACCCACCCAGCAGGACCTGCCACAAACATCTTTTTCATCTTTGATCTCGCTGTCTCTTTAGCTGTTTGATCTGCAAACGCATTTCCTCTCTCAACATCATCTGTTATTGCTTTGTGGGCACTACATTTTATTATTGCTAACATTTTGGGAAGTGTTAGAGCTGACAAGAGTCTATGTATCAATGGGCCATTCTGTATTCGTAATCCATGTGATGTTAAGAACCCTCTCTCTGCCCAGAGGCGTCCAAAATTATGGGCGACCCCAAAGGCGTACTGGCTGTCAGTATAAATATTGACAGTCAGTCCCTCACTCAACTCACAAGCCAGAAGAAGGGCAACCAGCTCTGCAGCTTGGGCTGATTGGTATGGGACACGGGATGTCTCAACTATAGTGTGTAACGTTGTAATTGCATATGCTGCAGTGGTGGTGCCATCTGGTAGTTTGAAACAAGAGCCATCGACATATAGTTCCCCTTGGGGTTCAGATAGGGGTACATCAGTCAGGTCTACCCGACCTTTCATCTCCTCTTCCGTTCTGTACACACAATCATGTACATCTGTGTCGTTACTCGTCGAAGGGAGGGGTAGTAACGTGGCTGGGTTCAGAGTGGCACATCTTTTGATGGTAATGTGCGGAGCAAACAAAGTTAGTTCATATCCGGTTAGACGCGCACTAGTAAGGTGCTGTGTCTTTGTCTTATTCAAAAGTGTATCCACAGCATGGGGTACCATTACCGTGAGAGCAGTATCAAGAACGAGCCCCGCCGATTGCCTGATAGAAACTGCCACCGCCGCGGCAGCTCTCAGGCATCTCGGGAGCGCTCTGGCTACGTTATCCAGTATAGCAGAAAAATAAGCGCAGGGTCTTTGCTTACCACCAAAACCCTGTGTTAAAACAGAAAGCACGCAACCGTCCGCCTCATGTACGTAAAGCATAAAAGGCTTCTGGTAATCAGGAGTACCAAGCACAGGAGCAGAGCAAAGCGCAACCTTTAATTGCTCAAAAGCTTGCTGGCATGCGGATGTCCAAGGCAGGGGTTCATGCACTTCTTTGGTGGTCAGGTAAAGGAGGGGTTTTGTTAGTAAGGAATAATTGGGAATCCAGTGTCGACAATACAAGGTAATACCAATAAATTCACGTACTTCACGTTGGGTCTCAGGAACAGGCATATTAGTGATAGCAGCTATGCGCTCAGGTGTTAGTCTGCGACCCTCCTTCGACAGTAGGTGACCTCCTGTCGACAATATTGAAATTTGGAAAGGGACACCTTATGGCCATGGTGCGCCAAATGTAACAGCAATTTTACAGTGGCATCTTTACAGCCATCCTCAGTATCAGAGGCCACAAGGAGGTCGTCTACGTACTGCAATAGCAGATTACCAGTGGGAAGTACTAAAGAATCCAACTGACTTTTTATGGCTTGACTATAAGTACTAGGACTTTCTGTATAGCCTTGTGGAGCCCAACAGAATCTAAAACTCCTGCCGGCTAGAGCGAATCCAAACAGATATCTGCTATCTGTATGAATAGGAATGCTAAAGAAAGCATTCTTCAGATCAATCACGGAAAATAATTTTGCTGATGGGGGAATCATTGTCAATATCGTGGTGATGTCTGGGACTACAGGATATTGGGGTACTACTATTTTATTGACCTCTCTGAGGTCAATTACAAAGCGATATACATCAGGATGAGCATCAGAAGAGTCCAAGGGCGTCTTCTTGAGAATCGGAAGGATAGGGCTATTACACACATTCGCCACTGTCTCCTCAACCACGCCAGACTTAATCAAATCCTGTATTATTAGCAACATGGCCTTTTCTCCTGATTGTGAAATCTTATACTGGGGAATACGTGGCAATACAGCATTGTCTTTAATCTGAATAGAGACCGGCGGGATCTGGAGTAACCCCACATCTGTGTCTCCTGCTGCCCATAAGCTACGGGGCACCTCTTTGAATTCAGCTGGGAGGGGTGCTTCTTTTGCAAAGCATTGTTTTGCACGAGCCACTTGTGGCCCAACTGTCATGTAAACACCATCTGGAGAACAAAAGATGGTTGCATGTAATCTCTTCAACAAATCCAATCCCATCAAATTCTCCCCACAATTTGTCGTTAACAGGAATGGCGAATCCACCGTAAAGGGACCAATAGTCAGAGCAAGAGATTTGGAAATGGGGCTAACAACCAGCATGCCTGAGAAACCTACCGAAACATTGTTTTGGCCAGACAGAGCTGCCCCTGGGACCAGCGAACGAGAAACAGAGCTATTCATAGCGCCCGTGTCAAGTAAGAACATCTTGGGCGTGCCCTGCAAATCCGCAGTGACATAAGGTCCCCGCTGATCTACAGGCACCGGAACCGGTCCCTTACACTGTCCCTGGCTGTCCTAGCTGTGGGACATCCCTGTCACTTCGTCCCTGTCATAGTCGTCATGATAGTACTGCCTTCCCCGGGGTTCATCGAAATAGTTCTGGCTCTGCTGAGCATACGATGTATCCTCAAACTGTCCCTCTCTTTGGCCCCCTCCCCCTCTACCACGTCCTCTAAAACCCCTACCTCTCGGGGCCTCAACTTTCTGCAGCAACTCCGGGCACTCACTTCACCAATGCCCCTCCTTTTTACAGTACGCACATTGGTTGTACCCCACGGGCACACCTGGTGTACTGTTCCGGTCAGACCGGGACTCCCACTGGGCCGGACCTGAACCCCTTCCTCTTCCATTTCTCCTCGCCACTTGCTGCATCAACACCCTTGTCTTCAACTCCTTTGCCTTTTTCTCCACCTTCTCTTTGTCCTCATTCGCTCTATGATTGTAGTACTGTGCCATACTCAAAATTACTGATGGGTATGAGGTGGTCCAAGTTCTTTCCGAAGCCTGCAACCTAGTCGCAATCTCCAGAAGCAAATTAGTGACAAACCTGTTGACAAACAAACGAACACCACCCTCCAGCGACAGATCTTGGCCACTAAAATCCAGAAACACCCCTTCGAACCTAGTAAAGAAATCGGACACACTTTCATCCTTCTTCTGACGACATGCAGTCAATTTGTCCCAATCCGCTCGTCTCTGCGGGATAAGGGAATGCATGTAAGTAATAACACGCCCGGAAAGGCTAATAACTCCGCCTTCAGTTTCTCGCCGGGCTTGCGCTCCTTATCCCATGTCCTGATCTCATCCCATGTTCCACCCAATTCCACCACATGATCCTGCGTATGCACCTGTCTCCATATATCTACCGGTACTAACAGATTAAAAAACAACTCTATATCAGCTAATGTCATCACCGTGGAGGAGGCCGCCTCCGTCAATTCTTTATAGTACGCAGTTGGATTTTTCCGAGGGTCCGGCAACTGTCCTTTTAGGGATATTACCTCACTCCTCTTCCAAGGAGTGTAGATCCATTGTTCCTGGAAATGGGCCGCCACTCGTGGGCGAGTAACAATATTATTCCCATCTCGCAACTCTGGTATTTCGGGGTGGTAAATGGGATGAACTTCCCTCATGGGGAACTGTGACACTGTCGTCGGGACCTTCTGGAGCAATCTACCCGATAACCCACCAATGTTGTCACATTACTAAAAACCTAATTGGGGGCCATATCTGTAGTATATACCCTATCCTGAATGTCATAAATTATCTGCGGTGCAATACCCTTGAAACACTGTTCCCACAATCCTATCAGAGTAGCCGACATATGTTTAAGTGCATGTTGCTGTATAAACGGCTCATAATCTTTCATCACGCTCCACACATCTTCCACACTATAAATCGGATTCCGGGCCCACTGTGCAGCCTGGTCAGCCACCATTCTCTTTTCCTCATCACCCACAGCAGAGCGCACCAGCACTTTATCCATGCGTTCAAGTGCCGCTGCCCAATTCACTTCATGCATTCCACGCACTGGCGTCTCGGCATTTCGTAATGTCTGAGGTAACACACTCAAAGGGGAAAGAGCAGAAGAAGAAACAGGTACCATCATGAACAAAGACTGTGTTGCAGGAGTAAGAGGAGACGTGACCACAGGTACGGAGTCTGGAGACAGAATAGGGGAACTGATGGCTCCCGTCCCTGTAACTTGCGAAAGTGGGGAAGAAGCAGGTGGGGCCGGGGCCGAAGCAGTAGAGCCAGAAACAGGATGCGTAGGAATAGCAGAACCAGAGGCCGAAGGCTGAGGTGTTGGGATTATGGGATATATCCGTTCGGGAGCATAAGGAGGTGGGGGTCAAGAATCCAATAACTCCTCAACAAAAATGTCACCTTCCTCTCTAGCAACATAACACTTATCACTCTGCAATCGAAACTTCCTATCTGCACACTCTATGCCTTTCTCGATCTTTTCTCTCTCATACGCTATTGCTTTCTGCATTATCGTTTGCGTCTGTCCCCTCCGAGCTTGCTTCTCTGCCCTCATACGTCGTTGCTTTGCTTCCTTCTGCCATGTCCTCAGAGAATCAAACATCGACTGCCTGTTCTTTTTGGCGAACAATTTTTCCTGCAATGAATTCATCTTTTGTTCATCAAATGTGTCAGTAAGCGGCCACTGTACCTCAACATTGTCCCTCGTATATTTATTCCACGAGGTGCTAAACATAATAGGGCCAATGCAATGCTTGACGTATATATCAAAATTTGGGGTACCCTCTGGAGGCGCGGCTGCCTTTCTTCCAATCGAGCTTCAGTGGAACAACACCGACATCCAAAACACCCTAACTTACTTAGACAAGGCATCTTAATATAAGACACATACACTGTCCCCAATGGACGAATATAACACCAACCACCAAATGGTCCAAGAACCAAATCAAAGCGGTCCAGAAACCGCACACTACAGTCCGCAGACTGTACCAAGACAAGACAGTCCGCAGACTGTACCAAGACAAGAAGACAGGCTGTAGCCCTAGACCTTTTCAAGAATAAGCTGAATTTCCAGTTGGCCAGGCAGATTGTTCGCAAACAGCCCCAGACCTTTTCAAGAATGGGCCGAATTTCCAGTTCGCCTAGTAGACCATTCACAAACACTCTGTGTCTTTCAAGGGTCCGTAAACCCACCAAGTTCAAGACAAGACAGTCCGAAGCCTGTACCAGACACAGCCCGTAGGCTCGTGCCGTTCAACCATGGTGCCACATTTTCCAAGAATTCAAGTCACTCACCTGGTGCACTCAGGTCGAGCAATATTATTCTCCACTGCCGACTCTTCGGACCAAACGGTCAAATCCAAGGTTCCGGCTTCTCAGGACCCCAGCTGGTGACCACTAGACGAGGAGTCGCCCGATCAGATGGGCGGGGCAGCCAAGAGAACCGGGCTCTTATCATGTGGGGATCCCCGATCCGCCCGACCGATCGGAAGCAAGCCTGACCCTACAACCCGATTACAGGTGAGTTGGGTCACCTTGCGGAGTCCCTGTTCGGGCACCAACTGAAGGAAGTGGCCCGAAAAGGGCCACCCGGGTTTTCTACAACCTCCTAATCGCCTTCCACCAAATGAAGAGTCGGTCAGACAGTAGAGAATACAAAACAATCGTTTATTACCAATACTCTGCAGAGGAGTCCAATCTGACCTGCACCCTAAGATGTCTGCCGAGGGACTAGCCCCCCCAACAGTCTGCAATGCATAATCATTCCTCCCAAGGGCCTCCCAACCACGCCCACAATGGAAAGTTACCGGCTTAGGAGGAACATGAACAAAGGAGGCATGGAAGGATGGCTACCACCTGCTAGATGGGTACACGCTATCACTATCTCAAGGCTGCCGTGCTGGGTTTCAGCGTCTGCTAACGTGGGAGCAGAGCTACACACAAGGATAGGTATGCGAGGGAAGAAAGGCCTATTCATTAGCAAGTCAGAAGGCAACCTTGAACAGAAAAGAAAGTAATAATTGAATATAGTGTTCTGCTGAGGCAAGCAATACGAATAATGAGGCCTAGTACAGGCACAGCCTAATAGGGATTACGAAATTCAAAATGGAGGCACACTCGCTAACTGAAGCTTGCACATTGCAGGGATAACTCAGCGGGTTGCATACCAGGAATACGAATTATGTCTAATTTAGCCGCACACTGCTAACCTAATATAACGTAGAACAAGTGTATGACGAGAATGGGATTTTCAAACCTAACATCAGTCCAGGGAAGACATGGCTTGGCAGTTCGGGCTGGACTGTTCCCATGAGGCACAGGGTCAAGACTGATTTACATATAGCTGTGTCTGAGCTGGGGTGGCGAAGTGAGCTAAAGAACGATGATGGATTCAACCCAGATCTGTGACTGGGGGTCAGTGTCTGAAAAGTTTCAGCACTCCGTCCATTATCTCCTTGTGTTTGCTTTGTTCGTCCTAAGTTGGCAGGGTTTGCCCAGACGTGGGTCCCTTGCTCACTTTGCCACTGGATTCAAGCTAGCCTGGCTGATGAGGGCTGTTAGCACAAAACTTGTCCCAGGATGCTTGTTTCCGGTCCAGGGAAGACATGGCTTGGCAGTTTGGGCTGGACTGTTCCCATGAGGCACTGGGTCAAGACTGATTTGCATATAGCTATGTCTGAACAGGGTTGGCGAAGTGAGCTAAAGAACGATGATGGATTCAACCCAGATCTGTGACAGGGGGTGAGTGTCTGAAAAGTTTCAGCACTCCGTCCATCATCTCCTTGTATTTGCTTTGTTCGCCCTAAGTTGGCAGGGTATGCCCAGACGTGGGTCCCTTGCTCACTTTGCCACTGGATTCAAGCTAGCCTGGCTGATGAGGGCTGTTAGCCCGAAACCGGTCCCAGGATGCTTGTTTCCGGTCCAGGGAAGACATGGCTTGCTAGTTCGGGCTGGACTGTTCCCATGAGGCACAGGGTCAAGACTGATTTGCATATAGCTGTGTCTGAACTGGGGTAGCGTTGTGAGCTAAAGAACGATGATGGATTCAACCCAGATCTGTGACTGGGGGTGAGTGTCGAAAAAGTTTCAGCACTCCGTCCATCAACTCCTTGTATTTGCTTTGTTCGCCCTAAGTTGGCAGGGTATGCCCAGACGTGGGTCCCTTGCTCACTTTGCCACTGGATTCAAGCTAGCCTGGCTGATGAGGGCTGTTAGCCCGAAACCAGTCCCAGGATGCTTGTTTCCGGTCCAGGGAAGACATGGCTTGCTAGTTCGGGCTGGACTGTTCCCATGAGGCACAGGGTCAAGACTGATTTGCATATAGCTGTGTCTGAACTGGGGTAGCGTTGTGAGCTAAAGAACGATGATGGATTCAACCCAGATCTGTGACTGGGGGTGAGTGTCGAAAAAGTTTCAGCACTCCGTCCATCATCTCCTTGTATTTGCTTTGTTCGCCCTAAGTTGGCAGGGTATGCCCAGACGTGGGTCCCTTGCTCACTTTGCCACTGGATTCAAGCTAGCCTGGCTGATGAGGGATGTTAGCCCGAAACCGGTCCCAGGATGCTTGTTTCCGGTCCAGTCAAGACATGGCTTGGCAGTTCGGGCTGGACTCTTCCCATGAGGCACAGGGTCAAGACTGATTTGCATAGAGCTGTGTCTGAACTGGGGTGGCGAAGTGAGCTAAAGAACGATGTTTTGCATTTTTAGAAGGGGGGCTGTGTGGCCCCCCTTCTTTTAGGATTTTTTTGGGCCCTGGGCCCCCCATACCCCATGGCCTGACCCATTTTAACAAAAACGGTAAGGGGGCCGTGTGGCCCCCCTCCCATGGCCGATTTCGGCCCCGGGGACCCCATTCCCCGGGGCATGGCCACATATTTATTTCATTTTTTAAAATCATTTTTAAGGTGGGGGGCTGCGCGGCCCCCCTCCTGAGGCCATTCTTGGCCCCGGGAACCCATCCCCCGGGGCTTTGCTTTGCTCTTTTTAAAAATAAAAAAATAAAAATTATTTCGGGAGGGGGGCCGAGTGGCCCCCCTTCCCTGGGCCACTATTGGCCCCGGGGACCCCATCCCATGGGGCTGGCCCTCAAGTTGGGGACCATGGGGGGAGCCCCAATGCCCCCACGGTCCCTTCAGGCTCCCCGCCTCCTGTGGGAGCCGGCATTGCTTTTGTGCAATGGGAGCTGCTGACATGCAGCTCCCTTTGCCCAAAAGCAATTCTGCTTTGTTTCTTGGAAGCGAGAGCAGGTTTCCTTCTCTCGTTTCCAAGAAGCAAAGCAGAGTTTGCAATGACTGTCATTGCAAACAGCAATGTCCCGGGGGTGGGCACCCCGGGACATTGCACGAGCTGGCCCTGGGGGGTGGCGGTCCCCAGGGCCATCGAGGGCTCCAGGAGGGGGGCCGCACGGCCCACCTCCTAACTAATTTAAGGCCCGGGGGTCCGCAACGGACCCCCGCATTTAGACATTCAATGCCCCGGGGAGGTGGTGGTCCCCAGGGCAGTGTGGGGGTGCTTGAGCCCCCCCACTTTTTGTTTTTGAGGTGGGAGGTGGCTCTTGCCCCCCCCACGCTGCCCCGGAGACCGCCACCTCCCCGGGGCTTTTAATTGTTTTGGGTGGGGGGGCCATGTGGCCCCCGCATTTATATCATATAGCCCTGGGGAGGTGGTGGTCCCCGGGGCTTGCGGGGGCCCGCGAGGCCCCCCCACCCAAAATAATTAAAAGCTCAGGGGAGGTGGCAGTCCCCAGGGCAGCGTGGGGGGGGCTGGAGCCCCCCACACATTTTTTTTTTAAATCCCCGGGGAGGCGGCGGTCCCAGGGGCTGCGGGGGGGCTGCATGCCCCCCGCATATAATTATATAAGCCTCGGGGAGGTGGCTAATTATTTTGGCATTGCCCCCAGGACCTGGCCCACCCAGGGGCTTATAGAAAACAAAGCGCAGGAGCCCGCGCTTCATTTTTAAAAAAAATTCAGCCAAATTGTTTTTTTTATAAATGCTTTTTTTTGGCCCTGGGGGTCCTTGTGGTACTCCCTGAGCAGGCCTAGGGGGTCAGGGTGTTTCTACCCTGCCCCCTCTTCTTGTTTTTTAATGTTTTTTCACCCTTTTTCTTGTGACTCGGTTACCGAGTCACAAGATGGCTGCCTACACTTCCTGGTTTGGAGTGTTGACAGCCAATCAAAATGAAGCTCATGCTCGGGAGGATTTGCGAATCCTCCTCGGTGCTCAGATATCGATATTTTTATTTTTTGAATTTCTCAGCAACTACTCAACAGATTTACACCATGTAAAAAAAGGGCGCTTTCTGAACCAAGAGCTACCTTTTTGCCAGATTTGGTGTAATTCCGTTCAGCAGTTCGGGCTGTAGCGTGTTCCAAAATTTCCTATGGAAATTAACATGGAGAAAACACGTTTAGGGACCCCCCTTTTTTCTCGGCCCGCGCTTGACAAATCACCCCAAAACTTTCAAGACAGGAGCTGACCTGAGTGAACCATTAGTTTTGAAAAAACGCTTTTTGAATAGAAACAAGGTCCTAACTATAACTACCTACTGGCAACGGCCAGTAGGTAATATATATATATATGACCAAGAGCTGTTGAGCTCGAAACGCGTCTTTGTTTTGTGCCCGTAATAAATCTGGAATTGGCAACCTTGGATCGGCGTGGCTCGTTGCTTGCTTGATAGTGCAAGTGTGGTGGTGGATATATATATATATATATATATATAAAACCACAGGACTCTCAGAACCTCCTCTTAGGCGAACAGAGAGAAACGGACACCGGATAGATAGGCAAGTTGTTTATTCTTCCTCACTCCTCTGTTGACGCGTTTCGAACACCGAGTGCCCTTGATCACACAAGGAATGCAGTACGCCATACATTTTTAAATGCTTTCTGCGCACCCCTTTTCCCCCATCATGTGATAGTTGACATAAAAGAAACACTGTAGGTTACGATTTTCTCAAGGCACCTTTTGATGTTTACATTAATACATATGATTGAAGATGTCACTTAAATTATATACATAGGTTATAGGACATTTATAAAAATCATTGATTTCACAGTTAGTACATTTGTGTGCACAAATAAATAACTAATTAGTTAAATATTTATAAATATGCATAAAAAGATTAAAATATACATATTATTCAAACAAATAAATAAATATACACACAAATATATACACACACTTTTATATGGAAATATTCCTGCACAAATGCCAATTTCTATATTTTCCATATTGTAGTTGTGATTACTGTGGTATCTCATAGCTGCCTAAATGCTGTTATATCCAACTCACACTCAATAGTGGGATAACCATATTTGTGTAATGAACATTGATGTAAGGTGCTGAACATTCATAAATATTACTTTAATGTTGTTCATTATTATAGAGCATCCATTGTCTAAAGTGCTTCCGTGCTTTGTAGCCTCAATAGTTTGTGCAAACTAATTCTCCATTAGAGTAAAGTGCCAAGTGCTGTCCAAGTGAATAAAGTGCTAATACTTATACTAAAACCTTAACTCTAAACATAATAAATGGGATGTTAAAAACAATATTTACATTTGGGAGGCAGCGGATAAAACACTGATGATTCTTGTGTTCTAATTTCAACCCTGCTTCATTATTTACCGTGTTACTCTACATGGTGGCAAATTTGGAAATTAGATTGTGGCAAAAAATGGATCTCACAGAGGATAAATTTCATAAACTGGGTCTCAATCTAGGGTTTTTAAAAGATTGTTGTAAAAAAATGGTAAAAGGGAATTAGTTATAAACAATTATGCATGTCTTCAGTATTGTTTAGCCCATTTGGAGCTTTGCTGTCAAATTCAAGGATCATGCGTGTTTCTAACTGCCTTAGGAGCCGTTACCTATTCCCACTACATAGTATGTCAGGCAGTTAACATCGTTGTTATGCACGCCCTTGAAATGTCGTGCCACCGGGTAAGAGGGATCGTTGTTGATGATTACCCTTAAGTGTTGCAGGATTCTGACATGCACCTGCAGCTTCGTACTTCCCACGTACCTAAGGCCACAGGTGCATGTCAGAACATATACTGCGTACTCTGTCCTGCAGTTGTAACTGCCCTTTATGGCAGTCTCTTTATATACATATATAATAAAAGGATTTAAAATACTTACGTGCTTGTGGTAAAGGCATGCAAGTAGGTACAAATGCTTTTTTATATATATCTATATATATATATATATATATATATATATATATATATATATACAAAGTGACCGATTGTCTCCTCAAAAAACAGCATATTCGAAAACACCTTCATTTTCATTGATCATTTCTTGTTTCCATATGTATAAAATTTGAACTCATACGTCAAGGACACCAAAGATTTCCTACAGAAAATTGAAAATCTTTCATGGGGAAAGGAATGCTGGTTAGTATGCTTAGATGTAGAGAGTCTCTACACCAGGATAAAACATCAAGATGGACTAAGAGCATGGAAACACTTTTTACGCATGAGAAATATCAATATGCTGGAACATACTCACATGCTGCTAAAGATGATTGAAACCTGTCTTAAAGAAAATATTTTCCTCTTTGAAAAATGTTTATAGCAACAAATACACGGGACTTGATGGGCACCTGCTTCGCCCTCAGCTACGCCAACTTGGCGGTTGGCTGGTGGGAGGAGCAGGTGCTCTGGAGCAGTGACCTTGCAAAATGGACGGACATCAGCATTTGGCTGAGATACACAGACAACATTTTCTTTGTGTGGGAAGGCAATGAGATCAATCTGAATGTGTTTGTCTCAATATTGAATTGTAATGATGTCAACCTTAGATTTACTGTACAATGTAGCGAACAAACCATTGATTTCTTAGACCCTAGACTAAGGGTGGTAGATGGGGTTGTCCAAACCGAGCTATTTAGAAAATCCACTGCTGGAAATTCAATTTTACATGCAGCGAGTTGCCATCCCCCGAATTTCCGTTGGAGTATACCATTCAGCGAATTCCTTAGAGCAAAAAGGAACTGTAGCTCTGAGACTAGCTACAACAAAACTAAGACACTTATGACTGAGAGGTTCCTAGCGAGGGACTACCCACGGAAAGTGTTTAAAACAGCTAGCCGGAGAGTGGACAACATTACTAAGGCACAGGCTCTCCTCCGTCTAAAACCAAACCCCAAAAAGTGATTGAACCAATCCGCTTCATAACCAAATATACCAATCAGGCAGGCAAGTTAGGAGGAATCTTAAAAAACAGATGGGGTATTCTAACACAAGATAACATCTTGAGGGACAAAGTGGGTACCACACCGAACATTACATATCAATGTTATCTCTCCCTAAAAGATATGTTGGTACACAGCTATCTCCAACCCAAGAAAGTAACCTGGTTGGATCAGGTGAAGGGCTTTAGACGCTGTGGAGACTGTAAAGCAGGACCACACAGCAATAATACCCAAGAAGTCCCTTTAGGAAGGATTAACAAAACCTGGTGGATGCCCAAACTCATAACCTGCAAGACAGACTTTGTTGTCTATGCCATCACATGTCCATGCAGGATGTGGTATATTGGATCTACCACTTTCCCTGCACAGAAGAGACTCCTTGAACATTGGAGGGCTATAACAAGCAATGATCTGACATATAGCACAGCCAAACATTTTAAAGAGAAACACCAGAGTGACTGTACGAAAGCCAAATTTTTTGGCATTGACACAATACTAAAACACCCAAGAGGAGGGAACAGATCAACTGCCCTACGTAGACTGGAATCCAAATTCATTCTACAAGCTGGTCCCGTGGCACCACATGGAATGAATAACGATGAGAAATTACATTCACATTTGTAGGGAATCTATAATGCCTCCCACTCCACTTCACAGTGGGTGACTCGGTATTGATGATAATGGGGTTTTCCAGTGTAGCTACAGGGATGTTCACTTAGGAAACAAATTGATTTTAGATTATGTCCTTTGTGTGATTCTTTTTGTTAATTTATGCAATTAGTTTACCTTCTAAAATATTTGGTAGTATTGTCCTGATACCAAGCATGAAATGGTTTCAATATAAATTCCAAATACAGAAGTATCCATGAGCCCCCCCTTGTTTCACTCAGCATGGATTAACAACATTAACATATTCCTTGGATATTGTGTCAATAGAATTATTGTATCGATTTTATAACATCTCTTGTATCTTCTTCCTCCTTAAGAATTTCTGGGGACCTAGATCCATGTGGATTGGCGGATATCACAGACAGGGAGTTAATCGTCATGAAGGAGTGACACCACTGTGGAACCTCTTCATTTTCGGCACTTGAGATGAGTCAGAATCAGAATCAGAATCAGAATAAGCTTTATTCGATTTCAGAAATATAAAATCACAAAAGCATAACAGATAAAACAATTTAAATATTCTTTGCTTTAAAATACAAGTATACTATTCTTCTCCATCTTGTCCATTTACAGATGTACTTTGTCCAATGCGAGTAAACAAACCGTAGTAAGAGATATGCAATACATACAGAGCGATCCTATACATTAGACTCCGGCCTACTTTCAAAGAGGGTTAAACATTGATACTTTTCCTAACTCTCAGCATACTTTTTAGAAAACCGACCATAACTCCAATGCAATAATCACTTTCCAATAGTTGCAGATATAGCAAAGCAGGTCGACATTGCCTCCATCCCCCATCCTTAACAAGGGCAGGATCCATCTTGATCTTTCCTTAGCATAAAATTTGCAAAATAAGATCACGTGGATATTTGTTTGTGGAGACAAATCGTCACAGGGACAGCAACATAATTCTCTGGACAAATTATTCATCTCTGGATAGCTAATTAATCGATGAAAGTCCCAAATCTAAAACGAGTTAAAACGTACCTATCATACCCCCCTAGACAGCTTAAAAGATGTGGTTGGATGTCATATGTTATTAAAGTCAGTTGATGCTGAACTACTGTGAGTTTATTCATCTCCAGTGCAAGTCTGGTTGTCTCTAAGTGGGTCATGCATATAGCTTTAAATTATTTCCGAGAGATAGAGTTCATTGTCTCTGGGCAAGTATAGTAATCTGAGTGCCCAAGATCATTCATAAAGTGCTTTACATATTTCAACCAAGTAATATTGGTCGCATGGTCCAACTTCATTGAGTCCTTAATTATTTCTTGATTTAGACCTGTGCTACTGGAGGTCCAAATCCTGTGCCAAAGTAGCACTGGTTGTGCTTTAATAACATCTGTAATATATGGAATACCCAACTCACTATGACAATTAAAAACAGGGGAACTGGCAGGTACTGCTAAAATAAACCTTAAAAAGGCATTTTCAACATATTGAATAAGGGACGAATCATAAAAGCCCCAAACTACCGCCCCATAAATAGCAATACTCACACATTTTGCCTGATAAATCTTAAAGAGAATCCCCGGAGGCCTTTTACCCATTTTTTTTGAGAAATTGACCACAGCCGCGGTCGACTTCATAAACAGGAAACTACGACTCTTGACCGCCTTACTCCAAGAACCAGTGCGATCAAATAAAACACCCAGATACGTAAACGTGTTTGTGGATTCTACCCTACTTCCCCCGAGTGGCAGGCTTCTACATTTCTGTTTCCCCCTCCCACATGTCATGACAAATGTTTTTTGGCATTCAGTTTTAAACCCAATTTGTCCATAACACTAGTATAAGAGGCAAGGGCTTTTTGTAGGCCTAGCTGAGTACGGGACATAAGTACTGCTCGTCTGCGTAGAGAAGGGAGACTATCGGGCGCTTGTTTACATATGGTGGATCCCTCGCCTTCCCCACCAATTCCTGTTCCAGGGTATTAGTATAGAGAGTGAACAGGAATGGTGCCAAGACGCATCCCTGTCTGACCTCTCTCTCTACTTTAAATGACGCAGTACATTCCCCTTTGGATCCATATCCTTGGCGGTTGCCCCAGTATAGAGTTGTCGCAAAAACTGAACCAAAACTGGATCGACCTTTAAATCCATCAGAATATTCCACAATTTACTGTGTATGACACAGTCAAAAGCGGCTGTGAGGTCTACAAAGGCCAAATAAAATTTCCCTGCTTTTGCCTGAGTGTATTTCCCAATTAGAATACTAAGATTGAGGACCTGTTTGTTAGTTCCTAGCCCCTGCCTAAAGCCATATTGAACATCACTTAAAATATTATTTTCTTCTGCCCATAATTGTTGTAACCGTTCCAAAACAATCCTTCCTGCTACCTTCATCAGAGAATCTAATAAAGATATCGGACGGTAGCAAGCAGGGTTTCCCCGATCCCCTTTTTTTAAAATTATTGATTCCGACCAGGTATTAATAAAACCTTTCGCACAACATGCTTGAAGAACCCTTGTTATCAGCGGGGTCCATAATGGAGGGTTCGATTTAAACATGTCGATTGGTACCCCATCTGGGCCTGGGGCCTTTCCACTCTTACTTGCATTTATCGCCCCAATGACCTCCTCGTGTGTAATTTGGAAATCAATAGGTGAAAAGACAAGGGGACCTCCCCCCTGCTGATTCAAACAGACTGGTACACTTTCTCTATCCTCCTGTGAGTTATAAACATTTGAGAAGAAATCAACCCACGCCTTCTCGTCTATTGCCACTTCTATCGACGGGTCGTTAGACGTACTAAAAAATGGTGCATTCACCGCCCGCCAAAATAAGGCACTGTCCTTACTCATAGATGAGTCAAGATCACATGGTTTTATTGGTTACTTTAACCATAGAATGGTGGCTGATACCACACTACATTAAATTGTCTTCACTATCAGGGAGATGCCCGAAGAAAAATCTAGTTGGGCTACTGAAGCCCAATCCACAGGTTGTTTGATCTTAATGAAAATTAAACAATTGTCCTATGGGTACTTTTACCAAAATACCACCATACGTGTCGAATTCCCATGCACGGCCCCCAATTTCCATTCTCTTACTTCCCCACCTCCCTCTTACTCCTCCCTCTTCCACTCGTGGATAGGGGGATCCTACCTGAGAAAGCAAGGGGGTAAACACACACGGCCACCCAGGTTTAAACAGAAGAAGTCAGGAACGAAACTGTTTGTCTTAACACTCAAAACCAATCCATGTGAGATGACGAGGGAATCCGTGGGTAATGTAGTTCCATGAAGAATGATGGAATTACGAAAATGAAACAAATTACTAGAGTCAAAGACCAATCTGCTCGGGAGACTCGTGTTTCTGTTTTTCAAAAGAAATAGTATGATTATGTTTTCCAAATTTTTAATATTGCACAGAGGAAATTGTGATGTAGATTGCACTGATGCACTTGATGTTATGCTCACAAGAAACTGGATTGCAAAGTCTGATGTTTATTTCTATCTAAACTGGCACATTGCAAAGACAAAGTATTTAGGTTGATGAAATGCCAACTTTGGTCATGTGACCAAGACTCCTTGTAGTCAAACGCGTTATCCTCGTTTGCCATAAACAAATGCTGACTTACAGTTACCGGAGTGGCTAGTTCTTACTCTCTACTTAATTTGGAAGGTGATGATTATGCATATATATATATATATATATATATATAGATATATATATATATATATATATATATATATATATATGAAACAAACAACCACCTCCCACAGAAGCTCTATGGAAGAAGGCACGGATTCGAGGTGGTTCCGGATTCGGCATCTCTTTATTTATTCAGGTCGCCCTCAATCCCAATCACAAGGAGAGACGCGTCAATCTAGTTTGGCGCTGTTTTACACCTGTGTTAAGTAGCCCTTCCCACTGGACTGATGAATAAACATAGACAACATACTATAGCATATGTGATCAACTAACGGACGAAATACATCATGTATATGCTGTCCAGAGCCAACAAATCAGCATTAATGCAGGTAAGGCACAACTTCATAAATATTACGCACAATGCATGCATTAAGTTTGCTTGAAATACCGAAAATGCTGACCGCATAAATAATTATACATGTAAGTCACCAAGATCGTTTATCACAGTGGGGTTGATATGGATATTTGAAAAATGCAGCCAAACTCGTAATCCTGTGTTGCCTTAATAAAAATATATAACACATAATTTAAAATGCCACTGCTGTCAAACGTTATTGTTCATGTCCGCTGTTATCAGCCAATGTTCCAAAAGCTCCCCCCAGCTAATTACAAATCTGCAACATGACCTCTGACCTCAACTTCGAAATCGAAGTGTTTTACTGCCATAATATCAATGTCACAATCCTGATATAAACCAGGCAACGGGACCGGATAACTGCAGTCTCATCTCGGGGTTGCATATTCAGACAATGAGTATACTTGCAACTTTAAAAGACATAAACATTTATATGCACATATGTATATATACATATATATTTATTTATACATGTGTATTTTTTATATATTTACACACGCATAAATACAAAAGAATGTGTGTGTATATAGCAAATACATATATATATATATAGATAGATAGATATAATATATATATATATATATATATATATATATATATATATATATATATCCAAGAAAAACCATACCCACCCCAAACCCTTAAAACAAACTTTCCCTAATGTATATACACACATATATATGCTTAATACTTAGCTATTACTTATATTTACAACGCATATACTTTTACCATTCATGCTTTTAAAACACAATTTGTTGTAAAGGCATGCGTGGTAAAGGCATATACGTTATACAATACTGCATGGTAATGGTAATACATGGTAATGGCACTCGGGTTGCAGAGGTAATGCGGGGTAACGGCAGTGTTGTAATGACTGTTTCCTGTGCTGTCCATTTGCCCCATGCTTTATGCTGTCATGAAAAGAAAGAGAATATGAATGATAATCACCCAGACCAATGGCAGGGCAGGAGATGGCCTTCCCAAAGCCCCTCTATGTATATGTACACATTTATGTCTTTACACATGTATTTTTTATGATTATGTTTTATTACAAGAGACTGGAAGACAATTGCTAAACCTGTGTAGGTTAGAGGGTCTAGCAAGGACTGTTACTATAACCAACTCAGGTTTATTGTATTGAATATAACTTTCCCCACAATGCAGCCATCAAAACATTACAATTGTGTAGAAAATTATAGTTGACAAAAAAGGAAACAATCTTAACAAAATGAAAATCGTCTACCCTTTCCATTTATCAGATGGGCTAACTATATCAAATGACTATGGGGATCTGATAATCTAAGAGATTTCATTTGACAAAATACCGCTCTCAGGGCCAGATGTACGACCATTTTTGCATGCACAAATGGGTTTGCAAACCCGTTTGCGCATGCAAAAACAGCATGTGGAATGTACAAACCCTATTTTGCGTGTCACAATTTTTTGCGACTCGCAAAATAGGGTTTTGCGACTCGCTATTAGGAAGGGGCATTCCCTTCCTAATAGCGAGCGAAACCCTATGTAAGAATGTTTTGCGTCCTCAATTGCGGGCGCAAAACACTTGCAAATTACCACCCTCTTTAAGAGGGTGGTAATGGAGTCGCAAATGCAGGGGAAAATAATTTTTAAGGGCAGGCAGTGGTCCCTGGGAGCACTACCTGCCCTTAAAAATGAAACGAAAACGTTTCATTTTTTTTCTTTTTTAAATGCATGCCGTTTTCCTTTAAGAAAAACGGGCTGCATTTAAAAAAAAAAAACTGCTTTATTTAAAAGCAGTCCCAGACATGGTGGTCTGCTGAGCCCAGCAGGCCATCATACCTGGGAGGGCCTGCCATTCCCAATGGGGTCGCAAAGTGCAAGAGGCTCATTAATATTCATGAGCCTCTCTATTTGCGACCCCATTGGGAATCGCTAACAGTGTGAAAAACACTGTTGTTCATTGGAAATAGCGCCTCGCAAATTGCAAGTTGCAAAAAACTTGCAATTTGGAGGCGCTATTTCCACGGTTGTACATCTGGCCCTCAAGCCTTTAACACAGTCTTATAACAATCCACGCTTAAATTCCTATTGGTTTCTACTTGTCACAGGAAAGAAGCACAAATTCATCTAAGTCAAATGATGTACTCCAAGGCATCGACATGTGGATTAGGCCTGGGCGGAAAACTACGCTACGCTCGCGGAGTGTGCGTAGTTTGCGCAACTACGCGCTACGTGAATCGCACGTAGCACAGTGCAAAAACGCGTAGCGTAGCGGACATTTTTTGCTCGCTCGTGGTCCTCAACGTCAAGTTGGCGACCGCGAGCGAGCAAAATCAGCATCCCGGCGAGACTTTTTCCTCGTTCGCGATCGGCAACATCAAGTTGCTGATCGCAAGCATGGAAAATAAACCTCCCGGCGAGATTCTCAACGCGGGGAGGTCAGGTTGCTCATTGCGAGTGGTCGCGTATGCTCGCGACCGCTCGCGATGAGAAACTACCAGTCCGTGTTGAGAAAGCTGCTGCTCGAGTACAAATCTACTCAAGCGGCAGAAAACGACCGCTTGCACTGTGCATGATGCCGTTCGCAATGATTGCACAGTGCGGACAAGCATCCGGCACTGTGCAATCATTGCGAACAGCATTTCCCTACCGCAGTATGCAGTTCGCGTAGCTACGCATAGTGCAAAGTACACTTCGCGTAGCTACGCGTAGAGCGACTACGCGAACTACGCCCAGGGTTAATGTGGATGGGACCAAAGCCCCTCTCTCACTAGTGATTCTTAAAACTTTTTCTCCACTCATCATATAAGGTCTGGTGAACATCCCACTGTTGAGCCATTCCCAAAATTAACATTAATATTACAATAAAAAAATCATTGTGCGTAAGCCTGTTTATGACACAGAGAGCAATGCTTGAGGTGCTCAGTGTATTTCATTATATGATGTATAAAAACACAATGGCAATGCAGGCTTCTCTCACAGCCAAGGAGATATAAATGAAACCACAGTACGCCCATCTACTTATGCAGAATCGAATCACATATACTTAAGAAAACGAGCAGTAAACCCATATATCTGATACAAGATATCAGCAATACATAGATAGAATTTCCATAACTTGGACACGTTGAGGGGCATCTCTAAAAATCAGTCACAGTTGCTTCACATTCACTAGGGGGTATTTCAAGAAAAGCATCTAAACAATCTTAATGAGTTAAATGTACCAAAATGAAAAAAGTCAATTTAAACTACAGACATATCTATTGCAACAGCTCTCTCTCGCCCTAACGCTTCTCTCTGCATGGGCCTTCTAGAACACAGTGCTGCTTCTGGAAAGCAGCAAAGCATTGGAGCCATTTTGAATGACCTTCCATGAACAACCAGATTAGCCTGAATTCTGGTGTCAATCCAGTTAGTCAACAAGTAGTCAATTGGACTTTTCTGTGCCAGAGAGTGACCAATCTGGCTGACCGTACTGTGACCATGCAGATATGTAGAAAGGGAAGGTCAAGTGGCAATACATGTGAATCATGGAGATGTGGTGGGGCATGAGTGAAGTTTTTGTGGGTGGGACACCCCACATAGACTATATATCATTGGTGCACAATCCCGTTGTTGGGCAGAAATGCAGCCCTTTCATCAAGGCTGCAGTGTGTAGCTATGGTGAGTTCTCCTAAACTCTGCCAACTGAAACAAATTCCTGTATTAAGTTCTCCGTCTTCCCTATAACAAGCAGCGCTCTCTTTTTAAATGTACACTGGAGAGATGCCACCTATACTCCTAGGCTACATGTCTTTAATAGTTCAGCTTCGTAGATTTGCTTTAGATCTGGTGAGTCCAATGTGCACACATTTAAGTTTTATTTCTGTGTGTTAGAAAATTATTCAAAGCATCCTTGCATCCTCTCCATCAATGCATTACTGCTTTCGAAAAGAGGATATGATTGATTCTGAAAGCCTATGCCTAGGATCATATTTGCAGTTTGTTTTTATTTAGCATAATACAGAAACGAAAAAGTTAGAATGTTTTAAACTGCACTGACTTCTCTTTCATTGCACACTCTTCTTGGCAGAGATTTCAACCCGTGCGGTTATCTGGAAGCACCAACTACTGGAGGAAAACTGATAGAAACTTTTTAAAGCCTTATAAAAATTGACCACTTTTTGGAGTGCAAACCTATCTGCTGTTTAGAAGTTCTGGCATGAGGATGCAGTGTGTGGGTGGCTGTTTAGAATCCAGTGACTTAAAAATACAAGCGTAGAAAATATTTTGTCTCCAGTTAGTTGTTTCCCATCTCACCCAAGGGAGCAGTAGTGAGCACATGCTAACACCATGTGTGGGCTCTTTTGGTGGCTCACTGTGAAATCAGTTCACAGTCTGCATAAGGTTCCCAATGTCAGGCATTCATTCGACATTAAGTCACCTCCAGGGTTTGAACAAACGCAGCACACACAACTGCATGCTAGCACGGTTGAGGCACTTTGTAATGCAACGTTACAAAAGGCCATGGCTTTCAGTTCTTGAAATGGCTTCTTTCTTGAGCAGTAAAATGGCGCAGGAGAGCCAGAGCGCAAAAAGTATTAAGTTCATCACACAATACAGGCACCTGTAAAACATTTTAGCTTCTGGGTGTATGCAAAGCAGAGTTACAAACGCTGAAGCAAATAGGGTCCAGTGAATTAAGAAGCAGACAGTGCAAACATATTGCAACTGCTAACCTACTTTGTTGCACAACAGCTATGCATTAGGAGGAAAATATTTTACAGTCTTTAACGAGCAAGCAACTTGTCTGTGAGTTTTCCTTCTTCTGATGAGATTTGGAGACCTAGAAAGGGTACTCTACTCTTATCTGAGTGACAGGTGAATGGCAGGTGAGGTTGGGTGTGATTGAGATATGTAACAAGCTCTTGCAATGTATCTGATGACTCCCTCCCTGTGATAAAGATATCATCGTTGTATCGTTTCCAGCACACAATGCATGCCATATTTGGGTTGTTGAATGTCAGGACATGTTCGTGTTCAAAGGCGTCCATGTAAATGTTCGCCAAGTTCGGTGTAAACATGATTATATTCCTCCTTCCCTGTCATGTTCTTTGTGCATACCTCGCCAATTTGATTAAGGTTCCCCCCTTCAGCTCCACAGCCATTCCTCCATGGTTAGCATGCTCACTTTGCATGCCTTGCCCTATCGTTAGGGCCCATTCCCACAGTTAACAGACAAACATGCTTATTTCCTGTAAACCATTGATATTATTAAGCTTTTTTCGAAGTTGTCTGTTGCCTAACAACTTTCTTTCTTTCTGTATATACACTTGTGTATGTTATTTTTTTGTGTTGTGTTCTTTAGCACTTGGGGCATATTATATGTATTTGTATGCATACTAGACCTACCTTAATTTGGGGCTCTATGCTAGAAAAATGACTTACATTCTGTCATACCCATTGAATTATAATTTATTTTTTGGTCATTATATGTATGAGACCTGTCTGTGCAGTGCTGATTAGGTTTGGTGAGAGTCCTTTTTTCACAAACCCCTTTTTAACTTTTTAATATGTTACAATCTTTATTGAATATAAAATATTATGTTTTATGGTTGCCTATGAGAACCACTGCAGCACTTAAGAATTGTACACCCAGGTCCCCATGGGTTAGAGGGTTGCTCTTGCAGCTATGATCCTTCTTGGAATCAGGACCTTACTCAGTTGAGATAATTTCTGTTCCAGTCATACTCACAAAAGAAGTATATTTTAACAACACTTACAACTATGCTATATTTTTTTATAAGGAGTAAGTACAGAAACTGAGAATACAGGGCAGTAAATGCATTTTACTAAATATTAAAAGCACGCACCAAAACCCTCTATGACAAAAGACAAGAATGCTCGAAAACCAAGCAGATTTTCTTCTGTGTCTGGCAACCATGTGTGGAAAACCCATAGCAGAATTGCACATTTAAGAGGCTTCACAAGTCTCTGTACTCCAGAATGTTAAATTGTTGTTTTTATAAATCTCCAATTATGTTCTCCACGTTAACATTATGAGCAACAATTTGCTCTCAGATGGTATCTGGAATTGCTGGTTTTTGCTTGGGTTAGTTAGAAGTTATTCTGCAGTTTTAATGATTTGCAATGCGTATGCATCAGAGCTCTCGTCCAAATAATTGTGTGAACCCGATTACAGAGCTCAGACAGATGTGTGGCGTTCTCTAGACTAGCAATCCAATTCTACGTACACACAATTTGTATAGCAGAATTCATAAACAAAGTCATTCTGCAAAATAAGTCCCATTTGTCTAAATTTTTTATTTGAAATTCACTCATTTTAAATCACAAGGACATCACTCAGGTTCGAAATGCTTGCATACTGAATAGCATCGAAAAATAAAACATCATGCCAAATAAAGACCGCACAACTTGTCTGTTTGTACGTTCTCTGGGAAGTAAAACCTTAAATGCAGACTGCATGTTCTCTGGTAAATCTTTAAGTGCAGACTCAATGATTGTCCTGCTTTCGCACCTTCTCAATATTATTGCTTGTGCTCTTGATATTTTTGCTGAGTTTGAGAGGACTCTAAGCCCAAGAAGGACCCAAAAAGTATCGATCAAATAGTCCGTGGATAGACTTTTGTTGGATCCTTCATGGCCTCTCTACTCTTTAGTCTTGAGACAGGACCCTAACCCCTTTACAGCGGTCCTAGCTTGTAGTTTTTAGGTCGAGCATTCTTGTAGATACTTTAGTATATACTTATATGTGTATGTACTTTGTGGGCTCTGGAGATCAGCGCTAGGACTTGTCTGCTTCCGCTTGGGGACTTTTTTTTCTGTTCAACTGCCTCTATTTAATTGTCTTGATAGAAAACGACCAGCAGAGGTCAGTACAATGCCAGAATTGCTTTCTGCTGAGAGACTTTCTTTTAAAAAAAAATTCTGGCAACTGCCTCTATTTGACTTTCTTGATAGAAAACGACTAGCAGAGGTCAGAAAAATACCAGAATCCCTTTAGCATTCTCTAGATTCCAGTCAATAGAAATTGTCTTCCATGAGCACCCGTAGACAATATTCTTTTTTTCAAATCTTGTATTTTCAGTAATATGACCACCGAAGGACCTGATTTTATATTACAAACAGAGCTATGGACTATACCATTTCCCGCTGAAAGGCAATATTTCTCTCCATGTGTTCCCATACCTGGCGTGTCACGCAGTTTGGTGCTTACTTTCCCTCCATGTTAAAGAACAGTAGATGTTTCAGCACCCAGGCTAATGTGCTGCATAGCTAAATACATATAAGAACCCAAAGGCGAGACCGATTGCATTGCAAATGCTTGTTTGAGCTGCAGTAGTTACATGGAAAGGCGATGACTAACGGCTCCCATTGTAATTTAATTCCACCCCTGGTAAACATGGTCCCTTTTGTGTTGATGGAACTAGATATGGAACTAGATTGAGAACATAAGAACAAATTGGACCCGAAGCCTGCCCACAATCCCTTCAGCCATCTTTTGTTAGGTTCAACTTTAAATGATTGTGGATATCTTTTGGTTTTTAGAATGAATGTTAGATGAGAATGGATACTGATCACAGAGAAACAATAGAGACAGCACATCCACTACTTCATCCTCTGTCTGCTTCTTTGTCTTGTGGAGATGGTTGGAGGATATACACAACTCTATTTCCCTCAAGAAAGTCGCTCCCTCGTGTTACTTAGGCAACAGCGCCCACAGTGCATTCTGAGAACAGGGCAAGGCTTTTTCTCTCCAGCATTATCTTCTCGGTGGGGGAATTCTCTGCCCTAGTATGAATGGTTGGATTTTCAAAGGTTGAGGATGCATTGATAATGGACAGTGCTTACAAGGAGGAAGCGCCTTCCATTAAATGAAAGATGTCCTTTAGTACAGACCTCTATGGGCCCTGAAGTAATGCTACTCGAAAACAATACTGCGTGGATGCCATTTCGTCAAAACTAGGACTAAGCCTGATACAATCCTGAAGCTCTCTGGCCCAGGGGTGCTGGAACTAGGGGTACCGGAGGTTCTGAGGCACCCCCAAGGTGACCTTACAGGAGATCAGAAGGCGAATGGCAATAAAGAGGCCATTCAATTTTGTTTTTCAATTGCCCATTTGCTGTTACTTCAAAGCACAGATAAAGTGTCAGACATGGCTTTCTGAAAAAACTGGAGCTTATTTCACATGGAGATTGGTATTTACTTTTCCTTTCCCCAATAGCAAAGTGAGGGCAATTTGTAATGCGAACCAAGTGACAATCTTGTTGAAGTGCGGGATGTATGAAAGAAAAGGTTGCAGGATCTCAAATGTTTTCTAACAATATTTAAATGCATGTAAGCAATCTAAAATATTTCAAAATATATCAGCAACAAAGAATATATAAATGAAGGACATTTTTGGTAATTCTGAAGTGTGGTGGAAACAAACCAAGATAATTTACATGTTTGCACCATATAGGTTTAGCAGGGGAGCTGCATGTTTGATGCTAATTTGGTTAGCATTTCAGGAGCCCATTTCAACGGAAAATGTGCTCTTAGTAAATGGCAGTAATCTAGCACACATGCTTTAGTGATATATTTCGACATTGGGTTCCAAAACGCATGACTGGACACACACTACTCCCCCACCTTTCTTCTGCTGAATAGGTATTGCTCATTTTTTACATTTGTTCTTTGTGCAATGCTTGAATTTTTCACCATCCCCATGACTTTACTGATGTAAAACTAATGGTAGCACCCCACGCTTAAAATTGTTCCAGCACCTCTACTGCAGCCATGCACCACTGCCTCTTGTGTCCTTGATAGTTTAGAAGAACCTAGCCCACCTTAGGAGTCCAGAGACACCCACACAGATCACCAATAAGTCCTCAATGCCTCTTACCAGAGACTAGAGAAGAGCTGCCTAAGAGCCATTTCCAAGATCAGCTACGCTGTGTGATGGCCCTCCCTGTTGATCTCTCTCTGTCCCAGTGCCAATGCTTGCTTTATTTGTTCATGTTTGTTGGTTCCCCA
Organism: Calotriton arnoldi; assembly: GCA_963921515.1. Taxonomy (NCBI): domain Eukaryota; kingdom Metazoa; phylum Chordata; class Amphibia; order Caudata; family Salamandridae; genus Calotriton; species Calotriton arnoldi. The sequence continues at coordinate 947,793 of CAWUFW010002824.1, read as the reverse complement.
CTTATATGGTGGCTATCCTACAGTGTTTGCAAAGATGTTATTTTATGTGGATTTGTAAAGGGCGGCTTATCACCTGGTAGGGTATCCAGCGGCTGGAGCAGGTGAGTATGCAGCAGTTTGGCATCACACATTGAGTTATATTGTTTGTCTACACACTCAGCATTTCCCAACACTCATTAGTATCCGTCCGTCACTCAGGCCCACCTTCACCCTCAGTGGCCTGGGTGCAAAGAAAGTGTCCCTGATGTACACTCTGGGACATCCTGACTTTGCCTTGCTGGGTAGAGGCTCAAATTCCAGCTTGCTTGCATGCCAACCGAGTTCAGAATCTGTTCGGAACTCTGCAACATATTTCAAGTGGGATGCCCTAAGTCTGATGGCTTTTCCTAAATGTCGTCTGGATCTCACTGTGCAGTTGGTCTCAGCTGCATCTCACTAACACAGCAGCAAAGACCATAACCAGTCTGGGGTGCTTATATTTTTGTTTGTAGAAGATCAGGCCTGAATAAGACACTCCAAAGCCCCACCGATTTTAGGAAAAATAAAAAAAACTCCTCTTCTTGAAGGCGCCCCCGGCATATAGCAGAGGGGTGCCATTAGTCGCTCCACGGGCAGGAGCAGCCAAGGTGGATAGTCGTCCTTCTTTGGTGTTGCCACAATGCAATGGAGGGTCGCCCATGACGTCATCAGATGGCGCCCAAGGGCTGCAGCTTATAAGGCCCCGCAAGCGAGAGATCAGCCTCTTTTTTCCCTTCACTGAGCACCGGGATCCATCATACCGGATTTGCACAAGGTCCAGATTTGTGCGCATGGGGCATAAAGGTGAGCACGGTAGATGGTGGGGCACAGTGGGGGGAACGGCCATTAGCGTAGACACGGAGGTGATGTGCTTATTATAGCAGTAATGGCTCCGTAGTTGTTTCGACAGAAAACAGGTCGCAGAGCGATATGCAACTGTTTCACGACCGAATATAATTCATACTTTGTCTTTATTTCATGTCGGGACCACCTCGTGGAGATGGCGGCAGCTCGATTCCAGGAAGTTGACCGGCGTATCCGGAGGAGGTCAGCCAGTGGGAAGCGTGAGGCAAGGCAGAGCGAACTGAAGATCGTCATGGCTGCCGGGAGACATGGTTTAAGTCGCCGAGGTCACTTTGGTATCAACAGGTTTGTTATGTGCAAAAATAGGAAAAACGCTTCCAGGGCTCGGGAACGGTTTAGGCTGGGATGTTTTGGCACAGCGTGTGGCTCCCAGCGACAGTGTTTAGGCAATATATAACCTACCTGTGCCTTTAACCCTTCAAGGATGGCGGGGTTCAGATGGGTTAGTTACCCAAGTATGAACGACGCTGTCGGGCCGTCTCAGTAAAAGCGACAGTTTCTTATATTAGGCAAAAACGAATGGTGCATTTAGATAAAGCGGGGGTAATTGTATGGTCAGAACGTTGAGCTCAAGACCAGTATAGGTCCTGTTAGGTAATTCCCCTTGTTCAAGAAACAGCGGATAGCGCGGGGTATTAATGCATCTTAGGTAGGGAGCAGTGCCGGGTTATTAATGCACCTTTGGTAGGGAGCAGCAGGTAAGATTAAGTTCACCGGTTCGTATCCGGGTGCGAACATGCCGTTTTTCAGAGACTGTGTTAGGTTGTGCTGCACTCCGGCTTTCCCTGCTTGACAACCGTACAAACGACATTTGTGCAAAGGCTTAGGGTGCAGGACCCCCATGCATTCTTCAATGCTACATTGCTTTCTCTGAACTACAATTGAATCGGCATGCAGGGCTTAGAACGATCGCTGGCATTGGGTGGCAGTAATGGTATGGGAGAATAAATACATTTCCCCCTCAGTGGCATCAAGGTTTCTCACCACCGGCAAGGTCTAAAGATAGCAGAGCAATTGCTCAACTCTATCAAATATTATAGTGCTTCAGGGCGGTGCCGGGGGGTGAGATCGTAGATGTTAACCTGGGCAAAGTTGTTCAAAGCGGCCATATCGTGAGGGGCAAATTTTGCTATGGACCCTAGACTTTCAAGGCTCTTGTCTTTGAAGAATGTCTTCTCCTTTAAAAAATTAGATAGCCCGTTAGGAAGAGGATGTGGCATAACGGCCTGAGCTGCTGACTTGGGTGCCAGGAGGAACCAGGTTTGAGTCTATGCATCAACATCCTGTGTTTCTGAGGGGAAAACACCTATTATATCTGCTTGGACTATTCGCGCCATGAGACCCTCATGGGCAAATTGCAGCGATATACAAATCCTGGGTTTTTAAATCATTGTAATGGTATTCACATCGATCTTTTAATTGTGTATGTCAAAGTGAGCTAACTCGTGGGCGGGCTCTGGCTCACGCAGAGGGGACGCAGGGAGGTCGTCCAGGATCCTGGATGGCAGCCTCGAGCCTCCAGGCTAGGTTCTCTTAGCCTCTCAACCTTCCAACGTTGAATAAACTCCTGCCAAATTAGCTAAGTAATAGCTGCAGTACTCGCTTAAAAATCCTTTGACTGGGTAAAGCACAGTTACAAGGAAGGCTGGGCAGTTATTATGAAATTGTGACATTTGATACAGTGCATTGTTAAAGGTCATGAGAAGGGGTAGACAGAAGTCCTATTGAAAGGAATAAAATAGTGGTACGCTCCTTTCTTGTCCAGTAATGCTGCCTGGTAACTTAAACCCTAACCTTTTAGTACAGGGCAGCACATTTAACTTTTGCACCTCACATGAAAACAAAGTTAATCAGGGTCTCCAAACACGTGGAGAAGACAGCTCTTGTCTGAGTCTCAGCCCTTCTTAAGGCTCAGCGACATGACATGCTAAGCACACATGCTCAGATGTTCTAAGTACCTTGACTTTGTTTATTGATGATAATAGTATGAACGCCGCGGCACTTCTGTTCAGGGTGAGCGGTACCTCATTATCTTACTTTTTAGGTGCGCTTCAGTTGAATTTTAATTTGACTCCGTCTGCATCCCGCCATCCCGGTATATGGACTGGTTGGTTAATGACCTCACAGTCTGCCAGCTACTACCTGTGTGTTAGACCTGGCATCCTTGGCGTGGTTTCCCCTGACTTTTTGCCTCTACCTCCTGTATTTTTGACACTGTGCTGGAATTCGTTTTTGCTGGTTTAGATGCTTTGGGCACTTTGCCACTGCTGATCAGTGCCAAAGTGCAAGTGCTCCTTCGTTAAATTGTTATTGTGATGGCTATCCATGTATGGTATATTTGCTTTACCAGTAAGTCCCTAGTAAAGTGCACTGAGTGTGCCAGGGCTGGTGATTCAAATACTACTTGTGGGCCTGCAGCACTGATTGTGCCACCCACAGGAGTAGCCCTAAGATGGTGTCTCAGGCCTGCCACTGCAGTGCCTGTGCGCAGTTTGTGAACTGCCATGTTGTCCTGGCCAGTGTACACACTTGCCAGGCCTAACCCTTCCCTTTTCTTACACATTGGACACCCCTATGGTAGGCCCCAGGTACCCCCCTTGGCAGGGTGCAGTGTATGTGAAAGGTAGGACATGTACTAGTGTGGGTAACATGTCCTGATAGTGAAATACTGCCAATTTCGTGTTTCACTATTGAAAGGCTAACTTGCCCATAGGATAACATGGGGAATGCTGTGTAACATGGTTACCTGTATATCTTCCCATAGCAGCAAGATAGAAAGTTGGAATCTGGGACCCCTGATCTCAGAATTTAATTACACATCTTTTAGTGAAGATGGTTTTAAATTCTAAGTTTGGAAATAGCACTTTTAGAAAGTGGCTATTTTCTTGTTCAACCTTTCTGTGTGCCTCTGCCTGTTTGTGAATTGACTGTCTGGTTTGTGAGTGACAGGGGCTGGGGGTGGCTGCAGGAGGCTGGGTGAGTCAGCACTAGGCTGAATAGACCTATCTACATGTAGAGTGGTGGGAGGAGCGGCACCTGGGTCTGAATAGGGCTGTGCCTGCCTTCCACAATGCTGGCTCCACCTCCTGCGGTGTGTCTGATGACCCTGGCCCACACTCACAAAGGAAGGAGAGGTGCCCTGGCAGAATGCACCCTGAACTGGTTTGGACTGGGTCCAGGACCCCTCACACATGGAGAACAAAGACTTTTGGGGAATAAATACTAGAGCTGAAACCCCTGAATTTTAGACTACTTTTGGAATCAAGAGGAATCCCTGCCAAAGAAGATCAGCTGAATAGACTGAGGAGAAGTACTGCCCAAGTGTGTCTAGGGCTGGCCTGCAGTTTTCTGTTTCTACTGAGGAGAGATCTAAAGGACTTTGCTGTGTGCTGTGTCCCCCTGCTTGAAGAAGGACTTTGCTGAGTGCTGTGTCCATCTGAAGAAAAGTCTCCAAGGGCCTGAGAAGAGCTGGCCTCCTGTTTCTGAAGTCCCAGGCACAAAAGGACTTCATCCCCAGCTACCCTGAACTTCCTTGCTGGGAGTTCCAGTCTGCCAGGTGGGCCTGTAACTGTGTGTGAGGCCTCTCTTGCTATGGGGAGCTGGAAGCGCGGCGCAACGAGAGAAGCGTGACACCGCCACAGCAGCCGCTGTCGCATCATCGAGAAGCGTGTCGCCGCTGCCGCTGTTCGCCGTCGCAACACCGGAGAAGCGTGTCGCCGTCACCGAAGGTGTCCTCGCATCACCGGAGAAGCATGTCGCAGGGCCGTCGTATCGCTGAGGAAGCGCACCGCCGCTGATCACCGCCGCAACACCGGAGAAGCGTGTCGCCGTCACCGAGGGTGTCGTCGCATCACCGGAGAAGCGTGTCGCAGGGCCTGTCGCGGCTCCGAAGATCACCGAGTTCGCTGCACGGCCGTCGGGCGTGCACGCATCGCACCTACAGTGTCGCATTGCAACAAAGACGCCATTTCATCGCATCGCACCGGATCAGCGCAACGCATCAAGGCGCCATTTTGTCGCACCGGAGCGCAGGAAGAACCGACGCATCGCCTTCACTGCGCCCCTTTTGCTTGTTTTGCGTTACACATCCCAGGTACTTTGAGACTGAAAGTGTCGCATTTGAGATCTACAAGTTTATTTTTGCAACAACCCTTTTTAAAGACATTCTACTGAGTTTTGTATGTTGAATTTTTGTCGTTTTGGTCTTGTGTAGTTTAGATAAAGATACTTTATTTTTCTAAACTGGTGTGGTGTCCATTTGTGGTGTTTTCACTGTGTTACTGTGAGTGTTGGTACAAATACTTTACACATTGCCTTTGGGATAAGCCTGTCTGCTCGTGCCAAGCTACCAAGGGGGTGAGCAGGGGTTATCTAAAGTGTGTATCCCCCTTACCCTGACTAGAAGCAAGGGTCCCTATTTGGACAAAGGTACCTACCTCTGCCAACTAGAGACCCCCAGTTCTAACATTGGTGGTCAGCGGTGAGGATTTGAACTTGTTTTTGTACTTGACCCACAGTAATTGGTGTACATCACTAGTTTAGTGCAGACCACTACACAACCACATACTGTGTTCTTTTTGGTTTTTGGTTCTATTTTTGAGTAACTCTTAAGGAAAGCATCATGTCCCAGAAGGGGAATGCAGCAAATGAAAAGGCAGAATTGGAGTTCCACATTGAGGATTTGTATTCCTACAAGGTAGACCAGCTTAAACAATTCTGCAAGGATTAGGGATGTTCCACAAGGAGTAGCGTTAAGAAAGATGAGCTACAAAAGTCCTTAAAAGCCTGGTGGGAGGCCAAAGGAGCTGCAGGGGAAGATGATACAAATGAGGAGGTGGATGACCAGGGGAATGGGTTTGGGCCACAGGATTTGCCTGTGCCAGGAGCGGCCCCCAGGGCTGTCAGCATCCATTCCGCAGAAAGTCTCTCCCGGGAAGAGCGGGAAGAGAACCAAAAGATCAGAGAAGATGAGCTGGAAGTCATGAGGCTCAAGATGAAGCAATTAGAAATGAAAAAATAAATCCAGCACAAGGCAGAGGAGAGGGCTCGTGCCTTGGAGGAAAAGAAATTGCTCTTGGCTCATGAGTTGAGCATGAGGGAGCTGGACCTGAAGGCCAAACATTTGGAGTCCAGCTCAAATGGTGGCAGCGCACAGCCAGTGCAAGGGGGTAAAGTATACATACCCAAGGATATAGTGCATAATTTCCAGAAGGGACAGGATATTTTTGCATGGTTTGAGTCATATGAGATGTCTTTGAGGATGCATGAGGTGCCTGAAAAGAGCAGGGGGGCGGGCCTGTGGAAGCATTTTGAGGCATCAGGGACCGCAGTTTTGACACCTTTAGAGAAGGAGGGTGCCCTGACTTATATCAAAATGAAGGAGGCTTTATGCCTCAAGTATGGGCTCACCCCAGAACAGTATAGAGTGAGGTTCAGGAACTCAAAGAAGAATGACTCAGACACTTGGGTTGAATGTGTGAGAATGTACACCCGCGCATTGGAAGGTTGGATGAAGGGCAGCAAAGTTACTGATTATGAGGGGTTGTGCCATCTAATTAGTTGGGAGCACTTGAGCAGTCTATGTGTTCCAGAGCTGCGCCAGCATCTTTTGGATAGTAAGTTAACTAATCCTAGTGAGCTTGCTAAGGAGGCGGACCGCTGGACCAGCACCAGGGTCCACAACGGGATTGTGGGTACCACAGCCAAAGGTGGGAAGGGTCCCCAGCAGAAGAGTGGGGGGGACAAAGGTAATCAAAAGGAGTTCTCTAAAGGGCCCCAAAATAATGTAGAGGGAAAGGAGTCCCAGCCCCCCCAACCTAAGACGTTGCAGCCCCCTAAGGGCGGGCATAACTTACAGGGTCCCCACAGGTGTTACCACTGTGGTGAGAGAGGCCACATAGCCCCTAAGTGCCCCAAGAAGTCCCAAGCACCCACTGGTGCTCCGTCACCGGGTTTAGTGGGTGTAGCTTTGGGAGAGAAATTAGTTTCCAGTGAGGGGGAGGAGCAGGCAGTCATGACCCTTGTCTCGCTAGGAGACAGAGAGATGGTCCAGGAGTCCTACTTGCCTGAGAACACTAAAAAGTACAGGCAGTGGGTGACCATCAATGGGAGGAGGGTGGAGGCTCTGAGAGACACAGGAGCCAGCGTGACATCCGTGAGGTGTCAGTGGGTGTCTGAAGAGCAGGTCATTCCCAATGCACTTCACCCTGTAGTTGCAGCAGACAACTCCGTGCACCTCTGCAAAGTGGCGCAAGTTCCCTTTGAGTGGGGGAGGGGGTCTCAGGTTCCTTGAAGGTCGTGGTTAGTCCATCCATGCCTGTAGACTGTCTGCCAGGAAATGACCTGGAGAGTTCACCATGGAGGGAGGTGGAACGCCAGGCTCATTTGCAGATGTTGGGTCTGCCTGAGTGGGTTTGTGTGACCACTCGGTCAATGGCAGCCAGTAGGGGTAACCAAGCGGACCTGGAGCCTGAAACAGTGGTCCAGGTACCTGCCAGGAAGAGGAAGGGCAGGGGGCGTGGGAAACCAGCCCCCACAATTCCCACGGTCCAGGAGGAGGCAGAACCTGAGGGGTATGCCCTGGAACCTACAGGGGAACAGATAGCCAAACTGGGAGACCTGCCTGAGCTGACCCATTGGCAGCAAGAAGGAGGTCCCTCCAGGGAGGAGTTCTGCAAGGCGCAGAGAGAATGCCCTTCTCTCATTGGTATGTGGAAACAGGCCGCAGACCAGGCAGCAGGTGGCGAGTCCAAGAATCATCTCATTTACTGGGAGGATGGGTTACTCTATAGTGAGCCTAAGGTCGCTGAGCCCGGTGCAGCCCGTGTGCTGGTGGTACCCGAGCGCTTCAGGACCTTCCTAATGGGTCTGGCTCATGACGTGCCTCTCGCAGGTCATCTGGGGCATGACAAGACCTACCAAAGGCTTGTCACCCACTTTTGCTGGCCCCAGATGAAGACGCACGTTGGTACACACTGTAGGACTTGCTAGACTTGCCAGGCAAGTGGCAAGAGTGGAGGGAAGTGTAAGGCTCCCCTCCAACCCTTTCCCGTGGTGAGCACCCCTTTCGAGCGGGTGGGCATCGACATTGTGGGGCCTCTGGAACCCAAGACAGCCTTGGGCAACAAGTTTATCTTGGTCTTGGTGGACCATGCCACCCGGTACCCGGAAGCTGTCCCTCTCCGGACAATAACTGACCCCGTGGTGGGCCGTGCATTGATGGGGATCTTTTCCTGTGTGGGGTTCCCCAGAGAGGTGGTCTCCGACCGGGGTACCAACTTCATTTCGAAGTACATGAAGTCTTTGTGGGAGGAGTGTGGGGTAACTTACAAGTTTACCACTCCTTACCATCCTCAAGGGAATGGGTTGGTTGAGAGATTCAACCGAACCCTGAAAGGCATGATAATGGGCCTTGCAGAGCCCATGAGACAGAAGTGGGACGTCTTCTTACCATGCATGTTGTTTGCCTACAGGGAGGTGTCTCAGAAGTCCTTAGGGTTCAGTCCCCTTGAACTCCTGTATGGCCACCCTGTTAGAGGACCTCTCAGTCTGGTGAAGGAGGGTTGGGAGAAATCCCCTGGTAAGACCCCCCAGGATGTGTTCAGCTATGTGCTGGCCTTCCGCAACCAGACTCAACGCTTCAGGAAACTCGCTCAGGCGAACCTGGAAGCTAGCCAGGAAGAAATGAAAAGATGGTAAGACCAGAATGCCACTCTGGTCGAATTTCAACCTGGGCAGAAGGTGTGGGTGATGGCGCCAGTGGAGACTTGTGCGCTCCAAGACAAGTGGACTGGGCCATATGAGGTGGTGGAGCGCAAGAGTGATGTAACCTATCTGGTTGACTTGCAGTCTCCCAGGAACCCTTTGAGGGTCTTACACGTGAACCGCCTCAAGCCACACTTTGAGAGGTCTGATGTGACAATGCTCCTTGCCACAGATGATGGGATGGAGGAGGAAAGTGACCCTCTTCCTGACATCCTGTCAGCAGAGGAGCAGGATGGGTCAGTGGATGGGGTAAACCTCTCTCCCACACTGACCCCAGAACAGCAGAGGGACTGTCGCCATGTGTTGGGTCAGTTCACCTCCCTGTTCTCCCTGACACCAGGAGTCACCAATTGGTGCGTCCATGATGTGGACACTGGGGACAGCCTACCTATGAAGCAGAAATTTTACAGGGTAGCTGACAAGGTCAGGGCAAGCATCAAGGAAGAAGTTTCCAAGATGTTGGCGCTAGGGGTGATTGAGCCCACAAGCAGCCCGTGGGCTAGCCCAGTGGTCTTAGTACCAAAAGCTGCTGCACACGGTGCCACTCCAGAACTCAGGTTTTGTGTGGACTACCGTGGGCTCAATGCGGTCACCAAGACTGATGCACACCCCATCCCCAGAGCTGATGAGCTCGTGGATCGGTTGGGCGCTGCCCAGTACCTCAGTACGTTTGATTTAACTTCTGGGTACTGGCAGATTGCCTTAACTGAGGGGGCCAAGGAGAGGTCAGCGTTTTCAACGCCAGAGGGCACTTCCAGTTCCGTGTCATGCCCTTTGGGTTGAAGAACGCCCCTGCCACGTTCCAGAGACTGGTCAACCAGGTACTGTCCGGGCTGGAGGAATTCAGCGCCGCATACCTGGATGACATTGCTGTGTTCAGCTCCAGTTGGGAAGAACATTTGCAACACCTCTGCGAAGTGTTGAAGGCTCTGCAAAGGGCAGGCCTCACTATCAAGGCCAGCAAGTGCCAGATAGGGCAGGGATCTGTGGTGTACTTGGGACACCAGGTAGGGAGCGGCCAGGTGGCGCCCCTCCAAGCGAAGATTGATACCATTCTGGCTTGGGAGCCCCCCAAGACGCAGACAGAGGTGAGAGCCTTTTTAGGACTCACCCGGTATTATCGCCGATTTGTCAAGGGATATGGCACCATTGTTGCCCCCTTGACAGAGCTGACTTCAAGGAAGCAGCCCAGGAAGGTGATCTGGACCGAGGCCTGCCAGACCGCGCTTGATGCCCTGAAAGCTGCACCTGTGCTCAAGGCGCCTGATTTCTCCAAAGAGTTTGTGGTGCAGACAGATGCTTCAGAGCATGGAGTGGGAGCAGTACTCTCACAACTGAACAACGAGGGCTTGGACCAACCCGTAGCTTTCCTTAGCAGGAGGCTACATCCCAGGGAACAGAGGTGGAGTGCAATTGAAAGGGAAGCTTTTGCGTGGTCTGGGCACTGAAGAAGCTAAGGCCCTACTTGTTTGGGACTCACTTCCGGGTTCAGACAGACCACAGGCCCCTCAGATGGTTAATGCAGATGAGGGGTGAGAACCCAAAACTGTTGAGGTGGTCCATCTCCCTACAAGGAATGGACTTTACGGTGGAACACCGCCCTGGTACAGAATACGCCAATGCTGATGGTCTGTCCAGGTTCTTCTGCCTTAGTGATGAGAACTCCCCAGGGGATGGGTAGTTCTCCCCACTTTTCAGCTGGAGGGGGCACGTGTAAGACCTGGCATCCTTGGCGTGGTTCGCCCCAGACTTTTTGCCTCTACCTCCTGTATTTTTGACACTGTGCTGGAATTCGTTTTTGCTGGTTTAGATGCTTTGGGCACTTTGCCACTGCTGATCAGTGCCAAAGTGCAACTGCTCCCTGGTTAAAATGTTATTGTGATTGGCTATCCATGATTGGTATATTTGCTTTACCAGTAAGTCCCTTGTAAAGTGCTCTGAGTGTGCCAGGGCTGGTGATTCAAATGCTACTTGTGGGCCTGCAGCACTGATTGTTCCACCCACAGGAGTAGCCCTAAGATGGTGTCTCAGGCCTGCCACTGCAGTGCCTGTGCGCAGTTTGTGAACTGCCATGTTGTCCTGGCCAGTGTACACACTTGCCAGGCCTAAACCTTCCCTTTTCTTACACATTGGACACCCCTATGGAAGGCCCCAGGTACCCCCCTGGGCAGGGTGCAGTGTATGTGAAAGGTAGGACATGTACTAGTGTGGGTAACATGTCCTGATAGTGAAATACTGCCAATTTCGTTTTTCACTATTGAAAGGCTATCTTGCCCATAGGATAACATGGGGAATGCTGTGTAACATGGTTACCTGTATATCTTCCCATAGCAGCAAGATGGAAAGTTGGAATCTGGTACCCCTGAACTCAGAATTTAATTACACATCTTTTAGTGAAGATGGTTTTTAAATTCTAAGTTTGGAAATAGCACTTTTAGAAAGTGGCTATTTTCTTGTTCAACCTTTCTGTGTGCCTCTGCCTGTTTGTGAATTGACTGTCTGGTTTGTGAGTGACAGGGGCTGGGGGTGGCTGTAGGAGGCTGGGTGAGTCAGCACTATGCTGAATAGACCTATCTACATGTAGAGTGGTGGGAGGAGCGGCACCTGGGTCTGAATAGGGCTGTGCCTGCCTTCCACAATGCTGGCTCCACCTCCTGCGGTGTGTCTGATGACCCTGGCCCACACTCACAAAGGAAGGAGAGGTGCCCTGGCAGAATGCACCCTGAACTGGTTTGGACTGGGTCCAGGACCCCTCACACATGGAGAACAAAGACTTTTGGGGTATAAATACTAGAGCTGAAACCCCTGAATTTTAGATTACTTTTGGAATCAAGAGGAATCCCTGCCAAAGAAGATCAGCTGAATAGACTGAGGAGAAGTACTGCCCAAGTGTGTCTAGGGCTGGCCTGCAGTTTTCTGTTTCTACTGAGGAGAGATCTAAAGGACTTTGCTGTGTGCTGTGTCCCCCTGCTTGAAGAAGGACTTTGCTGAGTGCTGTGTCCATCTGAAGAAAAGTCTCCAAGGGCCTGAGAAGAGCTGGCCTCCTGTTTCTGAAGTCCCAGGCACAAAAGGACTTCACCCCCAGCTACCCTGAACTTCCTTGCTGGGAGTTCCAGTCTGCCAGGAGGGCCTGTAACTGTGTGTGAGGCCTCTCTTGCTGTGGGGAGCTGGAAGCGCGACGCAACGAGAGAAGCGTGACGCCGCCGCAGCAGCCTCTGTCGCATCATCGAGAAGCGTGTCGCCGCTGCCGCTGTTCGCCATCGCAACACCGGAGAAGCGTGTCACCGTCACCGAGGGTGTCGTCGCATCACCGGAGAAGTGAGTCGCAAGGCCTGTCGCGGCTCCGAAGATCACCGAGTTCGCCGTACGGCTGTCGGCGTGCACGCATCGCATCTACAGTGTCGCATCGCAACAAAGACGCCATTTCATCGCATCGCACCAGATCAGCGCAACGCATCAAGGTACCATTTTGTCGCACCGGAGCGCAGGAAGAACCAACGCATCGCCTTCACTGCGCCCTTTTGCTTGTTTTGCATTACGGATCCCAGGTACTTTGAGACTGAAAGTGTCGCATTTGTAATCTACAAGTTTATTTTTGCAACAACCCTTTTTAAAGACATTCTACCGAGTTTTGTATGTTGGATTTTTGTCGTTTTGGTCTTGTGTAGTTTAGATAAAGATACTTTATTTTTCTAAACTGGTGTGGTGTCCATTTGTGGTGTTTTCACTGTGTTACTGTGAGTGTTGGTACAAATACTTTACACATTGCCTTTGGGATAAGCCTGTCTGCTCATGCCAAGCTACCAAGGGGGTGAGCAGGGGTTATCTAAAGTGTGTATCCCCCTTACCCTGACTAGAAGCAAGGGTCCCTATTTGGACAAAGGTACCTACCTCTGCCAACTAGAGACCCCCAGTTCTAACACTGTGATTCTGCGTTTTAATCAGCGGTGATTCCGAGGTCGGAGTTAGTGCTTTGTGCAGTGGCAACAGATGCCCAGCAAGGCAAATGTTTCTGCGGTTGCGCCAAGTTGGCTGCCCTGCAATGGAAGTACTTCAGTTAGCTAGCTCCATGTGAGCTGCCACAAGCGTATCCCTTAAATGAAGGAAATGCATTTATTTTAAAAGCCATCCAAATAACGTTTTGCGATATATTGTGGCATAATTCTCTGGATGCCCCCCCTCGAAACTCGGCTGCAATGTGGGGAATTGCTAAGATTCAATCAAGATTAGGGTAGCTTGACTTAATTGCCAAATATTTATATGCGGAGTTCCTTTTTCTTTTTAAGGTCAGCAGTCTTTAGTAAGGACTGATGGAGTACAATATAATTAACATAGAGTGCGCTTTGGGTCCTCCGCCGACTCGTGGAGATAGCTTTCTCTTCATCTCAGTTCCTTATTCCCTAGTCGACAGTAACTCTTTTAACCAGTTGGACGGTAAAGAATGCATAGATGAACAGACCCTAAGAGCAATGGGATGTTCCCTGACAACAACAAATGTATCCCCAGCAGCTTCCCAGGGGGAGAAGACTTCTTGAAGCTGCAGTAACGACGGTAGTCACAAGTGATGGGTGGTTTACGCGTGGTGGTCACCTCCCGTAACGGAATATGCAGGGAGAGTTATGGTCAGGGCCTCACATTCTGAGCAGCAGAGTGGGGTAAGGGATAAGACCCTGTCCTCTGATCTGCTTCCCTGCAGAGCAGGAAATTCCTCTCTATCTGTAATTAGAGATACAGGGAAAGGTCATTGTGAGATTCCATCTCCCAGGATCGCAGTGAGACAGTCAACATTCGACCCCTATTTCAGAAAAAGAAAGTTGGGTAGTGCTTAATTGGTGCCAGGGGTTGCTGGTGGAGCTTACCAGCACCCTGTTTCTTGGTGCCAGTGTGAGGTGAATAGGTGGGGGGGTCCGATGAGTATGAATGGGTTTTGTTTACCTGGTGGCAAGGTTATGCATCCCTGATCTTAGCATACTTGATATTCATAATATTGGCTGGCGCTTCTGAGCAAACAGAGGCCCAGGACTTATTCTTCTTCACAGCTAAAGCCTGCTTCTGAGTAGGGAGGTGACACAATGGGAGGGCATTGGTTCTCAACACAGAGGGTAGAAACCTTTGAGGGCCACGGGAGATCATTTCTGATGGCCCCAGGGCTGGGTATTTCCAGGCAGTCGGTCGGCCCCAGTCGGGGTTACTGGTTCACTTTATGGCTGACATCTTGACCAGAGGCCACCAATTCGTGCTGGTTACAGTATTTATTTGGACAAGAGTCTTATTGACCTTTAATGACACGGGTGGCTAATGCAAGGGGTGGACACAGGTCACTCATTTGCGAGACTGGATATAATAGGTGAGGTCTGGTCCTAACTACGGTCGATACTCGCTGGTCAGGAAGGTTGGAACAGGGCTGTTTAAGAACATTCCAGAGGGCAGCAATGGGTATCCAGGCTCCGGTATTACTCACCTGGTACTGGCGTGCAATTCTTATTAGGCAGTGTGGGAGCCCGGTTACAGTAAGGGATTTGCATGTCTCATCATGAGGACCCCACGCTGGTTGTAGTGACTACATCTTACTGACATCTATGTACGAAGCCAGAGGCGCCTTGACTTGGAATTGGGAGGATGAGGGTTCCTCACTTCATTTTTGGGCATTTAAACATGCTAGTCCACAATCGTCCTCTAAAGGGAAGGCGGAACTAATGGAGTGACACTAGGGTTGCAGTAGAATCCGGTTTCTATCCTGCAGCACTCCGCTGGGGTTCAAGGTCCTGAGTATGCCCGGAGGGTGAACCACTAGGGATCAAGGGGCGAAGCAATTGACTTTTGTGGGAGGGGAAGTGTGCTGCTGAGGCACTAAAGGAATGTGGTGAACTAACACCTGATCAGTAAGTGGTATCACCTGGATCAGTCTTTTCCATGGGATTCTTGCCGCAGGTGCGGTGTTACACTGTAAGACCGTCTGTATTCCGTAGCCAGCAACCTTTTCACAACCCACAGGCCCACCCGTGTGTGCAGCTAGGGTTCCGTTAGGCAAGGTATGGACTCCAGGTTCAAGTAAGCTGAGCATATCAGTCAGTGGCGGGGTTTTGTCCGTGGGATACAGAATCTTAGGTAAGCTATGAAGATGGCATGAGGACACGGAAGAGTACATCTACCCCTAGACACCAGGGGCCCAACAAGTGTAGATTTACATTAGCATCCTACTTGGGAGGAAGTTGAGCTTGGGTGGAATACTTACAGTACCGCAATGGAGCGAACTACGCTTCTAGGGTGGTCCGTAGCCAGACAGTAAGGTCGATATGGCCTTCGGTTTATAAGGTGCAGTTGTAACCAAGTAGCAAATAGGTACCCATTGGGGAATCTGAGTCAGAGGCACATCTTTAAGCACCCATAGAATGGAGGCGCTGGGGATAGAGAGAGGCCCCGTAGGGAGGGGGTGCATTTAGTCATACAAGGACCTGAAGCTCCGCTTTGGGCAGCGGCACAATCGTAGGGGTGTTAAGGAGGCCCTTCAGTGGTAGCTGAGGGGGAGGGCGAGTTCACCAATCACCTCTACGCCCTGTGGCAGAATTTCTTGCAGCAGAAATGGGAGCTACTCCAAATGTGGACCGATTTACTGGACTTTCCCCTTGGAGGGGTGTTGATTTGTGTGGGCACTGGGCAGGCAGGAGGGGGGACTGACCTGCTGGTGGTCCTGGACCTTTCTGCCCTACCCCGGGACGCCAGAACTTGAACATTTTGGGGGATTTTTCCTGGTGGCAGGTATCCCCAGGCAGGGACGAAGCGCTATGCGGTGCCCTGGTGGATGTGTTGGTAAATGGAACCCGCGGACACTGCCCATCCCTCAGAATGATGGAGGGGAAGTTACTAATAAAGGTATGCCCTTGGTTGAGGGCGTGGGCGATGGATAAGGTAAAGGGGCCTGTTGGTACTTTGCATTATTCTGAAATGTTCCTCTGTAAAGGAAGGTAGAGATACTGTTGTATTGCTTGCACAATCTCTGAGCTGTTTATCTGCCCTATGTCTTGCTTCTCATAACAATTATGTATGATCTGACTGATCTTATGTCCGGTATTCTCATAACAATGTCTGCTTAACTATGACTATGGTTGTCACTTATCATTTCACAATGAGTCTATGTGTCTATGTGAATAAAAGGCTACGCTCTTGGTCAAACCACACTAATGGCTATTGTCCATCTCCTTGGGAGTTGACTCAGTGGGGGACAGCGAGTTGCACGTTGTGAGCGCACTATTTTGATATCCTCTGTGAATTGTCTAATGCCCCCAAATAGTTATATTTGAATTTGGGGCCCAAATGATGGGGTCTCTTATTACAATTTAAAATAAGTATAACTCTGCTTATAATTTCTTGTGATTTGCCGAGACCACATTTTGTAGTCAATTTGCATTTTACACTGCAAATATTTTCTGGGACAATATCTGCCATAATGATTTTCTGGCCACATGTAGTGTTTACAGGTTATGCACCAGTATTTTAAACAGTTTATGGTAATAAGTTGGATTCATGCTGCAACGTGAGACCAGATTGCGGTTTTTATTATCTGCCTGGGTAAATAGCTTGGTTTCTTGTAGCTTTCTGTTTTTGTCTGTAGCTACTAAGTGAATATTTTTTATTACAACATTTTGTTTTGCTTATTTTTAGCATATTATTCAGGATCTATGGTCCTCTGGCCCTTTTCACTTGTATTTCTGAATTGATGAATTTTAAAATGATTTGACCATGTCCTGAGTAGCGAACTAACTGCTGATGCCTCTATTTAGTTTGAATCATTGGCATTTGATTATCGCATTGTCATCTATATTACTTTATATATGTATTAGGAGCCTCCTATAAGCACTAGCGTATTTGCTCATTGAGGCATCGAGACATACAATTCATTCATTATTTGATTCCAACCATTGATTATCTCATATGAATGTATGTTTATTATAATGAAACAAAGTGAAAGGCATTCATATATTACCTCCACATCCCTCTTGCTTATCTCCATTATGCAATGAAGCCCCTGTGCCTCATAGACACACCCCCTATCAATATAAAAAGGTGCCGCCCCCTCCACAATACCTGTTCTTTTGTGTCTGTAGACACGGTAGGGAGGGTGCTGCGTGCTCACTCCAGCGTGAGTTTGTTTGTTTGTTTGATTGACGGTGTCAGTTGCTACATTTTTGCCGTACTGGGCGGCGTGTGGCTTCTGCTGCGAGGTTGATGTTTATTCTGGGTTCGGCACGCGTGTGCTCTGACATTTCTAGCGGCTTGGTTTCCTGCTGCGCAGTGCCGGCGGTTGTGAGGTCCGGCTTTCGCTTTCTTCTCTCCTGGTTGTCCCGTCTTGAGGAAAGCTGCGGGGGAAGATGTCATTCAGGTGTGGTGGGGGAGGAGTGGGTCCACCTATGTGTGTGGGGCTCCTCCCTCTGTCCATTTTCTTGCCGGGCCAGAGGTCTGCGATGCTTGCCTCCGGCCGGCTGTGCATGCGGTCCTGGTGTGAGTTTGTCGTACATGGAGTGTGCCCTTGTTACCCTGAATCGTGCCTCTTTGTTCCTGCTGGCGATGCGGCGGGGGGGCAGATGCTAGGTTTTAGCATCTCCTCGGCTGTTGGATTCCTGTCGGGACGCATGGGTGGTTGCCTCTCTCCTTTCATGTTTCTCGTGTTGCCCACGTGGGGGACAGTGCCTGGTTTGTGGTTTGGTTCTCCTGGCCGTAGGTCTGCTGTGCCTTTCTCCGGTGGAGCACTGGGGCCGATTTCTCTCTCTGTGGTATTCAGGGGAGTATTTGTGGCTGCTGCCGGCTTGTTTCCCCTTGGGACGCCGGTGAGTGGTGCGTTTGTTGGCTGATAGTGGTGCAGCAGCCTCATGCATTCTCCTTTGATCTGGTCTCTTCCGGCCAGAGGGCTGTGGTGCCTTCTCCGGCCTGGGTGTGCTTCTGAGGTTCTTAGCCCTCTGGATGTCAGCGCTTTGTTTCTTGATGTGTTGTTTTGTCTGTCATGGGTGGACCCTCTTGTGGCCCTCTGCTGTGGCTCCATGGGTCTGACGCCTGTCTCTTGCTTGGGCTTGGCATTCATGCCGGGTGTCATGGTCCTGCCACAGGGGTTTGTGCAGGCCTGCTCTTACGTGGTTTGGTCGGCCTCTGGTCATTGGCTGTGGCCTTTTTGGGTGGGTGCCTAGCGCTCACTCTGGCGGGGTGGGTGTGCTGCATTTAGCCTTGGGTCTTGCCGGATCTCCTTTGTCTGTGGCATTTCCTGGGTGGCCTGGCCTGTTCTTCTGGGTTTGACGCATTTCTTCCTTGTGGGTGCTTGTCCTCTGGCCTTGTCGGTGGTGGCTTCCGTGCGTCCTCCTGGTTCTCTCTGCCCATGTCGGGCGGTGCTCTGTTCGCAGTGCGGGTTCGGCTTTGCAAGGGTTCCTGGGTTTGGCGTCTCCTTAGCCTCTGTCTGTCCCTGGGCTTGTTGCGGCGCTTTGGAGCGGTGCTCTGGCTGTTGTTGTGGCTGGATGGGCACCTCGGCGCTGGTGCTGCTGGCTTTTTGGCACTTCTGTTTCTCTTGTTACGGGGGTGCCTGGCCTCTCGGTGGCTGAGGTGGAGGTTTACCAGAGGGGGATGCAATGCTTTTCGCCGTTGGTGACTCTGGTTTGGTCGTCCTTTTTTGTTTTGTGTATAGCTGTGCTGTATTTTTTTGTTGTGATTGGGTTGTTTCCTGACCTGTGACCTGTCCTTTTTCCCCTTGTCTGTCGGTTTTCCCCTGTGTCATGCCTCTGTGCCTGCAGTGCAGGGCTTGCAGGCCTGGCGCTGCTTTTTCTGGGGCATCCCCCTGGCTGCTGGGTACCCATGATGGATGCTGGGCAGGGTTTCGTGCCGGGCCTTCCCCTGTGTTCCTGCACTTCCTATGTTTTCAACTTCCTATGTTTTCAGCACCCCTCCCCGAAGGCAGTGGGTGCCTTCGGGGAGGGGTGCGCTCCTGCCAGGGTCCCTGTTTGCTGCCTTGGTGTCTGTTAGGGCTGTTGCAAGTCGCTCTGGGGGCTTCTCTGTTGTGTGGTTTCTCCCCCTTGGGTATGGCGGTGGTCTTTGTCTTCAGCTTCCCCTGTGCACTGTGTGGTGGGGTGCCGTGGTTGCTTCTTCCTGCCTGGTTGTTCCATCTTGATTCCGCCTGGTGGCTGCTTCTTGTACTGGAGCTCTTTGCCTGCTGTTCTGGTGGTTTGCTGGCGAATGGTGGCTTGTCGGTCTCTTGCTGACCTCTGGTTTTAGCCTGGTCTGCCTTGTTGTGTCAGTGGGGCGTGTGTGCCGGTTTCATATGTGCTGTTGTCCCATTCTGTGGTCTTCCTGAGTGTTGCATCTGCGTTTCTGGTTGGTTGTGTATGTGTCTTACGGCCATACGACCCTGAAAGCTCCTGCCCTCGTCTGTTCTCAGTCGTTCTGCAGTGTCGGGCCTGGTTCGTTTATGATTGGGAGTCTGCCTAGGATTGCCAGGTGCTGTAAGCCTAGCTGCCTCCTCTGCTCTCCTGGCCTGTGGGGGCTGTGTTTTGTGACTTTCTGTGGTCCGGTTTGGGCTTCGCCCTCTTTGGTTCCATGGTGGGTCAGTGTTCTCCAGTTCCTGCTTCTCCCATTTTCTGGGTGGTTGGGGGCGGCACTAGGGCCCCTGTTCGTTCTGCTTGGTTCCTTCTTGGCCCCTCTTGTTGCCACTGCTTCTTTCGGTCCGTAGGGCACTGGTGACGGCCTCCTCTGCTGTCCTGGCCTGCTGGTTCCATGTTTGGTGTCCTGTTGTTTGGTTTCCCGGGTTGTTGGGCTTAGTTGCCCACCTGGTACTGTTGGTCTTCTCCCGGCTCCTTTTCTAGCTTGCCTGCCTGGGTCCCCTGGGTTTCACCAGCATGCAGTTCCCCATTCCTCTTCCTTCCGTGGGGAGGTTTCTGCCTGGATGGGGTTGACAGGTGTTTTTCCGCCATGCTGCTGGTCCGTCGGGCTGTGCGCCTAGTCTGGGTTGCCTTTCTATTTAGTGGGTGTGTTGGATCGTTTGGGGCTCCCAGCTCTTCCTCCCTCATGTTTTGGGGGTGTCTGCCTGCTCCAGTGTCTCGGCGGGCTGCCTTGGTTCCGCCGGGGTTGGGTCGTGTGAGGGGTGTTTGCCATCAGCATTGGGGTCTTCGTGCCTGCATTCTTTTTGCTAGTTGCATTCCTGCATGTCCCCGTTGGTCCGTGTCTGCTGCAATTTTTGGGTGGTTTGCTGTGTTCTCTGAGCCTTGCTGGTTCAATACGTGCAGGCTGTTTCCTGTGGTCGCCTGGGTGTGTGTTGCCCTGGGGGCTGTTCAGGCGCCTCCTTTACACTGTTCCCCACTTTGGTTTGTGGATGTTGGGGGGGGTATCAGTTTGGGGGTGGTTGCCCTGTGATTTCCTTGGCCTGCGGGCCTCTTGGTGGCTTCCCTCTCTTGGCATTTTTCCAGGGTTCTGGTTCAGTGGGATGGGTGTCCAGTTGTTCTGGTGCCTCCGGCCTGTCCTGTTCCTTTGGTCCCTCTGTTTTTGGATTTGGTGGTAGGTCTGGAGTCTCCGGTTCCATTGGTGACTGTGGCCCTGTGGTTCCTTTTTTTCCTGGTGCCCTCGTGGGTGTTTCCCAAGTTGGCGTCTTGTGGATGGGGCATGGTGGCTGCCGGTGCCTTGGTCACTATGCTTTGGTCGCCTCTTCTGTGCGAGAGCCTTTGAGGGTCTGCCTGGTCTTCTTGTGCTCTACATTGACTGTTGGTTGGGGCTTGGTGTGCTCATGTGCACGTGGTTCCTTTCCAGTTCTCTGCCTCTCGCACTCCGGCTGGCCTTTTGGGGCTTTGGGGTGTTCTTGCTGGGGTCTGTTGGTCGGTCTGGGTCTGGTCTCCCGGTCCTTTGTGGGGTGTTCCTTCCCTCAGTGGATGTGTCCCTCTTGGGGTCTTCCCTCTGGTTTTGCGGACTCTCCGGTGTTCCCCATTGTTTCTTTCATCTGTGGGGGTTGCGCCTTCTGGCTCTGCTGGTTTTCTTCCTTATGTTTTCAGGTTGCCTTGTGTGTCGACTTGCAGACTAGGGGGTCCTCAGCTCGTTGTCTTGTGGGTCTTCTTCTTTCCCGTGTTTGAGGCGGGGCGTACCTCCGGGATTCGGTCTGCTGTGTTGGGACTGGCCTGTCTTTCCTGTTTGTTTGCCCTTCATTTGGGCATCTTGTTGTGATGCTCTGGGCTGATGCTTGGACAGTTGGCCTGGTTTTTCCTTGGCTTGGTATGTCTCATTGCGTAATGGAGATAAGCGAGCGGGACGTGGAGGTAATGTTTATATTACTTACCTGTAATCACATTACTCGTTGTCCTACTCTCGCTTATCTCCATTATGGCCCACCCTCCTTCCCGGTGGCCCGGCTAACTATGTCTATGGTGGATTGGTAGGTACAGGTATTGTGGAGTGGGCGGTGCCTTTTTATATTGGTAGGGGGGTGTCTACGAGGCACAGGGGCCTCATTGCGTAATGGACATAAGCGAGAGCAGGACTGGGAGTAATGTAATTACCAGTACGTAATGTAAACATTCCAATAGCATGCTTCTAGTTGATACCTTCTTATATTTGTTTAAACACTTGATACTTAGAGAAAGATATCGTGGATGTATTGTGTTTCTGTATTAGAAATATGTCTCCTTACCCCCATGACATCATGAATCACAAGGTTGATTCTTCCTGAAATAAATTGCATGAATGATATAAATGTATCTTTCACAGCCCTCTCAGTAAGACTGGGATAACCTTGAATTCAAGGATGAGCTGCCAGCAGAGTTGTTCTCGGTACAATGGCACCTAGGTTATTGCCTCATAAACTTAGACCTAATTCAGCCTTGTCTCGGAAGCAGGATCTAGGATTGGAATAATTGGCATTTAGGTACTGGCATGTGACAAAATTGAAATATGACAGACATTTGATGTGAAGATTAGACATATAAGGGTCGTCAAAATGTATTGTGTACTATATTGTCGATTTTGACAATTTGTAAATCTGAAAGAAGTTAAAATCCCTTAGAATGTATACAAACATTGTGCTGTTTGTGTGTCATCTACAAAATAGTTAGGGTAAGCTAGTCATATTTCAGTGAGATGTGTTAATCCCAGAGTAAAATGGAACCCACATGATACAGGTTTCAGCCAGAATTAGATAGTTCACTTCTGCAGAAATCTGTGTCAAACACTCTAATGGCAATAATACTGCTTGGTTGGGTAATGTTTCGACTAGAGGAGAGGTCTTCAAACTATTTTGCTCTGAACCAATGTTCCCTCTAATTTTTTTCCTCTGTGAGCGACAGTGTAGGGTCTCTGTGCGCTGCAGCCATGGCTATGTGCACCAGGGACCAGACGGCGCATGTGTGCAGCGCCAAATATTACTCCAAACTTTTGCTTAAAAAACTTTTAAACTATACTGTCTACCAGTATGGATGTCTTGCGACTCCTACAAATTGAATTCCTCTGTCTGATGTAACATTTCCTATACATTGATTTACACACTATGATTCAGTGTCTCTGTGTAATATGTATGCAATGTAAAGTGCTTAACACCTTACACTGGAATGAGTGGCGCTATTAAACAGAATAAATATGAAAGAGAGAGGGGTTATGGAAGCTTGAGGGGCTCTGTTAAAGGTTGGTAATGAGAGTATCTGTGGCGGAGGTGGTCAATGGGGCACCAACAAACATTGTCACACCAGGCGCCACCGGCCCTGTTCAAATTGCACTAATACTTACAGTGAAATTATGAAAACGTCCCACATTGCAAATTGAAACCGTGGCAGCTATGTTGCTGCATTTCTTTTCTTAATAGGGCTGGGCTGCGGGGTGATTGTGTGCATTTGTTAAGGTTTTTATGTTAATTGCAGCTCATGATGGGTGCTGCGATTAACATGAAAACTTTAACAAATGCACAGGGACATCTTAAGGATTTTGAAGGCTCTGTGCTAAACTTATTTCTGGGGTCCCTGATCAGAACAGCTTTGTATTTATTATAAAATTTCAGCTTTTTCATGTCCTTTTTGGCCAATAGTGCAGGTGATCCATCTACCTCAACAGCCACTCCAATTGCTCCTGGAGACCTTCTACCATCTGAGGTCCAACAGAGGCTCCCGGAGAAATCTCCAGAACTCCAAAGAACCGGCATGGTTTGTTTGGACTGCAAGAAAGTTCTGAGTTTAGGAGGCATCAAAACTACACAATCTGTCCACTTGATGGTAATATTTCATACAATTTATATCTCCAAGATCACCTGTTGTGTTATGTTAATTTCATTTACAATGCGCTTCATCACATTGAGGGGTATCTCGGCGCAACCAGGAGACAGGGCAGCAAGTGCAGCTAGCTCAGAACAAAATTGTCTTAAGTAATTTCTTAAAACGAGAATGATCCGCACAGATCCTAATATAGTGTGGCAGTTTGTTCCAATAAACAGGAGCCAGACAATAAAAGGACCTGCCACCCGAAAGTGCCTTCTTGACACGAGGAATGATTAACAGTGCTTCATCACTCAGTCTCAAAAGTCTTGGCGTGCAGTAGTGTCTACGTTTGGTACCTAAGTAAGTAGGGCTGGTTCCAGTTAAGGCTTTATGTGTAAGACAACACATTTTAAAAATGATTCTCTTCCGAACTGGGAGCCAATGCAAGGCCTGCAGAAGGGGGGCGGAGGCCGCTCCTGATGGCAAATTTCAAATGAGGCGAGTCGCAGTGTTCTGTACCACCTGCAATTTTGATAGCAATGTCTCGTTTGCAGAGGCCAACCACACATTGCAGTAATCCAAGCGACTAATCACAAGGGCGGGGAGAGGTGTGGCGCAGTGGCCAGGGTGGCTGACTCCGGCGCACGGGGCTCCCCAAGCGCCTTGTGACCCTTAGGGGTGATTAGTTGAAGCTTTACAAATACCAGTATATTTATTATTATTAAGGGCCTGGACCACTGTTTTCCTTACTGAAAGTGGAAGTAGGGGAGGGCTCTTCTCAACAAATGCATGATATGGAACAGGAACCTGAAGTAGACATCACCTGCCTTTCATGGTAAGACGTTTGGACAAGGCGAACCCCCAAGTTCTTAACCACCAGCTTGGCTGTGGGAGCACTCCCAAGTTCTGCTGGCCAACAGTCAGCAGTCAATATTTGTTGTCCCTTGCCGAACAGCATAATCTTTGTTTCAGCTGGAGACAGTTTTCTGTCATCCATGCGGCAATTGTAGACATCCCATCTAAAAAGCATTGTTTAGTTTAGTCTAGGTCTTTCTCAAAGGAGATTACTAGCTGTGTATCATCTGCATACTTAATGATATTGAAGCCGAAGGCTCTTACAATCTTGGCAAGTGGTGCCACATAAATGTTCAAGAGCAGAGGGTTAAGACAAGAGCCCTGGGGTACCTCCTTGTCTAGCAATCTGTTGAGAAATTTAAAAGAGCCTAGATTAATGGTTTGAGTTTTGTTGGACGGAAAACTGCCAAGCCAATTTAGTGCTGTCCCATGAATGCCAATCTCTTGTAGCCTATACAATAATTTGGGATGGGACACTGTATCAAACGCATCCGACAAGTCGAGCAATACTAGCATATCTGGTAAACTGGCATGTAAAGAACCTCTGATATAGTTGGTCACCATTACAAAGGCATTCTCAGTGCTGTGAGATGGTCTGAAACCTGATTGTGATGGGTCTAAGATGTTATTATCCTCAAGGTACTCTAAAGTTGTTTGTTAATTTGTCCTTCCAAGAGCTAACCCAATAAAGGAAGCAGTGAGATTGGACGATAATTAGAGAGGTTCGAAGGTGCTAGATTAGACTTTTTTTGAATCGGCCTAATCTGGGCCACCTTCCAAGTGGCATGGATTTTTCCAGAGTTAACCGAAAGATTGAATATTGAATGTATGCCAGGAGCCAATTGATAGGCAAGAGCAATGGTGATCTTGGGGGGACAAATATCCAGAGGAGAACCTGATTTGGCTGAAGCAAGAGCCATCTGGATTTCCTCCAAGGAGAATTCTTTGAACTTTCCCAAGTTAGGGACCCCATAGGTGGGGAGAGGTAAGGAACACCCATCTCTTCCGGATGACAGGGGAAATTCTGATAGATTATGTTTATTTTTTCCTCAAAGTTATTAGCCTAAAGAATCTCAAAGAGACTGAGATGGTTCAGTGACTGGAGAACATGCTCTAGGACATACAAAATCATTCAGGTCTTTAAATAAAATTTTTGAAGAGTTTTTCGACAGGGAAATTTTATCTGAGATGTAAAGTTTCCCCGCTATCTTTACGTTATGATGGTAGGATGAAAGTGCTGCACTATACAACTCCCTGTCACAAATATTTTTAGATGTGTTGTAATACATATTCTCTTGTTTCAGGTATAATGTAGCTTTTTTTTACTTTATTAACATCCACTAACTCTTGCCAGATTTTTTTTGATTTTGGTAGGGGCACCATTTACTATAATAAGTGGTTCATCAATATCTCTCTACACAGACAGTTTCAATATTCTGTTTAAAATCTAAAGGTAAGTAGACACCTCTTCCTTTAAAGCATTTCTGTAACTCTGTTGGTGGAAATGTGCCAGTCTTTGGCCACATCCAAACTATTGCCTGAAAGGGGTGAATACGATGCATGAAAATTGATTCACGAATATTTAATTCTCTAAGTTCTTCTGGAATTGATACCAATTCTAAGTTGTTATGTATTGCTCTGGCTGGCATTTTGTTATCCTCTAACTTATCATAGCAATACTTACATGTAATTTGCTGTGTTGACAAATCAAAGTGTTCCTTTACAAAGAAATACATAGCAAGTTCTTACCACTTATCCCTGTTGTCCTATTCAGTTTTTGAGAATACAACTACATTGTGAGTTTGGCTTTTGTATTGAGTGTGTCAATAACAATACAAACACAGTTTGGTTTCTCTGATGAAACTGTGTTAAACTTTGCAATCTCTTCGTAAAGTTATCAATAGTAAAACCTGTCTCCTGATCCGGTTCAACTGCACATACTAACTCCTTATTTCCCCATGGCTCCTCTTCAGGACCAAAAAAACCAAAAAAACTGAACAGCTTTACAAACTTTTTCTACCTTTGCTACTGTACCATGCAATAGAACTCTATTCATTTATCCTAAACATAAATCGGGAGTTCTCACAAAGTAAATTCTACTAACTAAATTTCTCATTTTAGAGTGATGAACAGCTAACATTCTGAAGTGATAAAATGTGCTTTTGCACACTATCTTTGAAAGACATGCCAGTGAATGTCCCTGTAAATTAGTATACTTCCTTACTTTTCATGGATCTAATACTTGCAACATGACAATTTTCTGTTTCAGACTTTTGCATGGAAAGTTCTCAATATATCAGTTGATTCATGACGAATACTGCAAATACTGCTACAGATCCATTTGTAAACAGGGGCCTGTCTATGCCTTTCTTGTACCCCTTCAGCTATCACTTCATCTACATTCCTAGGAACCATCTCTTCTTTGGAAGTGGGAATAACATCTTGCACTTTGTAGCATCAACCAGTTGTTTCAACTGCATGCAGTAATGTGTTCTCTTGGAAGTAGGTTTCTTCATTAAAGAAAGGCTCAGTACTGGACGTATGCTTCCATTCACCTCTGAAATTTTTACAGAAATTACTACTATTCACAAGTCTTTTTTTGGCTCCTTCTCTTCATAGACAACACTGGTTTATCCATTGTTCTCATTCTGCCCAGTATCAAAATAAATACCATCCTCTTCAGGGCAGATGCCTTATCATCTACAGTCTCAATATGTTGTTTTTGTTTGACTGCTTCTCTTCTCTTTTGATACTGCCTCATAGTTTGTACCAAATTCTGAATTACCCTACTACGAAACATTCTGACTCTTATTTCCTTAAATTGGTATTGTCTTCTTGTTAAACTATCTGGTTTCTCATAAGATGTATTACTCTTAATGTTACACAGCTTGTCTCTTTTCTTATCTCATTTTAAACCTTGCTTTTTTTCCGTGGTTTTGCTCACTTTGCATCATTTCACATACTATTTGAAGAATTTATTCGTTTTCTTACCAGCAGCTCTTTTATCTTTAATAACATTCTCAGCATTTTGTTCCTTTTCTTTTTCTATTGTAAGGAGGTAGTATCCTTTTCTCTGTTTCTTTCTTCTCTGTGTTTTATTCGCCATTGTAAAAATGAATACATTTAGGTTTTTATTATATACAATTAAATTCCATAATTTAAGCATTTCAGTAACTACATAAACAGTTATCACAAGGTTATAGCCACTCTAAGGCAGTTACTTATCATGTTTAAATCAGTGTGTTTCTGGGTGTATCAGCTAATGCATCAATGTGTGACTGGATGTGTCACTGTATACATCAATGTGTACAGTGGTGTATCACTGTATGCATCAGTGTGTGCCTGGGTGTGTCAGCCTAGGCGTGGGTGTGTCAACGTATGCATAAGCATGTGCCTGGGTATGTCAGCGTATGCATCAGTATGTGACTTGGTATGTCAGTGTATACATAAGTGTGTGCCTGGGTGTGTTAGTGTATGTAAGAGTGTGTCCCCGGGTGTGTCAGTGTATCCATGAGTGTCTCCTTGGGTATGATAGTGTATGTATCTGTGAGTGCCTGGGGGTGCTACTGTGTGCCTCAGAGTGTATCTGGTTATGTCAATGTATGCATCACTGTATGTCTGGGTGTGTCAGTGTATAGATCAGTGTGTGGCTCAGTGTTTTACTGTATGTCAGTGTCTGTCTAGGTGTTGTAGTGTATGGATCACTGTGTGATTGGGTATGTTAGTGTGCATCAGTTTGTGCCTCGGTGGGCCAGTGTATGCATTAGTGTATCTATGACCATATCACCATATGCATCAGTGTGTGCCTGGGTGTGTTAGTGTATGCATAAGTGTGTGTCTGGGTGTGTCAGTGTATGCATCAGTGTGTGCCTGGGTGTGTCAGTGTATGCATAATTGTGTATTTGGGTGTGCTGGTGTGTGCACAAGTGTGTGCCTAGTTGTGTCAGTGAATGTATCAACGTGTGCCTGGATGTGTCACTGTATGCATTAGTGTATGCCTGGGTATCTTCCTGTATGCATGATTGTTTGCCTGGGTATATTAGTGTCTGCATGAGTGTGTGCTTGAGTGTGTTAGTGTATACATCATAGGCTGCCTGGGTGTGCTACTGTATATTTTACAGTGTGTATTGGTGTGTCGGCTTATGCATAAGCGTATGTCTACCTACGGCCTACCCTAGGGTCACTTATATATAGAAAAAAGGAAGCTTAAAGCTTGCAAGGGGTTTTAAACGTCTACTTAACCTGCCAGTAAAACAGACCACACAGACTGTGCAGTAGCAGGCCAAGACACATGTTTAAAGTGTGACTTGTCTAGATGGCTCACTTGGTTGTGTCAGTACTTGAGTACATATCTGAGTGAGTGTACCATTTCATCTATGCGCGTGTCACTGGATATGTAGGTAAGTATGTTGCTATATTACTGGCTATTTTAAAGCCTGTATGGGTCTTTAAATGTGTATGTAAGTGGCTGTATTGATTGGTTACTGGCTGTGTTAATGACTCTTAGGGTATGTAACTGTGTGTGCAACTGGCTTAATTACTGCTGGATACATGATGGGTTGTGTGGGTGTGTGAGTGTGAATGTGTAATGCCTCTGTCTCTGTGTGACTGGGTGTGCTAGTGGCACCAACCTTTTGTACATACATGTCACTTGCAGTATGGGTGAGAGACTGGATGTATAACTGAGCATATAGGTCTCTAAATACGCATGCAGCTCAAAGTACATGTCTTATCTTTTAAGCACATAGCAACCTGCCCTATAGCCTACCAACAGCCTACGTTAGGGGTGACTTTCATGTAGTAAAAAGAGAGTTAAAGGCTTGGCAAGGGGCTTTAAATGGCAAGTCAGCCTAGCAGTAAAACTGCACACACATGCTCTGCAGTAACAGGCCCGTGACATATTTAAGGGGCGACTTGTGTGGATAGGTGACTTGGTTGTATCTGTACTTGAGTGCATATCTGAGTGACTGTATCAGTCCCTCTGTGTATGTGTCACTGGATGTCTAAGTAACTATGTTGATATATGACTGCCTCTCTTACTGACTCTATGGGTTACTAAATGTGTATATGAATGCCTATATGGATTCCTTACTGGCTCTGTTAGTGAATGTTGGGTTATGTACCTGTGTGTTCAACTAGCTCAGTTACTGCTGAATACATAAGTGCTGTATGCGTGTGTGAGTGAATGTGTAAGTGCCTCTGTCCCTATCTGACTCGGTGTGTGAGTGCCACAATGGTTTTGTAAACAGGTATGTCTGTCACAGTATGGGTGAGAAACTGGTTGTATAGCTCATTGTATGGGTTTCTAAGTGTGCATGTAACTCACTGAAACTTACAAGTACATCTGTTACTTTTAAGCATATAGCAATCTGCCCTATGGCCTGCCTACACCCTACCGTAGGAGTGACATATATATAATAAAAGGGGAGTTTAAGGCTTGGTAAGGAGTTTAAAATACCAAGTTGGCCTGGTAGTAAAACGGCACACATAGGATCTGCAGTAGCAGGCTGAGACATGTTTAAAGGGCAACTTGTCTGGATGGCTCCCTTGATTGTGTCAGTACTTGACCACATATCTGAGTGAGAGTACCATTTCCTCTGTGTGTGTGTCAATGAATATGTAAGTTACTATGTTGCTATATAATTGGCTATCTTAGAAACTGTATGGGTCTATACATTTGTATGTAAGTAGCTGTATGGATTGGTTACTGGCTCTGTAAATAACTCTTGAGGTGTGTAACTGTATGTGCAAGTGGCTCGAATACTACTGAATACATAAGAGCTGTCTTGGTGACTGAGTGGGTGTGTAAATGCCTCTGTCTTTGTACGACTGGGTGTATGAGTGCCTCTATGCTTGTCTAAATAGGTTTATGAGTTGCAGCATGGGTGTGAGACTGGATGATTAACTGGGCATATGGGTCTGTAAGTGTGCATGCAACTCACTAAAACTTCAACGCACATGTATTACCTTTTAAGCACATAGCACCCGGTATAGCATACCTACAGCTTACCTTAGGGGTGACTTATATATAGTAGAAGATGAGTTTAAGGCTTGGCAAAGGAGTTTTAAATACCAAGGTGGCCTAGCATTAAAACTGCATACACAATAAACACAAAGGCTCTTGTCAGAGCTGCCCCTTTTCCCAAACACTGCTTCAATTTCTTTTCAAATCCCCTTTTTAAATATTTTTGGGGGGGAATTCACGAATCAATTGCAAATTTGCAAAGCAAAAGCACACATTCAATACACAACAGCACATTTACAATTCATAACTCTGATTTGACTCTGTACACCTGTCAATGGCTCTGTGAGTAGCTGTCTGAGTATCTAAGTGCTTGTGTGGGTGGGTATGTCAGTCTCTCAGTGGCTCTGTGAGTGGATGTGTAAGTTTCTTAGTGGGTGTATAAGTGTCTCACTGGGTCTGTGAGTGGGTGCATATATCTCTGAGTGGGTTTGTGAGTGGATGCATAATTGTCTGAGTGGGTGAGTGAGTGCATGCGTGAGTGTCAGTTTAAGTCTGAGTCTGTGAATGGGTACGTGAGTGTCTGGGTGTGTCTGTGAGTGGGTGCATCAGTGTCTGAGTGGCTTTGTGAGTGGATGCGTGTATCTCTGACTGGCTCTGTGAGTGGATGCTTGTACTGCTGACTGGCTCTGTGAGTGGGTCTGTGAGAGGATGTTTGAGTATGTGAGTGGGTTGGTGAGTAGGTGTGTGAGTGTCTGAGTAGGTCTGTCAGTGGGTGCATGAGTCTCTGAGTGGGTCCGTAAGTGGATGCGTAAGTGTCCAAGTGGGTCTGTGAGTGGAAGCGTGTGTCTCTGACTGCCTTTGTGAGTGGGAGTGACTGAGTGGGTCTGTGACTGGATGCATGAGTGTCTGAGTGGGTCTGCATGAGTCTCTGTGTGGCTCTGTGAGTGTCTGCAGGAGTGTCTGAGTGGCTCTGTGAGTGGGTGCATGAGTGTCTGAGAGGGTCTGTGCATGGGTGCATGAGTCTCTGAGTGGCTCTGTGAGTGTGTGCATGAGTGTCTGAGTGGCTCTGTGAGTGGGTGCATGAGTGTCTAAGAGGGTCTGTGAGTGGGTGCATGAGTGTCTGAGTGGGTATATGAATGGATGCATATGTCTCTGAGAAGATCTGTGAGTGGGTTCATGACTTTCTGAGTGGATTTATGAGTGTGTGCATGAGTCTCTGATTGGGTGTGTGAGTGTCTGTATGGGTCTGTGAGTGTGTACATGATTGTCTGAGTGGGTCTGTAAGCGGATGCATGAGTGTCTGAGTGGGTCTGCGAGTGGGTGTATGATTGTCTGTGTCTGAGTGGGTCTGTAAGTGGGTACATGAGTGTGTGAGTGGGTGTGTGAGTGTCTGAGTGGCTGCGTAAGTGTCTGAGTGAGTCTGTGAGTGGGTCTGTGAGTATCTGAGTGGGTCTGTGATTGTGTGCACGAGTATCTGAGTGGGTCTGTGACTGGATGCGTGACTTTCTGA
The DNA here is from genome assembly GCA_963921515.1 of Calotriton arnoldi. Lineage (NCBI taxonomy): Eukaryota > Metazoa > Chordata > Amphibia > Caudata > Salamandridae > Calotriton > Calotriton arnoldi. The sequence goes on along the minus strand of CAWUFW010002824.1, from coordinate 916,622 downwards.
GTGGGTCTGAGAGTGGGTGCATGAGTGTCTCAGTGGGCCTGTGAGTCAGTGCATGAGTCTGTGAGTGGGTCTGTGAGTGGGTGCATGTGTCTCTAAGTAGGTCTTTCAGTGGGTGCATGAGTGTCTGAGTGAGTGTGTGAATGATTTTTTTTATTTATCAGTGATATTCATGAATCCGCTGTGACGTTACACCTATGGCAGCAAGAAGGCTGTACAGGTTGGAGAGGGTGAGTTGGGTTTGAAGTTTTTGTAGATGGTCGAGATCTTGTCATGAAAGAAGTCCGCCAAGGTGTTGCAAAGTTCCTGGGAAGAGGTGATAATGTTTTCAGTGGCTGAGGGGTTTGTGAACTCTCTGACGATGTTGAAGAGTTCTTTGCTGTGGTTAGAACTAGCTTTGATGTGGTCAGCCAGGGCGCTCCTTTTCATCTTTTTCATGAGTTGGTAGCATTGGTTGAGCGCTGTCTTGACGGTGGCTTGGTCTGTGGAATCCTTGCTGGTGTAATGTTATGTAATGCTGGTGGAATGTGATGTAATGTATACATTATAAATCATGACATCCTATTTAGAGCGTTAGCTCCTAAGTCAATAAATGTTGTGCTAACAGGTGTTCTCATTACTCACTTCAATGGTACTCATTAATTTCATCTCAGAGCTCTAAAAGGCAGGATGGACCCACAGAGTTGTCAACAGTGCATGCATTAGTCCACTGAGCTCTTTCATTGGTTTAATATTAGTTAGCATTGTTATACTGCAAATATTCCAGTAGGTTTAATGATTTTTATTTGTTTATCTTTGTTATTGAAAAGAATACTATGGCATGTTATGCCGTTGTCATTTGTATGGTGCTTCCAAACATTTTTTATAACACATTAGAGCTTTCTTAACCTAGATGCCATTTTAGTTGGGGACGGCAATCATTCAATTATTAATGTTATTAGTCTGATTGTTTATTTTTAATTCTAGAACTGGTTTGAGTACGTTTGTGCGAAAGTACAATGAGTTTGATCCCAGTAAGGTCTTTGCAGTTGAGTGGATGTATGGATTGGTATGTCAAAGATCTGTTCATCTTTATCCTTGGATTTTGGGGTCGGTTGTCCTTTGCTGTGTCAGTTCAGAGAGTTTTCTTTACAAACATCACACAATTTTCAAAGGTCAATTGCGGGTACTCAGAAGTAGCAGTTGCTACCAGTACTTTGCTCTTTGATAACTCTGATACAATCCTTGGTATCCCTTGACCCATGGACCTAGCCCACAGCAGGAAGTTTCTAGAGTTTCTACTATTTGCCCTTTCTCTGCAATGTTAGCAGCTAGCGAGTACAAGGCTATAGAAGGCCAAGGGTGGGACAACGGGCCAAACCATGCTGTAATCTGGTGTCAAAGAGTGAATGAAGTGACTCATGCTACCCCTGGAATTTTGTTGAATTAACAATTATGCAGTGCTAAGGGGATGTTCTTTAGAATCCCTGCCCACTTTGTCCTTTGCATGCCTCAAAGTTTGATTAATTACTTCACAACTACCAAATAGGAAAACAGCCTGCTGGGAGCAACGTGTGTCCAGTAAAGCTGGAGTCCAAACAAGCATGACCTTTAGTGACACGTATTGCCTCTATATATATATATATATTGTGCATGTGGCACTGACAACTGGGTGAAACACATGGTGCAGGTTTATATGACAAACGTGCAAATAAACATAGCCCTATGTGGAAAGCTAAAAACCCAACGCCCCTAAAGTAACACTTTAAACTGCTGTGGGGTCTGTTTATTTCCAGTATGGGTGCAGATTTGTGAGACAAGGAGAGAGGTGGCTGAGTCAAATCTTTTGATGGAAGGGCACAGAGAACGCAGGATGGGACAGGGTAAATTGTTGGTGTAGTGGAATGTCAGTGTGAAAGGTTAAATATCTGCAAAACGTGTTGGGTTTCAGTTTCAAGTTTCAAGTCAAATATATCTCAATGACGAGTCCTAAAAGAGAACCCGTGCATGTTGCAGTGAGGTGCCTTAAAACGCTGTGCACCAAGAGGCGTAACTACCAGACACCAGGAAAACACTTCTCAGGCAGCTGGTGGGCGGGCAATTTGCACAAAGGCATTCTGGGATTGGTAGCAAGCGTTCTAAGAGGCCAGGAGACCGAGGCTCACACCTACCAAATGCTGTTAGAGTTGGGACTCACGAGCTGCAGTCAGCGGCGTAACTAAACGAGACGGGTCACCCTCACAATATGGCGTGGGACCCCGGAGTCTCCAATGTATATACTCAGCCTGTGGGTGAAAGGAGTTTCCCTAAAGTGATGCCCCTTTCGCCTGCTGCTGCAGTGCGCGAAACCTTCAAAGCAGCATGAACACCCTCATTAGGTACTGTGTAAATACAACTCGACCATTCTGTTTTGGAGATCTTAAAGTCCATTTGGTTCAGTGTTCGAAGTGGCCTCGGTGACCTGCAGTGCTTTACAAAATAACTTAATGACTAAAGAAGTGTTTTTCATTAAATGTCAATTTATTAGCTCCGTCTGCATTTTTGTGCTTTATTTAAGGGGCTAAACCTTTTGCGAAATCTGCAATATGTCGACGATTTTCCTTTTTCACAGATTTTAGAAAACAGGTTGGTTCTGTGAATTGTTTCATCCCACAACCTCCTTGTTTGAGTTGAATGTGGTGCTCAGAAGATAAGCACACATGGGGATTCATGATAATTAAAATATCCGGTTGCTAAGAGAAGTGTTAAATAAATTAAACGTGAGCATGTCTTTAAAAACAGTTTAAATTGCTGTTTTTTGTATCATTAACATTACTTGATTTATATGGGAACTAAGAAATCTATGCACATACTTTAAAGTTATTTGCGACAGGCCCATGGGAAATAATCTCTCAAAATCCATCACTTTGCCATACCATACCATGTCAGCCCCCAGGTGATATTCTTGCAAATTTATTATAACATTTAATATTTTTTTTTTTTTTTTTCTTACCATAGGGTGAGCTATATATATCCTGATAGCGGAGTCTCCCACCAGTATAAAGTAAAACATAATTTTTTATTTAAAAATAATAATAGCAAAAATATTTTATGTTATATACTAATGGAAATTTATTATATATATTCATTTTAAATGTGCAACAAAATAAAAAATGCGACAACACTCAACTTAATTTTCAATTACATCTGTAAATAATTTAATGATATTAAATTCAACAAAAAATATTTTTCTGAAGTTTAAATTGAAAAATAAATTTCCACCTAAAGTACTTTTTTATGCATTATTAATTATTAAAAGTGATGTACAGAATGAATTGAAAGTAATTTTATTATATTTTAATAAACAAGAATGCAACGTTATTTTTTAATACAAAAAAGTTTATCAAAACATTTATAATGAAATAAAAAATATGTTTTATTGTTTGATTTATTTACCTTACATTTTATTTAGATATATTTGTTACTATTTTAAATAATGGAATTTAACATTATTTCCTATGGGTTTTTTTTAAGTCCCTATCTCCATTATGTTCTATGGGAGGTTGTTGTGTTACCACTGGTTGGCCATGTGTTGTGCTGGACATTGTCCAGTGCTGAGATGGAGTAATTTACTACTGCTTTGGATACCTTTTTGGCTGCAGTAACTTCAGAAGTGCAGTTGTTGAATAGGAGTAGGCCTACTCTTTTGTATGAGGGTGCATGTCCTGGCCTGAACCCCTCCCATTAAGTAGTAAGTATGCCCCTTTTTCAAGCCGCTCTTCTTGGACCCTCCCACTTTTACTGCTAAGTATTACATTTATATATCTGAGGAAAGAAAGAGAAAAAAGAAAAGCTATTGGTAGATTTGTGAACAGCATTTTATAGCATTTTAGAAGTACTATTGTAGTACTATTAAACATTCTAATAAATGCAGTTTGAGAATAAATCCAGAATGCATTATTCACTATTCATTATGCTGTGTTGGTGTTCCCACTTGATGGTTATCACCACAGCTATGAGAAACTGGCATCTGAAGTAAATATCCACCTCAAACTAGAAGACAGTGTTGGAGTCAGAAATACAAATTGCATATTTAAAGCTGGGTGCCGTCATACTAACTGTGGGTGCTCCACTAGAAGATGACAATCTTATGATATTTCCTCCTGCACCTTTATGATCAGGCTTCCATCGGGTCAAAAAATGCACTGATGCAAGCCCATCTGGGTGCCCATTTGACCAAGGGCACAAATCCCTTCAATCATATTTCCCCAAAGCCACAGTCATTCTAAATATATTCTTCTTTATGCTATAAAAGGCCTCATTTAAGATTTGGCAGCACGTTAGCACCACAGGAAACTGGCAAAGTGTGAAGTTCCAAGATGACTGTAGGACATCAAGTGTCAATCTGGCTTCAGGCCTCTGACAGCGACAGTGATTCCACTAGCAAACAGATGAGAAGACCTGTGCATCAACAATGATAAAGCAAATGAAAAGCCCTGATTTTGTCCAACCTCCGTTTTATGGAGTCTGTTGCAGTAGTTCTAACTGCTTCAACAAAATTACAGTCAGGATCGTATACTCTGGGAGATGGAAGAGTCCTCACACTATCATACAGGGGCCAGTTTCTTCACCCATATTTTTCACCATTCATATGCATCAATTTGTTCGATTTATCAACCCAGTTAGACTTTCAGATCCATGCAGGCTAAACGCAGCTCACCATCAGACAAGGAAACATATCTGAACATCTGGACAAGTTAACAAAATGCCTTGATCAACACTTACATTAGTTGTGAGAAAGTCCATTGTGCTTTAATGACTCTAAAGTAAAGGTCATGATTTTCAGTAAGGCAAATGAACGCTCCTCAAATTGGTGTTTAAGTCTTATATGGTATGTCCATGGTTACAACACATGAAGTTGATGGCTCTTTATCAGTCTCCCATGCAGATAACAGTGGTTCACCAGTCTCCAAATACCCAAAGGCAAAATATGGAAGCTAGTCATTCAGCACAATTCAGGGGAACCACACACAAATGCTCTTGCTGATGATTTGGGCTTCCTCCTGTTTATAGAATAACTTACCCTCTTGCACCTTACCATTGACTATGTGGAAATTTCAAGAAGGACCTTCTGCATTAACATGCTCTTGTTCCAGTGCAATGCTTCAAAATGAAAACAATCCCCTGTTTTAAAACAGATTCCTTCAACAATAGAGGTCTTTGGTCAGCCTGGTCTCAAAAGTGAGTTCCAAGCATATGGGGACCTGCCTTTCAAATGTACACCACCTGTATGGTGACTTTCATCATTTAACTGAGATATTAGTGCCCCCTAATACATGGTCTCAAGCATCTCACTGGTCAACAGACTCCATGTTTTGTCATATTTTGCTTCTAAAAGAACATCTTGGTCAAACGTGCATCAATGCTCCCATATTCCTTCACAAATCTGTGATAACACCTCATGAGACCATAAAAAGGGTCCCACTGAGTTTGGCTTTTGTAAGCTCCCAAGTCATAATTGTGTGGATATTAGATCAGCTTGGTGCCCATGGTATACTACAGGCCTTTGCTCTGTCTAACATGTATTGACCTTGATAGTCAAGCTTGCCTGCTGAAGGGTCTTGAAGTACTTTCTTGAGGTGCAGAAAGTGGTCTGCATGTCTGATATTGTAAATTGCATCATTGTCTTGGCATGAGACACTGAAGTCTACTGACCTAACTGATATACCTGACAGCATTAGGGTGGTCTTCCCCCCAACTTTTTACCTGCCTCCTCTACTGTTCTGACCTCGTTTTAGCTGGTATTATGACTCTGCGCACTTTACCTTTGGTAACCAGTGCTAAAGTGCTCCCTCCACTAAACATGGTAATATTGGATCATCCCCAACTGGCATATTTAATTTACTTATAAGGCCCTAGTAAAGTGGTACTCTCTGTAACAGGGCCTGTATAGTAAATGGTACTAGTGGGCCTGCAGCACTGATTGTGCCACCCGCTTTAGTACTGCTTTAACCATGTCTCAGGCCTGCCATTTCAGAGCCTGCCACATCAACCTGGAAAAATAAACCTTTTGCCAGGCCCAAACGTTCCCTTTTTATACATATACATCACACCTAAGGTAGGCCCTGGACAACCCAGAGGGCAGAGTGCAATGTATTTAAAAGGCAGGGCATGTACTTTTAAGTTTTACATGTCCTGGTAGTGACAAACTCTCAAAGTCGTTTCTCACTACTGCAAGGCCTATCTCTCCCTTAGGTTAACATTGGGAGAATCTTAATACAGTTTATAAGAGTAATGTCCAATTAGAGGAGATAAAACCTCCAGGTCTGGTGTCTCTGGAATCTTAATTTAAAATCTTAATTTAAATTACTATTCTAAAAATGACACTTTTAGAAAGTTGGCCTTTTCTTACTTTAGCCATTTGGTGCCTGTTGCCTGTCTCTGATCACATGTCTGGGGTGGATGACAGCTGGGCTTTGTGTATTTCCCTATGCAGCCACACACAATGGGAACTTAGGTGTGACTTGATGGGCCATCTCGACACGACAGGAGGAACAAGCTGGACCCAGCCTCACTTAAACCTGAATAGGGTGTGCCCTCTCCACACACAAAGGGTTGCATACCCCCTGTAGTGAATGCAGAGCCAGGGCAAGAAGTGAAAGACCTCTGTGAACTTCAAAGACCTGTCTTTGTGGTCTGCTGCATTTCAAAGGCCCAACTGTGTATAAGTACTGGACCTCTGGCACCCCCAGTTCAGTACACTTCTGGACCTGTGATGACTCTGCCAGGAAGAAAGAATGCTGTGCTGCTGAAAGGACTGCCACTCTGCTGAACTGCTGTTCCTGCCTTGCTGTGTTGACCTGCTCCCTGCTGCCCTTGTGCCTGGGTGGGGGGACTGGACCTGCACCACTTGAACCTAGAATGACTCCAAGGGCCAGCTAGCAGTCCTCCTGACCTGAAGTCTCAGGGACATACAACTTCCAACCAACCTGCTTCACCTCGACTCTGACATCTGTGAGTCTACCCTGCCACTCCTGAAACCTTGAAGTGGGCCTAGGATGTTTATCCAGTGGCACCGATGTATCCTCTGCTAAACGACACATCCCCATGCAGAATCGACACATCTCCTCGGCTGAGCCGTGCATCTTCATGCAGAACCGATGCATCGCCGCTGTTGCGTGGACTGGACCCATCACAAAAGACTCATATTGCAGCTGCATCCCTCACCTTGGGACTGATGCATCACCTTCGAAACCACCACTGTGCAATGCTTTTCCCAGCGCAAACTCCTCGATGGCAGACCTCAGCATCGCAGCTTCTCCGCTCATTGGAATCAGCGCATCGCCTCCACTGCGCCTCACATCCTCAACACTGGCCTTCGCATCTCAAAGCCCCGTCAACACGATTATCAATGCTGATGCATCAGGACCTCGCACCTCATTGGTTCTTGGAACCGACGCATTGCCTCTGCTGAGCCCCTCATCTTCAACACAGATCCATGCATCGCTCCGCAAACAGGATTAAGGTGCTTAGGTTCATCAGGCCTAACTAGGTTCCTGTAGCCAGCTTGCACACTATTATGATCAGCCTGAACTTTTGACTTTGTCCCAATCCGGTGCATCCACATGTCCCAAATATAGCTTTTTTCTTCTAGGCACTATTTTTCACTATAAACTTTAAAATTCAATATCTCGTGTTCTACTTATTGGATTTTTGTTGTTTTAGTCTTGCTTTATTTATTAAATTAAGCTCTACTTTTCTAACCTGGTGTGGGATCTTCTTGGGTGCTGTTTTCACTGATTTACTGTTTGAAGTGTTGCACAAATACTTTATACATTGCCTCTAAAATGAAGCCTGTCTGCTCTGTGTCAAGGGTTCATACTTCAGTCAACCACTAACCCGATTACTAACTCTATCCAATACCCTGTTGACAAGTGGTGGCATGCTATTTTTCCACTCAACGGGACATTAATTTGTACAGAAAGTGGACCTCAGGCATTAAAAATGCAGCCCTCTCCATTGTACCCTCTGTTAGGGTGAAATGTCAATACCAAGATGTCAAATCAAAAGCACTCAGTAATTTTGCAGCCTCTAATCTGTGATCAGCTCCAGGTATGGTATGTAGATGTGTCTTGGTGAGCTCAAAGAGCACCCTGTGTAATTCATTCAGAACCTCAGTTGTTGTGTTCCCTTTGCAGTTTGGGCTTTTGTGCCAGATCCATCAGCTTGGTCAAAAGACTGCTTGATGGTTAAATCATTCCAGGGCTACCTTCTCAGGGACCTACTCCTTGTTTCCTTGTTTCATCTTGTTTGAGGGCCTATAGATCTAATTTTTAAAAGCCATGTTGGCACCTATGTCAATATAATGAACTTACCAGCAGTGAGCCCAGGTGTCAGTGATAACAGCCTAGCAAACTGATCCTGTAACTGTCAATGGTCCTGCTGCTGTTCCGGGAGATCAGAGCAGGTTTACTCTGCTCTTCTTCTCCTGCTGTCACCATAAGCATCAACATGTCATTCCTGGTATAGAGAGATTTAAGGTGATTAAAAAAAGAAAGCATCCATTGGGAATAATTCAAGAGGCAAAATTTACATAGTAAGTTTCCTCATCTACTCTGTCAAGCACAGTGTACATCAGAGTCCACTTTTCCTGTAGAGTTTGAGACACCCCTGTCTCTACAACGCAAACATTCTATACAAGTTGTTCAACCACAGTTGTCCTCTGGTCATGCAACTGTTAGATCCGTTCTTGACAATCTGAAAAATACTTGTTGGACTTCTTCATGTACCAAGACATCTTCCACCTAAGCTACAGCACATCGTTCAAAATATCTTGAGTGGGTTTTTCCAAATAAGAGACCGCAAAGGGGGTACCCAAACATATGTTAAAAAAGTCTGACAATGGAATAACTGATTGTTGAACCCAGTGCTTTACCTCATAAAAGAAACATAGAGTATTACACACAAAAACTAAATACTACACAGGTAACAGTAAACAGGCACATTTTAGTGAACAGAATACTGGAGTTACTGCACCTTGATCTGCTATCACTAATCTCCCATTGGGTTCTCATCCTCCTCAAAGCTAGATAGTTCTCCCCTTTGGGTAAGAATGTCTCTATTAGCAGGAATCAAGGTTCAGGTACAGTTCACTCCCATATAGCATGTTTAGTGCACTAGGTTTATCACATTTTTTATTAGTTTTATAGTATCTTATCATAATAGGAATCCCAGAAGTAGAGGGCAGAGGCATGCAGCCAACCACTGACAGTGCATCATATCTGTACCGCTTTTTGGAGAGAGCACACTTCGCAATCAAAAGCAAATTTCCTTCAGCTCTTGTGAGGTTGCAGTTTGTGGCAGCAGCAGTATGATGTATTGGAGGCATCCAACGAAGAAGTTCAGGTACCATGTCCACACTTTCCAGCTACAACACACACATGAACCCATGTAAATATCACAAACACTTTTGTTCCATGCACAGAAGATTTTGTGGAAACCACAGACATTTTAGGCAACCTCATAGGCTCAGTTCAGCACAATGATTGAGCAGCTGCACTGCTCTCCAGTGTTCCTCCTCTACCAATAGTTCTAGCCTATGTGAGTGTTACTGGTTTTGTGAATGTCTTTTGACCATGTACAGCAGCATGGCTGCTGTTCAGCATTTATAAAAGTTAGTGGTGTGATGTACAGTAGAGTGGCATAGGGTGGAGTGGCGTAGAGTGCCACAGAGTGGAGTCAGGTAGAGTGGAGTATAATCGAGTGGAGTGGAGTGGAGTACAGTCGAGTGGCATAGAGTGGAGTAGTGTAGAGTATAGTTGAAGCACACAGATTAGAGTGGAGTGGCATAGAGTGGAGTGGCATAGAGTGGAATGACAGAGTGGAGTGGTGCAGAGTAGAGTTATGTAGAGTGGAGTGGCGTAGAGTGGAGTGGCATAGACTGGAGTGGCATAGCGTGACATAGAGTGGAGTGGCATAGCACAGAGAGACATAGAGTAGAGTGGCATACAGTAGGATGGAGTAGAGTGGTGTAGAGTGGTGTGGAGTGACAAAGAGTGGTGTAAAGTAGAGCGGCATAGAGTGTAGTGAATGTGGAGTGCCATAGAATAGAGTGGCATAGAGTAGCATGGCATAGATTAGAGTGTGGACTGGACTGGAGTGCAGTGGAGTGGAGTGGCATAGAGTAGAGTAAAGTAGAGTAGATTAGAGTGGCATAGATTGGTGTGGCATAGTGAGGTGTAGAGTGGCGTAGACTGGAGTGTTGAGGAGTGAAGTGGCAAAGAATAGAGTGGCAAAAAGTAGACTGATGTAGAGTGGAGTCGAGTAGCTTAGAGTAGAGTGGCATGAATCAAAGTGGCACAGAGTGGAGTGGCGTAGGGTAGAGTGGTGTAGACTGGTATTGTGCAGAGTTGAGTTGCATGGAGTGGCGTATAGTGGAGTTGTGTGGAGTAGCATAGAGTGAAGTAGCATAGAATAGAGTAGCATACAGTAGAGTGGTGTAGAGTAGAGTGGCATTGTGTGGACTGGAGTGAAGTGGTATAGATAGAAGTGTTGTGGAGTGGACTGGAGCAAAATAGAGTTGCATAAAGTAGTGTGATGTAGAATGGAGTTGAGTGGCATAGAGAACAGTGGCGTAGGGTATTGTGTAGAGTGGAGTGCCGTGGAGTGCCGTAGAGTGAAGTTCTGTAGAGTGGAGTGGCACAGAGTAGAGTGGTGTAGAGATGAGAGACGTGAGGGTTAAGTGGAGCAGACTGAGAGTAGAGTGATGTGGAGTGTCATAGAGTGGAGTGGCATAGAGTGGAGTGGAGTGGTGTAGAGTGGCATAAAGTAGAGTGGCATAGAGCGGAGTGGAGTGGAGTAGAGTAGCATAGAGTAGACTGCATAGAGTAGAGGAGAGTGGCATTAATTGGAGTGGAGTGGTGTTGTGTGGAGTGGCGTTGAGTGCAGTGGTATGGAGTGGAGTGGCATAGAGTGAATTGGTGTAGAGTGGAGGGCCACAGAGTGGTGTGGTGTGGAGAGGAGTGGTAGACAGTGGGGTGGTGTTGAGTGGACTGGAGTGGCGTATAGTTGAGTGGAATGGAGAGGGGCAGACTAAGAGCAGAGTGGCATAGAGTGGAGTGGTGTAGAGTGGAATGGCATAGAGTGGCACAAAGTAGAGTGGTGTAGAGTGGAGTAGAGTAGAGTAGTATAGAGTAGACTGCTGAGAATTACGTATAATGTGGGTGGAGCTGGGAGGTGCAGTGCGGTGTAGAGTGATGTGGAGTGGCAGAGAGCAGTGTGACATAATGTAAAGTAGTATAGAGTAGAGCGGAGTAAAGTGGTGAAGAGTAGCATGGAGTGGTGTAGAGTGGAATGGACTGATGCAGAATAGAGTGACAGAGTGGAGTGGCATAAAGTGGCTTAGAGTGGTGTAGAGTAGAGCGGCATAGACTAGAGTGGCATTGTATGGAGGGGCATGGAGCAAAGTGGCATAGACTGGAGTTGTGCAGAGTGGAGTGGTGTAGAGTGGAGTGTCGTGGAGTGGCATAGAGTTGGAGTGGCATAGAGTAGAGTAGCCTAGAAGTGCATAGAGTAGAATGGCATAGAGCGGAGTGGCATAGAGTAGAGTGGCATGCAGTGGCGTAGAGTGGCATGGAGAGATGTAGACTTGAGTGGCATAGGGTGGCGTGGTGTGAAGTGGAGTGGCAAAGAGTCAAGAGGCATAGAGTAGAGTTGCATAGAGTAGACTGGCATGGAATGTGTTCGTGTGGAGTAGACTGTTGTAGACTAGATTGACAGAGTGGTATTATGTGGAGTGGCATAGAGTAGAGTGGTGTAGAATGGAGTGGCATGGATTTGAGTGGAGTGCTGTATGGTGGCATAGAGTTGAGTGGCATGGAGTGGAGTGGTGCAGAGTGGAGTGGTGTAGAGCAAAGTGGCATAGAGTGAGCGGTGCAGAGTGGAGTCATGTAGAGTACAGTGGGATGGCATAGAGTGGACTTTCATAGAGTGGCATACTGTAGAGTACCACAGAAAGGTGTAGAGTAGAGTAGTGTAAAGTGGAGTGAAGTGAAGTGGCGCAGAGTGGCATAAGTAGAGTGTCATAGAGCAGAAAGGCATAGAGTAGAGTTGTGAGGAGTGGCATAGTGCAGAGTGGCATAGAGTGGAGGGTGGAGGAGTAGAATGGCATAGAGTAGAGTGGCATTGTGTGTAGTGGCATAGAGTAGAGTGGTTAGAGTGGAGTGGCATGGAATTGAGTGGAATGGTGTAATGTGGCATAGAGTGAAGTGACAGAGTGGAATGGTGTAGAGTGTAGTGGTGAAGAGTCGAGTGGATAGAGTGGAGTGGCATGGAGTGGAGTCGTGTAGAGTGGCATGGAGTGTAGTGGCATAGAGTGTAGTGGAGTTGAATGGAGTGGAATTGAGTGAGAGTGGAGTGGGTTAGATTGGAGTGGAGCAGTGCAGAGTGGAGTGGCTTAGTGCAAAGAGTGGTGTAGAGTGGAATATAGTGACATAGTGTGGGGTGGAGTGGCGTAGAGTGGCATGGAGTGGTGTAGAGAGGCACAGTGTGGCATAGAGTGGCATTGAGTGGTATGGAGTGGCATGGAGTAGAATGGAACAGAGCAGAGTGGTGTAAAGTAGAGTGGTATGGAGTAGAGTGGAGTGGAATAGAGTGATGTAGAGTAGAGTGGTGTAGGGTAGGGTAGAGTTGAGTGGTGTAGCGTGGCGTGGACTGGTGTAGAGTGGAATGGAGAGGTGTAGAATAGGGTGACATAGAGTGGGTGACATAGAGTGGGTGGCATAGAGTGACGTAAAGTAGAGTGGTGTAGAGTAGAATGGCACTGTGTGGAGTGGTGACAGTGGTGTAGAGTACAATGGTGCAAAGTAGAGTGGAGTGGCCTAGAATGGCATTGAGTAGAGTGGAGTGGTGTAGAGTGGAGTGGTGTTGATTGGAAGGGAGAGGAGTAGAATAGACTGGTGTGGAGTGACGTGGAGTGGCCTAGAGTGGGGGGGCGTAGAGTGAAGTAAAGTGGTGTAGAGTAGAGTGGCAAAGCATAGACTGGAGTGCTGTGAAGTGGCCTAGAGTGGCGTGGAGTAGTATAGCATAGACTGGATTGGTGTGAAGTAGCATTGAGTGAAGTGTAGTGTAGTGGTGTGGAGTGGCATAGAGTGGCATAGAGTACTACAGCTAAGGGGGTGTAAGTAACTAAAGGGTCGATAGAGACAGCAGATAGGGTGGATTCAAAATAAATAAGAAGCCATAAAACATCCTAAAATTGCAAACTAATGACAATTTTAGGATGACATGCAAATACGTGCAGTGTCATCAATTGATTAATTGTAAAGAAAACTCAATGTAAAATAAAGCGCATCTTTTAAGAACATTTGTCACTCTTGGTTTGTAATTACCCTGAGTGCTGTCTCAATATTACTAAGGCATCGATAAAGATGGCAGATAGAGTGAAAGCAACATATATAAGCAGCCGATGCCTGTGTGAATGTAGAAATGCATTTTGCACATCCAGGAATAATATCAATTCTCTTAAAAAAAGTTTGTGCACTGCAAAAAGACAAGGAAAACAAAGACGAGGAAGAACACATGTACTTGGTCCATGCTCCAAGAAGGAGCTAAAGAAGAAAGCAAAGGAAGCATTCCGGAGCTAAGCAATTAAAAGATTGCAAACGAAAGTGACAATGTAAAAACCCAATGCTATGCTGTGTGTGGGTTGCAAGCCCTCTCAATAATACATAATATGTAACAATGCACAGTGCATGCCCTCTGTACGTGAGACCGAAAGATTATAGCAACTACAAAGCTGGGTATCATTTCTTTATAGAAATGTAGATTTAACTTACCCTCTACTGATACTTTATTCCACACTTTGCTGCTCCCACATATTAAGCCTAATACACCAAAAAGAGAAATCTTTTATGAAATTGAATGAACACTGTACTTAAATTGATCAAAAATAATAAATTAATTGATCAGCAAAGTGTTTCATTAAATAATATTTCAACAATTATTCATTTAGGCAACACTAACAATATTTGTCACGCGACATGCACAAAATGACAGCACAAAAAGAGTATATACATGAAAGGTGCAATGTGTTCTATTACCTATTTTTGGTGGAAAGTTTACATTTTGTAATAAATACAAGAGATACCGTAATTCAAGTTTCAAAATTATTAAAGATTTAGATCTACAACGAGTTCAACAATAAAACGACATAAGCATTTCATCACTTAATACATTTTTTAAAAGATAAGAAAATTTAAAAATATTGCAGTACATAAGTTCATTTCATTACTGATTTCATCCCTTAATAAATTTTTAAGAAAGAATTGAAGAATTTTAAAAGATTGCAACACATCAGTTCATTTGATTCACAGTAAAATAGCTGAATTGCTGCTTTTGCTGTTTTTATGCCATTTTTTTAATATGTGGTTTTAAAATTTTATATCAGGAGAATTTTAAGGCAGGACAAACAAAAAAAATTATCTGGCATTTGTACAGGGTACATAAAGTGCATAATCGTCACAGTCACACTATTTAATGGTAAACAAATCAGCCTACACAACAATAGACATCTACATACTCTGTGGTCTAAATTCCAGCTTAAATAAGGTTGCGGCACTCGACAGGACTGTACTATTTCACATAACCTCTGTTTCTTACCACAGAATCTAATGACATTCTCCAGAAAACTTTTTTCCGTAGATATTTTCAAATGACTTTTACATTGGCAATAGGCTATATTTTGTAGCTCTACCTTATTTAGGCTAAGTGCGAACCGAAAATGTATTATTAATGTACCATCTCCTCTTGTAAGTGCAAAACATTCTGTGGCTAATAACTTCCTAAGTGTATCCTGGTTTGAATGTAGAAGAAAATAACCCCACCTATTATGGCTGTAAATCCCTTCATAAATGTACTTATCAAGTCCATTTCTAGCCGTAGTGCCTCAACATCGAGTTTAAGACACAAATAGCGCAGAGAATCTTTCCCTCAGCCGTATGAATAAAGTGCCAATGATCTTTTTTTACTTTTACTATAGCATACAGCAAGATCAGGGAAATTTTAATTTTATTGAAATTTAATAGGTGGTTAGAGGGACTTCTAACTGTTGCTCTGTTAAGTGTTTTAAGTGCATTTGCATGGAACTCTCTCATTCATCAAATGTGTGAATGCTCCCTATCAGTTAAAAAAATTAAGACGGTTCTGTAATCTCCTTTGGTGTCAGATCTAATAAGACAATATCGTCCGCATATAATAGGATACACAGAGGATGTGGCGCCAGTTTGGGAGCATCTCCACCTACCAGGCTCATCAGTTTTGGTAGGTCAGCAATATATAATGAAAACAGAATAGGAGCCAATAGGCATCCTTGTTTTAAGCCATTCCTGGTGTACATTTTTGTTGTAATGCCACGCTTGCCTCTGAGCATGACATGGCACCATGTAGATATATGAAAGAGCAATAATAGGCTTTAAATGACCCTCCTGGATACCAAAAGTGCTAAGTTTCCTCCACAGGGTGGGCCTGTCCATGCGGTCAAAAGGAATTCCCATTTACGGGAAAAGTAGTGGATTAAGAAAGTAAGAAAAGATTATTTTCAAATGTTTTTAATAAAGTCCTGTACGCACTTTGGGGGAGGTCGTTCTCCTACTTCTTTTTAAATATTGTAGGGGCCGTCATCCCTGCCAACAGCATAGTACCTTGTGAAATCTTTACCTTTTTGAATTACATCAGAATATGTGGCACTGCATTCTAGAACACATTAAACCTGATGCTTTCAGGATGCTTACTGTTGATTTTCTGGGCTCTATCTGTGACTACATGAAAGTGGTGCTACTGTTGTTGTGTGGAGATTTATAGTTGCCATGTGCTCCCCAAGTCAAGTGTCACTTTTTAAGACAATCATGACTTTGGAACCAACATCTCAATGTGTTGTGGGGTTGAAATTTTTTTGTTAACATTTTATGTATGGACTCCAAAACAGTTGGGTAAAAAGCTGGGATTGACTGAACATGTCCCATATGACAAATGAACACCTTGCATCCACAAATCTTGGTGTTCTACTGCCTTAGGACGTGAAGTCTTGTACCATATTCTCACCACTATCCCATGCACATGGTAACAACACACTTTTCACAGGTAACTGTCCCTACATCTTGCATTGAATGTTAAAACTCATGGTTGTTTGGCAGTTGACCTGCTAGCAAAACTCACTTGTGAGCAATGGGCCCTGATGTATCAAGGGGTTTTACCCATTCTGTGTCTATGGGGAAAAGTGATAGTACGTATTGGCCCAGAATCCTTTGAGCCAGTTGTTTCACGAGTCAGTGCCAGAGCTACAAATACCAAAAGATGATCAAATGTGATGCTAATGTTCTCAGATTCTCCACAGTGTATAAAATAATTAGATCACAACTGCTTCTAAAACCTAGACCGTTATTCTGAGCACACAAAACTGTAAGAAACAAACAGAAAAATAAACAACCATTTAGTTACATCCTTAAACAACTAAATGCGAGCAGAATAATATTAGACCAGGCACTCTTACTGCTACCTTGAATGACAAAGTCACATTGTGTTAGTGTCTTTGGAAAGAAATGAAAAATGGCATCTTCTCTCTTACTTTATTGTGTTTGAGTGACTTTTTAGATGGTGGATGTGCTAGTTTGTATCAGGGTATTTCCCTTTCAATTGGGTTTTATCAGTTATTATATGTTTAAACCTGAAACAGGAAAGTCTACTCATAGGCAGCCCTCCTGGCTTCCAGCTCAGAGAATAATAAGCAGTTATCAGACATACTTTCTCAGCTATGGGTGGTTATCCTTAACTGTTGCGATTTGAGCCCTCCTTCTTTCTTGTGAGGACTCCTGAACATCAGTAGCTGTGGCTTACTAGCCTCTAGCCAATGGAATCACTTTCTCTTTACATAGGGCTCTCGTAGCTGTTGCAGGAAAAAAACACCAAAAGGATGCAATCATCTCTGAAAAATAAAAACAATCATGCC
Organism: Calotriton arnoldi; assembly: GCA_963921515.1. Lineage (NCBI taxonomy): Eukaryota > Metazoa > Chordata > Amphibia > Caudata > Salamandridae > Calotriton > Calotriton arnoldi. The sequence goes on along the minus strand of CAWUFW010002824.1, from coordinate 899,665 downwards.
AAGTGTTGTAAGGATGTTTTATTCTTAACTCTTAAGTCTCTAAATGTCTTCTAGACACACAGCCCTATCCGCACTACTCAGCAACCAATGCATGAAAGCAACGTTCTACCCAGTGGAAGATCAGTGTTAGTATTATTGGGAGTTGTGGCAAGGTTTCCTCAAAGGTTAGGCATATAGGGCCATATGTATCAAAAAAGAGTTTTGCGATTCTCAAATTGCGATTTTTAGCGAATCGCAATTAGAGAATCGCAAAATGCAATGTATGTAGGATTTGCTAAACATTTTGTGAATCCTACATATTCCTTATTTGCGAATCGCAAATTGAGATTCGCAAATAAGGAATACCTTCCCATTCATTCCTATGGGCTAGGAGGCCCATAGGAATGAATGGGAAGACATTCTCAATTTGCGATTACCAATTAGAGAATCGCAAATTGAGAATGCAATTTCAAGGTTGCAAGGGTGCCAAAAGGACACCCTGTTTCACCCCTGAAATATGCATGTGTTCACATTTTGCACACATACATGCCCTAAGGGCATGTATGTGCGACATATGGCACTTTTACAAAATCAAAAAAGTGCTTTTTTAAAGAAAATCGCAAATTACCACCAACTTGAAGTTGGTGGTAATTTGCAATTCCTTAAGGCCAAATAGCAAATTTCTGGTGCTTCCAGAATTGCATTTAAGGAATCGCAATTTGCAATTCCTTAATTGCATTTGCAAAATAGAGAATCGCAAATTTTGCAATTCTCTATTTTGCGTTGGCCTTTTGGGATGATACATCCCAAAAGGCTTTTTCCAATTCGCAAACGGGAAAAAGGCTTGATACATATGGCCCATAGTGCCTAAATAGTTTTTGAGGAATCTTGAGCTTACTCTTGGTAGCCGTGGATAATGCAAATGACAAAAAGATTCGAGCATTGTGTTTTTAAAGAAAATGCCCACTTCATAAAACAGTCTTCATCTGAGTGATAGACAAATCTAGCCATACACAAAAGAAATAAAAACTCACTAGCAGGCTGCTCAGCCTTATACAGACAGGACGAGCATGGCCAGAGTCATTCACCCTTTTCGCTAGTGCACCTTTCCTTCTGTAAATTGGAGCTGCAGGATCTTTCACTCCTTCCTGGTAATGAAAAGTGCAGGCGGCTTAACTGAATCTATTATTGGAACTTGCAAAAAGAAGAAAGGGGTTTCAGTGTCCCCATCTCATAGTTTCTTGCACAAACTCCCCAGTGGGAAACAAAAAGAATGAATGTGTATCAGAATCATTACTTCAGCACACCAGCAATCTCAGTTTGGGAGGTCACTCACTCTTCAGGGGTCAATCCAGTTGGGTACTGGCACCACTCTAAGTTCAACCTGTCTCAACAGTTTCTTAAGGGGGAAACTTGCCCAGCAGCAGGGCTGTGCACCTAGTTCACTCCTCCCAAGAGTCAGGAAATGCAGGCTACATCAAAGGCATACAGCAAGTCCCCTCCTCAATGCTCCTGGAAGAGAATCAGGCAATTGGTGCAGCCATGTCTGCAAGACATCCTGGAAGGGGTCAGCAAAAGTGGTCAACCTTCTTACTTGCAACATTTCCTTGTGAGTCATGTGCTTCCTTCCCCAATTTCCAACAGCGTTCCTCTTCCAAGGGATAGAGAGCATGTATTATAGTGGTAATCCAGTAGAGGCTGGATATGCCTTGCATGCCTATCATATCTGCTGTTTATTGTTAGAGTCCTTGTTGTAGGCTGTTTACCGGCATCTATTGCAATGTACGTCTATTGCACATACTAAGTGCAATCTTTGTTGTGAACGTACTAGATTTTCTGGTGCATGTTTTGACTCACACCCATATGCCTAATGCCAACAATGCCACTCTTTTCTTGATTGGCCCCACTGCTACCCATCCCCTCCTTCGGAAAAAAACAGCTATTCCTCTATCCAGAGTATGAAGCACTTTATAAATGCTGCTATAAAATACAACATATATGCAGCAATATATGTGCTTTTTGAAATGGGCCTTTTGTGGCATTCACAGGAGAAAATAATATTGATGTGAAATGTCAATACAAATATATTCTTACAATGCAGAATAACATGCTAAAACCAGAACAAATATTGAAAGAAAAAAAGAAAAAAATCCAAAAGGAGTTGTACGTGGTGTATTCAGTAAGCATCACAAATCAAATTTTAATTATTGAATTTATATTGGTATGAGTAATAAAACTAATCTTAACACTGCTGATGTAGATAGGTATTACAGATTGATTTTTTTTATCAAACCGATTTAAAGGTTTCCAGGATTTTTTTATGTCTGTTAAGGATTCGCCTACTTTTACAAAAATCCGACACTTGCCTATATGCTTATTTGCAGTGCTTTACTTACTGGTCATTGAATAATGGCTGTGGTGTAAACAGCTTTTGTTTTGCATTCTAATTGAAAATATTTCTGTGGTAATGATTTTTAATGATTTATGTTGTCTTACAATGATTTAGCTCAAGGCATATGGATGTTAGGAATAGCTTATTAAAGTGTTTCTTACCATGTATGGCATGTGGGCAGTTAGACTTGTGAGCTACCCTTACTGGATGTCGGTGCACGAGTTTCACTTGTTTATTTTTTATTTATTTTTGCACATGTAAAGTGCTTCATTCACCTTAGGGTGCCTTGGCGCTAAAACCTAAAAAGGTGATAGTGAGCAGGCAGGATCTACTTAAAGTAAAACTAAGTGGTAAGTAGGGAAAACCAAGTTTCCAAGTATCTCCTGAATTACAGCAAAGGAGGCTTTACCCGTAAGAAAATAGGTAAACTGTTCCAAGGTTTCACTGCTGCAACTGAGAAGGTTCTGCCACCCAAAGTGTTACAGTAGAATCTTGAGACTCCAACTCAACAAGCCTTCTCTGAACTGAAACTGCGATCTGGTTTATAAAAAGGAAGATCTCTGTGGTAGTGGGATTGACTCAGCATCATGCAGTACTTTGTGAACTAAACAGAGAGATTTAAACATAACTCTCTGTTTAATTGGAAGCGAGTGTAGTATACTATGTGCCGGGGTAATGAACTCCGTCCTTTACAGATTCAATGCTAAGCTTGCTACCAAATTTTGAACAGGTGAAGTTTGTTTAATAATTTAGCTGGGAAGGTCAGATAAATTGCATTACAATATTCTAAACTTGCAGAGACCAGCACAATTAAAATCTATAATGTTGTAGCAGTAAAAACAAGTGCATGATTCAATTTAGCATGCCCAAATGGAAAATACTCTCCTTTATCGCTATACTTATTAGATCATTCAAGGTGAGGTGTATGTCAGATTTCACACCTAGGATTTTTACACACTTCAGCAGCAGCTTTTCACCTAGAGAAAAATGGCCAGAAAATAAAATTCCAGACTGGGGAGTCTCTAAATGGGGACAAAATATCTGTCCTATTTCCATTTAGTGTAAGTTGATTCACCATCCAGACTTAGACCCTTAATAAACAATTGTGTAGATGTTCGGCTCTCATCTTAGGTTCACTGTCTGTTTTAAAGATCATTTGCATATCACCTGCCTACATAAGTAGCTTAAATCGAAACGATCGAATTAAGCATGCCAGGTGGACTGTGTACAAATTGAAAAGCAGTGCGGACAGCGTAGAGGCCTAATGTACCCCATTGGTCAATAATTTATCAGAGTCAAATGATTCCTTGGAGACCTGAAAAGATCTGTTTGACAAAAGGTTTTGGAGCCACCCTAAAACCATGCCTCTGGTATCGAATTCTTACAAGCAATCTAATAAAACTTTGTGGTTCACAGTATCAAATGCAGCTGAAAGGTCTAAAATGATCAAGGCGGTGGGTGTATCCTGGTCATCACACAAACAGAGATTATCCAATAAGGTTGCCATCACTGATTCAGTGCTGCATCCAACATGGAAGCCAGCCTGCACTGAATATTGGGTGCAACACATTATTAGCAAATTGAGCCAATTGGTTAATAGCTACCTGCTCAAGCAGTTTGGACAACTACGGCAATGGAGAAACATGCCTGTAGTTGTCGACTCACTTGGGGTCCAACTTAGCCCATATGCTCTTTTCAATGTTTTAGGAACCCTACCTGACATCAATGAAGCATTTATAATTGCTTTTACTTGAATGTAAGAATTTGAAGTAATTCTTTATGCAAACTGGCAGAAATAACATTTGCTCCTGACACAATGGTTTGCTGTTCTTTATTAAGGATAAAATGGCATCATTGTTTAGTAAGGAGAAATGAGTAAAACTTGTGGCAGTAATTTTGAGCAAAGATTTCAGCAGTTGACTGATTGCTGTCCATCAATTACAACTGAGCCTTATAAGATTCCAATATGGCTTGATTTTAATAATGTTTTGTTCAAATTGATTGGTAAATTGATTAGATATATCTACAGAACTAGTTTCGTGAGACATAGCATGTCCCTGCTTCAATTTATTTAACACAAAAAATATGCCATGAGTTATTGGGTGCTACCACGACTTCTTGAGAAAAATATGAGGATATCGCATCCTTAAGATCCCTTTTGTAGTTCATGTTATATGTTGCTCTTTCATTCTTCTTTTGGGGAAAATAGTACCTACATGAAGCTCTTTCAAAGAGTCAAACAATTTGTCTCAACCTGCTTAATTACTCATTGGACAAATGATTTTGAATTTTATGCTCCCTGATCCATTTTTCCAGCAGATGATCACGTTCTCTAGAATGGTGGAAACTGTTCATTCTAATATTCAAGTCGGTCACCAGGGTTTGCTGTATCTCTTGTGTAGGATGCCATTGACTGTAGTTTTGATTCAACTGCATCAGTATATAGCTTTCTTTAGTTTCTCTCTAATCTGGTGGACAATATAGTAGGTGGTGACTGAACTGTTCAATTAAATGCCAGCATAAATAGGAGAGCAAGCAGGAGCAAGGAAGTAAGAAAAATGGTTAGACAGAAAAGGTAAAGAGTTCAGAAATTTTGAATGTAAGGAGGGGTTAGATGGTGAAAGAAAAGTAGGAAGGGTGGATGGCTGAGTGAATGCATGAATAAGTGGGTAGATGGATGAGTGGGTGAAAGGATGTATAAATGCATAGATAGATGGACAAGTAAAAGGAAGGCAGAGTAAAGGGAAATCTGAGAGTGTGGATGGATGGACGGACGGACAGACAGATGGATGGATGGATGGTTGGATGCATGTATAGATGTTGGATATGTGAACAGATGAATAGATGCATGGAATGAATGATGGCTGGAATGAGAAAAGACTGAATGATGGATGAAAGAATGAGTGGATGACAGAATGGAAAGGTGAAATAGTGGATATCAGTGGCTGAAAGGAAGGGTGAAAGGATGAATGCATAGAGGTATGGATGGGAGAGACGCAAAAGCTCTCCCAGGGAGGTTGGGTTCACTTGCTCTGCTTGCATGTTGCCATTGTAGCTTTGGGTCAAAGTGGGGGTATTTTAATTTTCTGACTACTCACTTGCAGCACATGGTAATGGAGTCTTACAGTGCTCACTATCACAAAAACAATGTTACCATATGACCTGCCTTATGTGTTAGGTAAATGTCCAGGGCTGGACAGAACTTTACCACACCGGACATTTCCCCGGTGGGCTGAATCCCCATTGGCGAACAGTTTTGAAAGTTTGGGGCCCCTCGTGGGGCCTCTGCCACTTTCCCCAAGTCTTTGAGGTTAACTGAATTTGCAGCAGACATGGGGAGGTTTCAAGAGCGAGACAGAACGAGATGCAGGGAAGGGGAAGGTAGGAAAAAAGCAATCAGAGAGGGAGAAGAGATGAAGCGGACTCCCCTGGATTGCCTTGCATTGCTCCACCCCAAATCATGCTAAATGTTCTGCTATTAGCCGAGCATGTAGATAGCCTGTCACAGGATCACCCCCCCTCCTCCCCATTCTTGTTAATAGACTATTACATTCCCTGGCACACCATATTGGCAGCTGACTTGATTTCCGAAATATGGTATCAGAATTTGTTTGCAAACTTATACATGCATGATGCAAACCTCGAAGTCATATTTTTGAAGCCACCTAAAGACACTTTGCTTGGCTTCGAATGGCTTCAAAAATTTGGAGTAAGGCAACACAGCACAAATCACTGTGTTGCTTTACTCTGTGCAAGGGGGGCATTCCATGGGCATTCGCATGCACCTTCCATGGTTTTTAACGCATTCCCAGATTTACAAGGACTTGTAAACCTGGGAATGCACCAAAATCTTACACCTCCCCAGGTGAGGCGCCACAAGGAGAAATATCTTTATTTCCCCTCATTGTTTCCTCTTTCTATGTGTGCTGCATTGCGCAGCACACGTAGAAAGAGGAAAAAGTCTCTTAGGATTGTTTTTGGTCAGGAAGGCAACATGCCATAACGGCGCCAGCACAAAGGGAAAGTACAGGAATGCGCCGTATTGGATAAATACGGAACATTCCTACCCTTTCCCAGTAACACAGGGCAGCACAGCAAGGTGAAACTGCGTTGCTCTACATCACTAATTTCATAAATATGCCCCTTAGTTTATTAATTATAAGATATACATTTTCTGCAAATTTGTTACTGATGTAATTTTCTATCCTGTACAGGGTGAAAAGTAATATACTAATAACAGTTATTACTGTAATGATAAGGGCAATCCTTCAAGACTAAATTACTTTCGTTTTGATAAATGTTTTGTTTACATGTTTTCATAAATACCTGTATTTGAAAGTTTACTAGTCTGCATTGAAAATGTACTGATATGATCACTTATACATTTTTAACAAGAGAAGAAAAAGATTGATTCTATTGAAATTATTGGGCTGAGGGGCCTTCCTGCTAGCACAGCTTCTAATGAAAAGGCTCTGGTCTCCTTTTTGCGATACCACAAATTTATTTCGTATTGTATTATATTGTGGTGGTATTTATGTAAGAAACTGGATTATTATTTGGGGTGGGTGACTTCCCATATCAAGGAACAATCATAGACCCTGTCAGGGTGAATCTTTAAAGTCACTAAATTATTCTGAGCTCAACCCTCTGGTAGCAAGGGCTCAGAGTAGATAGCTTTAACTTATGGCAATGTGTAAAGTATGTATGCAGTACCAAAACAGTATTAAAGTTCAAATGCAAAAATTGTAATCTCTAAATGAATTAGAAAAAAAGTGACATTTAATAAACAAAATGACATCAAAATAACACCTATCCTGTAACGGGAGGCGGAGATATGAATTATTAAATTATTAAGAAGGAATAGTGTTGAGAAGCACCAAGTGTCAATGAAGGTCAATGGTAGAAGAAGATTGAGGCAGAGGCACAGTTTGACACTGATTGTGGTTGAGAGTGGATTGGATACACCAACCAGGTTTGTCCTAGTCAAAGATTTTACCTTCTGACCTAGGGCCTCATTTACAGTTTGTCGAATGGGGTACTCTGTCACAGATGCGACGGAAATCCCATTCACCGTATTACAAGTGCATTTAATTCAATGGCACTTATATTATGGCAGACGGGATATCTGTCACATTTGTGATGGAGTATCCCATCCGGCAAACTCTAATTCAGGCCCTTAGTTCTTTAAGACCCAATTCACCATAACCAAAACTTGGGCAGATCAGATCCGCAGCCCAGAATTAGTGGTCACACTACCCAAGGGTTTCACTTCCTTTAGAGTAAACCACAAAGATAAACACTGAGGTGGGATAGTAATTATTTACCGAGACCACTTAAAAATCATATTTGAGGAAGTATCCCAATTAGACTGTGAGGCATTCATGTTTAAATGTAAAATCAACAATAAGGAAGTGTTTAATGGTCTTCTTGTTTACCGACCACCAATGCCTTAAATACAGTTCTTATTAAAACTAAATGAATTTATTGAGTCTTGCATGCAGTATACCAATTTTACAATCTTAGGTGACTTTAATTTTCATCAGGAAGACTCAAATAATACAGATACAAAGCAGTTGATCGACAATCTACACTTCTTTAATCTCGTCCAATTGGACGATCAAGCCACTCATAGCAGGCTACACATTAGACTACATTTTCTTCAATAATAAGGAGTTAAAAGTTCAATCTTTTCTACCACTTGCCTGGACCGATCATAAAGCTATAATGTTTACATTAGAAATTTTAACAAATGTCACCACAGGTAAGACTACTCAGCAGCCTATTAAAATGAAAGTGTGGAAAAAATCAACACCATTAATTTTATTGAGACTCTGGCTAATACTCAGCCTATTCTAGTTAAGGATTCTAATGCAGCAACTTCTAATTGTAAGGACTGGATCAATGCTGCAGTATCTTTAGCAGTCCCCCAAAAAACCCTTAGAAAACATAGAAGCAACCCCACTGCCCCTTGGTTTTCAAAAGACCTAAGAGTTTTTAAGCAAAAGTGCAGGTGCTAAGACAGGGTGGGGAAGGAATATGAATGAATGAATTAATAAATCTTCATTTCGATTATATGATATAATCATAAAAGAAGACAGATTAAAAACACATAAAATCACAATACATAAATATATATAATAAAACCAGCATGATAACAATATAATAACATTTATAAATGCTTAAAAGCACTCCAACATGCTGCACCCATACAGCTCACAGATTTACATTACAGTATTAAGAATGTATAATCTTATTCCAGTATAAGGCACCTTTCAGCAAAAAGGAGACAGCCAGGACTACTGCATGATCAGATAATAACTTTAAATATAAAAAGGCAGTCTGAAACTGTTGAAATCCTCTCGATTTTAATAGAAGAATATTATTGTGAGGCAGAAAAAACGAAACACAAACAACACATACTGGAGTATAAGCGGTTGATTATAGAGAATGAATCTAAACATTTCACAGACAAATTCAAATTGACCAAAAACTCTGCAAAGGAGTACAGTCAAAATACTCGCTAGTCTAGATACCCCTAACACTCTAGTACCTGATCAAACTATGTGCAACTTTCCTGCAAGAAAACATCCAGGAAACATTTGTAAATTCACCCCAGCCAGAACTTAAATTCTTGGGGTGACTGTCTGGATACATCACAGGCTATGCCATACGAGTTCCTTTTGTTGACCGAGGATAAAGTTAAGTTGCTTATTGAGTCTACAAAATCTGGATTCCTGTCAGATCCCTGTCGACCAGCAATTTTACAATCAGCATCCAATACAATTACAGGTCACCTCACTATACCCCTAAACTCAATCATTCAAGAAGTAATCTTCCTACTGGTTGGAAGACAGCTTCCATCCTTCTTCTATTGAAAAAGCCCTTACTTGACACCTATGAGGTAAAAGCTATGCTGAAAATGGAAGCCCATTTCTCGGCTTCCCTTTCCAGCAAAAAAAATTGAAAAACACCTTAATTCTGGACTTTCATCCTTTTTGGACGCAAATGAGACCCCGGATGCCACGCAGTGTGGTTTCAGGAAAAATCACAGTACAGAGTTCACAGTACCACAGGAGTACATTTGTAAAGCACCCCAGGATCTCTGGGGAGGCACTTAGAGACTCACAGAGTGTCAGGCAGAGGCCAATAGCAGAGTTCTGTCCAAGTCTATTTGCAACTAGTCAGCTGTGTATGTTCGGGAAAAGGCCTTTTGTATCTTATTGTAACCCTGTAGCTTCAACAGGAGGTCAGTGTAGGAGGCTTGGGTGGAGATGAGGATGCGGAGGCTGTGTAGGTTTCTGATTTTTTTTATATTTTATTGGTATTACAAAAGAAGAATAGGGTTTTATGGGCCTTGGAAGGGTGTTCCTGCTGTCGCCCTTTGGTGGGGTGTGACTGACGTCGGTTGTCTTTCCTTCTCTGTAGGTGTTCTCCCTCAGGCTGGCACCACCAGGAGTCCCTGGAAAGAAAGATCGGTTAGTATAAGGTTGGTGTTGTTGAGTTTCTTTTATTCTCAGGGCATCACCATACCCTACTAGTGACTAAGGGGGGGGGATCCTGTTTGGCAGAGTCTTGATCAAGGCAGAAGAGCACCTGTTATTACTTTGTTATGGTGCTCATCACATAACACTATGCTTCCAACCACCCCAGGAGTTTGTTCCCAGTTTTACCCAGATGTAAAGCACTACTTCGAGTTTTCTAGTGCTCAGGTGAGTTAGGCTGGTTTTCGCAAGCAACCTGTCCTTGCGGGTTCTGAGTGCACCCCGGTGAACCGATTTGCTCCAACCCATTACCATCACAAAACCAAGCAAATGGTCCCTTTAAATCGGACATTTAACACAGTGCCTGATACATGAGTGTCATTCAGGAGCTGTCATTTAAAGGCCCCCTTTCTTCAGAAAGTCACTCAGGTTTCACCCGGAATGATACAAAATGGACACAATGTGCAGTGCTTACACAAAGTGCAGAATACTGTCATCGTGACTTCAACCGTCCCACACCCTCCCCCTCATCACTCACACATTATGACGCAACTCTTCTAAGTTGTGGCGGGCTAATCAACATCCTCTGGCGGCATTTGCCACTCCTTGGTCCAGGACTCCTGGGTCCCTTCAAGGCTCGTGTTGTTGTCTTCTTCTGGTTCTGCTGCATCTGGTGGCTCTCCTTCTGGTCGAATGCAAATTCATTCTTCCTCAAACTTCTTGACTTTCCTCGCGGTCTCTCCTCGATGTTCTTCAGCATCCTCCCCCTTGCTTCCTGGTCCACTGATTGGTTCCTCAGTGTTGTGGCCCCACCCACCTGTCCAAACACATAGAGGCCATTGTTAGATTTTGTGTTTGATGGTTTCCGCCCAATTTAACCATTAGTGACTTTTTCCTCCCACAGGTGTTCCAGTGTTGACAGTGGCCATCCCCGCGGACCAGGGGGATTCCATCTCGTAAGCATGGGGACTCATCCTCACAGTCAGCCTTATGACCATTGAAGTCCACTTCTTTGTTCTGGTTTCAAGAGGGAGCACATCCATCATTCAAGGCTCCTCGTATGTCATACACAGCAGTTTCAGTGCTCTTGTGTTCTTCCTCAGGGCCAGGACTATTATGAAGTGAGTGCCCGAAGACGCCATATTTATGCCTGGCTTGAATAAGTGGGTGCAGTGACTCCTAGGTATTTCCTGCTCAATGGGGTAAAAGCTCCCAGGGCAAATCCTACCCACTATGGACATTTTCAAGATGGCAAATATTTTTGTTCGCACTAAACATGGGCTCTGAGGGCTAAAGGTGTGTGTGAGGTGTATACCATGGTAATCCTAGTATCCTCCCACATTGAGCAATAAAATCCAGTTTGAAGCAGATACTGTACCCATATTAAACCAAGACAGATAAGCCTAGTAGAACAAAAGCAGGAATCTTCAGGAACCACTCAGTAGATACACAAGAATTGTCTTGGTATCCTGTTCCCTTCCTTTCGAGAATGCTCCTAGTGTTATTTGTAAATCCAGCAGACCTCTCTAGCAGGATTTGACATGGTAATATCAACAAGGATACACACAGCCCCTACTTTTTTGCTGATCTCAAGCCAGTCATCCCTGTCCATTTAGGTCAGCCTGTTGTTTGCTCTTGTGACACATTTCACACCTATTCAAATGGTAATCACTAGCTGGAAGAAGTTGGATAGTAAATGCAGATTAGAATCCAAGAATTCAGGCAGGGAAAAGGTAACTTAATATTTATAAAAAAAATCTCCCTATACCATTTAATAGGATTTTTAATAACTATTAAAAATACTTGTTTCACTATTTCTCCCAAGATACGGTGTTAGGATTTTAATCTGTACTTCAGTTTTCTACGTAAAACAACTAGTACTGTTACATGTACAAACAGCTTTTGAGTGTTAACAACTGTAATGAAATGTTAACATTAAATGTCTACATGTCCTACTTTTAAGTGCCATGCACCCTGCATTGTGGCCTACAATGCCTACATGGAGGTTACTTATTAATATTTAAATGGAAGGTTTTGACCTGTCAAAAGGATTGAATTTGACCAACCGAATTGCAGTTTTTACACTGCTACAGTCACGCTAAAATGGTAGGCCTGAAGTCATGTTTACGCTGTCACTATAGTGGATGGCACAATAGGTGCTGTAGTCTACTAGTGGCATTTAACTTCCAGGCCGTAGGTACGTCTTGTACCATATACTAGGGACGTATAGGTAAGTTAAATGTATCAAATAGGAATATACCAATTCAACCATGTTTAAAGAGGGGGCATAATAACTTTACTACTGCTTAACAGGGGTAAAGCACACAGAGTTTTAAGTAGAAAAATATAGGGTTCTGTAAATGGTAAAAAAATTGGAGGTAACATGCTGAAAAGGCAGATTTCCTACAATTTATATAACTAGTTCTTACCCCTTGTTAGACCTAGCATCTTTTGGCGTGTTACCCCTGTCTTTTTGCTTTCTGACCTCCTGGTTTTGATGGTGTGTTGGACTTTGTTTTTGCTGGTTTAGTGTCTTTGCGCACTTTCTCACTGCTGTTCAGTGTTAAAGTGCAAGTGCTCCTGCAGTATATTGTGTTTATAGATTGGTGTTTCCATGATTGGGATATTTTATTTACTAGTGCACTGTGTGTGCCCAGGGTCTGTAAATCAAATACTACTAGTGGGCTGCAGCACTGGTTGTGCCACCCACACAAGTAGCCTTTCAAAGGTGCCTCAGACTTGCCACTGCAGTGTCGGTGCACAGTTTTTGCTGCCATGTCGACCTGGTAAGTGCACCCACTTGCCAGGCCTAAACCTTCCCATTTCTTACATGTAAGGCACCCTTCAGATAGGCCCAAGGTACCCCCATTGGCAGGGTGCAGTGTATGTGAAAGGTAGGACATATACTGCTGCTTATTACAGCTCCTGATAGTGAAATACTGGACATTTCGGTTTTCACTATTGCAAGGCTATCTGTCCCATAGGCTAACATGGGAGTTGCTTTGTAACCTCTCACTAGCATAACTTTCCATTGGGACAAGATAGGGAAATGGAGCTTAGGCTTCCTGAACTCAGAATTTAAAAATGCATCTTTTAGTAAAGATGATTTTTATATTATGGGCCTGATTCACAGAACTAACTTACGTCAAAAACGTAAAGTTAGTACTTTTTGGTATTCACAGAATACACTTACTCATTTTGGTATTCACAGAATGAACTTACTCATTTCGGTATTCACAGAAGTTAGTAGTCCTAACTTTAGTCCTAACTTTAGGACTCCTAAATGCCTTCTGTGAATACCGAAAGTCTTAAAGTTAGGATTTTTCTCAGTTTAGGAGTAGTAAAGTTAGGACTCCTAACTCCCAGATACTTTACTTCCATTAATGTGTGTTGGGGAGTGGTACAATTCCCTTTGGCCAAATGGTGGTGGGGTGATTTTTTGCCGTGCTCTGCAGGTGAGGATCTCCGTCTCAGAGGCAGTGAGATTCAAGTGGTTCTAATCCTCCTGGTTGCCACCACCTGTAGATATCAGCTGAGTCTTGACATGTCCATGTCTGAGGGTTTTGCAATTTTAGGATGATCTGTATTTCATCACCATAGCTGTTATATGTTAGCATGAATACCTTGACGAGAGGGGTTATTGTTGAGCCTTGATGGACACCTACCAGATAAGCGGCTGGTGGTAAGCAAAGAGGAAGTTTAACAATTTGGTCTCTGTCTGTAATGGAAAACGTAATCCAATTTAAAGAAGTGCCTTGCACATTAAGTCAGTCTTTGGAGTTGCAGTTGATGATTAACAGTGTCAGAAGGATGATACTTTAAGTTGGAGAAGGAGAGCCACATTTTTTGAGTTGACTATGTTCTTGAGGTGGTCCCAGAAAACAATTAGTGCAGATTCAATACCTCTTGTAGGTCAGAAGTCTGTCGGTCGGCCTGAAAGGAGGTTGTTAAATAGTTAAGTAAGTCAAAGGTCTGACAAAAATCTGTTTTTATTGAGCTTGCCTAGAAATGGTCCTTTGATTTTCACCAATAGCTTGCTGTGTCTGATTGGTCAGTCATTTTGTTCAATGGAATTTGTTGGATGTATGATTCTTTCCATTTTTTGGTGATGAAAAAACAATCGCTGTATTGAGTACAGCAGTGGAAAATGCTAGGATAATGCATTTTAATATATTTGAGAGGCATTGGTCCACTGGTGTCCCAGCAGTATGGATGACCTTGATTAATACATGGATGACTTTAATGGAGAGCAAGTAGAACAAATAGAGGTTTAGTTAATTAATGTTGGTGATAGAATCCAGCATCATAAGAAAGGGGTTTTGGGCACTAATTACTTTTCATTGACAGTGTGTTTTAAGGTTGTAAACTTTGTCAATGAAGTGATCTGCCAGCACAATGCTGAGTTCTTGACAGTGGTGCAATTTGAGTTGCAAACTGCACCATGGCATTTAAAGGCAATCTTACCAAGTTCTCTTGTAGGACATAGGGTGCCTATCTTTTAATCTGAATTGTGAAATCTTTTTGCTTTATTGATAGTTGGCTTATAGATTGAGGATAGTCACTGTAGCTGGTTTTGCCATTCTGGCCATGCATCTTTCCCCACTGTATTTCAGGTTCTGTTTTTCCTTTTCTGTAGCTGTAGCTGTGCATCTGAATTGAGCCAGCTTTTTGGTGGTGTTGCTGGTTTCATATAGTATTGAGGGGAACCAGGTTATAAAAAGTCTCTGAAAGCCATAGATGGAATTGGTTGACAGACATTAGTGGCTCCAGTGGCCAGTTACCAGAGAGTTTTGAATGGAATGAGTCAGGATTGAGGTTCTTCAATGGTTTGGTGAGCTGTGGAACATTTCTTTTACACATAAGGGTAGCATATTGTGGCTAAGTCCCAATATTGTCCTACTTCTATGCTAAATGACTGCACTTTTCGGCCTCAGGTCAGCTGCCACCTGAGTAAACCTACAAAACACAGACATTTCTAAAAACTAGACATTCGGGGGGAGTCCAGGATGGTATGACTTTCATGGATCCCACAAAGTTTTCTTACCCACAATGCCCTGCAAACCACAAACTTTGCCTAAAATTGCATTTTTGTGACGTAAACTTCTAAACTCAGCAGGAATCCACAAAATACCTATCACCCAGCATTCCCCCACTTGTCCTGATAAAAATGCTGCCCCACTTGTGTGACTTGGCCTAGTGCCCTCGCCGGCACAAATCATACCAGGGTCAATGAGAGTCGCTCCACGAGACTCCCATTGACCTTGGTTTGATGCTTGCCTGTCATGTGCACTAGGCCCAGCCACACAAGTGATTTTTATTGGGACAAGTGTGAGAACACTGGGTGGTAGGAATTTGATGGCTCCCCACAGATTTCAGAACTTTCTATCAAAGAAATGTGAGAAAAAAAGTGCTTTTTAGTCAATGTTTGAGGTTTGCAAGGGATTCTGGGTATAAAAAAAAAACCTGGTGAGAGCCATGCAAGTCACCCCACACTGGATACCCATAGGTGTAAATTTTTCAAAAATGTGCAGGTTTGCTAGATTTCCCTAGGTTACGACTGAGCTAGGCTCCAAAGTCTACACCTACCCATATTGGAAAAAAGGGTCCTTTTTTAGTAGAAAAATGTGATGTGTCCATATTGTGTTTTGGCCCATTTCCTGTCGCACGCACTAGGCCTACCAACACAAGTTAAGTACCATTTTTATCAAAAGACTTGTGGGAGCATAGAATAGTAGAACATTTGTTATTACCAATTGGATTTTGCTGCATTTGTGCCTTTCAAAGGCAAGACAGTGTATAAGAAAGAAGACATTTTGAAAATACCCTCTAAATCATGCATTGGTACGGGTACCCACAAATTTAGAGATATACAAATAACCACTGCTCCTAAACTCCATATCTAGTGCCCATTTCAGAAATACATAGGTTTCCTTTATACCCATTTTTCACTCTACATATTTTGCCATATGAATTGGTCTATACTCGGTCCTCATCGAAAAACCATTCTACAGTGCAGCTCAGTTGTTGGCTCTTAGGACCTTGGGTTCTTGGAGAACCTACAAACTCCAAATATCCCCACAACCAGAAGGGTCTATCGGACATAATGGTATATTGTTATTGTAAATTGACCATCGTAACAAAAAGTTACAGATAAAAAGATTTTCACAAATGGCCGTTTTATTCCTACTTATTTTCAATATTTCTTTCTTTCAACAGTTATTTTCCGTAAAAGAAACCTTGAGGGTTCTACACAATGACTCCTTGCTGAATTTGAAATTTTGTCCACTTTTCAGAAATCTATAGCCTTCTTAGATCACCCACAGGTTTCATACTGGTTTTCAGCACAAACTAAAAGTAGGTTGAGAGCACAAAAAATAGGAAAAATAGTCTACCTCTTTGTAAAATGCCAAAACTGTGGCACAAAATTAGGTTTTTTCATTTAGCTTTGCATGTTCGTGAAATCCAGGAAGATGGTGACTTTAACACAGTAATCCGTTTGTTGATTCCATTTTTAGGGAAACAAACAGACACTTTTATGTGGAGCACTTCTTTCCTTTTTTTTTCAAAACGCTAAACATTTTGCTATATTTTGCCTATTGTCTCCGTTCCCTCCAGGGGTACCCACAACCCCTGGTACCTTTAGAATCCCCAGGATGCTGGAAAATAAGGATGCAAATTTGGTGTGGATACCTTCTGTGGAAAAGTTATGGAGCCCAAAGCTCTAACTACGCCAAATAGTCAAAAAAGGGCTCAGCATTGGGGGGGAAAGGCCCAGCAATTAAGAGGTTAGTTTGCCCAGTACCCCCTTGCCCCCTTTACCCCCTTGCAAATGCGGTCGCAAAACAATAGTACATGGCATTGAGACTCGCTATTAAGAAGGGATGCCCCTTCCTAATAGGGAGAGTCGCAAACGCTATTTTGCGAGTCATTGACTTGCAAAAGAGCATTTGTACATGCCTGCCTGCGGTCGCCAAAGGGCTGATCTCCCATTGGCGACCACAAAAAAGGGTTGTACATCTGGCCCTTGGTTTCTTCCTTGCATGCAGTTCTGGCTTATAATTAGAAATACCCACATTTCATTTTGGGCAGCTATTACTAAGCTGGTAATGGGTTCTAGTTAGGGTTAGGCGGAACTTGTGGAGTTCCACTCCGCTGAAGTACGCAGAGTTACATAAAAACTCTGCGAGATTCCGCTGAGTTCCGTGAGCAGCGGAATTCAGCACTTTGAGCTGGTAACGCTGATTTTTAGCACCGGGAGCTTGTCCTGCATGATAAAATCAGACAAAACGGCAACACATGGCATGCCAGAGGGCATTGCTTCTTTCTCCTGCTGGAGTAGATTTTCTTTTTGAGTGGCAGCTTTCTCAGCACAAACAGTAGCTGCCTGCCATATTCGCGCATGTTGAGAAATATCTAGCGCTTGATTTTCTCACTCGCACTCGCCAACTTAATGTTGGCAAGCCTCGTGCGAGAAAAACCCTGCCACACGGTGGTTGGCAGAGTTTTTCCAGAACTCCGCGTGGAGTGGGCAAAACTCTGCGAACTCCGCTGGGGCGGAGTGGAGTTTATCTCCCACCCCCTAGTTCTAGTACTTCTGAATTGCCTCACTTGCCTCCTAGAGTAATGTAACACCACAGGACACACAGCCGCATGTATCACAGTGGAACCTGTGCATCTTTATCGTACTGTGTTGAGAAGCAGCCTCAAGTTGTTTGGGGTACAGGATGCTCTTTTTCTTTGCCGGCAAAAGCAGCTCCAAATGCATCACTTGCAGGACAATAAGCATGTTGTTTTGTCTGAGCTGGGCCCTGCCTTGAACAAGGAACTGGAAATCAAAGGCAGCACTGCGGGGCACTGCCCCACATTAGTTCAAGACTCTGCAGCTCATCAGTGGAAGCAAAGATACACTCTGCATGTCCTTTCACATGTTGGTCAAGAGTTAAACTAGTATGAGAAAGAGCTCTACTTTCTCAGTCTCTGTATCTGTCAAGCTATATCTTTTCAATTTATTGTAAAGCACATTGATACTTTATGGCACGGGTGCGTTATAGAAATAAATATTAATTATGCATGTCCCGGGGGAATGTTGGTTTGAAAATGTGCGATTGCAAAAATAATGCATATTTTTTTAGCACTCAATGGAAAAGTACATTATATGTAAGCACTAATTAATTGGTAATTATTACTAACCATAATAATGGTTCTCCTTTTACCAATCTCTTAAACTTGACCTAAAAGATGCAGCAGGCCACATGCAGATGTTTGCAGTGAGTGCAGAATTCACTGATCTATTTTACCCCACACCTGAAGCTTGTGATCTTTAGGTTACACAGGGATCTCTGCAGCAAGCAAAGTAACCCACTGAGATTTCTTGCTAATAAGCAAGCACTTTACTTTTAGTTCGCTTGCATTGTTTTGCAGTAAGTACATTAACTCTCTGAAAAACTTTATGATGATTTAAGTCTGTGACCAGCAGATTAGACAAAGATCTCTGCGCCACCTGCTCTTACCACCTGTCTTATTCCATGAAACAGTCTGTGTTACATAGATCTCTGCAGCGCGTGCCTCTAAGGTACCTTTAAACGTGGTTTACTAGGGAATAATAGAGTAACCGAGAGCAGGGTTCCTCTGTCATTTATCTTGTGTGATAATTTCTTTGGGGGAACCGCTTTTAAAAATAATACATGGTTGCAAGCAGATCTCCGGCTAAATGTCCTCGACTACACCCGGAGTCTGCGCCCTGCAGGTTCCACCCCTTTTCTTCCTTCACCAGCTCAATTTGGAGCCGTTCCCCTGCCTTCTTAGCTAGTGTGGACGTGGACATGTCACACCCCAAAGCTGTGGAGAGAGGGTTTATTAAACGGGCTGTGCCTACCCTGTGCCACACTCCTCTTGCTCATAAGTACCGCTAGAGCACATCTACACCTTCGAAAAGTACAGGTGGGGAGGACGCCGCAAGACTGCAACTTTTTTTTCTGCAGAAATAAGGCCATGGCTGCTACCATCTCGTGCACCTTTACACAGGTACAATCTTACCAACCCTTCTTATAAATATGGGGGTGGGCATGTAGAATTACCATTTCAACTCTAGTGTGAAAATGATAAATCTCTGGGACACACCATGGGGGCATAACGATTGAAAATGCTAACGAGCGAACAAATTAAAGCGCTTGGTAAAAAAAAAAAAAAAGGCGATCGTGAAATAAGCTGTGGGAAAAACAGAGCAAGTGCATTCACTAAGGACGCACGACCGTGGTTGTTGGGGAGTGAGCAGCACAACTGTGAGAACACAGGAAGGATAGGATATGCTTGAAAAAAATGATGAAAAAAGCACGATTTTATCCTAATTACAACAACATGTCATTTAAGAATTGGCAAAGCGCCTGGTTATTAACCGTGGTGAATGGCTGTTTTCTGACCGGCATGGGAACTGCAGTCCATCAATAGCACTGAATGCACTTTACTAATGGGAGGCCGGTGGGGACGTCTTGCCTTCTGGAGAGGAGGGGGCCAGCGATGCCTTTCTTGTCCCCATCAGCCAATGGTCACAGGGGGGTGTAGCCGGACCCCGTGCTTGCAGTGCTGGCTGCCTGCTGGACGTGCTACTTGGCAGCATCTGCCGGTGTGCTGCAGATTCTGGCTCAGCTCTGCAGGAGAGAGCTGTTGAGCAGTCTCTGCTCGGATCCGTCCCGACCAGCTGCCCCTCTCATCACAGCTTTACGCGCACGGTTGTTTTGGTCCGGTTGCATGTGCAACAAGAACAGGGGAGTAAATCATAAGAAACATAACAGAAAGAAGCCTCTTCCAAGCACTGGCTCACAATGCTACTTCGTGTTCTAATGAAATCCTCGTTCTGTCTCTGGATCTTGTTGATGCGCCTAGAAGCAGCACAAAGTCAGCAAGGTAAGAGATGGGGCGCTGCAGGAGCCGTGGGAGGTGGGCAGGCTAATTATTTCCCAGACGTTTACAGCCCTTCAGAAGAACCACTGTCGAAACTTTTTCTTTAGTGGGATTGATTGTTCCTCCGGTGGATTGCATTGGGTGCTTGTTATTGAATGATTGACAGGGAGAGTTTGCATTGAGCTGCCAGCTTGCCTTGCGCCTGTTTAGTGGATGGCAGGCTGTAAACGAAAGTTCCTTAATACTTACAGGATAAAGTTCACCATGCCCCTGGCATAAACTGTTTTATCTCATACACCACCTCTCATCAAACTCATCTCTTGCATGCGTCAGGGGCGTAATGCAAGCCCCTGGGCCAAGGGAGGCTCCCATCGAAAGATGACGGGTGGGGGCATTGAGCCCAAGGTCAACGAATAGCTGTGAAATATGGGCGACTCTGGGGTCCCTTATCACCTTCTGCTGGGGGGCATTCTTTTTATTGTGCCACTGGCATGTGTTCAAAACTGAATGCGTGGTGTCTTTTGTTCCAAAAGTGTTTTAAGTGCCTATTCCGTTTTCTATGCATATTCGTCAAATGCAAGTGTTGGAGTGACGCCACTCGGCACTGCAGCCTGTTTTTTAAGGTGTACACTTATTCTGTACATTTCAGGGCCCTCTCTACAAAATAAGTCTTGCCTCCCTCTGGATGGCCTGTGCCTCCAGGCAGACTGACCTGCAATGAGAGCGCTATACAAAGGCACCCCCTTATTTCCTTTTTATTTTTATTTTCTTATAAAGGCAACACCTTCATTCTAAAGAGTACACAAAGGCTAGACGGTTGAAAAGTGTCCCCTTCGTGTGCACAGTTGAACTATGCCGAGAAGTACTTTACGACGAGACGCTCTTAAATGAAACACGCAGAAGTGCGTCTCCTTAGAACCATTCCTTCGGTGGAAACCAGCCCAGCTGGCGACCACTTGAGTGCACAGCCCCGGGCAATTAGCGCTGGCAACTAACAATTAGAAAGGCAAGGCTACTCGTTTTAAAAAAGCTTGTCATAGTCCCCCGTTTGCTTATATACTTCAGATGTGTTTGTTTACCTTGTGTATTTACATTCTCAATGAAAGATAACTAAGCTACAGACTGTGTAAAAAAAATCCCTAAACGGGTATTTTCTACTGGTGCGTACCGCGACTTCGTGCGTTTTTAGTGTCCGATCTCCCTTCTGATTGGTTCATCTCTTTATCCTTCAGAAATTACAACCTAGGCTGCATTGCATTCATGTACTCGGTCTCACAAACAACCCATGTGCTCCTGACAACATTCCGCGCGAGCTGATTGGCTTTCATGTTCATTTAGGAAGCATTCCAGCGCGCGAGCGTCCCAGCATTCAGCATAGTTGTCAATCCATTAAACGTGTCGTGGGCTGGTCTCTGGTTGGCAGAAAATACTCCCCGAGTCAGCCCCGCGCTCACCCGTCACCCAAGAGTCACATTCTTTAATGAGTAACACCCTGCCTCTGAATTAACAGCAGAGGATGGACATTTGAGAGAGACTCCTGCCGTTTAGAAGCAGCCTTTAATGTTTTAAAGAGCTGTTTATGACTTGTAATTATGGCGAGACCGAGAAACCCCTTCGGGAGTGCGTCGTTGCGCTATGCTACCCTCCTACAACGTAACATAAGGTAAGAGAGCACCAGCCATAACTTAAAAGACAAAGGAATATTAATTATTCTTACTGTAATGAAGAGGGGCTATTTAGTACCACCCTATTAGCAGTGATTTGTTTACACACACCATGAAAATGGAGTGAGTAATTGCAGAGCCACACAGGGCCTGGCCTCTGCCAGTGAGTCGTTTTTAGCACAGCTTATCTTGAAATTTTCTTTATCCTTTTACAATCCATTTCTCTTATCCTACCCCTTGTCCTCCTCACCCAACTTATACATTTGGGTAATATAATATTCTCTTGATGGTATCAGCCACCAAAGATTTTGACGTTCCAATCATCTGTCCCACATCATTCCCTTTGCAGCCACTTATCATCCAGGCCTGACTTTTTATGTACAAGCACTTTGCATGCTGGATTTTTTGAGTCCATACTTACAGAGTTAAAAGGGAACTTACAGGTCCTAGAATGCAAAGTGCAAACGAAATGTCAATTTGTCTGATGGCGTAATAGATAACAAGTGACGAGGAACCATGCATCCCATTGGTCACAGTTACACTACTACTACTTTCATTTGGACTTTCACCATTGATTATGTATAGATGTAAGCAAGGCAGTACCTTCTAACCAACAATAATAAAAAAAAAAATTGAGTGCTCGACTTTCCTAATTAGTTGCAGATAAGGGCGAATTAGGAAACTCTGCGCTCATGCACAGTACACACATTTTAACACAGATTCAATGTACTGGTGATGCTTAAAGAGGAGGGATGCCAACCTTACATCCCCAAAACCTAGACAGCTACAACAAGTGTAACAAGCCTCCAAGTACACACAAACGTATTCAAACTACAATAGTATAATTAATCCGGAAGTCCATGTATTCCTCATGTTCTTTCTTTATTGTTTAGTGCCCACAGCCAGCCAACACGTGTTTCGGCCCTGGGAAATTCACCTCATGACTTCCTCAGGGCGGGAATAGAACAATAGTGTAACTTACAAGTCCAAATATACATACACTTTGTAAGAATGTCACCCTGTGTCAAAGGATATCAGGGTCCTGCTTAAGGGCCAATGGCCAACACATGGAGGATACTCGTGTATCATTTATCCAACAGCTTGAAATGCAACCCTACATGCCTCAAGCTGACATCCTAACTGTCAAATCAATGCAATATCTTTTGGTGGGATGATGCGGTCTAGGCGTAACTGCAGTCGGGAACAAAAGTTTCAAAAGTGTTTACAGGACATGGAGACTAGATTCTTTAAAAGAAGTTACAACATACAGGTTATCAAGTCAGCGAGAAACAGGATGATGGGAGAAGACCAGAAGCAAACTCTGGATACATGTACTAATATGAGAAATAAATCGTAACAGGCTCGCCCTATTATGGATTATAGGTGTGCGTCATGTAGATACCGTAAATGTCTGCGGAGGCACTGGCCTTTACTACAGGCAGATAAATTATTGCATGATTGTGTGCCTGCTAGACCTAGCATTACATTTTATTAATATACAAATTCATATTTTATGTTATCTTGTAGCTGCACTTATGCGTGGAGTTTAATTAAGTAGTGTGAGAAATTGGGTTATTAGTTACAAAGGATGTAAGTCCTGCATAAGTAATAAGACTCCAATTGTCTTTTTACAGGGAACCAAGTACCCTATTGTAGCACTTGACTCTCTCAGGGTAGCGAAGCAGAGCAGTCCAAGGCCTACTCAGTAGAGTTGGTTTGGGCTAGTAATTCCAGTTCTCTTGCACACAGCATTCAATGCATTATTGACTGGTCAATTCTTTTTCTTTTAAAAAGTAGAAGTGCATTTTATTACAAACACATGACTAAATACTATGCATTAAATTACACACACACACATAAATCTTAGGTAGATGGAAATACTTTTTGTGACACCCTTATAGCAATTGCAAGCTGAGCCCCATAATCTCAATACCCCCACCTATACTAGAGAAAGCATCACTCTGAGTGCAGTACTTGCGATACTTCATATCCACTTAGAAGAATTCTACTTTTGGAGATACCATTACCGCATTAACTTATGTAAGTTTATTATTTCGAAGGCAATTTACCTTATTTGACTTTCAATATGAGGACGCTTATCTTTGACCCAATATTTGAAATTTTCAGTTATTAACAGCTAAAACTTTTATCAAGAAGTTTTTGGGACGACTTCCATCTTCCGCTACTATACATGCCTCGTTTGCTACTTTTTGCTATGCCAAAACAACTGTTTCGAAGGTAGTTCAATTTTTGTGAACTTTTTGATTTTCCACAGCTGGAGTAATATCTTTTCTCACATTTCTATTACTATTCTTAGCCCACATGCACTTATATAAAGCCAATTCGACATCACTTCTTTGCATGTTACTAAACACTATCCTTAACATGCACTCACCCCAAATATTGCTGACACATTACTTCATCAAACACTTGTTCTTTTTTTTTGGGGGGGGTCTCCATTTGGTGTAGAACTGTCTAAGTTAACACTTACTTTAGGTTGGGCACTACATTAACCATCTTCTGATCCAAGAACTAGTGATGCTTACAGTATGGTTGCCATCTACATTATTGTATTACTACACAACCTTGAAAGTTACATCTGTGACAAAACACGTGTCAGCTGTTCTCCATCATCACTGAACATATCTACTTTGAACGGAATTGGAAAACAATAATTTGTAACAATTGTATCTTGTTCACAAACCAAATTGCTAGAAACTGTTAAAGAAAAACTTACAAGGAAACAGCTCTTTCTTTCTGTACATCAACTCTTTCTTTCTGTTGGTCTAAACCTGTGAAAATAATTAAACTTATCTTTATGAAGACAAATTTGTCGATAACAGATTTTATACGTATATGTGGAGTGCCGGGGTATATCTCTCGTTCACTCTGTAAGGTGTTGTCTTTATTTATAAGGCAGAACTACTGACTTTGTTAAGGGACGACCACATTATATGTAAGGCAGGCCTACTGATTTTGTCAGGGTGTCATATTAATATATAAAGCAGGCCTCTTGGCTTTGCCAGGGTGTCATCACAATACTAACAATAAGCACATGTTATACTGTAGCAATATACCACCATTAAAACCAATGGAACCCATAACCATATTCATAGGCAACCATCATAAGCATTGCAATGTTCAATAATGAAATTATTAATAAAGCATTTGTACTTAAAGCACAACATAAACCACAAACATATATATATATTATTGTATTTCTTTTAACACTCTTCTGGCCACATAGTGTAGCCATAAGAGCAGCCACTAAGGATCCCTGCACTCCAGAGCCTCATAGCAAACAAAAGCCACAGCTCTGGGGCTGCTTAAAAATGATGTGAACCTCTAGTGGGGACATGCTTGCTAGCCCCCTGGGGAGTTATGCTCAGTTTTTGCCAAATTCCTTCAGGGAGGCTGATGCACTCCCTGCAGCCCCCCAAAACACTTACAAATTATGATGATGGTGCCCCTCTTTGAGGCCACCATGAGCAGAAAGGGACATGTAAATAGACATTGAAAGGCATTATGGGGTGCTCCTCAGCAGATTGTTGTGAATATTAAATGAGTGGCTTTTGGTAACACTGCTTCACAGTATGCCACATTTAAAAATAAACATTCTGAGTGCGCTGGTCACACCCGGCACACCTATTGGCCTTTACTGGTTTCTTTAATTTTTAACAAAAGCAGTATGGGGAGCCCACTCCCATGCTGCTGAGCCTGCTGCTTGATTTTCCCCACCTACCTATGCTCAAGCAGGAGGTGGGGGAGCACAGTCCTCCTGCTGCCTCACTCGTGTGGGGCTATAGCTCTGGGACCCATCCCCCATGGGCATGGAGATGGAGGCGACAGTCCACATCACTCCTGGGGCTCTGGCCTCCTCTGCAATCACTAGAAGAGCGCAGTGGTGCTCCAATTGTTGGTGTCTGTTGTTCTGGGCCTTAGGGAAGGGGTTCTGGCCCAGAGGCCAACATTAATATGCTGGGCCCCTGGGGAGATGAGAGCCTCCAGAGGCGATACAGATTTTGGGGACAGGGGCCCACACGCATCTCCTCCCCTGAGGAGTTAAGTCAAACACCAATTTGCTGACCCTGGGGCACTGACTCATCCCAGGGGTATTTCTCAGAGATGGCAGTGGAGCGTCACATGCTTGATTTTCACCTTCAGTATTTTCAAAATGGTAGATCTTTAAAGATGCCTAACTCGGGGCCCTTTGGGCTGATATTCTCCCTCTTGGGCTAGTTGGGCTCTTGGTGGCAAGCTCTAGCCACCAGGAGCATTTTCAATAGGCTTCACTTCCTCTGAAGGGGTGCACTTTACAGGGAGCTAGATTTTTTTTGTCTCCCTGCTCCAGTCTTCTCCTCTGCCATCCTTGCTCTTGGTGCTCACCTCTTGCTGGTGGGGGTATCTTGTGCAGCCCCTCTGCAGCCAGCCGACACAACCCCCTCCTGCATGCCCTCACCAGGCCCCATGGCCATCTTGCAGAACATCCAGGGGCAATGGGGTCCAGTTCTTTTCCCAAACTGGTCCTAAGGGGGCATAATGGGGCCATCGCCACTGTCCTGGAGAGACACATCTTAGTCCTGGGGGTCAGCTGATGACAATGTCTTTAGTCCTTCTTTGCAGGGCATCAGGGGGCTTCTCTTTCCAGCTGGGCATTCTTCCTTCATTGTCGTCTCCCACGTTCTGGGTCTTCTCACCTGTCTATCCCTTGAGCAGGGTTTTTTAGGTTAGAATGGAAATTTCTAGATGCCAGGCACCCCTGGCCAATCCTATGATACCACATCATCCCTCCACCCCTGTCCCACTCTCCTGCACAGAATTCTAGGACAATCCACCATGGCAACTTACATTTTTCTCTGGCAAGAGCTCCACTGAGGGCCTCAGCTCCACCCCTAGCTGACATACCTGCCTGAACCTTTCCCAACAAAACTTCAAAAGCCTGTGTTGGCCCTAGAGGTATGGGGTTCATCCTTTGTTCTGATGTGCCTGAACTGTCCCAGCCCTTGTGCAATGTGACAAGCTAATTATGAGATGCAGACTTCCCTCCCCACTCCTTTCCTCCTAGGAACTGAGCCAATCACTAATAATTGCTCTTTTTGTGTGGAAAGGCTTTCCCCATCTGCTGGGGAGAAGACATAGGGGCCGATTCTGATGCGGGTTAGAAAAGCTTCCCGACCGAATCGGTTGGGAAATGGTGTCCGACCCACTCGGATCGGGAAAGTCCGACCGGCGGAGTAGGATGCATCCGGATGCTTCCAGATACGATTTGGTTGAACTCCCATTGACTTCAATGGGAACATTTGTTCCTAACCGCATCAGAATTGGGCCCTCGGTCGGGAAGACACGTTCCCGATCCGATTTGGAAGGAGCAAATGCCGTTAGGAGGCCTTCCTAACCACATCAGAATCAGGCCCTCGGTCGGGAAGCTTTTCCAACCCGCATCAGAATCGGGCCCTAAGTAGGGTGAACAAAGGCCTGGAATTTGATTGAGTTGAGCCAGAGAAATATGATAAACCCTGAAGTTCCAAAAGATTTTGATTTATTTTGTTGAGAACTGCAAATTCAAACTCAGTTTCCCTCTTTTACCCCAGTTGGACACCTTGCTGGACTGTGTAGGCCTTAGGGGAGCAAAACTGCACTTTAGGACAGATTCTGCCTATATGTATAATGCAGTGAAAGCACTACAGATTGTCCAGAAAACTCTTCTGACCTATCAGTGAATGCCCACAAGTATTACAAGGCCTAACCCAGGACAGAACCTAAACTTGCTGCGTCCCTTCTGCGCCATGCTCCCTGTGCAGAGTTACCGGGCTCCGCACAATTGTTGCCTCACAAATGCAGCCCACACACACGCATGCACATGTGCTTACATGTAACCTCCCAGTGCCTCTTACTCTAACTACTCAGCAGTGGCCTTATCTTAAAAGGCAGACACTGGTGGTAAACATGCTCAGTCCGATCACTGTGAAATTGTCATTAGTGAGACTCGGGTAGTGAGACATACCCACGGTAAAAGTCCAAAAACTGGGTAGTCCTAAGTGAAAAATCCTGGTGGACAAAATGGGTGGAACTAATTTGCTAGGATTAGAGGTAATTGGATACTTGGTCATGCCTACCATCATTAAGGGGGAGTAGGTTCTACTTGGATGAGCATGGCCATAATCACCTGTTTATTGGTCAATGTGATCCTTCATGTAATGTGTAGGAAGGAATTTTACTTTCTCTCTTTGCCAGGAAAGGATTCCATAATTGTGTTGCTTGTACTGATCATTGCATTTCTTCATTTAAGGAGAAATAATCAGCTGTGGTGCAAGCTAAGAGGGGGGGGGGGTAGTTTAGATTCTGGATATTTCTTTGCATGAAGGATGGCCCTTGCACGGATGGCCTTATGGCCAGAAGGGAGACAGTGTAGAACACGAAGCACTGATGTAATCCCTTCCAGTGGGCAAAACTGTAGTAGCTCTCATGGTACTAAGTGTTGCCTTCTTTTCAATATTTTGAGTAAAAAGAGTTGGGACCCTGAAAAAAAAGACCATTTATCTTTATCTAGTCTTCTAGAGACATACCAATATTAAAAGAGAAGATGCATAGAAGTATTTCAGTATTGTAGAAAGTGTCTATTGTGACTTGGCCCATCCTAAAAAAAACCTAATACCGACATATCTGATCTTAATAACTTCCGTCCTATTTCCAACAGCCCCACTCCGGCTAAACTACTAGAAAAATGTGTACTATCACAACTTTGCATACACATAGAGAATTTCCAACTTCTGGATCAACATCAGTCTGGATTTCGGAGAGGTCACAGCATGGAATCTGCTCTCACTCATATTTTGGATGACCTTTTAAAAATGCTAGACCAAAAAGAATCCTGCCTCCTGATCCTCCTCGGCCTTGCTGTCAATCATGACAACCTCTTATCCATTCTAGAACACGGGATGGGCCTTTCAGGACCGGTATTGCAATGGTTTACTTCCTTCCTCCACAACAGATCTCAAAGAGTCAAGGTGAATCATTCCTTATCCCAGCCCGCTGCAGTATCCACGGGGGTTCCACAAGGGTCTGCCTTATCACCCATCCTCTTCAATTTATTCTTTGAACCGTTAGCAAATGCACTAAATTCCGCAAACATTCTTTTTCATATGTATGCCGATGACACTCAACTCTATCTGGAAAGCACCTCCCCTGAAGACCTCACTTCACTCAATGCTACCCTGACGAATACTCAAAATTGGCTAATTGAGAATCACCTTTTGCTCAACACCTCCAAAATGGAATTCCTTCTCATCTCGTCTCCTAATCACACCCCCAAGATCGACCTCTGGTTGAAACACCTCACAGCCTTCAACTGCTCCCCCCACATTATTGAATCTGCTAAATCTCTCAGAATCACACTGGACATGTACTTGAATATGCAGAATCATATTAGCAATATAAGCAAGAGCGCTAAACACCAGATGAGTATACTAAGGAATCTCAAACCATTCCTTCCACAAGATGACTTCAAGCAGGTGGTTCAAGCGCTCGTACTGCCTAGGCTAGACTACGGGAGTGCGACGCTCTGTGCCCTTCCCAAATATACCTTGGCCCCACTAAGAGCCTCCTTGAATGCCGCTGCCAGATTGATTACTGGTACAAAAAGAAATGCTCACTTATCCCCAGTCCTAAATTCTCTAAACTGGTTGCCTTACGAAGCAAGAATTCAGCTAAAGATTGCCTGCTTGACTCACAAAGCCCTCCATTTTAAGACCCCATTTTATCTGGCTCAAAAGCTTGAATTATCTGGAAGGGGTAGACCGTCACGAACTGCAAGTTTGCTGCTTCTGAAACCATAGATTTTCAACAAAAAGAGAACGAGCCACTGAGCTTTCTCAGGCTCTGCCCCGAAGATCTGGAACTCTCTTCCACCGGAAGTCCGCTGGATCTCTTCCACGGCTTCTTTCAAAAAGGAAGTAAAAATAATCCTAATGAACAAGTTCTTGCCTTAAATGACCATGGCTCCACTCCTTATTCACTGTCCCCAGATTGTTTATTAGTTTGGTGTTCACCTGTTAATCCCAGCCTCGCCTGGTATGCCCTTTTAAGTAATGTATGTTTTTCTTCCAGTACGGTATATGTCTTACTCTTAATGTGATGTACTCTGATACCCTCTTGGAACCTGCTCGCGTTTGCATTTATAAGTAACGTTAGTTCTTTCCCACTATTATTTCCTACCCATCCAAATTGTGAAGCGCTCTGATACCTGCCTGGGTCTTGTTCGTGCTATACAAAACTTTATAAATAAATAAATAAAAATAAGGGAAGGGTTTGAGTCCATGGCCACTCACAGATGTCTGAGTTGATTTGCTGTTGCAACAGGGAGGAGAGAGGAGTTCCCAGGATCAGGTGGTTGCAGATTCCATGCTTTAGAATCTTATCTGATGCCTTCAAGTATTCAGAATTTGGCTGATCGTCTCATACTTAGTCTCCCCTCAACTCTTCTAATTCTGCTCATCTCAAAGCCTTCATTGGCTGCGTAGGGCCAATAGATCCTGTTTCAAAGTCTTGTGTAGCTGCCATTGTGCTATACATTTTCAAGCAATACACATTTGTATATATCACTTCACCTCTTAATGTTCTAAATGCTCAATTATGGCTAAATATCTTTGTATCCCCCACTTTAAAAATGAGCAACTAGGGGTGGCACTCCTTCTTCTCCTTTCTCGAAGCAAAATACTAGAATTTTCTTCCCTTAAGACTTGGCTCTCAGGAAAACTATTTGGCATTTAGAAAGAGCCTCAATGTGTGTCTCTTCCAGCAGACTAGAATAATCTGACGGCCTTTCAGCTATGCTGCCTCAGCACATAGATGTGTCTTGAAGTGTTGGTTACACTTTATAAACCATTAATTCGTACATTCATTCATTTATTCATTCACATTTGGTGGCAGTGGTAAAGTTGAAAGGAGTTTTATCTCTTCAGGTTTTCCAGTTTAATGATAATATGTGTTTTGTCAGAGTAGGTGAAGCAGGTTAAGTTCATGGACTTGATGAGTGCTGTTAGCTGGATGAGGAGGTGGTTGTAAAGGAGGGGCGAGATGATCAAGCACCGATGTGCACCACAGTTGCCAGTAAAATATGTTTATGTGAATAGGCCTTGGAGATGTTGTTTGACCATCTATAAAGTTATGAGGAGATGCTGTGCACGATATTTCCTGAGATGTGAGTTTCCTCTAGTCTCAGTAGCATGGTCTGATAGCAGCTGGGTCAAAAGATGGTTCAAGCACTTGTCACTTAATCTCAGGTCATCCCAGATGGATATCAAGGAAGATTCAGTAACTCTAAGTCAGATGGAGACTCTTTGGTGAGAATATATTGTTCATTCTCAGAAGAGGGAGACCCAAGAAAAGGCAACTTTTTCAGTCAGGTTTCCTAAGAAAGGGCTTCTGGTAACCAGTTTATCTGGATTCAATTGGTGATTCAAGGTTTTTTTTCTTGGTTGGTGGTTCATTGAAGAAATCCTTGTGCGCGGAGGAGAAAGTGTCTGAAGATAGTAAGTTGTTAAGAATGATTTTTTGCTGAGAGGCAATAGTTGTGGATGGAAAGATGTCAATGAAGGTTTTACCAGACAGTGGTCTGGATGTCTTGTGTTGGCCCAGGGTCTGACTGGTAGTCACTTGGCCCCTTGCCATGGCTAGTTTCTTGAATTTAGAGTTAGAAAGTTTTTTTAAATGAGACCAAAGACTATTTCATTTTTACTGCTAGTTTTGGCCTCTGTAGGCTACTTTGTTGGGCATCTTCCTGATGAGGTAACATTCCAGGTACTTTGTTTGCAAAACAAATTTAAATTCCAGTTGCAACCCAATAGGCTTTGGAGTGTTGGATATTAATGGTGGTGCAATCTGGGTTGTGGAATTCTGGAAGGTTCCTATGTAGTACTTTTGTAGGGCATTTCACTTTGGGGAGCCACAAAGAGTAGTGGTATCTTTTAGCATTCAAAAAAAATGGTTGTGTATCCTGTAAAGGAGTTGGAGGCATGTTATGGCTGTTTGGAACATTAGTTTAATTCACTGTTGTTGCAAAGCATCTAATTCTGTCTCAAGATTTGTT
This sequence comes from Calotriton arnoldi, assembly GCA_963921515.1. Lineage (NCBI taxonomy): Eukaryota > Metazoa > Chordata > Amphibia > Caudata > Salamandridae > Calotriton > Calotriton arnoldi. The sequence goes on along the minus strand of CAWUFW010002824.1, from coordinate 868,162 downwards.
TATCGTTTTGTTGATTGATGGGTTCCTTTTTTTGGGAGTTGGGCAAATGAGCATCTTGAGCATTATCATAGGGCCCAAAACGTTGGTATGTCATTTGTAGAAGTGTTCCACATTTTATATTTAGTTCGAGGGAGAAGTGGTAGTAATCTAGGAATAAAATACTTTAAGGCTGAGCTTGTTTAGATGTCTATCGGCATTTCTGTTGATAACTGCTGCAGCAGTATTTGGCCTCAGGGGGAAGTTTGCAGGTAAAGAAATGAGGTGGTGCTCTCTCCAGATTTTTTGAATGTTTCTTGTTATTTTTAGTGATTCCCACCGGACAAATTAAATGTTCACTGCCAAGGTGTTCCCAGATTAAAGTGACAGCCCTGAGACAAATTGGGTTAGGGTGAGAGCCTATATGTTTGTGTAAGTGATAAGGGATGGGACTGTCAAACCAGAAGCATAAATACTTGTAAGTTATTGCAAAGTCTGAGACTTCATCTAAGAATTAATCTGTGAATGCTATATTGATTTTGAGAGGTCAGTCTATCAACAGGAATGAACAATATCATACTATTTGAAACATGTGATCTGTAATGTGTTTGTCTAGATAACTGCTCCGCCACCACTGTTCCTCGTAGGACCGTTTGGAGTGGGGAATCTGTATCTAGGTGAGATGGCTACACAGAGGAATATTGCATTGTCCGCTATCCAGGCTTTTGCAATGGACATGGTATCCAGGTTTGAGTCTAATAAGACTAAGATGGGTGTGTGATGAAATAGGTAAGTTATGGGAGAAGGTGTGTTAAGAAGTGGGCTTGGTGTGAGTTATGGAAAAAATGTGTGTGACTGCAGTGAGGATTCAGCGGGAGGAGGCTTGTAGAAATGGCAGTAGGGAAGTGAGAAAGCCATAGTAGATGAAGAAGGTAGGAAAAAGTCCTAGTGATCAGAGTAGAAAGTAACATTACAAGAAAGATAGAAGCTGATGTAAGGCTTGCTAGCAGGAGGTAGAGGAAATATGTGTTTCAGGTGGAGAATGCCTCAAGGCTACAGAATGTGGAGTGGGTAAGAGGTGCTTTGAGTGATTAGGCAAAGGACGGGTAGATAGTGTAAGATGAACATAGCACATTTAGCTGGAAGATGGTTATAGGACAGGGAGGTAGACAGAGGGACATATTGGTTAGTTGAGGTTGGAGGAGGGGATAAAAGACATATGGAGATGTTAGGGTGGAAGCAGTTGGGGAAAGTGAGTGGGTATAGAGATGTTAACAGTCATAGGAGGAGTTATGGATGGTAATAAGTGAATGTAGTAATTAAACAGAGAAGGTTATTGAAATTGATATCGCCAAGTTTTGGGTAGAGGTTTAGGGTGGTGGACAATAGGGCAGAGTGAAAGTGAGAGTTGAAAAACAAGTTGTCAGTGAAAGATGAGGTAGGAGCGGATGGGCAGTTTAAGAGGTGGTAGAAGGATGGGCAGTTTAAGAGGTTTTAGAAGGCATAGGCGAGGTAGGTGCACACGTTAATTAGGAGCTCCGGGGATCAACCTATAAATAGCAGGGTTTGAGAACCACTAGCTATTTAAAATACATTTCAGAAAGTCATAAGAATCTTGGGGGTACAGTACATGCAGCTTCCAAAAATCGCCAGTCATATATGCAAAAATGGCAATTAAAATACTATGGGATCCACCCAGGAGCAGAAAGTACAGCCGTCAAAAAGATAACCAATAATGTAATTTAGAGGTTTATTTGGTCCACCTAGAAGTAGGGCAGGTTCAACACACCAGATAAGGCAGCTTCTAGAAATCACTATGTACTTGCGACTATTTTCAGACTGCAATAAGAGTCTATGAAGCTGTCCTACAAGCAATATAGTTACAATGCAGAAGAGGCCATTCCACAAATTGCCTTGCACTTCTATCCAGTTTCAGACCGTACAAGTGTAAAAGGTCCACCTAAACACTGAGTATGTGCAACCCACAGACAGATCCAACAGCCTAATTTACCAGGTACCTGGACCTATGTGTCAAAGGTAGTTAAGAAACTATTAGGGTCAACTTACCAGCAGAAGATGTGTTAGACCTGACAGCCTTAGGGTGGTCTTCTCAAACCTTTTGCCTGTTTGTCTCACTTTTTTGCTGATTTCATCTTGTTGGTCTTAGGACTCTGAACACTTAACCACTGCCAACTAGTGCTAATGAGCATGTGCTTCTCCCCTAAAACATGGTTTGATTGACTTCTCCACAATTGGCATATTTATTTTATCTATAATTCCCTAGTAGAGTGCACTACATGTGCCCAGGGCCTGTAAATTAAATGCTACTAGTGGGCCTACAGCACTGATTGTGCCACCCACAAACGTAGCACTTTAAACATGTCTCAGGCCTTCCACTGCAGAGCCTGTGTGTGCAGTTTTACAGCTATGTGAACTTGACATTTAAAACCCCTTGCCAAGCCTTAAACTCCTCTTTTATTACATATGTCACCCCTAAGATAGGCCCTAGGTAGCCCATAGGGCAGGGTGCTGTGTAATTAAATGGTAGTGCATGTACTTTTAAGTTGTACATGTCTTGGTAGTGAAAAACTCCCACATTTATTTTTCACTACTATGAGGCCTACTCTTCTCATATGTTAACAATGGGAATTCCTTGTTACACTTATAAGCTGTAATTCCTGATTGAGAGGGAGTAGCTATGTCAAGTCAAGTCAAATGAACTTTATTCGGCTTCAAAGACCATAAACGTTTGAACAAACAAACAGATATTGCAATCTAAAAAATTTCTTCATGACATACTTGAATAATAAGAGGAATAAAATCAATACAATCATTCCCAAGGATTCCGACAGTTAAAAAAGGAATATAGATATTCTTAGTATCAAATACTCGATACAACATACTATGACATCAAGCCTAAAATGTCATTAATACTTAGATAAAATTTAAAAAGTTGCATCATTCACGATCGTGTATTGTGATTCATAACGTTTTCTAATGAGCATTGCAGCTTTAATAAAATTAGTCACAGCAGTGCAAATATCAAGTGTAGCCAAGGAGTGCAACACATTAAAGCCTTCAATGTAAGTACATGGTCGATTTTCCCTCCAGGGTGGGGCCAAAAAATTTCCTCTTGGCTCTACATAAAGGGGGCAAAACAACATAAAGTGGAGGGTGCTCTGAGCTGCCTTATTATCACAAGGGGAAGGTATGAGTTAATCAACCCATCCTAACTGTTTTGGAAATGCCACTAGAAAGTGCGACTTGCATAAGCGAAATCTAGTTAAGAGAAATCAAGTCCGGGCATTTGTAGTAAAAGTAAGATAAAATGGCTGTTGGGCAGCAAACAAACGTGAAGGTCCTGACACCTCTCCATATGAGCGAAGTTCGTTTGCCTTGGAATAAAATACCTCTTTTATTGTTGTTTTCGCATTTGAATGAATACTAGCAGGGTTGTCGTAGTAGTGCCCCAAACCTATCTCATGGAGTCTCTCTCTCACAAAATGGAGCCAGGGGATCGACAAAGCACTATCTAGATGGATACAATCCTTGATAACATCCCTTGTAGACGTTAGAACCTCTGACAGCCAAATTTTGGCCCATAAAAGAAGAGGGGCCATATCTATTCGATCCTGTAAAAATTCCAGCCCCAACTCATGATGACAAGAGTGTAGGGGCACTATTAGGGGTCATCAATAGCCTTTTGATACAATTGTTTTCCACAACCTGTGGGTGGTGGCTTTTGTGGTAACCCCAAACTCCTGCCCCTTAGGATGCGACAGATAGACATTTAGCTTTATATAAGGTAACCAGCTCTGTCACCAGTTTGTGACCTAGTTTGCAGGCAAAACGAAATAGCCTCTCCACCACCCTGCTAGTATGTTGCACCCTGGCAGTGAGTAGGGGACCCCAATTCATAGTATTATTAAAAATTATTCCCCAGATATGTAAAGTTAGTAAGCTTGTCGATAGTCTTTCCCTTTACAGTGAACTTTCTTGTTTTAGTAGATTTGGGGCCACACACCATAATATAAGATATAATAAATTTTACCTTTAAGTCAAGAGCCGACATAAAATCAGTAAAAGCATTGAGTGTCTTTTGAATGCTATTTGCTGTCAAAGCCATTAGCACAGTATCATCCACGTATGATAATAGCGGGACTGGGTTGCCACCTATTCGGGGAAAGGCAACATCCTTGTCTATTAAAAATGCCTTGAGACCATTAGTATAAATTAAAAAAAGGGAATGGAGCTAGGATACCCCCCTGCCGTACACCTTCTGTAGAGACAATTGGCCTAGTCTTTACCCCCTGGAAACCATACCTTATGGCGACAGTAGTAGAGGCATGAAGCCTATGTAGAAGAGAGATGAGAGCCTCCTCAACACCCATTGTCCCCATCGGGGCCCAGAGCTTCTCCCTGTTAACAGTATCAAAAGCGCTGGACAAGTCCATGAAGGCCTGGTGGATGGAAACCCCCCTGGCCCTCATGTACTTGCCCATAATCAGGGACATGTTGAGGCACTGCTCTGTAGTGCCCATCCCCCTCCTGAAGCCATATTGCGTCCTTGACATGATCCCTGTGTCGGACGCCCAGGTTTCGAGTCATACGAGAACGACCCTCCCCAAAACCTTGGCCGTAGCATCAATGAGGGAATTTGGCCTATATCAGGCTGGGTCACTCCTATTACCCTTTTTGAATACAGGAACCACAATGGCCTTCTTCCATGACACTGGGATAGGACCAGTCACCACGGATTTGAAGACATTGGTCAGCAAGGGTGCCCAGAGGTTGGGATTACTTTTAAACAAATCTAAAGGAACCCCATCGGGGCCTGGGGCTTTCATGCAAGTTCCTTTTGCTAGAGCCTCCTCAACCTCGGCCACAGTGAGGGATACACTTAGTTGGGCGGCCATGGGATGGTCTGGGGGTAGGTCCTCACTTTCCTCCTCTAACTGCACACAATTTGGATTGAATATAGCGGTAAAATGGGATTCCCACGCATCCCCAATGTTCAGAGAGTCCATCTGCCCAACCTCATCCGAAAAGAAAGTACGATTAATGATATTCCAAAAGCTTTTAGAGTCTTTAAGGGCACTAGCTCTCTCCACATCATCCCAAGCTAATTTCCTCAGTTCTTCCTTCCTTTGGTTAATTACACTTTTATATGCCTGTCTTGCGCTTTTAATTTGTGTTCTGTCACAAGGATTTCCATGAAGGCCATTTTGAGATTCTTTTGGGCTCTGGAACACTATGGGGCCGATTCCGATTCGGGCCGGAAATCTCTCCGACCGAGCCGGACCCGGAGAGATTTCCGACCGAATCGGACCCGTGCAGCCCGACCGAACGAGTACGATGCGCACGTATGCCATCGGACTCGAGTCGGTCGGACTCCCATTGAAGTCAATGGGAGCCTGTCGTACAATGCGTACGCGGGCTCCCATTGACTCAATGGGTGCGAGGCAAACAAGGGCGCCCCCTACAGCGTGTACGCGGTGAAGCGACTCGCGCCGTACACGCACAGGTAGGGGGGACCCATGGGTCCCCCCTGTGTGGGAGTCGTGCGGCTACGTGTACAGGGGGGTCCGACACAGACCCCCAAAGTACGGCTCCGACTGCTCTTTGGAGCCGGAGTGCGCGGCTCGGTCGGACTGCTCGCGGCGCGCATCGTACTTACCCGGCCGGGGAAGGTCTCCATTGCGCGGTGCGAGTCGAGTCCGAGCGAGTCGGTCGGTGCGGTTAGACCCAGGAACGAGCCGGTCAGAGCGGTCGGGACGCCCGGACGAGTCGGTCGGCGATTTCGCATCGTACTCGCTCGCCCGGACGCGCATACGAATCGGTCGGGCAATAGGGCTCCGAATCGGATCCGGTTAAGCCGAATCCGATTCGGAGCCCTACCGGCCGAGATCGGAATCGGCCCCTATGTGTTAAACCACCGCCTCTCTCGGGATTCCCTCTTCTGTATGGGTCTAGTAAGTCTTTTGGCTACATCTGCACAAACAAGTTCAAAATTGCGAATGACCTCATCTGGGGGAGCATCATGTTGAAGGCATCTCATGATAGAGTCCACCTTCTCAGCCATAATTTTTCCCTCAAATTCTATAGGGTTTATTTTGCCCCAGTTTAATCTTACCCCTTTGTTGCGGTCATATTGAATGAGGCGACCATCGCCTTTCCCTACCTGGGCTATTATGCTAAAGGAAATGGTTAGGGGATTATGATCACTGGCATTATTTGGTTCTACCTCAAAAACGCCAACAAGCGGAAGATACCTCCTTGATATGAACTTAAAATCTATAAAACTCCCCTTGCGTCCTCCAATATACATGGGGCACTGTGCTACAATGCTAGAGGCCAAATCATTGATAAGGCCCAGGTCATTGTCAATAAAAATAGAATTTAAGGCCTCGCCCTGTGGTGTATGAATAAAATGTGACTGCTCCTCTAAATCCAGCCGCCCACAAACTCGTTTGGTACTATGCGTGCAAATAGTATAGTTGAAATCCCCCACCCAGAGGATGCATAGAGGCTGCCACTTCCCTGAAATAGTATTGATTTCTGCCTGAAGGGCTTCTTTGGCCTGGCAACTATTATGGTCAAAGATATTATAATACCAGTTTATCAGCAATAACTTGACCCGAATCAGGTTAGAAATCAAAACTAGCTGGTACCAGGGTGAGGAGTTAACGACATAAGCTTGTACAGACCCATATTTTACAGAAATTAGCAGCACCAGCGCTCCTTTAGCCCTCCCTGCCGATAAAGGGGTTGCGTGGATGGTGAAGGAACGATAGCCCTCCATCACAATGTCTTCCTTATGCCAAGTTTCCTGGAGTCAGATGATATCCAAGCCCCTAATGTACTCTACCCACTCCTCATTTAACAACTTTGTGCGAATACCAGCAATATTCCAGGAGATGATTTTAAATAGGTGAATAGTGGGTTCTTGATTCACCGTGCTCACCAATGTGGAATTAATGACGGGCATAGCAGCTATAGTTGCCAGGTCAGACCCCTCACCTCCGAGGTCATCATTAGGGATAGAGGTAGAAGAACGAAAGCACTTTCCAGTTTGAACTATATTCCTAATAGTGCTAATGAGTTTGGACGAAGTGGTTCCAAATGGCTCACCCGCGGTTTTCTGCCAATGTCAACAGCATCTGAGGTCCTCTCTAGACTAGTGCGTTGTAAGATGGATCTTCTTGTTTCGGCTGTACTGCCCGCACATACGGACAGTCAGTCGATTTCACTCCATCCAGAGAGAGCATCAAAGCGGTTGGGATGGATAAATGAGGAGAACTGAGGGAGGGTGAATCTATTCTGTTGTTTCTGTACGGGCTGTTGTCTCGTGAAAGTCCCCCAATTGGGTGGATAGAAAAAACCAAGTGGACGAACCTTAATTAATTCACAAAATGAATTTCTGAGATGTATCAGGGCAAAATGCGCGAACCCAGCCTTCTTAAAGTTAAGCACAACACAATCCCCATTCACACATTTAGCCATATTGCCCAAGCAGCTCACCCTCCTTGCCATAATAATATGTTCAGGCCAGTTTGTTTGTGAGAACAATTTCTTTGAAAACCAATGAGCAGATTTATTGATTAGGCTCTGGCAACTTTCTTAATGCCCCGAGGGGAGCGGGGGGACCCCTGTCAAGATCAATGTACATTGTGTACAATCTGGGGGTAAATCTAAAATATCAGATGCACCCATCCCACCCTGAGGGACATGCAGTGGGCCATTTGTATCTATAAAACCTTATGGGTGTCTGCCCCCCAATCAGAGGGCCAGGGTTCTCTCGATTAATAAGTCCTTCTTCCTGCTTTCGGTTGTCACCAACAGAATTCCTTTCCCATCCCACATCCCCAGATGACAAAGGATTTAAACTATTGTTGGCGTTGGTGGGGGGGAGCTTTTGGGTCGAGTATTGGTTTTTTGTAATGGATAGGTCACTTATGGGGGCTGACCCTCTCAGATTAGCACTAACGGAAACATCTTTTACCCTCTTATTAGTGCAACTAGGTAGAGTCACCATATCGTCTTGTTTTCCTGTTTTCGTTGTTTTCCCTGAACCATTCAAAAGACGGGCAAGATGTTCTTCTATGCAAAGTAAATGGGCTAGAATAGGCGCCAAAGCTGCTTGTACTACTTTGAGTCTATTAATGGATATGTCTGTTTCGTCCTGTGTAATAACTCTTCCTCCTCCAGCACGACGTTTATTTGGGAGGGTTTGTTTAGGTCTCTTTACCCTTGGTGAATGGCCCTTCAGTCTTTGGTCAGCCTCTGCGCCTCCCCCTGCCAATTCAGTGCGTTTCCTTTTTCCTCCTGTTGCAAATTGGGACCCAATCTCTGCTATTGCTGGGAGGGGGATAGACTCAGCTCCATTTTGTGTGGTACTTAAGTCTCTCTGGTCCAGAATTACAACATTTGGCGAAAGTGGAACTTGTAACCTCTGACCAACATCAGTGTCGGCCACAGCTGTATTGGTCAGAAAGGGCTGGAGCTGATAGGTCAGGGGGTGGGGCTGATGAGTCTACGCTCCGCAAGTTCTATTTCCTTGTTAATAGCCCCAACCGCCTTTTGAAGGAAACCATCTAGAGTTGTCAGTCTGTTTTATAACTGGCGTTGGTTTCCTTTTCCCCATACTGAAGGTTGCCTTATGGTTTGGAAAGCTTGAAACTTTTTACCTTAACACAGCTTCAGCCAGTTTTATCCTGTCGTCTTTTTCCCGGGATCCAAATGGGAAAACCAAGAGGGTAGGCCCAGCCCAGCCTCCTCTGGGCTCCGACGGGCGTGGACAGGCCTGCCCTTGGCCCGGGCGTGTCCCGCACAGCGGGACCTCTCGGTTTAATTTATGTGCCTCCGGGCGCGGGAAGCTCTGTCAGCGTTGCGGGGGAGCCTGGAAAGTGGAGTCCCTGGTCCAGGCTCTCACCCCAATTCAGCAGAAGAGAGTCAAGGGCAGCAGAGGAGAGTTCCGCGCAGCAGGAGCTTTCGGTTTAATTTATGTGCCTCCGGGCGCGGGAAGCTCTGTCAGCGTTGCGGGGGAGCCTGGGAAGTGGAGTCCCTGGTCCAGGCTCTCACCCCAATGCGGCAGAAGAGAGTCAAGGGCAGCAGAAGAGAGTCCCGCGCAGCAGGAGCTCTCGGTTTAATTTATGCGTCTCCGGGCGCGGGAAGCTCTGTCAGCGTTGCGGGGGAGCCTGGGAAGTGGAGTCCCTGGTCCAGGCTCTCACCCCGATGCGGCAGAAGAGAGTCAAGGGCGGCAGAGGAGAGTCCCTATGTCATGTCTCATATCTTTGAAATGATGATGATAAATCCTCTTTGCTGGCAATTTTGAATTTATCGCCACTATTTTAGAAATCACACTTTTAGAAAGATTGCATTTTTCTGTTCTTAGCTCTGTGTGCCTGCAACCTGTCTTCAATAAATATCTGGGGTGGGTGGCAGGTGGACTTTGTACATTCCCTCTAGACAGCCACGCACAAAGGAAGGTTATGTGTGACTAAGTGGTCATCCATAAACTGATGAGTCATCCTGGGCAGGATGGGAGGGAGGAGCTGGCACTTACGCCTGAGTAGGCAGTGTCCTGTCCCCACACAAAGGGCTGCATACCCCCCTGTAATGAGTCTGGAGCCAGAGCTGGGAGGCAGGACCTTTGTGCACTTCAAAGCCCATCTTTGAAGTCACCCCCACTTGAAAGGCACAACTAGGTATAAGTACTGGGTCTCTGACACCACCAAATCAGACACTACTGGACCTGTGAAGAAACTCTGCCAGGAGTAAGGACTACTTTGGAGTAAGGACTGCTGTGCTGCTACAAGGACTGCTACTTTGCTGGACTGCTGCTCTGGCAGAACTTCTTTTCTACCATGCTGCCCTGTGGCCCACTACCCTCTTCCCACTTAGGAAGAACTGGACTCTTGCTTGAACTGAGAGTGATCTCCAAGGTCATGCTGGCTTGCCTCCTGTTTTAAGACTCAAGGATATCATAGTCTTACCCCTTGCTCCTGTGCCTGCTCAATTGGAAGTGTATTCAGGTGCTTGCTCCAGGGCAACTGACACATCCTCTGCTGCATGAGGCAGAGTTGACACGTTGCCACTGTTGCAGGAACAGATCCGGCACATCCCACTTAGAACAAGTGCATTGCCTTTGGAACTACTGCATCACCATCGAGACGATCGACGCATCCCCTAGCCTATGTGGAGAAACCTGGCACATCACACTCGAAACCAACGCATCTCGGAAATGGCGCTTCATCTTCGGAACCAGTGCATCACCATCATTACGTGGAGAAAATCGATGCATCACGTCGATTGCGGGATCGACACCGACAATCGCTCGGCTGCACCCCGCATCTCGCTATTGAGACCAGTATCCAGTTCCATTTATTTAGCTGGCCTTGTGGCACTCCTGTATCCGGCCCATGGTCCCTCGTGGTCAGCCTGAACTCTTGACTTTGCCCCGGTCCAGCGTGACCTGCTAACCCCATAGGCACTTTTTGCTTCTAAGCGCTATATGTTCACTTTTAATCTTTAAGAATTAATATCTCAGCTTCTACTTTTTGGATTTTTGTCATTTATGTCTTGTTTTATTTATACAATCATTATCAGTTACTGTTTGAAGTGTTGCACAAATGCTTTAAACATTGGCTCTTAAGTTAAGCCTGCCTGCTCTGTGCCAAGCTACCAGAGGGTGAGCACAGGTTAATTTATGGTGTGTATCTGACTTACCCTGACTAGGATTGTGGTTCCTGCTTGGACAGGGTGCATACCTCTACCACCCAGAAACCCAGTTTCTAACAAGGAGCAACCCACATGAAAATGCAACTTACTAAAAATACAGCCATGGATGTTAGGGGTCGATGGGGTCCCAATATGTATATTTCATTGCTCCATGGTATTTAACTCATAGATTTTTGCTGTATTCAGCAGCTGATACATCAGGTAAAATGCCCAGATCCACTAATTTGCCACAAAGCTTATGATTCCTAATGAGTACCGTAATAGAAAACTGGGCTGAAGTTACTGGCCCTATTGAGAATTATGTGGGACTGGTAATCAGGACTAGGCTAATAGTATCATTCATGGCTCCATTTTTGCTGACTATCACAAACCTTCTCACGTGACGCGGAAGCTCCGGGAGGCGACCAACCTTTGTAATCAATTTGGGAAACCGTGGTAAATATCTGGTCACCAAATAAAATGTAGGAGCTCTAACAGCATATGGATGCACGTGTATATACCCCAAAAAAAGCCCAATGAGGCAGAGCGATACTCACCCCGTCTGTAATACCAACCCTAAGCCTGCTCGGGAAGGGTACTATTCTTCCCAGAAGTACCAGGGAGCTTGAACTCATGACCACATGACCCCCACATGTGACACTGAAGTCTCCCGAAGCCCCAGGAGGTTGCCAGCCCATATAAAAGGCCAGTCTCCTACCGCTCTCCGTACCAGCAGCAGAGAGAGGTTTCACACTGTAGGTGTGAATACACGGTGTAGATTTTGACGAAGTAAGTGATTGGTCAATTCTGGTGGGTGGGGGGGACAGATCCGCAGAGGGCCTGTTTGCATAGGACCCTGGATGGGTGGGGGCATTACAACTACATTAACTTTCCAATCGGCAGTAACGAACAAGGATAACGTGAATCGGGTGTGTGTGAGGCAATAACTAATAAGCATATGGTGAACCGGGAGTGCGCGAGTCTCTGCCCTTTTCCCACATGATCCTCACAAACAGAAGAGATCAAGCTGTACATACTTTGAGGATGTGATTGCTGGCTGGGTGATTTTTCTAGTGATGTGAATGAATGGCATGAACCATTTCCAGCCATGGATCATAGCGCCACAGACCAGGTATATGTTCAACATAAGCATTACATAATAGTAACATCTAACAGTTACAACTTTGGATGATGTGGGAATTTTTTCCAAACAATTCCCACTAAGGGTGCAGTCACTTAATTGCGGGAGACGATCTCCGCAACTCCCAAGGTGGGACCTTATAGCACCAGTTTGAGGTTTATTAAGAATAAGGTGTGCAAGAGCAACGAGTACAGGGGCAATTGCATTGATAAGGCCCATTCAGGAGCACAAGGTACAACATCTAACCTCTATTTGCTCCGGGCCCTCTACCTAGTAAATGAGAGGTTTGGTGCTGCGGAGGCAGACCTCCCCCCTATAATCTCAAATAGCTATGTAAGAAATAACATGCAGGGGTTAGACCCTGTAGGGAGATATCCCTGGCTATCAGGAATCCACTGCTGTTGGTCATAACAGATCAGTGTATCTACTAAGTAATTACCTTTTTATCTTGGTTTGACCAGTGTGTGACTACAAAGGACATCGTCCCCCTCTTTGACCAGGAAGCCGGTACCCCCTAAAGTCTAGGGTAAGAGTTGTTGGTTTCCATCAGATACTTGTAGGAAGTGATTATGGCATATCAAGAGTTTTTGAGTATTATTGCTAAGTACATAATACTGTGCACAGTGCATGCGCGTCATCTTTGCATGTGTTTGTTATCACAGGTGCTATGGGTGCAGTGTCACTTGGATGCCCACATCACTATAAATTTGAATGTTTTTGCCTAAGGAAGGTGGTATATAAAAATATTTCTCTTGTCTTAATAGGCTAAATTGACTATTGTTCCATATCAGGTAGGACTCCACTTGAGTGTATTAGTATTTTTTGTTCTTTTTTCTTTTTTTCATTTTATGACACTCAGGCACAGATTGGGAGCCTTGGCCATGAGGAATGCCCCAGACCCGCCCGGACTATCTAATGAGGGCAGAAACATGTTGGCCTAGCTATTGAGATGGTGTGAGTGATTGCTCCTCACTTACCATCCCACCGGTTTTTAACCTTACCTGTGATCCCCATTATATAATGGCTACCTGCTGGGGAACTGTAAGGTATTTTTAAATTCACAAATCTGTATCCTGCTCTTATCCAGTAGTCATTTATCTAAGAACTCCCTCCTGTGCCAAGTCCAACAGGAGGTCTAGTCTTCCCTGGTGGCACTGTCCTACTAGGTTGGGGAGAGGTTGCAGATGATGAAGCATGACTCAATTATGTGTGTGAGGCTTCCTCTTCCATTAGGATGACCTTCGCTCTAGCACAGAAATTCTGTGAGTATCCAATTTGGAAATTCATCTATCCTATTTTGAGGTGGGAATACAGCATCAGGTATTCGTCCTTGAGCTGCTGCACCTATTTGTGATAGTCATATTTTTTTAGGAGGTTGTGCAGTAGCGTAGCCCCTTCTCTCCCTTGTGTGTTATAGGTCTTTTTCTACTATAACTTTTATTATTCCTTATTAATACTTAATTATGTGTTGTCTACAATGCAGCTTGTGTGTTTAGGTTCTTGTTAAATCATCTGATGATGTTTTCAGAATAAGGACTTCAGCTAGTGCATGTAAAAGAAAGTGTGTTTTTATATTGATTGGGGCATAGTGCAGTATGTGGAGAGCTCAGAGTTAAGATGGTCCCACTTCACCCACTAAATGCTGCTTTCACTAATAAACCAGCTGATTAGGGGCCCGGTTTCTTGCTTGCCTGAGGGCCATTGGCACCCTTTCTAGCTACAGAGATTGATTGCGAGTCACACATATATTATTTAGATTGCTTTGCTTGGTTCGAGAACTTCTGACAACATGTATTGACAAGAAACTAGGTATATTCAATTCAGCCATTCTAATACCTATCTTGTGGTGATGACAATCAACAAAGTCCAAAGTTTAGTCCATGCGTGCTTTATTGGTTTTAATTGATAGGATACTTGAGAATTAAAAAAGAAAGCACAGGTAACTCAAATGACAAGAGACAATAATGTCATGTGCACAATTGTTATGTCTTTAAACCAAATGTTAATGTCCGAAGTCTTATTGTTGAACCACGGAACATGACAAGTAATTAGCTTTACTTGAAAACCATCAAGCTAGCAACTAGTAGATTATGCAATAAATCGTACAACATTTAATGTCTATAGCCTTCCTGGTTTTGTACATATTATCAGCTATCTAATATTTAATTTGGGCTCCATGGAAGCATGTCAGAACAATAATATATAAAATTCTATTTGTTGCGTGGTTATCTTTGCCTTCCAGGTCAGAACACCCATCCCAAACAAAGATCAGGAATTTTAATATTTGGAATACTCCTACAGAACTGCTGCGTATTGTGGTTGATCTGAAATCTTCCACAATAAACTAATCAACCAACATTATCTCAGTTTTTCATTTCTTTTTGGGATAACCAGATTTTTCTCATCCACTGCCACACAAAGACATGGCTATGTTCAGGTTGCTAGTATCCACAGCAATGTTACCACTAAGGAAGAACACAATCTGGCTGCCATAGTCCTATATTTGAGATCCAATGCTGATGTACACCAATATATCAAGTAGTGTTTTAATATTCATGTGAACAACATTGATGACCGTGGGGGAAAATACTGTATAGACTTTGTCCAGGGAGTACCACAGCTAACCCGGAAAGGGAGCCCAACTTTCTGTCACCCTCTTTATTCTGTCCTGGAACTCCTAGCTGGCCATGTTGAAAGAGTTAGACAGGTCAGTTAGGATTAACAGCCATTCCTGGTCATGGTCTGCCTCCAACAACGTTTGTCTTACATTTACTCCAAACTCCAGACTGATACTTGGCCAGTAGCCATTGGTTTCAACATTAAGGGGTAGATGTTGATTAATGACCTTTTCAGAAACATTTGCAAAAAGAGGGACTATGCAATTGGGTGAAAAAACATAAACTCAATGGGATTAATTTGGGGATTTTTCACCGAGGGCTTTATCTACTCAAGATACAACTAGAAACATGTTGCCTTATTTTTGAGGAGTTCACGGTGTTGCCAATAATGCCTAATAAGGATTGGGTGCATTCCTAAAGTTCGGAGAAAGGACAATGTGATCCACTGAGACTTGTACTATAAATAAAATAATAGAATGATTATTGTCTGTTTTTGTTTTTTAATGCTTTATGAAATAGAAGACCATAGAGTTTCTTGTATCTTCATAAAGTGAAAGTCTAGGTTCAACAAATACTGATTCCTATGAACAACAAGCATTGGAAAAGCCAAATGCTCTCACCCACAAGAGCTATTGTCAAAAAAAGAAATGCTGCCAGTATCAGTGCTTTTTTAAAATTTCCGATGGAAAAGAGGGCAGGGCGGGAGTCAACACAAAGGGATAGAGGGTGTGTGATGGGGACAACATAGACAGCAGAGGTTATAGGGAAAGAAGCTCTATGACGTGGCCGCAACATTGTACTTTTTGTTATTGCAGGGTGGGAGAGGGCGAGAAGCAACACAGACAATGGGGGGCGGGGCTGGAAGCAGACAGAAGCAGATGGACAACAGAGCAATGGAGGGAAGGACTGAGAGCAAACATATGGATGATTAAGGGTGGGAAGGAGGTGCTGAGGGACAAGCAGGCCAAAAGAGGGTGCAAGTCGAGAGGGTGGGGTAGGAAAACAGACAACAGAGGATGGGGCATGAAGACAGACAACTGATGGTGGGAGGGAGGGGCTCAGAGCAAGCAGACGGAGGAGGATAAGAGCATAAGGAAGATAGATGAAACACACACTGTCCTAGAGTGCTTAACCACAAAGAAAAAAGTAACACCTTAAAAACAGCAGTGGAAGGGCACAAGTAATGTATCCATGCCCAGGAGAGGGACAAACGCACGAAGAGGAAGGAAGCCTATGGCAGCTGCCCAATAAGAAGAAAGCAAATGAGTGACAATTAAGCTAACCAACACTAAGCAATTGTTGGCCTCTAAGCCAAGAGTTAGAAAATAAAAGTTTCAAAGAGACAGCGCATGCACTGTCCAAGCAAGACCTAAAATGAGAAGATACTATACGATAATCTCATCAGAATCCCTCTGAAAGCTTCAAGTTATGACAATTCGCTCCGTCAAAGCAGTGATCACAAATAGATTAATATTAAAGACTGCAGCAGTCTCCTCATCACTTGAATCGGTGTGAACTAATGAAAAGGTGTTCTTATTGGAATAATAGTTTTTTGATTTTTGCTCCTAACAAATTTTTTATAATGAAAATAGCTATGTTGTCTCATATATCTTGGGTCATCTTAACACTGAGATAAGAGACACCAGTAGCACAGAGGAAACCACAACAATCATGAAGACCATTCACTCCGTGGACCCGGTGGACGATGACCCAACCACGTCTTTGAAAAGGGAGCAATCCCTACCAGGGAAACCCCCAACCCCCTCCACAGCACCTCCATCACTACATCCACCTTCCTGAAACCAAGGGAATACACAGCTGCCAACATCCTCCTAAAGAAACCCTTGACCAACCTGACCAAACTCACCAATTACAGACCAATATATCTCTTTTCCAACACAGCCAAAGTCTTGCAAAAAGCTGTCAACAAGCGCCTCTCGACCACCTTGCCAAACACGAGCTTCTCTACACCACACTATCAGTATTTAGACCAACCACAGCAGGGAAACTGCCCTTAAAGTGGCAACGGATGACATCTGGATGACCCTCGACAGGGGGTAAAACCACAACCCTCATTCTTCTATACCTATCAGCAGCCTTAAACACGGTCTCCCATCCCACCCTAATCTGATGAGTCTGCAAAGCAGGCATCCAGTGACACACCCTTGAATGGATCTGCTCCTTCCTCTCCGGAAAATCTCAAACCGTCAACATGTCTCCCCTACTCCTCTGAAGCACAAGATCTTATTTGGGAAGTTCCACAGGGTTCTTGCTCAGCCCGAAGCTCTTCAACATCTACATGACTCCTCTGGCTGACGTCATAAGAGCTCATAACATAAACATACTCACTCATGCTGATGACACACAACTGATATTGTCTCTGTCAGACAAAACACCCAACACCAGGCACAAGTTCACCACATGCATGACAGAAGTGGCCACCTAGATGGAATCTAATTGCCTTAAACTGAACTTGAACAAGAATGAAATGGTGGTTTTTGGGACTCCACTTGGTGGCCACAGACCTTGGACCAACTCTCATGCCCTGCTCACAAGTGAGAAACCGCAGAATCATCGTAGACCACAAACTGGACATGACCACCTGAGTCAATGCAGTGGTCTTGTCCTGCTTCAACATCCTAAGGATGCTGAAGAAAATCTTCAAGTGGGTACCAGACAACCCCAGGAAAAGAATTACTGAAGCCCTCGCAACCAGCAGACTAGACTATGTGAACACCCTATACACAGGGATATCCGACCAACTCACAAAAAAACTGCAGGCCAGCCAAACCACAGCAGCCAGACTAGTCCTCAACCACCCAGACTGAGCGCACATCACAGTACACCTCAGGGAACTCCACTGGCTCCCAATACACTAGTGTGCACAATTCATACACTTCACATACACCTACAAAGCACTTCACAACACAGGCCCTGCCTACCTGAAGAGCTGCATTCACTTCCACCAACCTTCCAGACACCTCTGCTCTGCCAGTCTCTCACTAGCACACACCCTACGCGTACACAAATCCTAAAGCCTGGAACAACCTCCCACAACACATCAGAGCCTCCTCCTCTCTTCTTGGCTTTTGAAAGAAGCTGAAGACCCAGCTGTTAGAGAAAGCACTCCAGGGTTGACCACTCACACCTGCTGCAGAGCACCTGGATACACTCACAGGTGATTAACATGCTACAAAAACACACATAACATAATTGTGTACAAACATTTAATTCATACATTTTGTAAAGAACGTTGCATAGTCTTCATAGATTAAAAATAAACCTTGCACATTGTTATTCACTTATAATATCGTAAGTGGTCAACATTCTTCAATTAATTAGCAGGTTATTACTGATGCACATTCATCAAAATACACGTGTTGCTGATTTTCACAGTCAGATTTGGCAAGTTGGATACTACACTCAACTAGGAATAGGTAAAGGAGGTTGACAGAGCCAGGAGTGTGGGTAGTTCAGAAGGAGAGTGGAAAGAGTAGGACTTCAGTGCTTGATGAATTCAGCTTAAGGGAGCATACTATTGTGTAATGATGAATGACAGCATGAGAGTCTGATGTATGAGAATGCAGAGGAAAGAAAAGCATATTTGGGTGTTAGCTGGATGTAGCTAGCAAAAGAGCAAAATAGAGAACATAATGCCACCAAAGAAATTACCTATCATGCAAGGGTCCTTATGATGCCAAGGACAGTAGGCTGTTCAGTGTTGTCAAAATCTGCAGATAGATCAAGAAGTGTGAGGATGAGTGAGAGGTGGTTATGGTAGGCAAAGGTGATGAAGTTAACTACATGCTTGGGAGCTGTTGGCGTGGAAAGAAATGAATGAATGCCTAACTGGATGGTGCTCAGCACACTTTTAGAGCTAAGATAGAGAATGAGGCCTTTGAAGGCAAGGTGTTCAAGTATTTGTGGAGAAGTGGAAATTATATTTAGATAGGGAGGTACAGTGTGCTGTTATTTTTTTATTACTTGTGCAAATTGCTGTCACATACGAGGGAATGGTTGAAAAAGAGAATAGATGGAATAGTACTTGGGTGATTGGAGTTTTTTTCGTTCCAGGATTGAGAGTGCCAAATGGGTCAGACAAAGGTATTATTAGATTTAAGTATTCAGATATGTTCTGTGGGGGATGTAGCTGCAACGTCAACGAAAGTAGCGAAGTGTAGTTGGGTAGTAGACACATAGTAGACACACGAGCAGGAGCCAGAGATGTAAGTAGTGACGCAAGCATGTGTCTGATTGTGGGGATTTTTTAAGAGAAGTGGTTTGTAAAGCCAGAGGTAGAAAGGGGAGAGAAAACTGATATATTGTCAGGACTCGCCTTCTAATGCCAAAAGATTCCACAGGAGCAGATGCTGGTTCCCAAATCCCCCCTGCGTATGTTCGCACAGTTCTCATAAATGGCCTGCGCCAAACACCCACATGGGGGAAAGGGGAATGGGAGAGAAAGAGAGACTGCCTTCGAACCCAGGAATCCTGCCTGCACCTCCTTCACGAATCTTGAATAGAAAGGTGAGATGTTAGTGTAGGTTTGGTAGTACTGCAAGCAACCTGCATTCAAATAAATAATCGCTTAATATTATCGAACAACTTTACCAAACTATTTTAGAATATTCATCACTCATACATCCAATCACTCTGTGCAGCTGAATCCTATTGAAGGCTAGCCGCTCTCTGTGTAGAATGCGGAGTATAGTTCTTGATATACTCGTAAAACAGCTCTTTTTATATGGAGGAAATAATTCTAAAAGTTCAAGCAGCGCTCAAGGAATTCTTATTTCTTAAATAAGAAGCGAACTGTTCATGAACTTCTTGTTAGGGCTTTTCTTAGTTACAAGAGTTACATGCCAATTGTCATGATCTTTCCAGGAATTCAAGGACAAAGTCCGTAGACAGATAAAAAAACTTATTCAGCTCAATGGTATTTAAATCTTACTGTACTTTTCTCAGGAAGACGAGAGAGATATCTTCCAATCTCAGGAAACCATAGAAAACTGAATTGAGGCTCAAAAACGTAATGAGACACTAGTCTCCAATTAAGGGAGGATTTCCCTTGGTGTGCACACCGCTCGCCAGAAAGGGCAGAGCCCAAAAAACGAAAAACAAATTCTCCTCAAAGCAAGCGCGACACTGGAACGCTGCTCTCTCGCTCATAGGTTCAGTTGAAGTGCGCGGTTTGAAGGGAACATGCGCAGGAGGAAAACACCAAGTGCGAGGGCTATGCAGGAAGACTAGAGTGCTGACTCTGGTTCACATGGCAGCCGCCATTTTGCGGGATAGAAAATTCCGTACAAGGAGTCTGTGCAGTAGCCTTTGGAGGAACAACCTAGAATGCAAACGCTGGAACAACCAGCGGGGATACTGGGAAAAATGTAGCCTCCTCTGTCTGGGTGAGTAATTCAGAATGCTGGCTATTGATTTCCTGACATCTCTGTAGACAATGTGGGTGGGTGTGGTTGAAGTGAGGTGATGAGGTTTTGCGAAGTAGAAAAAGTTAGCATTTTCTGCTGCTGTAGGCCTTATGGACAGGATTTGTTTGCATGTGTGTAGTTTTTCCTTAGTCTTGTTCCTGCACCTTTTTACAATGGAATGTGCACATCATTGTGTTGGAGGAACATATCTCCAGTTTAATCCTATTTTTGAGACTTTTGGAGAGTGCGTGTACAGGCAAGAGTTATAGTTGGAAATGTATGTCGGAGGGTCAGATTGACTCGGTACATGATATTTCTTGTGTAAAGATGTGAGTTCATTCTATAATTGATCAAGGAAGCAGAGAGATTCGGTAGGATGTTATTTTAGTCAAGTGGGGGTAGCCATTGAGGAAGAAGTAGGGAAGATGGCATACCATATGTTAATGATGGCATCTTTGGAGGGAGAGAGGTCCACGATAAGTACAATGTGCCATCAGCGCTCGGTCTAATGGCTTGCGATGGTTATGATAGTGTTGTGTTGTAAAAGGGTTTCATAAAGTTGATTGCTGAGGGCCAGATTTAAGGAGAGTGATGAATATTATCCATTCAAGGATATTGCCAATGTTTTAAATGAAAAATTGTATTCCACTCTGCGGACCGTAGATAGTTAGACTGGTGGACTTAAAATGCACAATGATGAATTAAGTGGTATTTGAAAGAGGATGGTATAGTGATCAGAGTCAAGGTAGGGGCAGTGTTTAGTGATTTGTTGGCAAAAATCCCAAATCCTCAACTGTTGCACTGCTGCCTTGCGTTGGTGAATAAAGTGGTGTGGAGAATATGGAGAACTTGATGAGTGACATGTCTTTGGGATCCATCTAGGTTTGGCCGTACAATGCAGGTGGGGCAGTGAGAATCAAAATACTTGGTGAAGTAGAAAATCTTGATGCAGATTGATCAGGCACTCAAAAGAGATAAAGTGACAAAGTATTTGTGGGGGTAGGACTCTGTCTGCTCTGGTCTTTGAAAGTAAACATAGGAGGGTAGATGAGGTGGTCTGTGGTGTTGGTAGGCCTACAACTTTTGAGATGTGGCTGCGTGGTGATTACTGGTGTGCATAATTTGGAAACTTTTTATTGCAAAATGTGCATAAGTTTTTGCAAGATCACCTGTATTGCATGAAATAAATTTCACCAGTATCTCAAGTGACTTTTATACATATGTCGCTCAGAAAAATCACTCAAGATGCTCGTTCAGTGAGATAGTGTCTATTAGTGGGGCATTTTCTACTGAAACCGGTCTCCTGTAACCAAAACTAATAAAACATTTCACATTATGAAAAATGCCCAAATAATTGGCAAATTCTGGGATTGTTGCAAGATTACCCAGTCCTAGTTATATATGGTGTGTGTGTGTGTGTGTGTGTGTGTGTGTGTGTGTGTGTGTGTGTGTGTGTGTCAAAGAAACACTGAGTTTATGGATAGAATGAGGAAAAGGATGAACATGGCAGTAATGTGAGTGGTAACAATACATTGAGTGCATACTCTACGGTATACTTATATAAATACTGGGCTCAGTTGGAACTAGAGACTCCACTGCGGATAGAGGACATTTGATAGAGCTATAGGGAATATGTATGCTTAGGCGCCTGTTTGCTGTGCCCAGGTTGTGGCACAGAAGCCAATGAGGTTAAAGGTAATGTGGTAAAGATGTGCTATAATTTAGTGGAGTTGGAGGTGTATCACCATACAGAGTGAGGAGCACCATGAAACATCATGACACGTAACAGGAAAGAATGGCAAGGAATGTATAGAATGAAAATACAGCTACACATGTAATGCTTACTTTGCCATCACTTAGAAATGAAAGTCGTGATCATCTATATCATGGGTTAGTTGAGGTAAAGGAGGATGTGGTTTGAGGAGAGATTTTTTTTGTGGGCAATCAAAAAAAATGATGAATAGCCATTTTCATAAATCCAGTGTGTGAAAACTTTACGGCTGTGGATTGATGAGACTGCCAGTTGTGAAATAATTGTTCAAAAGTAGGCTTTCATGTTTTTGGTTTAGTGGGGTTAATAAAATAGGGTTTGAAGGAAGTGACTGTTTTAACAGAATATGAGACTGACCACTGTAGTTTTGATGCAGAGGCTAAAGGCTTGATAAAATAACAGAGCCATATTGTTGTAAGTGATGCAGTAAATGGTTAGTAAATAGTTTTAAAGAACTGTGGTGGACTTGGGTATTGGTGAGAACTGGAGAGGACTGCCAATTAATTAATGGAAGAATTGTCAATTGTTCAAGCAAGGAGAAAGCAAGCCAGCATGGTAGCTTAGGAGGCACTTGTATGGATACTGAGGTGGTATTTGGTAGTGCAAGTAGTCAAATCCTCATTAAAATAAAATTTGCAGTATGACTTGTACGATGGGTGAATTGTGCAATAATATGTAGGGTTGGTATTGGAGAGATTGGAGGGTAGTGGTAAGTTTTTATTAGCGAGCATAAAGATGGAAATCTTGGGGGAAGGTAGGAATATTGTGGAAGTTTAAGACCGGAGGCTAATGTGGTCAGGAACAGATTACATGCCTTGAGCTGTTTGTATATGAACGCTTTTCTCCACTGACAGGTGTGCAGGCATGATGATCATCTGATGCAGTAATAGTGAAAAAGTGCGAGCTGAGTTTGACTTATTGAAGGGTTAGGATGAAGAGAGGGAAGAAGGCATTTGTTCAAAGGTTTGGTAAAAGGGAGGTTGAGGTGATGGGAAAATCAGATGGGGTTAGATGGATTACATTTAGATAAGGATTCCATTAGGAAATTACACCTGGCGACAGGTAAGGAGGAGACTAATCTAACTGTGTGATAAACTAAACTGCAATGATGGCAGCAACTTTTAGCACATGCTTATTGTCATCCATGACCAATTTAAAGTTGCCAAGGAGAAGTATGGATAGTACTGCAGGTCAGTGTCTGGAGAGGTGGATTCACAGTTAACTAGGAAGTTCTCAAATGAAGTGGGAGGCAGTTGAAGCTGAGGGGAAGTAGTGAGTACAAGCGTGTTTATGATGCACTCAACTCTGCCCCTTCCTTGAAGATAAAGGACAACAATGAAACATCAATTGCTCAGTGTGGAAAAGCACTTCTATGGTGGAGTCATGTAATGGGTTCAGTGAAGTTGGGAAATCCAGTGCAGCATGGTGGGAGGCAAAGCCATTGGTTATGAAAGGGGTCTTATTACAAATGAACCTCTCAATCCATGGGCAGAACAAAACCGCCTGGGGAGGAGCTGCTAACTGGAAGGTATGTTTGGGATTTGGGGCGGGATGGTGGGACAAGTAGATCAGAATTGGATTGGTGATTTCATTGCCTGGTTGAAAGAGGATGAGATAATAGGTGGGAAATGGGGAGATGAGATGGGGGAAGATAAACTGAGAGCAACAATGGAGACTAAATGTGATGCATACACTCATGAATGGTGAATGGTTTGATTCCTCGCCACAGAGGGTACCTTCAAAATTATGGCTATTCAGTCACTTTTGACTGCTAAGTGGGCTCGGCTGGAATACCACAGTCTCTGGTCAGAACATCTTGTCAGAAACAGGATGGAACTACTAGAATTGTCTGGCATTATGTGGTTGTGCTGCTCTAAATGGCTCGCATCAGGGTTCACCCTCCTAATATCCACGTTGGGCACATTTCCCATTGTTTTGGAGCCAGCACAGATTCCATTGGGGTAATTTTTAGTCCTCATTCCTCACAAACAATCAGCCTGCAAGATACTTGCCCGCCCTGGAAAGCATTTTTGAAAACACTCTTTAGTTTTTCCATTTCAGTGGGATTTATTGAACTCTCAGATGCAAAACGCTGAACCATTTGTGAATACTATGACAGGAATCCCCATTTTGGTAAAATCGAGTTACTACTGCCACAATCCTTAACATGCAGAAACCTTTGGTGTGATCACATAAATACTGCCACTTTGGACCACACTCCCTTTGCACAAATAGTTATAGCAGCAATGCTTATTATTCATCACTCTACTCATTTGATGACATTTCTGTTTGTCTTTTGCATTTTTAGTTTAGAACTTTTACTGCTTTTAGCTGCATCACTGATTCTAGCCATCCCTCAGAACCACTGTGCTTTGACGTATCGCCTCATGAGGCTGCAAAGGATCACTAGTTTTAGGAGATGTAGCATATATAAGCTCCAACCTGCTAGTCCATATGGAAGATGATCTCACCCTGAAAGCTATAAACCAATCAGAAGCTTCAAATGAGATCATGCTTGTGACTCATGTGAGGTCACATGGACTGAGCAATAAATATAATGATGCTCCGCTTTCCTTTTAGGAGTAAAGGATTCTCAGCATGTCCCACATGAGAGAAAGGTTATGCCCATCTCTTATGAGGAGCGTAGTGAGGGAGAAGAGGAAACCGAATTATAGTTAGTTGAAGGGTATCGTGTATGACCGGGCTAGTGAGGGAGTTTGGAGTATTGGTTTGAGAAAGGTTAAGTGGTCTTAGTACTTCAGTGTGGCTATGACCTAGAACTTCACTATTATAATCTCAGTTTAGGTTTCTAGTGGTAGCATGGTAGGAATCATAGAACTCCTTCCTTCATGCTGGAGTCAGGTCTGGCTTGTTGGTGGCATTATGGCAAGCGATGAGTGAACAACATGAGGTGCATCCTCTCAAAATTCTTCTTGTTAACTTACTTAGAGTATGAATAGCCATTACAACTGCATGAGTGTGATGCTGGGGACTATTCTCCTCTCTTTGTCACAGCTTGGTATATCAGTGGTTCTCTGGTAAGCACAAGTAGTGGGACACCTTTGCTGCAACAGTTTCAGTGTTCTCTGCTGATGGTCTGGATGATGGAGGTGGTGGATCTGAACAAGTTTTGAGAGTGATGATCAGGTTGCCCTACAAAGTCTTGCTCCTCCGTCATGTTGTAAATTGCATTATGGAATCTGCAATGCTTTTCATAGGAGCGATGCTCGCAAAATGAGCTCTGGTGTAACAGTAGCCCACACAGCGCCTGCAGTGTGGGGGGGCCCGAGCTCCAGGTGGCAGGCCCCTGGCCTGAGAGCTCCTGACCGGGTCCGAAGCGTGGGGGGCCCCCTCCATGTACATTGCAGTTTCGTTACACCACTGACAATGAGACCATAAAAGTTGCCTGGTCAGAACTTTAGAATTTTAGGTACTGTGGGTTATAACTCGCAGGTCATCATTATATTTAATTTTCAAACATGGCTTCTTTTCAGATATTGAGTAAACTGAAAACCTAGAGGGCCTGATTAACTTCTTACCTTCTTTGGTGATAATCTATGAACTCCTGAAGTAGTTGTCATCCAGTCACTACCAGCCCTGAAGTATTTGGTTTACTTTATATTGGAAGGGACACAGTGCTGACAAGACCTTCTTTTTTTTTTTTATGTGGTTATCCAAGGTAAATATGTTAACATTAAACTCACTCTGCCACTAGAGATATCACATTGTCTTAATACCTTTTGAAATGTTTCTTTTAGAGCCCATATAGATTTTATTCAAACATGGTGATTATATATTTGCTCGTTTTTTGGTCGCCGCCTACCAGACCGCTAAAGACAACTTGGTGACATTCAGAAAGCTGATCTGGGAATGCATTCCACTCTTTGATTACCATAGACTTTGTGGATTGTAACTCACATCTTCTGGCTTTCAATTTGCTGGCTTTATTTGCTTTAGGCTGTCCAGCTTGAGTTTGTCCCTCCCGTTGCCCAAACTTTGTTTACTGTATTCTTCCACAAACTCCCTTTCTGTAAACAGGCCTTTAAATCTTGTTCTTATCTTGTCACATTTGCTGTGCATTCGAAGACGGAGGTAAAATGTCACGCTCACTCTTCCCAGGGAGCTTGGTGTTTACTTTTCTTTTTCTTACTTCAAAGTGAGAGAATTTATGTGACAATCCGAGGAGAGGATGTAGGATTTTTTTTTTAGCGCACACAAAAAAAAGAATGGTGCTGATGTTCCAGAATACATCCAAATTAGTACAAATGAAGCACATTTGTTTAGTAATTCTGAAATGTGGTGGAAATAAATATTTGAATACGATCAAAGCACATCAATACCCTAGGTGATGACCTTTGCACACATTAACATTTGTGTGCAGTAAAACCGTTTTTCTGTGCAAACGTAATGGTCATTTCAATTGAAAATGTGTTGTCTGTAATGGCAGTGCACTAGCACACCATGCACTTTACTTCACTCCATCCCCTTCCACTCCATGCCATGCCACTACATTCTACAACACTTCACTCTACGCCTCTCCACTCCACACCACTTACCCCATTCCAATCTACCCCACTCCATCCAATCCCACTCCACTCCAATGTGCCACAATCTACCCCACTCCACTATAATCTACCTCAATCTACTCCACTCCAATCTACCCCACTCCACCCAATCTACTCCACTCCAGTTTATCCCATCCCACTCCACCCAACCCCAAGTCTCCCCCAGCCCACTCCAATCTACCCCACTCCAATCTACCCCACTCCAATCTACCCCACTCCAATCTACCCCACTCCAATCTACCCCACTCCAATCTACCCCACTCCAATCTACCCCACTCCAATCTACCCCACTCCAATCTACCCCACTCCAATCTACCCCACTCCAATCTACCCCACACCAATCTACCCCACACCAATCTACCCCACACCAATCTACCCCACACCAATCTACCCCACACCAATCTACCCCACACCAATCTACCCCACACCAATCTACCCCACACCAATCTACCCCACACCAATCTACCCCACACCAATCTACCCCACTGTAACCCAATCTACCCCAGTATACTCCACTCTACCCCAAACAACTCCACTAGGATCCAATCTACCCCACACTCCACTCTACCCCACACTCCACTCTACCCCACACTCCACTCTACCCCACACTCCACTCTACCCCACTCCACTCTACTCCACTCTACCCCACTCCACTCTACCCCACTCCACTCTACCCCACTCTACCCCACTCCACTCCACTCTACCCCACTCCACTCTACCCCACTCCACTCTACCCCACTCCACTCTACCCCACTCCACTCTACCCCACTCCACTCTACCCCACTCTACTCTACCCCACTCTACTCTACCCCACTCCACTCTACCCTCACTCCACTCCCTACCCCACTCCACTCTACCCCACTCCACTCTACCCACTCCACTCTACCCCACTCCACTCTACCCCACTCCACTCTACCCCACTCTACTCTACCCCACTCTACTCTACCCCACTCTACTCTACCCCACTCTACTCTACCCCACTCTACTCTACCCCACTCTACTCTACCCCACTCTACTCCACTCCACTCTACTCAACCCCACCCCATGCCAATCTACCCCACTCCACCCAAATCTACCGTACTCCACTCAAATCTACCCCACTCTGCTCCAATCTACCAAAGTCTACCCCACTCTAATCCACTCCACTCCAATCTACCCCAGTCCATCCCACTCCACTCCAATCTACCTGACTCCACTCAAATCTACCCTACTCCACTCCAATATACCCCAGTCCAATTTACCCCACTACACTCCAATTTGCTCCACTTTGCTCGAATCTCCACTGCAATCTATCCAACCCCTCCCCACTCGGATCTACCCCACTCAAATCTACCCCACTCCACTCTAATCTAACCAACTCTACCCAACTCAAACCTAACCCACCCCACCCCAAATCACCCCACTCCATCTCACAGCATTCTACTCCACTCCATTCTACTCCACTCCAACACACTCCACTCCAATCTACCTCACTCCACTCAACTCCACTCTACCCCACTCCAGTCTCCTCCAGTCTACCCCACGCCATTCCAATCTACTATAATCGACCCAATGTACCCCACTCCACTCCAATCTACTCCACTACTCTACACTCCAATCTACCCCACTACATTCTTTCCTAATCTATCTCACTCCAATCTATCCAACTCCACCCCACGCCACCCTACCCCACTCCACCATACCCACTGCAATCCACCTCCCCTTCTCTACCCCAATCTACCACACTGTATTCCACTGTACCCCACTCAACTTCACTCCAATCTACAGCATGCCACCCAAATTTACCCCACTCCATCCCACTCTAATCTACCCCATCTAATCCGCCCCACTCCAATTAACCCCACTGCAATGTACCCCAATCTACTCCACTCCAATGTACTCCTCTCCACTCTACCCCACCCTAACTAAATCTACCCCACCCCATCCCTATATACCACACACCACTCTATCCAACTCAACTTCAATCTACTCCTTTCCAATCTACCCCACTCCTGTCTCACTCCAGTCTACCCCACTCTGCTCCAATCTACCCCACTTCACTCCAATCTACTGTACGATAATCCATCAAATCTATCCCATTCAATACACCCCACACCACCCACTTCACCCTAATCTACTCCACTTCAATCTACTCCTCTCCATTCCAATATACCCCACTTCACTCCAATCTACCCCAATCCACTGCACTCCACTCCAATCTACCCCACTCCAATCTACCCCACTCCAATCTACCCCACTCCACCCCAATCTGCCCTTATTTAATCTACCCAACTCCAATCTTCCACACTAATCTACCCAACTTGCCCACTCCAATCTGCCCCAATCCATTCCACCACTCCATTCTACCCCAATCTACCCCACTCCAATCTACCCCACCCCACTCCATGCCACTAACGTTTAGCCATGCTGATCAGCAGCCACTCTGGTGTACATAATAGCTAAAACACATTGCCAAAGCCAATAGCTCTGGCATAGGTGAGAACTATTGGCTCTGCCAATAGTTGTTTATTCTTACCAAAATGTACTATTTCTAAGAAAGGAACACTTGCAAATAAACAACTCATTCTTATATCTCCAACATTTGTTTTGCAAAGCAAGAGTTCATCCATTTATAAAACTGGCTTTTCTTTATAAACATGGGAAATGAGAATAGATGAATGAAATATCCTGGTTTTAAAGGATGGCATTTTTAAATGCTTTGTAATCTTTAATAACATGAAGTTCATTTTTTCCTGAGCAATATTATAAAAATGACAATTTCTGTACTGCACACCATAAACTAAATTGTTTCTTGACACTTGGGACTAAGTGAAATTTGTTTATTTCATTTTATCAACCATGGAAGAATGACAAGCTGAGTGTATCCACTAGGTTTCAAACCTCTTAGTCTTATGTTACACACAGATGTCAGCTTGACCTTCCTAGCTTTTTGAGCTAAACTTTGGTTTGATAGGTAATAAGTGAACTTTCTTCCTCGTTATACAAATGTCATTTAAAACTGAAATGACCATGAAATATTTTCAGCTTACCCAGTAATTTAAGTCCTAAAATGGAGTTATGAACTCAACCACTTTATCCATTGTTTGTGATGCATCCCATTTTTAAGTAGTAAAAATAACTTGAAAAGTTACTATCACCCCCTAGAATGAGGTGTTGTCAATCTCGTATTGGTCAAATTAAAAAGAAATTATGACTTACATCAAATGGAACTTCATACAAAATAATAAAAAAAATCTTTATCTGTGTGAGGAATATTAACCCAGGAATAAAGAGAATGTAAAATTCTTAGATTTCAGTTGTGGGAAGCCGGGCATGTAGAAATTGAACAACTACCTGGTCATGACATAGAAGGAAGAAGTAAGATTACAGAACGCACACTGTCATTAACTACAGTAATATTGTGATAATAGCAACATGGCCTGTACTGTGATTTTAGAATTTGATGTGACTTCTGCAGTGTAGTAATAAATGTGTGAATGCAGAATTATTAGACTGCTTGTTGTAAATGACATCTTTTATTGGACCGCATTTAATTTCTGTGGAATTAAATAAATGCAACAGTTTTTGATTCTGTAATAAGATGTTTTTCACCATTGTGAGAGTGGGAAGGATGCCAAGACTTCTAAGCGTGGGAAGACATGAGTGGTTCATGATCCTCCTCCTATCGATAAATTTTTTAACTTCTCCTGATCTAGCTTCTCATTGGCCAACACTAACGCTCATCATGCAAAACTTGGTTGCAGCTCGCTCCCAAGTCTGCTTTATGCTGAGGTTGTCCTGTTAATGAGCAATACGAAGATTGGATTACAGCATTTTAAGTACACCCTTTATTGCTACTCCCTCTTAAACAAGCTAAATGTAAACCTTCACAAAGCTAAAGGCATGAATCTGGGGACAAATTAAAAAAGCATGGAAATTGGGAACACCATGCCAGGAAAGTGCAAAGAAAAGCCGATTACAAATACTTTGGTCTGTTAATCCAATGACCGAGGCTCGTTTTTACTCCATAAATGACATGAAAAATAAAGCCTCGTCCCTCCTTTCCATGTTCTGCTCACTCAACAAGCAAATACCTGGTCCCAAGTTGGCCCCAATACTTAAAGTCATCCAGGCAAAATTACTCCCTTCACTTGCCTAAGGTTAGGAAGCCCTGAGGGGGAGAGAGGCAAAACTGCTTGACAATTTCGATTTTTCACAGCCTGGTGGGCAGAAAATCTGGATTTTTTTAAAGACACGGAGGCTAAGATTATGCAAATCGTCTTTATTGCCATAGCTCAGCAGTAACAATGAAGAGAATATAGAACTTCAAACAACATGCTAATACAGTATTTAGTCCATGAGCACGCAGCCATCTTCCTTCTTTGCCAAGTGCTGCGAACAAGAAATAAACTCAGTGAAACATAACTTCAATTTTGACGTAGAACCAATCACTCCTTTCATTAACAATCCATAGCCGTCTTATTCTGGAATAAAATGAAGACGCAATAGGTCAAAATGTAAAACCCCTATGGAGGGTTAGTAAGTGGAGGGATAATCTTAGCCTCCGTGTCTTTAATAAAATCCAGATTTTCTGCCCACCAGGCTGTGAAAAATCTAAATTTTATGGCATGACACGGAGGCCAACATTATGCAAGTTTAAAGTGAACTAAGTACGTTGTCAATCACGTTATTGATTGGTCTAAAGTAACATTTTTTAAACATACTCTCGTTTGACCAGTCAGCGGCTCTAAGAATATCTTGGAGCCCTCCACCTCACATAAATGCTTTAGAAGCTGATGCGCCTCTGAGAGAGTGTGCACCGAAAATAGAGACATCAACACCACTCTCACTCATCACTTCTTTGACCCATCTTGCGAGCGTGGGAGATGAAACTGCTTTATGAGGGGATCTGTGAGAGATCAGCAGTTGAGTTCCAACTCCTCTCAGACTTACAGTTCTCTTTTCATACTCTTTTAGACATTTGACAACACATAGACTTTCATTCAGAGGAAAGACAGGGTAGAGGACAGAGGTTGACGTAGTTTTTGTCCTTTTCTTAAGATAAAAGCAAACTCCCTCAGATTGGTAAGCCCTGCTAGTAACATCTAATGCCTTAACATCTGAGGTTCATCTGAAAGAAACCAAGCAAAGTAACACAGTAAGCTTATATTAAATACCCTTAAGAGAGAGGTTAACATTATCTCCCCAAGAAGATATAAGTTGTAAAATGTTTCTTGCGTCCCATAATGCCATATATTTTGGAGTTGGAGGGTTAAGAACCCGCATGCTTCTCATAATTTTCTTTGTTAGAAGGTTTTGTCCCACCGAGACACCATCAACCAAGGAATGACCCGCAGCTATTGCTGATCTATAGACATTAACTATTCTGTAACTTAGGCCAGAAGCAAACCGTTCCGTTAGGAAGTTTGCTACGCGAACTAAATCAGTTGAGACAGGATCATAGTGTTGTTGAAGACACCAGCGAACTCATTTGTTCCATGCCAGTCGATATGCCTTCCTTGTTCCAGATGCCCAAGACTCAGATATGAGTTGGAAAGCATCCTGCAAAAGCCCTGGGATTTGCCATTGTCGCCTGAAATCTTCCAGGCCGTCGGAACCATTAGCCCTTGGTCTATGAGAGGGTGTGATTCGCCCTCTGGACACAGGAGTACTTGCCTGAAAGGTGGTATTAGAAGTGGAAAGTCCATGGTCATCTCCAAGATGACTGGAAACCATGCCTGAGATCTACAAAGAGGGGTTATCACTACCATGCTCTGCATGTACCGACGAGCGTGTAAGAGAAGACGTGGAAGCATTGCAAAAGGTGGGAAGGCATATGGCTTTAAGCCCTGCCAATCCTGGAGGAAGGCATCCACCCCTGCTGCTTGAGGATCCGGCTTCCAGCTGAAGAAGTTCTTCATCTGTGTGTTCAGCCTGTCCGCGAAAAGATCTGTCCCGAAGGGACCCCATTTGTCTTGGATTGCAATGAATATTCCTCTGTCTAGCTTCCAGTTGCTGGAATCCTTGAAATTCCTTGAGAACCAGTCCGCTACACCATTGTTCAAACCAGGAATGTGCTC
Source organism: Calotriton arnoldi (assembly GCA_963921515.1). NCBI lineage: Eukaryota > Metazoa > Chordata > Amphibia > Caudata > Salamandridae > Calotriton > Calotriton arnoldi. Next base: position 835,887 of record CAWUFW010002824.1, on the reverse strand, counting down.
TGCTGTAACGGAGTGTCCCTTGTTCAAGCAATAGTTCCAGAATCCTTTTGCTATCTCCTTAAGACTCTTTGAGTGTGGTCCCCCTATCTTGTTGACGTATTTCACTGCAGAGACATTGTCCATGCACAGCATTATACAACATTTAATTGAATTCTGGGTGAAGCTTCGAACCGCAAAAGAACCCGCTACTAGTGCCAAGCAGTTGATATGTAGTTCCTTCTCGTGTTGTGTCCAACGACCCCCTGTTGATGAGTCGCCACATGTGGCACCCCATCCTTCTAGACTCGCATCTGATTCTATTATCAACTCTGGCGCTTCCCCAAAGATGGCTCTGCCATTCCAAGCTTCCGCATTCTTTAGCCACCATGACAGTTCTTTCCTCGAGTCTTGGTCTAAGCATGTCATTTGTGAGTAAGATAGTGTTGATCTGAGAGCTTTCGCTTTGTCTCTGAAGGGCCCTGTAATGTAGAGGGCCCGGGAAAATTGCCTGGATGGTTGAGGAAAGGAGACCCAGGATCCTGGCCAAGAGCCTCAAGGGAAAGATTTCCATTGATAGCATCCTTCTGAGCTCTTTCCGAAGTTTCTTGATCTTTTCCCTTGGTAGTTTCAGTTCTGCAGTCACTGTGTTGACCATGAAACCCAGAAACTGAGTTTCTTAGCTTGGCATTATACATGACTTTTTTGCATTTATTACAAAGCCTAAGTGTTCCAGTAGTTGGATAGTAAGATCTGTATGACGAGATACCGTCGTTTTGGACTGACCCATAATAAGGATATCGTCCAGATATATTATAAACCTTACGCCCCTTTCCCTTAGCCATGCTACTACCGGACGCAAGACCTTGGTGAAGCACCATGGGGCTGAAGATAGACCGAAGGGGAGGGTGCAAAACTCCCAAAGTTTTCCCTCTCATGAGAATTGGAGGAATTTCCTGTGTGGGGGCCAAATCGGGATGGTCAAGTACGCATCCTTTAAGTCTAGACGTGTTAACCAGTCTCCCTTTCTCAAGACGTCCCTTAGGAGGTGTATCCCTTCCATTTTGAAGTGGTGGTACGTTACCCATTCGTTTAGCCCCTCTAAGCTTATGACAGATCTCTGTCTCTTGTCTTTCTTTTCTACTAGGAATATATTGCTGACAAAACCTGTTTGCGAGCTCTCTTTTATAGCCCCTTTGGCCAACAGATCCCTTACTTCTTGTGATACTACTTTTCTCTGTTCTTGAGAGAAGGTTATCTCTCGAGGTCTCTTTAATTGAATGGGGACATCCGTGAAATCTATTTTGTAACCCTTGACTGTATCTAGAACCCATGGGTCTTGTGTTATCATTGTCCAATTCCCAGAGAAAAAGGTTAGTCTCCCTCCCACTTTTATAGGGGTCCATGAAGGGTCTTTCGAGGTTCCTAGCTGTGGAGAATCCTCTGTTTCTTCTCGAGCCTTGGAATGGTCTTCTGCGGTTCCTCTGTCTTTGTGGGAAGAACGATTGGCTTCCATAAAAAGATGATGGCTGGAACTTGGATCCACATCCCAGAAAGGGTCTTGAGCTTGATTGCCCACGGCCGGGGAACCGACCCCTCATTGGCCCGGCCCTTCCAAAAATTCTGTCCTGAAACAAGACTTTTTTAATGTCACGCTGCGATTTCTGAATCGAGCTAAAGGCCCCGACATATTTAGCCATGTCGCAAATGAATTCTTCTCCAAAGAGGAGCCCCTGTGAAGTGGGTCCTCCTTCCTTATTTGCCAGCTCTATTAGCTTTGGGTCTATTTTGAGGAGAACCCCCTTTCTGCATTTGTTAGAGATGGCAGTATTAGCATTGCCAAGGAGGCAGATGGTCTGTTGGACCCACTCACATAGTTCTTTAGGGTCTATAGGTGTTCCATCAATGTAGGCATTTTCAGCTAACTCAAAAATTGTCTATCCCCTTCCTAGGGTCTTTTGCACCTTTGCCTATGAAAGCAACGACCTTAGGGTCAAGCTCAGGGGTCATAGCAATTATATCTGGAAGGGATGGGCGTGGGCACTCAGACCTCAATCTTTATCTGAATTCCTTAGGAATCTCCCTTCTGAGCCAGAAACTAATGTAGTCTGCTACATGTTGGGAAGGGAGCCATTCTGGAGATAGGGGGTGTTTGATTAAAGGGGGATCAAACATATCCTCCCCGAATGGATCAATAATGCCCATTTTTGAGCCTGAGGCCTTGCTTGCCTCTTCCGAGCTTCCCAAAGTTTTATCCCCCAGCTCGTCAATGTCCCTGTCAAACTCTGAGGAGCAGGAGAAATCTCTGCCTCCTGCGGTTCGTCGCTTTCAAGGTTTATAGGGAGCTCAGGGCCTGTTCGTTGCCCTCCTGTGATGCCAAGGCATCGTTCTTATCACTGCCTGAGAAGCGTGAATGTGCTGCTTTCCCTGTTTTCCTTGTCTTTTTTGCAGCTTTAACAGGGTGCTCTGGTGCAGCTCTTTTCTTTGGTGCCTTTACTGCCCCTTCTTTTGCGTGAGTGGTAGGTGTGGTACCGGTAGAGGGTCATGCCCTTGACAGTGTTTCAATTTTTTTATTAATGGACTCATCAAGTGAGTCCATGACTTTGTCAAGGGCCTTAGTAACCATTGACACAATCTTACCCTCCAGGCTTAGATGAGGGTTGATAGACCTAATGGGGAAATATATTGTCTCAGATTTATATTCCCCTTTCTCTTTTTTTTTTTATGTATACCTTAACTAGCTTTGAATGAGGTCAGTAGCAGTTTCTGCCTTTTTTTTTTTTTTTTTGTTCTCTAATCTGTTATAAAAAACTATTTTGGTTAAATGTGGGTTAAAAGCCTCAGAGGGTTAATGTGGGACAGGGGAGGGATCGAGCGTTATCCAAAAATTTTATTTTCCCTTTAAGGATACAAGCGAGGGTGTGTCCCGTAGTAAATTTCTCCTCGACGAAGGGAAGAAACCATATGAACAGCAGCAACTGTCAAAGTGTTGCCTGCTGTTACTGTGGCACGTCTTTTGCGTGCGTGGTTGCTCCTAACGGCCTTTCCTCTATGCCTCCATTTCTCCCCTCCGCGGTACGCCAGAAAAGGCTGTACCACGGTGGGGGCAGACGGGCTGAGCTTTTTTGCGGGCGTCCCCAAGCAAAGAGGGGAGCCTGCCTAGTGAGGCCGGAGTTGGGGTGACGGCACGGGAGCTCCCATGCGAAGAGCGGAGTTGTACGGAAGGCGCCGCAGCTCCGAGGCAGTGCGGTCACCTAAGCCCGTATGCCTGTCTCGCACTTAAAGCGCTGGCAGGCAACGGCGTACCTGTATTTAAACTTCGCAAGCAACCTTAGGTAAGCGTTATCTTTAAATGTACATTCCCATCGTGTGGGTGTGATGGAAAAACAGCACCGGGAGCAAGGGCACTATCGAGGCATGACCGGGGGCTCCAGTAGAGACCGGAGTCAAAAGTTATGATCGATAGAAATAAGAATAGAGAGAGAAAGGTGCTCTCAAGCAAGAAATAACTGTAAATAATCGCATGGTTGGGTTAATAGGACCAAGCCATGCGATATACATATATAAATAAACATTTCCAAGAGATCATACAAGTACAATAAGCACGAAAGAAATGATGGTACTTATCTTGTGAGCAGCAGCAACAAAGAAGGAAGATGGCTGTGGGCTCATGGACTATATACTGTATTAGAATGTTGTTTGAAGTTCTATATTCTCTTCATTGTTCGTGCTGAGCTGTGGCAATAAAGGAGATTTGCATAATGTTGGCCTCTGTGTCATGCCATAAAATCTAACTACAATGGTATACAAGAGGGCATTACTTCTACCACTACACTCCTCACCAGTCAAACTTCGATTAGAATTTGGTCTACTTAAGCAATCGATCACTCGTAAAGTGGTGTTCTTGAAATTGACAATGCCATGCTAGACCACTTGATCTGGCATGAAATTGAGACTTTACGAGAGAACATGCCTGCAAAACATTATCTACATTTGTCTCTAACTGAACTGAAGGCAGAAGAGCTATGGAATGCCACTGTCACCTATGGCTCTTTCAAAAAACTGCCTTCCAGAAACATCTGTTCTTTGTCACTGCTGGAAGACGAGCAGGAATTGTCAAACCGTGCCCACACTTGGACATTAATTAACAGCTATCCGGTCCTCTCCAGTCAAGTTTATCTCGAAATTCATCTAGGAAAAGCTATAAAGTATCAACTTTTGTTATACCATCTGTGAGGAATTCCAACCTTGGACCTAATGCCCAAGTGGTGCAAACCCAACGACTTGCAGCATTGTAGACTCTTTGGTTACTCCAAGGAATCCATATAGCACATTCTATGTGCATGTCCTGGCATCAGTGAGATGAGCTTGGTTAAAACAATTGTTCACTCGGGTGGGGATCTGCACATGCAGACACGTAGTAGTGGCTTCAATTCAAGTCGCTATCATTTGCTTGAGTGCTCGCTTTGTAAATTTCCGGAATATTGCAGAAAAAACTCTGGCAAAGTCTGCAGCAAATTAATAATTTTGTGGCGTACACTGTATTTTAAATTGCATGCTTATGAAAAAATAATAATTTGGTGTTTTATGCAATGCTTTTAATTTACTAGCATAAATACAATTTGAATTCTCCTTGGACTTCTCAGGAAGCATTCTTTGGCTACTGATATCCTTGCATAATTCTTCATGTTTGAAATTCATACGAGATTTACAGCCACCATAATATTAAAAGCCAAACGATTGAACTGCTATCCAGAACAAATAAATAGACATTAAGGGTTACAACAACTCATCAATCTACCATTGTGTATTTATTGATCAGTGACAAAATAAAAGTAAGTGTCCAAAAGTAATCATTATTTTCTTCTACCCACAGCGCCAGAGTGCTATGCCAGTGGGCATCAGATTCTTCAAAACTCATACAGAAGCATTGGCTTTGACTCCTCGAGAATCCAACAGTCATCCATTCAAGATCTGATATGCGACCATTCTCTGACACCAGGGTGGTACCGCTTTGTCATCTTTGATAAACCAGCAGAGATGCCAACCAAGTGCGTGGAGGTATTGGTGCACCTCATCTTGCATATGCAAAAAAAGTGTTTCCTCTAAGAATATTGCCCTCTTGTTTCCCAATTCATTAAGCCCAAGAAGGAGAAGTATAATAGTGCTCACATATCATTAATCCTATATTGAAGGTAAATTTATGTTTTTCACATGATCCACAAAAAATCCCTCAAGTACTTCTGGAAGACTGACTGTCTTAACAAGGCATAGGTATTTACTTGAATAACTTGTGGTTCAATGTGTATAATATCCACTACAGGGAAAACTCTACATATTTTAAAATAATACAAATCTGTATTTCGGCATTCAAGTTAATTTTTTTTTGTTTTTTCAAGGATAATGTTTTATTCTGTGAAGGATCCACTTCTCCTACAGTCACATTAAATATGGGACGTATAATTCACATTTGCACAAAGGAAGTACAATAAAAGTATAATTAAAATTGGGTTGTGAAAAATTCTGCAAATTTGTGGGGAAATCGTGAATCTTCCACTGATGGTTTCCCTATAAGTGAAGAATCCTCCTGTGGAATTACCTCTGCCATGAAGTAGTATGGTGGAGGAAATTGTGTATGTCGAGTAGGGCATCCTTCATCTGACAATTTAGTACTTTCTGAATAAATTCAAGGATGTTCCGAAACCACTAGCATTAAATTGGCAAACATTTCCAGGACAGGAAATGATCAACGAGAATTATGTAACATCCACAAATCTGTGGTCACTTATTTTTGTAGGTAGAATATTTTGGGATTGGCTGCAAACCCATACATGTTCAAAAGTGCCATTTGCAGGGGGACAATTAAGCCTATCTTCATTTTTTGAATCCGGATTGGATTGTTGTCCTTCCAAATTTATTTTAGTTGGGAGAATAACTGCACTTTGGGACTCAAATAGCTTTGTGAATCTGACCAGGGCCGGACTGGCTACCGGGCGTTTTGTTGTGCTGCCGAGCTGGGGGCTGATTTTGTTGATGGGGACCTGCGTGTGCTTCAAAACTTTCGTTTTGCTTTGTTTATTTCGAAGGTCACGCAGGTCCCCATCAATGAAATCTGCCCCCACCGCAGTGAAATCAGCCCCCAGCTCGGCAGCACACCAAAACGCCCGGTAGCCAGTCCGGCCCTGAATCTGACCTTTAGAGGTCAGGCGTAATAACCAAAGGTATTGTCCACAAAGTTAGAAATGTGCAAAATGCAATCTTCAGGCATCTATCAAAGTATGTGCTAAAATGTTGCAATTGTTGGGGATGGGCAGCGTTCTTGATGATGTTTAATGTGAATCACAACCGTAATTAATTTGAACAATGTTTAAGATTCATTTATTTGGTTCATTCAATAAGCATTAATTTTCAGTGATGTCAATGTTTACTTCTAAAAATGCTTCTTAAAATGTGTACTGTCTCTACAAAATATTAACAAAGTCTGAGAGACCTGGGAAAATTCTCAGGGGAATTCTACTTACATTTGTACTGTTACTATAACATTAATTGTCCTATGTTTCGGTGCATGATGGCTTTAATTATTATTTCTTTATAAAATGGGGGATGTAGTTTTTTCCGATCATCAGTGCTCCACACTTGTCATTTGGCTGCATGCCTTCTTTTGTAGTTCAGCTTAACCATTCCAAGTCTATGCACATTAAAGGTCCCTCTTTGCAACGGTGAGCAGGACATTTACACCATCATATTTTTCACAAAACGGCTCTACAAGTTGTAGCACACTGGAGCTTAACCTGAGCACGACTCAAAGTGTAACATCAGTGGAGAATAAGGTGTAAAAATGGATGTACACTGGTTTTCCAGTTTGTGTTCATTATGCGATTAGGACAAATTGTGCTCATTCAAAAAATCACACAAAAACGGGGTGGTAGAAGAAATACCATGTGCAAATATCGATTTGAACTTAATGCATTGCATGAATGCAACAGCAATAATCGGGCAGAAAAAAATGACCGAATTCCACATGACATTGTACTGGGGACATGGTTGTGCCCAGGATTACCACGGTATTTGGAAGTCAGCTGCATGTGTATTAACAGTAATGATGTAGAATTAGAAAGGAAGAGTAAATAGGAGTAGCAAAGGACAAGTGTGCTGATGGTGAAGATAACATTTAATAAGGTTCTCAACTTGTAAGCATCTCAAGTCGCTGGGTGTGCTGAACTTTGCATCTTTATGTGGGTGAGATGTGCAGATTTCTAGGTTTGCAAATGGATTTTTTTCGTTGATTTATTGAGACAGGGATGTGCACGGGGGAGGCGCACTACATCTTTAGCACCCAACGACCTAAATGGAGTATCTTTTCCGTTCAAAAGTATCCAATATAATGAAAGCTCCTTAAAATATTGGAGGAAATCGAGAACAAGTAGATTTACTGGCTTATTAAATAGGGTTGCGAATAAGCCCTTTAGAATCCCTGATCAAGAACTGCAGACTGTGAAACACAATATAACCAAAGCACTGGCGCATGCGCACCTTGCCATTGGGCTAGGCAGGCATTTTTACACTACTTTGTTCTGCTGCTGCCATCACTGATTCTAGAAAACTAGAGCTCGTTCATTTGAAAGCAGTGCCTGCACTGTAATCGCACGTGCACTGCATGCTGTGCCCAAATTCCAGTCATGCTCTATTTTCCCTGTCTGCAATAATTGACTGTGGTAGAGTTCAAAGCAGGCGAGGTCACTAATGAAATGGCATGGAAACCGAGGCTTCCCAGTAGTAGAATGCATAAAAAGATATTAATAGTAACATTTCTCATTCTCTTTTGCGTTCTATTTCATTTGGAATCTTTGCATTGCAATGTAGGAGGGTCTATGTTTCAAATCGTAAACACATCACATTTATTTCGTTATATCATGGATCCTTTCCATATTTAAAGCAATGATTTTATGCTATTTTTAAGAAAATAAAAAAAAATTCTGTGCAAGAAACGTTTCATGCAAAATGAATGAAACCGAATGAGCCTCGTTGTATCATTTAATTTTGGTTATGTGCAAAAGGCAATAGTATTTGAGGCACAGATATTGCTTGCTCCACAATTTACTCACATATTGGCAGGGGCTCAGGTCGGATTTAACATATGGCTGAGTTCTCCAAATTCCCCATGTGCTTGAACTACCAAATTGCAAATCGCTGCCCTACATGTTTCTCCTTAGCACATGATTAATCTAGGGGTACTGCAGGCATCAAATCTGAACACATTTTCTCCCGTCCCATCATCTGAATGACGACCATAATCTCCTCATCTTTAACATCGCTTTAAATCTTAAACTCAAATCCACTTCCTACAATATGCCAAAACTTTAAAACCATTGTTCTATTTTTTCTTTATACTTAGATTTGCAAAAAACATGAATGTGGGGTATATTAGCTTCATACAAAATAAACCCTTTTTGTACACAAATAAATACATGATTTACAACAAATCATAAAGTTGTTTCAAAAATCTCACAAATCTGTGGGAAAACGTTGATAATCTCAAATTAGGGTCCAACATGAACATTTGTGTTCTTATGTTTATACTAAATTGCATGAGGAAGGAAGCCTGGCATTTTCAAGGTTCTTGCAATCTGATAATGGCTAGGTTTGTGTTTTTTAAACATCAAGTTTTCCAGGGACAACACAAACTCGCCAGAAGAATGTCTTGGCTCTCTGAATGCATTAGTATTTCCCAGTAACCAGGGGGACTATAGTAAAAAGCAGTTAATACAACAAGGCCGACATTTTTAAAACCTAGATATTTAGTGGGAGCCACTGAAGGTCCCTCAGAATGGTGTGTCACAATCCGCCTGCTTATTTGGAAAACGGCCATTAAGTATTCAAATAGATTGTTGGTGAGGACAGCCAGCAGAGAATTCCTGCTTTTTTTTTTTTCAGTTCTATATAGCATGAACCTGGCCCAAGTGCATTCATAAGCTTCACAGGAGAACGAGATATCTTACATGAGAACCAGTCATTGTGTTTTTTTTTTTTTTTTGTGATTTGCCTAGAATCACAGGATGTTGAGCTGAAGCCCGGGCTAGAGCCTGGCTCACTAGTTCCAAAGTCAGCAGCTCTAGCCACTAGGATGCATCTCCAAACCTGACATAGTAAGGGATTCTTCTAAAGTCTGATTATCGAACCACTCTCCTAAGTGTTCCCCAATGCTATGGCAGGGAATTTTAATGGAAACTGCCAGTAGCGGCTCGTAGTGGGACTGTTGCGGGGCGGTGGGGCGGGGGATGGGCAGGGTGGGGGCTAGTAAACTCCGGCATACGGCCGACCGGAGGTAAGTACATAAATAAAGAAAACGAATTACATTGCGCGCGCTGCAACGCCATTTGTGTTGCAGTGCGCGCAATGTAATTAGTTTTCTTTATTTATTTATTTATGTACTTGCCTCCGGTCGGCCGTATGCCGGAGTTTACTACCCCCCAACCTGCCCCTCCCCCGCCCCGCCGCCCCGCAACACTCCCACTACGAGCCGCTACTGGAAACTGCTCATGCCAACACAGTGGAATCACTTTTATTGAAAATGTCAATGATTTCTGGGCTACCAGGATATGTAGTTGGGTTGTCATTTTTCTTTTCAGACACATACTCACTCTCCCCCCACCCCACCCCCAAGAGGACATTGTGTTTGGAAAAAATACGTTGTGCAACATGAATCCTGATGCTTGTGAAGGACATATTTATTATCTTCCTATCCGGGGAAAAATGCTTCATATTACTGTCCTAGGCAGGAAAAAAACAGCATCAGAAGGGCTGCCCTAAATAAATTTACATGAAGCATTAAAACACAACTTGAGATAATGCAGGAAAATATTACTTTTAAAATAATCTAACCATCTCCAGTAAGACAAATGTAGGGGCTGCCAATTGCTAAAATAAAAATCAGTTGTATTGTTAATAAGTTGTAAATTAAAATTGATAGTATCTTTGCCTGAATGGGAAAACCAAACACTTAAGTATTTAATTTTAGCTTTAAACTGAATTTGATTATATTTTTAAACACATCTTTAAAACAATATGTACTTAAAGGAAGTACTTCTGATATATTAATATTGAACTTACAAACTAAAGCAAAATTATTAAATTATGAATACCAAACTCAGGGTTATTAACATAGAGTGGAATATTGTCTGCTTAGGCAGAATACTTATTACTATATGTTGATGTTAATTCTCCTAATAACAGGATTATTATGAATTATATTTAAAAAAGATGAAAAATGCAATAATTTAGAGCAGCACTAAAATGCACTTGTTTAGTACCTTCTTTAATAGCAAAATAGGGAGATTAAAGGTTAGTATCAAAGATAGAAGCTTTTAGTAAGTATTTAAAAGAGACACAAATATTGTAAAACGTAGGAACAAACCCACGCCGTTCTAAAGCATTCAACATAAAATTTCAATCAACCTAGTCAAATGCTTTTCCAGCATCTTAAGTAAGCAGAAGAGGGTTCAAGAAAGTTGCTTTACTAATCGTGATTCCAGACTAGGTTGTATTTTGTAAGTACTCAAATATAAAGTTAAACGTTTTACAAATATTATGTAATATTTATAACCAAGGTATATTTGTCAATACTTTTTACTGTGATTAGTATCTTTCCAAAGTTTTTGAACGAGAGACATAATTGTTTGTAAGAATGAGCAATGAGCAGAATTTGTGTGGCAAAAGTGCTGATTGATCTCTAACAGTTTGAGTATCTTAATTTTAAAAACATGGGTATAGGAGTCGGAGGAGAAACTGTGAAGCTCAGATGCTTTTCCAAAGTACAGGAGCATGAGATACTTCTTGCTAGGTTACATTTGCCAAAACAGAAAAATATAATAGCTCACACTGTTCTCTAGAAATACTAGATAAACACTCATCAATATTGTCTAATGAAGAAACATTTTATGGAAAATCCAAACTATCATGGATTTTAGATAGGTATTCGCAATGTCACCGTGGTCTGCTATAATATTACCATCTAGTTTGCCTCAAAGTAATTTGCTTTTGTTTTGTATATAATATCCCTAGTCTTTTTCAATTGTTAATTTATTAAAATCCATTTTATACTTAGTTAACTGAAACAAAGAATAATGTGACTTAGAGGAAAAGCAATCACTTCAAAGTTTTTAATATACTACAAAGTATTATAGGGCTTCTTTTTCCAAAGTTTTCTTTTTTTCTCTTTTAAAAAAAAATGATGATGCAGTCTATTGAAGTTGCTTTATATGTTTCTCAATTATAAATAAAAGTATTTACCCGATGATTTAGACCAAATATCTAATCTGCATTGTATTGGGACCATATTTGGATTTAGATTTCCTACACAGAAAGGCATCAAACGTTAAGCTGCGGTCACCATCAGCAATTAAATGATCAGAACCATAATACATACATTTTCTATTAATAGCAATCTTTATCACACCTGGTAATTACCGAGTGCACTAAAAATTGCACCATTTGTAATTATGATTCTTCCTCAATCAGGTGTGTGCTCAGGGATCTCAATTTAACAGGCCACTTGTAATAAGACACCTAGAATTCCTTCCAACTCCGGGTCTTCTCAAAAGAAGTTGCCAGAGCATATTATCTCTGGACCAAATGGTCTTTTATTCTTAAAGGGTGGAACAACTTCAATGAAATCTGTTCATTAGAGAAATAAAACTATTATGATGCTTCTAGGCTTATAATATTTCCTTAGACAATTCAGACAATTCTAGAGTTTAAGATAAAAACCTTTGAAGGAGCAAAACTAAGGGCCTCATTAATGGTTTGGCAGAGTGGCAGGAATGCAGTAAGCTGGTGGTCCTCTCACCCTAAACTTGTGGTTCCTCCCTTCCCATTTATATGTGGAACACCAAGGGGTTACCATCAACAGAGCCTCTGCTGGCTCCATCAACAGTAACCCCAGACCATCCACCACAGAACTGCTGGGGTGACTTTCAATCATGTTTGCTGCTGATATCTCTGGAAGAAAAACGAAAAGTCCCTATGCAGGTGTCAAATGTTTGTGGGCAAGATTCTCCGTATAAAAGAGCATGCCTCAATCTGGATCATGTGTTAAAGAAACAACAGAAACAACCGAAACGCCGCGTCGACTCTTAAGTTTTCAGTTATTAATTTGAATGTATAATTGTCTACAATATTTGTACTGTAACTTCTCGGGTGAGAAGGTGTTTTTAATTCTGTGAGAATTGTAATGTATTTTTCTCTTTTTTAATATACGTATTTATAAAATAAATCTGATACTTATATATATTAGTCATTTCCTCAAAGTTTTTTGTTGAAATATTTGACTGCACACTGACTTAATCTACTACAAAAATGAATGTATAGTTTCACTGAACTCTGTTGTTTCTTTAACACATGATCCGGATTGAGGCATAATCTTTTATACGGAGAATCTTGCCCACAAACTTTTGACACCTGAATAGGGACTCTTCGTTTTTCTTACAGTGCTACCCTGTCCCTCTTTTCAATATTAGGGTAACTCCCTTCTTTTTTGTCATTGCTGCTATCTGCCATGCAAAGTCTGGGGGGACATAGGCAAGTGAAATGCAAATGAAAAATGGCCACTGTGCATATGAAGAAATCTCCCTGTGCATAGAGGCCTTTTCTTCTTCTTATTTTTTTTTTAAACAAACTCCAGGTTTGGGAGGGTGTTTTCTCTGTGAAAAATGTTTGTCTATTAGGTGCTTTAAGACTGATGCTGTAGTGTCTTCCTTCACAGAACAGAGATCCCCACAAAGCAGGCAGTCATCTTCAAATAGAGCAGATGATCCTCTAGCACAGTGGCACACCAGCTCCCAGAGTCTTGATGGCACTGTGTTCCCCACCTGGAATACCCTAAGCCCTTACACTTTCTCCAGTTTATATTCTCTAAATCCTCTGTGTGACATTTTCGTTCACCAATTTTTTACTCCACTAAATTTTTGGGATAGCATACTCCAAGCTATTGACTCTTAGTTTCTTCTCAGATAGCCTCTTTTCAGCAACCAACCATTAATCATTTAATTTTTGCAATGATTTATATATTTTTTTCCATAAAAACACAAAGCGATAGATTTTCTTCTACTTAAAAATCAAAGGAATAACCAGAAGATGACTTTAGAGGAGACAGAGAATCTTTTTTTTAACTCGTTTTAAAAAGAAGTTTATAGTCGGATCTTTTATGGCTGCATTCGAAATTGTGGATGGTAGTATAGGAATATGTGAGGCAGCAACGTCTTGTTGGGCATCAGATTCCATTTTGAAACAAAAACTCAAAGTGCAACAGAGAGTATATGAAATTTATTGGAACAACATGATTGCCTAATTCGAGGAAGATGGGGGAGGAGTTGCCTCCCCACATCGCTACATAGCACCTTACTCACTCAAGCTGCACAGGACTAGCCACCACTGACTGTGTCCTCCAAGGGGACTTGAAGCCCCATTCTCACCCATACCAGGAGGTGCCAACGTCGAGGAAGGAGGGGGAGCAGTTGCCTTGCACAGCTCTACATAGCGCCACACTCACTCCCACTGCACAGGCCTTGCCACCACTGTCTGCAGCCTCTAAGGGGACCCCAATCCCCATCCTCCCCCGGACCAGGAGGTGCGAACGTCGAGGAAACAGGGGGGTAGTCTCCTCCCCGCAGCACTATACAGTGCCACACTCGCTCCCGCTGCACGGGACTTGCTGTCACTGATTGCAGCCTGTACGGTGACTCCAAGTCCCATACTCGCCTGCACCAGGAGGCTCCAACATCGATGAAGGAGGGGCAGGAGTCACCTTCCTACAGTGATACATAGCGCCCCACTCACTCCCCCTGCATGAGATGCACGCAGGCAAAGCTCAGGCCAAGGGCTGGCCATCTTGCACCCGCCAGAGCCCAGATGAGGTTGGGCTGGGCCACCACTCTAACATCGGCTTCAAGGCTACCTTTCTTTTGTATAGTAGGTGACTGTATGCTTTTACTGGACGCATACTTTTATTTCTAAAAGTGCAGCTTCATTGGATTCTAACACAATGGGGGAGAGAAAAGGGACACGGAATTCGGCAGGAAAAAGGAATAAAATCTCTAAACTCATTTTCACACATCCAGATAGTAAACCTCAAGCCGATACAACACTTGGAGTTATTGACACATTGATTGACAAGGTCAAAACTCTTCTAGGGGACAACAAAGTGAGATCCTAGAACCAAGGTCAAGTGGTTGGTAAGACTGCACCTTTGTTTGTTAAAAAGTCAAAACACAAACTGCCAAGTCATATTGAAAGACCTGCAGGCTCAGAGGGTTCCCTGTTTAGCTTAGGTTGCCCTTCTGGCGGACTAACAACTGGGGTTCGCTCATCAGTGCTTGCTGACATCGGGCTGCTTGAAACAGCCTCTCCCAACATGGAGTGGTTTTCCTTTACTGGCAAGGCTGGCCCAACAACGTATATTTACAATATTCATAACAGTGGGATCAGAGAGGGTGGTAAAACACTTACATTGAAGCATTTTATGTTTATGAGGAAATTATAATATCCATGATTCCCTGATTGGCGTGGGGGACTTTGACACTACTTTTCAGCCATTAGACATCTTTGGCGAGTACCCTAGTGAGGTTGAGGACACTGTGGAAATTACTACGCCTCCATACGTTTCAGAACTTCCACCAGTACCATTGGAGCCAGCAATCTCGTGTTTGAACTGCTATTCAGTCCTTACTGAACTTCAACCATGTAGTGACCTGGAAGAGACACTTGAGCGAACCCGGGTAGAGGTCAAATGGGTGGGTCAAATTGCTATGGGCTCTTGCAAGGGGGCATCTGGTAATGAAGATATAGCCATTTTGGTCAGAAGATTGTAGTCTGAAGTGGTTGACCTCAGATCGCAAATAGCAGCCCTATCGGCTGATGTAGGGGAACTTAAGCAATCCAAGCAGCCCAAAATACCAGTGCAAGGTAATGTTTCTACCAATCTCGCCAACCGTACATATACCACTCTAATTGATTAACGTAATAGGCACAAATGTGCAAGAGACAAGCTTTCACACGGCCTAGGGAGCATGGCGTGGTCCAACTCACCCCTCACTCCAAAAACATTTAACAGCAGATAATAGATCCTCAAGCCCAGGATATAATAGGTCAAATACTCCAGAAAATACCAATAGAACACACTCACTTGTGTCCAGTGCATGGTAATTAGGGAGGCACCACCCACACCAGGAAAGGAGAAGGATTCATGATGGAGTAGGGCATGGAGTAGCAGACACAGACCTCGCCAGTGTCTGTTTGACAAATGTGCCAAAGTTAGCTGTGGGACAATTGAAAATGAAGATTCATTCAAAAATAAATGCACTCACTTGATCAGACAGGTTTACAAATGCTGCTCCTTAATCCACTCTGACATTGTTCAAGCAAACAGATTCCACGGTACATCAGCAAAAAACAATGTTTATATAGAACTCAAATTAAGAAATTCACACCTGATGGAGGGTCTAGTGGGTTTAGGTCTACAGAAAAACCTTCCCTTGGCTCCTTGATCAAGCTTAAATTTAGATCCCCGTGGCCACCCTCTCATGCAGCTAACATCCCCCCTGCCACCCTAAGTTGCAGAGAGGAATTAGGGACATCAATGGTTAATTGACTCCGCCTAAGTCCACCCCATGCTACATCGGGTAAGGTAGCACGGGGTGGGGTCTTGTCTAAAGGCCAAGGTTGGGGGTCCAGCAGCTCCATGGGGCACTTACAGAGATGTCCTTTTCCACTGCTTTGCATCCTGAAAAAGTCAAAGATCCAAACAATATTAATATCTTGTCCTAGAATGTGGCAGGCCTGAAGTCTTAAATTGGGGTCCCGGACTGGGGCAAGTTCAACTGATCATTTTGATATCTATTTCAGGGGAGACAGTGCTTGGATCCAGCGCACAGGTGGGCTATTTGAACTTTTGTATTCCTGTCCACCATACAGGCTTTGGCTGCCCTTCTGGCGGACTAACAACTTGGGTTCGCTCATCACTGCTTGCCGACATAGGGCTGCTTGAAACAGCCTCTCCCGACATGCAGGGTTTTTCCTTTACTGGCAAGGCTGGCCGAACAATGTATATTTACAATATTTATAACAGTGGGATCAGAGAGGTGGTGAAACACTTATACTGAAGCATTTTATATTTATGAGGAAATTATAATATCCATGATTCCCTGATTGCCGTGGGGTACTTTGACACTACTTCTGAGCCATTCGACGTATTTGGAGAGAATGGAACATTCTTGCCTTGGAGACGCCCCCTGTGAAGCCCCGCACGGGCACCGCTTGTTAGAAATGGAGGTCTCTAATTGGCAGAGGTTGTCCAAGTAGGGACCCTTCTTCCTAGTCAGGGTATGGGGATACACTTCTAAAATATCCCCTGCTCACCCCCTTGGTAGCTTAGCACATACAGGCTTATCTCAGAGGCAGTGTATACAGCATTTATGAACACATACAGTAATACAGTGAAAACCCCACAAATGGAAACCACACCAGTTTAGAAAAATAAGTAATCTTGATCTAAACCAAAACAAGACCAAATGACACAAATCCACAATACAGTAATCAAAAATGCTCTTCTCCTTGGCAAAGGTTCCTCTTGATTCCCAGAATGATCTAAAAGTCTGGGGTCTAGGCCCCTATTTTTATAACACAAAATCCTTTGTTCTCTGGAGGCAGAGAGTGCCTTTGCCCAGCCAAAACCAGTTCTGTCCTCACTGGTGCAGCTTCCTAGCAGGAGGTAAAGACCGCTTTGTCCTTGGCAGACCAGGCCCATTCAGGTGTGAAAGAAATCTCCTTCCCCCTACTCTGAATGCAGCCCAGGTCTATTCAGCCCAGTCCTGACTCACCCTGGAATGGCAGGACACACTTCAACCCCCCAAGTGGCTGTCTGAACAGAATGCACATCCTCAGCCCCTGCCACGCCAAAGCCAGACAGTCAATACACAACCTAGCAGAGGCACACTTGATGGTTAGGCAATAAAATACCTACTTTCTAAAAGTGGCATTTTCAAACCCAGAATGTAAAAATCACCCTTACTAAAAGATGCATTCTGAGTTCAGGCATATCAAACTGTATTTTCCTACCTTGTTCCCATGGGCAGTAATACTCATAAGATGTTATGAGCAAACTCCCCATTCTATCTTATGGGGACAGATAGACTTACAATAGTGAAAAACGAAATTGGCAGTATTTCACTATCAGGACATGCCACACACACCAGGGCATGTCCTACCTTTCACATACTCTGCACCCTGCCCACAGGGGTACCTTGGGCCTACCTTAGGGGTGACTCACATGTAAGAAAAGGGAAGGTTAGGGCCTGGCAAGTGGGTACACTTGCCAGGTTGACATGGCAGTACTAGACAGCACACAGGCACTGCAATGGCAGGCCTGAGACCTTGTTGCAAAGCTGCTTGTGTGGGTAGCACAATCAGTGCTGCGAGCCCACTAGCAGCATTTGGTTTACAGACCCTGGGCACACATGGTGCACTGTACTAGGGACCTATTAGTAAACCAAATAACCCAATCATGGAAACATCAATCCATAACAACAATTTACTAAGGGAGCACTTGCACTTTGGCACCGAACAGCAGTGGCAAAGTGCCCAAAGCATCTAGACCAGCAAAACTAAATCCATCACACAGTAAAAATACAGGAGGCAAAGGCAAAAAATGCAGGGGAAACCCATGCCAAGGCTGTCGGGTCTAACACCACTCATCAATGGCTTTCGCTAGCTTTGCCCTATGGCTTACAGGCCTGTAATGGCCGTACCAGTTCAGACTACCAAGCTCACCACACTGACAACTGGCCAGGTGATACTTGTAGGATTGACTATGATCTTGTCTCTCTAGCCCTATGGAGGGCTGTGATAGATATGAAGGTGTTCGCAAGGGTCGATAGCGACCATAATGCCACCCACTGCACATTGGCAAACTTTAAAACTCATACAGAGGATGCCTCCCTGTTCCTTAGCAGGAATATCAGGCCTGCAAACAATGGGCGCACATTGAAATGGGCTAGAATCTCGACCCAGGCTAAGATTTTGGAAGAGATAAGCAAGGCCCTTGCCACCGTGATAGAGGACAGTGTGGCCAACCCTGAGACTAGAAATGTTGATATCCTTGTCATAAACGGGGACCTTTGCACCAAAGTGGGAGAGTGTTTACAGCAGAATTATTGGAGGTCCCAATCAAATATCATTCCAAATGATACATGATTAAATAAAGATTGTGGGGCTGCCAAAAAGGAGCTGCTCTCTGCTTTAAAAGGCAGAAGCTGTGACCTTATAAAATTTAAAAGGACCCAAGATAAAGTAGTGCAGCTGTAGGCTCGAAGGACTTTGGATGCTTAACTCTGGGACCTTATATCGGACGCGGTCAAAACAAAGACACCAAAACATTCTGGAACCTAGTGGCCAATGGGGCCAGTGCCGAAAACTCAGCTTGAATTGCCATACACAGCCCCTGAAATGGTTGAAGCACTTTTCAGATCTTTGACACAGTAGGCGAGGCTGACCCCACCACTATTGTTTCTTTATCGCCAAGGGGTCTTAGCCCTGAATCTCGTCTGACTATAGACCTTGAGGCCAACACGAGTGCAATCAGGAGCATTGTCCTAGGCAAAGCTGCTGGTCCAGATGGGATTCCTGGGGACCTCTTTAATGTTGAGATCAAAAACTAGGCCATATTCTTTAACAGGGTTGCAAATGCAGTAATGTAATAGAGGGTGCTGAGATACCTACATCTTGTAAAGCAGCGGAGATCGTACCCATCCGGGAAAAGGGGTCAAAGGACTTACCTCTAAATTACAGGCCAATAAACCTAATAGACATTTGCCCAAAAATATTCTGTAGACAATTACTGAGTTCACTTGAAATATGAATTGAAGATGTAAATGCCCTGCACCTTTGCAGGCAGGGTTCAGAGAACAAGTAAGCACCATGGATCAAGTGTTTAGATTCATGTCTATCTACTGGAAAATGGGGATGATTCAGAAAGCCCACCTGTTCGTAGTTTTTGTGGACCTAAAAACTGCATTTGATTTAGTCCTCCGTGATAAGCTCTGGGAGATGCTCAAGAAGAAGGTGGTTTCTCTGTAACTGCTTGACAGACTAATCTGGCTACACTCGAACACTTAAGCTTAAGTTTGGTGTGGCGAGCAAGGTGGGCTCATCAAACCAATCGAGGTCAGGAGAGAGGTATGGCAGGGGTGTGTTCTAGCCCCCACCCTCAATTTATTGTATTTGAATGATGTAGTGGCTGCTATGGAGTAGTGCAGGAATGACGCTCCCACGCTTGCAGGTCGCAGAACCCCCATACTCTTATTTGCAGACTACACCGTGTTGGTGTCAAACTCCAGCGGGCATACAGCTTCTGTTGAACCAGTTTGCAGTCTTTTGTAAAGATCGGGGATAGGCTCACCTCAAATATGTCCTGGCTTCCCCAAATCAGGAAAGGCCCCTTAGTTTATATCACTATGCCTTAGGGATTTTAAGGCTGTACAATTCCTCTATAACGAGGCAGATATCACCTGCACTTAACATTTATCAGGCAAACAGCAGTACGAAGCGCCCTATGCAGAGCCGAATTGTGGGGCCACACTGGGTTATCATCTTTGTCCTCAGCCGAGAGCAGTTTTCTAAAATCATTATTGAACCTACCCAACAGCACCCCAACACTCTTTACTGTGGCGTACTGGCGTTGAGTCCTTTGTGAGCAAGGCCAAACTTAGACTCAATTCATACTGGCAGAGACTGAGGTCAACCTTGGCTCTGGAAAATTATTTCAGACCCTTCAAAGAAATAGTCGACTTGGATAAGGGAAACAAGATAAAATGGCTAAACAACCTTAGAGCATCACAGATACAGCTGGGACTAGGTGAGTATTGGAGCATTCAGCCTCACTTGAAACCCTTAGCCAAGGCCCATGTAAAGGAATTATACTGGGCACATGTTGGGGCTTGGAAGTCAATGGTAAGAACTTAGGCACCCTTACTGGAGTTTTTATGGATCTTAAGAATCAGTGTTCGAAGATTTCCTTGACTACATCTCGGCTCCGTTAGCCAGGAAACTTTATATTAAGTTTTGGTTTGGTCTACGGACGCTGTGGAAAGAGACTTCGCCTTTTACATCCTATTTGAGTCCTTCAGAAATCACCCAGCCCTGGTCCTGAGGAGAACCTATAATAATTGTGGTTCGAAACGCGTAGACTATTATTTTCTGGGGTCTTCATGTCCAACCAAGACTAATATGGATGCTGACTAAGGTCTTCCTATGAATAGCAATTGGGTCTTTCTTTTTCCATATTGAATGCCATTGGAACCCTAAACTGACACCAAGGGGCACATGCATCAAGGTAGGCTTTTGCGATTCCTTAATTGCGATTATTAAGGAATCGCAATTAAGGAATCGCAAAAGCCTATGCATGTAGGAATCGCTATAAAAATAGCGATTCCTAAACATTCCTTAATTGCGACTCGCTAATTGCGAGTCGCAATTAAGGAATACCTCCCATTAATTCCTATGGGCCTAGAGGCCCATAGGAATGAATTGGAATACATTCTCAATTAGCGATTCGCAATTAGAGAATCGCAAATTGAGAATGCAATTTCAAGGTGCCAGGGTGTCAAAATGACACCCTGTTGCACCCTGAAATTGTGATGTGCACCCATGTTGCGCACACACATGCCCCAAGGGCATGTGTGTGTGTAACCTAAAACTTAAAAAAATGCATTTTAGAGCATTTTTCGAAGGTATTGCAAATTACAGACAAGTTTGATTTGTCTGTAATTTGCGGTCCCAAATAGCGAAATCGCTATTTGAAAGTGCTCTAGCATTGCATTTAAGGAATCGCAAATTGCGATTCCTTAATGCAATCACAATTTAGGAATTCGCAATTAATTGCGAATTCTTAAATTGCGCATAGGAAACTACTTTCATGCATCTCCAAAGGCCAATTTGCGATCGCAAACGGCCGATTTTTGCGATTCGCACCGTTTGCGATCGCAAAAACCTTTGATGCATGTGCCCCCAAGAGCGTTAGGAAAAGCCGCTCTGGCTTAGAACTTTGGACTGGTTGAATATTGATTTGTTCTATCTTGATTTGTGTTCTCATGTTTACTAGTGTGATTTAATTTGCGATGCAAAAATGTTTTGGTATAGGTTTGCAAGTCTTTAGGTATCACTCTCTGTCTCAAAATTTGAGTAAAGTATGTCAGCATGTTAATATGTCTTAATTGATTTACAGGTCATGTTTATTAAGTAGAATGATCTCGTGAAAAAAAGTCAAAAACAAAAAGAAACACAACCACCTACTTTTTTTGATTTCTTGCTTGAAGATAGAGGCCCATGGTGGTTGCAGATGAGGGCCCAACCCTCAATTGTTTTTTTCGTATTCGGGATATGAACATAAAGCTCCGCCCACATTCCGCCCATCTTTTTAATTGGCTCCTATCCCTGTCCTTTGTAACTTTTCATGAGTCCATAGGTTTATTAGTCCCTTCTTAGTACCGCCTTGTCTCTTCTTGTAACCTCCCATGAGGACACCCCCTGTTACATGTGTTGTTACTCCCTATGCTTTAATTACAGCCTCAGAGCACTACTTTCTTAAAGGGCTTCAGGCAGGACACACGCTTGGTCCTTAGCGAGGCTGGCAGTGCTTACTTTACACACTAGCACATCTCACATTTATATGAGACCGTCTATAAATTTCCCTTCATCAGCTCCACACAGAGTACAACCTAATCCGGAATGAATATAATAATACTTTTGTCACATTTCAAAGCTACTAATTGTATATATGGATATAGCTATTTGAATGTACTCTTGGTACTGTCTTGCATGCAATGCATTATGGGTAGGGTGGATTTACCATATCTTCTGCAGGGTGCAGTACCATATGTGGCTAAAAGAGGTCCATGCACCCTGCAACATAGCTAGGTAAAAATCATTGGCATTTATAATGCTAATAATTCCAACTTTGCAGGGTGTATTACTATATATGGCTATACTCTATTGGTCACATATGGTACTGCACGCTGCAACATGGCTAGGTAAAAAAACTCTGGCATTTATAATGCCAAGAACTCCAACTCCAACAAACGCGAGACCAATTGCATTTCCAAGCTGTTGGAGTTGAAAATGACAATGTTTTTTACTTTTGCTTTTTTATACCATTTCCAATAGTGCTATGCAAATATAACTCCACTGCAAATAAAAAAACAAAAGTAAAAAACATTGTCAACACCAACAGCGCTAACTTTAAAAAATGTGAGACCTATTGCATTGCAAATGCTTGTTTGCATTTCGAGGTTCTTTTCTCAATGTCCCTATGACATAAAGACAACTGCCTGCATCATACTTAAACACTTTCATTGAAGACGGCCTATGAAAGCCACATTTTGAGACTGATGCATCATAGTCTGCGGGACTCTGGAAGCTTCAGAGGGTGATTTGCTATCCAATGTTTTGCACATTAAAACTCATAGGATTATGGAACATGTTGATGATTTCTTTAAGACGATAGCGGTCTTCTCTAAATGCTTTGCACTTTATATTTTCTCACTGACTTTTAATAGCACAGGTTCAATTAATGTTACTCTCAAACAATCATCATTCCTCTTTATATAATTACACGAACTGGTTTTGCAAATTGATTGTGATGCAATGGAGTACTTTCTGTGCAGCCACTTATCCGATATAAGTAGTGCATTTATGAATTTTAAATCTTTTCATTAATGTTATTATTTTGATGGTTTTATGTGGTTTTTTTGGGATGTTATGGACTTCAGGTGATGCCATGGCGTCGAACTTAATCTTATTATGCACTGTTCATTTTTTATTCTTTAGGTTTGTGTATGCTCTTATGTTTTTGACAGAAATAAGGTTAATTGATGGTGATGATTGCCTAATTGTCTAATGAAGCTTTTTTTTAGTTCCATCTAAATGCTGATAAAGTAAACTCACATTATAACCCAGAATATCTTTTGTGAATAAAAAGATTTCAATCAACAGGTTACAGGTAATCATCTAGTAATTGATATGAAGCTTGATAAAACTCTCATAAAATGTAAAGATTTTAAAAAAAAGAAGCCTGACATTTGTTATGAAAAGCTAATTAAATTTAAGAAAGTTTAAGAGTTTGATTAACCAAGCAAAAATTAAACTCGCAAACAAAGTTTACAAAATGGCCCCCTCTACCTCACAGTAGAATATGAATGGTGTTTATCCTGATTCGAGGCAAGGTAGCTAAAAAAAAACCTCAATCAAATTACTGGAAGTTAGAAAGGATGATATAAAATTATATTGAGATTAAAAAACTTACAATTTCTCATTTAGGTTTTAAAGACAATATGGTGGCCAAAAGACACTTCAGGAGTGACCAGACAAAAGGCAGTCAGTGAAAAGATGAAGCACCATCTTCTGAGCAACCATTAAGGGGTTCAAAGTTTCCTCTGACCTTTAGCAAAGCTATTTCCTCCTTTAAAGAAGAAAGATGTTCACCTTAATCACAGTGAAAGGACATTGGTCTTCTCCAATGCAGGGGATGGAGCACCTTGTCTTCTGCTCTCAAGCCATGCCTTCCTTATGGAAGTCTTTGATACTTGTCCACTACACAAAAAGTTAGGATGGATGATGTTTTAGATCTATGAGTGGACTAGGGAAAAGGGTACACATTTCTGAAGCTGTGAAAATTCTTTACTTTGACTAGGGTTACATTTTATCCCAAAAAATAGTTTTAATACTTGTGAAGGAGTTTTGGGAAAACTATACTTTTAAAGAATGTAGATTTTGCAAGGGTTTTTACTGAAAAACATTGTTCTAGGAGTTTCCATTAATGTCTTTTTTTAAACGTTACTGACTTTTTAAAAAATTAAATTTGAGAAGTTTCATAAGGAATTTGGGAAGCATTTATAACACCTCCAAAAAAATAGTAATTTTAGATTTACAAACAAATTATCCACCGTAGTGAATTCCATGAAATCCTTTGGTATTGTCTCCATAATAAAGTTTGGTTTGTGAATTAGTACCTCAATTTTCTGATGTGTAGTGGTACAAGAACTAGAGTGACCAACTGTACTAGGCTGTTATTTGTGGTTCTCCCTTATGCTATTAAACAGGATTGGGAATTCTACAGCAACCTTCCCGGAAAGCTGGAAGCACGCCGAGATCACCGCCTTACTCAAGAAACCCAAGGCAGACCCCAAGGACCTCAAGAACTTCCGACCCATCTCTCTGCTCCCGTTCCCCGCGAAGGTCACCGAGAAAATCGTCAACAAACAACTGACCCGCTACCTCGAGGAGAACAACATCCTGGACCCTTCCCAGTCCGGCTTCCGCAGCAACCACAGCACCGAAACCGCCCTCATCGCCGCCACCGATGACATCAGGACCCTGCTAGACAACGGAGAAACAGCAGCCCTCATCCTCCTGGACCTATCAGCCGCCTTCGACACGGTCTGCCACCACACACTACGAACACGCCTTCACGACGCCGGGATCCAAGAGAAGGCCCTGGACTGGACCACATCCTTCCTTTCCGGCAGAACACAAAGCGTCCGCCTCGCCCCCTTCCGATCCAAGGCCACCAAGATCATCTGCGGCGTACCCCAAGGCTCCTCCCTCAGCCCAACGCTGTTCAACATCTACATGGCACCCCTCGCCCACGTCGCCCGACAGCACAACCTCAACATCATCTCCTACGCCGACGACACCCAGCTGATCCTCTCCCTCACCAAAGACCCTCACACCGCCAAAGCCCACCTCCACGAAGGAATGAAGGCCGTCGCCGAATGGATGAGGACCAGCCGCCTGAAGCTGAACTCGGACAAGACGGAGGTCCTCATCCTTGGTTCCAACCCTTCAGCCTGGGACGACTCCTGGTGGCCAACATCACTGGGAACAGCCCCGCCACCCACCGACCACGTACGCAACCTAGGGGTCATCCTCGACCCCACCCTCTCCATGACTAAGCAGGTCAACGCCGTTTCCTCATCCTGCTTCAACATCCTCCGAATGCTCCGCAGAATCTTCAAGTGGATCCCCACCGAAACAAGAAAAACAGTCACCCAGGCCCTCGTCACCAGCAGGCTGGACTACGGAAACGCCCTCTACGCAGGAACGACGGCTAAGCTCCTGAGACGGCTGCAACGCATCCAGAACGCCTCTGTACATCTTATCCTCGACATCCCCCGACGCAGCCACATAACACCCCACCTGAGAGACCTGCACTGGCTCCCTGTCAACAAGAGGATAACCTTCAAGCTCCTCACCCACGCACACAAAGCACTCCACAACTCCGGACCAGCCTACCTTAACAGACGACTCAGCTTCTACACCCCCACCCGCCAGCTCCGCTCGACCAGCCTCGCCCTCGCCACAGTCCCCCGCATCCGGAAAACGACCGCCGGCGGCAGATCCTTCTCCCACCTCGCCGCCAAGACCTGGAACACCCTCCCCACCAACCTTCGACAGACCCAAGACCTACTGGCCTTCAGAAGACTCCTCAAGACCTGGCTCTTCGATCAGTAGCAGCACCACCCCCCTCTTCCCCCAGCGCCTTGAGACCCTCGCGGGTATGTAGTGCGCTTTATAAGTGACATGATTGATTGATTGATTGAGTGGTTAAAAATTAAGCCAACACAGGTGTTGTTGATAAAATGTTTCCCTTATAGTGTGCAGATGTGTGCATCTTGATGGATTTTATTTCTGCCAATCTTCAGCAATAACTGGATGTCTTGCAGATTGTTTCAGGAATAATAGTTAATTAGTTTTGGAGTGATCATAAAACAATCATGGAGGATAGAAGATAATCTTTTGACGAAAGTATGAAAAAGTGATTAATTGGCCATTTGTGTGATAAGTAACTGTTCTTAAGTCACATTTTTTAACAAGGGCCATACATTTTCAATTTCCAAATATTTTGTGCCCACTGGGCAAAGGAACTTGACACAGTTGAGACTCCTACTTTTATATGGTTCCATAGATATAAGATGATTTAATTTCATGAATGGGTAGCATTAAGGAAGAGCTCTTTGATTGAGGAGAGAAAGGCTTCAAATGTATCTGCTACCACATGAAGACTGGGTGGCCAAAGCTGACTGCCTTTTTCAATTTGAAAGGAACATTCACTAATTCTCTTCTATTTCTGTGAAAAGCTCCACACACCAAAATAATCAATACTTAGGATTATCTAGAAAAGACAAAAATTGGAAGAAATAGGGGGAGAAAAACATTTATGCATTTTAACATACAAATCACTTTACTCTTTAAAGGTAAATCATGGCATCTGATTCATGTCACTGTCTCATATTATAGTATATAATCTTTTCATATTTTGCTCACAGAATAGAACATAGAATCCAGTCACCCAGCATCAGCATTGCCTTACAATTTCACACTTCTAGAGTGTGCTTGTTGGCAATAATTAACACACTTGAAAGTCACATTTCCAGAGAGACGGGAAAAGCCCACATCAAGAAAAGAAATGGTATTGAACATAGCATTTCTATCGCCGGTAAGGGAAGGTAATGAAGGTAATTTGCCAAAAGTAAGTGGTGAATCCACAGTATCTTGAGTGGAACATCAATGGTTATGTCAGCAGATTGGTCTTACATAACATATGTCCAAGACAAATCAGATAAAGGTAACTGTAAGAACCTTTTCAAGCAGAATTCTCATGATATGTTAATTAGATGGCAAATTAGATATACATTTTCAATACTTGAATACATGGGTGGAAATTCAGCCTGTGACATCAGGTATTTTTGTAATGTGAGTCTGCATGTTTGCACATTGGCTGTGAATCCTCCTCAGAAAGCATTTCTTTTGGATGACCATCAATTTGAGGATTTACTTCTACTATGATGTAGTGGCTGAACACTCTAAATCAGATTTTTCTTTAGGTGTTTAAGTATACTAGATTTAAGATCACAGAGGCACATGTGGCAAGGAATCCATCTTTGACTACAATCTTTACCCTACTTATCCCATTGTGTGAGAAAGTGGATTATTAGTTGTGGAGCACGGGAGTCCACCACAAGTAATAATGTCACTATCCCACTAGACCCAGTAAAGGTTTCATTTATTTAAACCTGAGCTCAATCCCTGGTAGCTATGGTACTGAGCAGACTGACTTGACTTAAGAAAATGTGTAAATCATCTTGAACTACCAAAACAGTTAAAAAGTTCAAAGTAAATCACGATTAAAATTCCACTCCCAATTTATAAAAACAGGGAATAATGTAATGAACAAAATGACACCAAAACAACAAAATTCAATAACCAATCACATTTTCTATGTTTGGACTTAGACACTAGTTTTGAGCTTGGATTCCCCCATTGGGGCAAAGCTGCAGGATTTAGCTGAAGAAGGCTTCACAATGCTAGATACTTTCTGTGTGTGCTCCTGCTGAAATGGATTTGCAGCTGTAGAGAAGTTCCAAATGGGAATAACCACCAAAGCACCTTGATAGGATTGATTAGGCAGGTTTGTCCAGGTCCTCTGGAGACCATTGTAGACAAAAGTCCTAGATTTTCAGTATTTGCAGGAGGAATACTCTTTGACATAGACATCGGTTCCAGGGCTTTAGGAAAAGCACTTGGGGTTCAAGACTGAATCCAGCAGAAGCCACCAGCAGGGTCCAGGGGAGGTCCAGCTGAAGCAGGAAAGCTTTGTGAAGATTGTTGTCAGCCAACTGAATCTTGGAATCCAGGTCTTTGACCTGGGTACAAGTTAGAGCAGGTAAAGCCCTTCAGCCTCCTCAAAGGTTTCAAACAGCAGGTGCAGTACTTTTTCTGTTCTTCCACAGGTCCATAGTCTTCTGAAGAAGGTGTCCAGAGGTGCTGCATTTATGCGTGGAGTAGCTTCTGAAGGGAGTGACTCCTGGCCCCTCCCTAACCAATTGGGAAAAAGATCACAGGAGTAGCCCTATCCACATTTGCAGCAGTTCCAGTGTGCGCTACAGCAAACAAATCCACAGTGCACTTCTCATCCTAAATGCAAGATGGTGAAACTATTATCTCTTTGTGCAGAGACTAGGAGCCCACCCAGGAGGTCCTCTGTCATCACGTCAAGCCAGTTCTGAGGCAGCTCCTTCCCCACTGGGAATGGAGCATTCCTGACTAGGGGAGCAAAGAAAGGGGCCTGTACTGTGTTATCTAACATCTGCCTGTGACAGGGGAGGCCCCTTTGAATTAAGTTCATGGCACTGCCCAGATTGTCATCTTGCTAGAGGAACAGAAACACCTCCCCACACCCAGGCCTTTGTCTTGGCTCTGGTAGCAGTTTTCACACCTTATTCAGGGCTTGAGCAGTCAGGTGGCTGCAGCTGGATGCTAATACAAATTACCCACCAGAAGCTTTAAGACGGGGAAATGTAACTTTCTAAAGCACCTTTTCCTTAATAATATTTAATAAAAATTCCACCAGTGAATTGGGCTTTTAATAAAAATTATAAATAGCCCCAAAATTCAATTTCTACGTGTATCTTTGCTGAAGATAGCATTGTTACATTTAATACTGCATCCCAGTACTTCTCTATGGAACAGCCTCCTTTGCCACAGTAAAATTAGCTTTTAGGAGATTGTCACTTAACTTTCTATGTGTCCTACTTTTAAATACTAAGCATCTTGCTTTATGGGCAATACGGCCTACTTAGGGGTGACTCATTAATATATAAAAGGGAGGTATAGACCTGGCAAAAGAGTTTATTTTGACAGGTTGAATTGCAGTTCTAAACTGCCACAGTCAGGCTGCAATGGTAGGCCTGAAGCCATGTTTACACTGTCCCTATAGTTGAAGGCACATTAGGTGACATTTAACTTGCATTCCCTGGATGCACTTTGTACAATATACTAGGGACTTATATGCAAGTTAAATATGCCAATTAGAAATATAACATTTTTTGACATGCTTTACAAGTCAGAGAGCATGCACTGCGCTGGGCCTGGTTAGCAGAGTCCCTGTGCACAGTCAAAAATCTAGCAACCTTAGTCCACACAAAATGAGTGTGGCCATGCAAAAAGAGGCACTTTCCGACACATAGGGACTCTCTTAGTTGTTAGATATGCTGGCCAACCCCCTATCAGCTTTAGTGCATTTTTTAATGACACACTTTGTAAGTAATCTAAAAAAGTGCAGTCTTTCAAATGGCCAATTGTGAGTCCTACAACAAGCAAGTTTTTTATGAGAAGTAGTTTCATTTAGTGATATTGTGTTGCCTTTTGGGTACATAAAAGCTCTCCAATGTAATCAGTCAATCAATCAGATAGAGAGCTGTCCAGAAGTAGAATGCAGCAAAATCCTGCATATTTTAGTGACAGTTTGCCTCGTTTTTGTCACATGCAACATCTTTATACGCTGCCTACCCTCTTGAAACAAAAACACCACCTTAACAGTCACTTCCATTAGTTATTATCTAACGGTCTAGGTTTCCACAACCAGTATCGTCTCTAAGGGGAGGGGGGGGGGGGCAACTTGCAGTTTGTGCAGAAAAGATATAAGCTATACAAGTTGTAAGCTGATTCGAGTGGGTGGCTGTCACCTAGGTGTTCCCATTTAAGTGTGTTGTAAAAATGTTAAAGCATGATCACTATCTTTCACGAATTATGATTTATTGGCGAGTCTGCTCTCTGAACACCTGGACATTGGCACGAAAATGGATTCTAGATAGCATTAGAAAGAACTTAATTTGCATTTACGTCGATAATTTAGTTATATGGAAATGGCCATATGCTTAAAGAATGATTGCCTGTAAACTCTACGAAAAGGCATTTACTGTATAGTAACAGGAACCCTTTTCCTGCTTAAAAAGCTGCACGTCTCAGTGGCAGCCATTATTAAATTTGCTGCCTGCATTCCTCTTCACTCTTGTTCATTCATGTGCCGAGCCCCCTGCTGTCCTGATCTGCAAAAACTCAATTTCCAACTTGACCTCAACTTCCCTGCCCAGCACGTGGTCTGATTGACAGATTCTATCAGACGCCTCAGTTCCGTTATCCAGATTAGGTAACCTGCACGGGGTGGCCATGCAGACAGTTTAAACATTATCACTTTACATTTTGTAAACTCGCTTCTGAAATTTAGATGACATTTCTTCCATTTTGCTAATAAGATTAACAGTTTTCCAAAATGAGGTCAACTGTAAAAAGCCCAAGCTTAAATCAGCAGCCTCGTTTGAAATGGAACAGCACAGCGTTTGCAAACCCCACAGCAAAGGGCAAATGCAATGTAAACAAAATATAATGTGTCAAAATTATTTGAACAGCATTTGTGAAAACAATAAATAAAAGAACTATGTTGCTTGGAAATATGTTTACAATTTTTATTTCTAGGCATTTTGCTCGTAAAGTATGCGGTATGCTTGTCCTAAAATCATTTTTATTTTTGGCAGCTGAAACAACCATCTAAACGTCAATTAATCATGAGTACGCATCTACCATGATCATCATGATGGAAGCTCTAGAATGACTGCACATGCATAATATAAATATGCATACTGCCATATTACCTATAGAAATACTTTCACATCCTCAGTTCTTTAAATTATTTAGGTGCTCTTAAATATCAACACATGCCTGGTTTGAAACAGTCACCATGTTCAGTGCAAAGGCAGCCTTCTTAAAGCACTCCTACAAATACAGCAGTCCGCTACAAAGACTGCCTCCATCTTCTTATTGGCCGTGGCGATGCCACATTTGCATGTGTGACAACACCACCACCAGTGGGTATTTCTAAAATGTTTTACTGTGGATCCACTGATCCCCTGCGAATTCAAGGTAAAATTTAAAACGGAAATTGTTTTTGGCCATGGGGTAATCCGTATGGGGCTATATATTTACTATCCACCCACTCACAAAGGTTAAAGCTTACAGTTAGGAAATAAAATTAAACACATATTTGATATTCACTTAAAAAAAACAAAGTTATGGTTGGGAATAGAATTTAAAAAGTTAGAAATTCCCTAAAAAAACAAAGGTTACAGGGATGTTATCGTTAGGAAATAACATTAAAAAACCTTAGAATTTCACTGAAAAAAACGAAGGTTACAGGAAAGTTCTAGTTGGGAATAGAATTAAAAAAACTTTAGAAATTCACTTGAAAAAACAAAGGTTTTAGGGACGTTATAGTTAGCCTCTGATTTCACTCATACAAAATCATTGAAATTCAGCAGTTATAGTTACCTGAGCTACCTATAACTTATGCTCTCGCAAAGCACTGCTTATGACCCCACAGATTACATCACTCATGACATTATCAGTGACATCACTCATGACATCTCAAATGACATAACTGATGACATCATCCACAGAACCACTCACACACCTACTCACACCCCCATGCAACCTTTCATACAGCCACTCACTTCCCACGCAACCAATCACATACCCATTCACAGACCCATGCAACTACTGACACGCACACACACACTCATATAGCCATTCAGACAACCACTCACTCACCCATACAGCCACTCACACACCCATACAGCCACTCACACACCCACTCCCACTCACATACAACCATTCACATACCCACTCCCACACAGCCACTCACTCACCCATACATCTACTAACAGAGCTTCTCACTCACCCATACAGCTACTCACACATTTATTCACTCATCCACAAAACCACTTACATGCCCATTCACACATCGATATAAGCATTCACGTGCCCACTCTCTCACCCATGCATCCCCTTTCACACCCAGTCACTCACTCATTGAGCCATTCACACATCCCATCTGTCATCCATACATCCACTCACACACACACACACACCCACCCCCCCACCCAGGCACCCACCCATACAGCCACTCGCACACCCATACAACCACACACCCACTCACTCACCAATACAGCCACTCACAAAGTCACTCACTCACCCATACAGCTACTAACACACATGTATTCACCCATACAGCCACTCTCACACATTTATTCACCCATCCAGCCACTCTCACACATTTATTCACCCATCCAGACACTCAGACAGCCACTTACACCCCCATGCAGACACTCACAGTGCCACTCAGATGCCCTATATTAGAACAGTATCACTCAGTAGTACAAAAAGAATAGTAATTTAACTTGTGCAGTAGCTTAGTATATATCTTTGTCTCAAACGTCTACGAAACACACTCACTGGATGATGTCATCCGTGATATCATCAGTGATGTCATCAGTGATGTCATATATTAGGTTACAAGCAGCGCATTGCGGGGGTGTAAGTTAAAGTTAGCTGAGGTATCTATAACTGCTGAAATTCAATGGTTTTGTACGAGTGAAATCTAAACCTACCTATAGCGTCCCTGCAACCTGTATTTTTTTCATTGAATAGATTTTATATATATATATATATATATATATATATATATATATTATCTACTGGCGGTCGCCAGTAGATAGTTATAGTTAGGACCTATTTTCCATAGGAAATCCGCGACATTCTATTTGAAATAACTCTCTTGCCGGTTGACGTATCTTTGCGAAATTTTCAAACTTTGTGGGGCGCTCCGGTCCGCTCCTACCCTGAAAGTCTCGGGGGATTCGTCAGCGGGGGCTGAGAAAAAGGGGGTCCCAAAACGCGTTTTCCCCATTCATTTTTCCATAGGAAACTTTAGACACGGCTACAGCCCGAACTGCTGAACGGAATTACACCAAATTTGGCAAAGAGGTAGTTCTTGGTTCAGAAAGAACCCTTTTGTTAAATGGTGTAAATCCGTTCAGTAGTTG
This sequence comes from Calotriton arnoldi, assembly GCA_963921515.1. Lineage (NCBI taxonomy): Eukaryota > Metazoa > Chordata > Amphibia > Caudata > Salamandridae > Calotriton > Calotriton arnoldi. The sequence continues at coordinate 803,152 of CAWUFW010002824.1, read as the reverse complement.
CTGAGAAAATCAAAAGTAAAAGTACATATATATCTATGGGCACGGAGGATCCGCGCACCCTGAGCGCACCCTGCGCGCACCGTCCCGATCACGAGCTGCATGCTAATTGGCTGTCAGCTGGCTGTCAACATTCGGATTCAGGAGATGTTGGCAGCCATTTTGTCCCTCGGTAGAACCAAGGGACAGAAACAAGTGCGCAAAGCGCAAAAAGGGGGCAGGGTAGAAACACCCTGACCCCCTAGGTCTGCTCAGGGGGTCCCACAAGGACCCCCTGGGCAGAAAAAAGCATTTTTTTTTTTAAAAAATCGGCAGGATGCGCTCAGGGTGCGCGGATCCTGCCGATTAGGAAAAAAAACCAGAAGAAAAAAGTGCGCAAAACGCACAAAGGGGGCAGGGTAGAAACACCCTGACCCCCTAGGTCTGCTCAGGGGGTCCCACAAGGACCCCCTGGGCAGAAAAAAGCCATTTTAAAAAAAAATAATCGGCGGGATGCGCTCAAGGTGCGCGAATCCCGCCGTAAAAAAAAAAAAATCGAAGCGCGGTCTCCCGCGCTTCGATGTTATTTTGCCCCCGGGTGGCCCAAGTCCCGGGGGCATGCGGGGGGTGGGTTTATAGTTAATGGGGCCCCGGGGACCGCCACCCCCCGGGGCTTTATGAAAAAAATGGTGCGGGAGGGCTCTCCTGCCCTCCCGCAGCCCCGGGGACCGCCACCCCCCGGGGCTTTGTTTTTTAAAATTTAATAACGTGTGGGGGGGCTCAGCCCCCCTACACGCCCCGGGGACCACCACCTCCCCGGGGCACTTAGAAAATAAATGTGGGGGTCCGTTACGGACCCCAGAGCCCTGGGGACCACCACCTCCCGGGGCTGTGCAAATCAAGGGAGGGGGCCGCAAGGCCCCCTCCTGGAGCCTGTAATGGCCCTGGGGACCGCCACCCCCAGGGCCGGCTCCTGCAGTGTCCCGGGTGCCTACCCCGGGACACTGTAGTTTGCTATGACAGGACGGGAGCCTCGCGGCTCCCGTCCTGTCATAGCAAACTTGGTTTGCATTTTGAAAGAGAGAGCAGGAAACCTGCTCTCTCTTTCAAAATGCAAACCCAATTGCTTTCCACATGGGGAGCAGCATGTTAGCTGCTCCCCATGTGGAAAAGCAATGCCGGCTCGCGCAGGAGGCTGGGAGCCGGCTGGGACTGTGGGGGGATTGGGGACCCCCCCACAGTCCCCAACGGAGAGGGCCAGCCCCGGGGGATGGGGTCCCGGGGCAAGTAGTGGCCCGGGAGGGGGGCCACGCGGCCCCCTTCCCCAAAATAAAAAAAAAAATTAAAAACAAAAACAAAGGCCGGCCCCGGGGGATGGGGTCCCCGGGGCCATAAGTGGCCTGAGGAGGGGGGCAACGCAGCCCCCCTCCAAAACTATAAAAATAAAAAATAAAAGGCCATGCCCCGGGGATGGGGTCCCAGGGGCCGATTGAGGCCTCGGGAGGGGGGCCACGCGGCCCATGTCCAAATTGTTTTTTTTTTTTGTTTTTTCTTATAAATAGGGGGCAGGCCCTGGGGGATGGGGTCCCCAGGACCAATAAATTAGAAAAAGAAGGGGGGGCCACACAGCCCCCCTTCTTAAAAAAACAAAACAAAAAAAACACCTGCATCGCGCCGGAGGCCACGCCCCCTTCTTTCACCACTCTGCAAACGCGCCCCCTGGCGCGTTTGCAGATGGGGAACGAATTCCCCTTGAATACTGGGGGTCCCTGGGGGCCAACTAGCCCACCAGGAACCTCCAGTATGCGCCAGGGGGCTGTGTTGCAGAGAGGTGTACAGAGGCCACGCCCCTTTTTACACCTCTCTGCAACGCAGCTCTGTGGCGCTTTTGGAGGTACATGGTGGGCTAGTTGGTCCCCAGGGACCCTCAGGATTCAAGGGGACTTAATCCCCCAACTTAAAATGCGCCACGGGGCGCGTTTGCACAGTGGTGAAGGGAGGGGGCGGGGCTTCAGGTGACATGTGTGCAAACAGGCCCCGTGGCGCGTTTTAAGATGGGGAATTAAATCCCCTTCAATCCTAAGGGTAACTGGGGGCCAACTAGCCCAACAGGTACGTCCAGAAAGCGCCACAGAGCTGCATTGCAGAGAGGTGCAAAAAGGGGCGTGGCCTCTGAACACCTCTCTGCAACGCAGCTCCCTGGGCATACTGGAGGTACAGGGTGGGCTAGTTGGACCCCAGGGACCCTCATGATTCAAGGGGACTTAATCCCCCAACTTAAAACGCGCCACGGGGCGCGTTTGCACAGATGTCACCTCAGGCCCCGCCCCCTCCCTTCACCATTGTGCAAATATTCCTCTAAAATCAGCCGAACTACGAATTCCTATTTACTCACCTGTTATCAGGAGAGACCTCAGTGCTGCATCTTTCAGCCCAGTACTGATCCTGAAAAGTAATTTTAACCGTACTTACCAGTAACTTGAATTTCCTTCCATAGGATATCATTGACTGGTTTCACTTGGAAATTCTTCTAAGTGTGGAGTTTTGGAACTTTATAATATTCCTCTAAAATCAGCCGAAATACGAATTCCGATTTACACACCTGTTATCAGGAGAGACCTCAGTGCTGCATCTTTCAGCCCAGTACTGATCCTGAAAAGTAATTTTAACCGTACTTACCAGTAACTTGAATTTCCTTCCACAGGATATCATTGCCTGCTTTTTGCTGAAAAAGTTTCTAAGTGTCGATTTTTGAAACATACAAATATTCCTCTAAAATCAGCCGAACTACGAATTCCGATTTACTCACCTGTTATCAGGAGAGACCTCAGTGCTGCATCTTTCAGCCCAGTACTGATCCTGAAAAGTAATTTTAACCGTACTTACCAGTAACTTGAATTTCCTTCCATAGGCTAACATTGACTGGTTTCACTTGGAAATTCTTCTAAGTGTGCAGTTTTGGAACTTTATAATATTCCTCTAAAATCAGCCGAAATACGGATTCCGATTTACTCACCTGTTATCAGGAGAGACCTCAGTGCTGCATCTTTCAGCCCAGTACTGATCCTGAAAAGTAATTTTAACCGTACTTACCAGCAACTTGAATTTCCTTTCATAGGCTAACATTGACTGGTTTCACTTGGAAATTCTTCTAAGTGTGGAGTTTTGGAACTTTATAATATTCCTCTAAAATCAACCGAACTACGAATTCCGATTTACTCACCTGTTATCAGGAGAGAACCCAGTGCTGCATCTTTTAGCCCAGCACTGACCCTGAAAAGTAATTCTAACCGTACTTACCAGTAACTTATATTTCCTTCCATAGGAATCCATTGTCTGGTTTTCAGCAGAAAAGTTTCAAAGTGTCGATTTTCACAAATTACAAATATTCCTTAAAAATCGCCTGTATGACTTAAACGCATTCTTTCAACTGTTTACAGGAGATGCACCAGTGCTGGATCCAGGATCCAACACTGAGTAAGAAAAAGTAACGATAACACTACTTACCTGCTAAGTGAATTTCCTCCCATAGGATAACATTGGTGATTCTATGTGAAAAAGTTTCTGTCAACTTTTAAAATACAATAATATTCCTTAAAAATCACTACTGTAACCAAAACACTTTTACTCAACTGTTTACAGGAGATGTCCCAGGACTGAATCTAGGATCCAGTCCTGTGGTTAGAAAAGTAATCCATAAAGTAACTAATTGCATTTAACTAGAAATTCACATTCAGCTCAATGTTGCATTGTGTTTGAAATTGTGTTGCCCATTGCAACAACTGTAACTACTGTACTTAAAACTCTATTGCCTATTTGCAAAGTATTTAAACTAAAGTAATTCATTCTGAGAAAGTATATTTTGTAATGTAATGTATAATGTAATTACAATGTAATTTAATAAATAAAATATCTAAAAATAAATAGTTTTAAAACATGTAGTAAATCAGTATCAAAAAAATAAATATAACAATTAATACATTTAAAAATTGTCATTTACAAAACCTTTGAAATTCACTGAAAAAACCATAGGTTTTAGGGCGTTATAGTTAGAAATTAGCATTTAAAAAACCTTTGAAATTCACTGAAAAAACCATAGGTTTCAGGCACGTTATAGTTAGAAATTAGCATTTAAAAAACCTTTGAAATTCACAGAAAAAACCATAGGTTTTAGGGGCGTTATAGTTAGAAATTTGCATTTAAAAAACCTTTGAAATTCACTGAAAAAACCATAGGTTTTAGGGACAGTTATAGTTAGTTGGACATTGCACTCGTACAAAACCCGTGAAATTCCCCGTTATAGTTAGTTCAGCTAACTATAACTCGCGCCCCCGCAATGCACTGCTGATGACGTCACATATTACATCACTCATGACATGGTCAGTGACATCACTGATGACATCACTGATGATATCTCAAATGACATCACTGATGACATCATCCACGTGATAATCTGATGCACCTCCTCACACCCTAATATAATCTTTGATACACCCACTCTAAATTACAGACTGCCATTCGCAAAACCATAGACACTCCAACACCAATAACTACATACCCACTCACTGATTCTTAGGTCTACACACACACACATCCACTCACTCACCCGTACAGTCACTCATACTTACGGTCACTCAGTACAGGACTATCATATGCACTCTTACTCCTATATAGACACTCAAACAACGCCACTCATCCATAGAGATACTCAGACACCTAGTCAGTCATGCAAATAATTAAACACACTGCCATTTACTCACCTATACAGTTATACACACACCAGCTCACTTACTCATACAAATAGTAGCACATTGTTACGCTCTTATACAATCACTGATACAAGCACACACTCATCCATACAGCCACTATCACAATCACTCACTCTTGCTTATAGCTATTTATATACTCCAACACACATATATACTGCCTTTCACATATGTAGTTACTCACACATGTACCACTGGGACATACATTCACTCACTAACACACTCTTACACACACTTACCCACCCATACAGTCTATCACAGATGCACTCTTGAAACCATCCACCCAGTGAATCACCCACTCACACATCTATGCACAGAGTTGCACACACCCCTCCCACACAAACACTCAGGCACCCATACAGATACTCAGACAAGCATTCAATAACTCATATAGACACTCATTTAGCTATTCACAAACACATGCAGCCACTTACACAGCAACAGACAGACGGATACAGACATTCACCCAGTTTAGTCACTAACCCATGCATTCAGTAAGATACGTTAAATCACTCACTTATAGAGTCAGTCACGCACCTACTAAATCATCCATACAGACACTTACACACCCACTCATTCTTCAATACGTCTTTTCCTATATATATTAAAAATATTTAAACTTTACAGAAACACACAGTCACTGGATGATGTCATCAGTGATGTCATTTGAGATGTCATCAGTGATGTCATCAGTGATGTCACTGACCATGTCATGAGTGATGTAATATGTGACGTCATCAGCAGTGCATTGCGGGGCGCGAGTTATAGTTAGCTGAACTAACTATAACGGGGAATTTCACGGGTTTTGTACGAGTGCAATGTCCAAGTAACTATAACTGTCCCTAAAACCTATGGTTTTTTCAGTGAATATATATATAACTTCAAACTCAGCGTGTGAGCACCGAAACGCCTTTCCCCTTCCTTCTTGCAACGGCGGTCCGCGGCGAGGGGGCGAGCCTCTAAATACAAAAATCCACGCTGAATTTTACCAACACAGCAGCCGCGGACACCAAAGCTTTCAGCAAAAATTTATTGGCAGATTCAAGACACCTCTCGACGCGTTTCGGGACCAAGTCCCTTGATCACGAGTCATATATATATATATGTATATAAAATATATCCTCGTTCAAATAATAAGTTCTTAATTTGGATGTAGCCACTCAGGTACAGGTGTATCGAGGTGGCTTTCTATATAAAGAAAAAATACAAAAACATGTTGCTGGCACCTGCGTGCCCCATGTCTCAACTTGCTTACCCCCGCAGCCCCCAACGAAAATTAATGTGGGTTAATAAAACGAAATAAATAACATTAAAAATTAAAAAAGAATACTAATGAGCGGCAGAAGCTGCTCGTTTATTATTCACTGCTCTGGCATGGAGCAATTCAATCCTGGGGGGCCTCTAGAAGGGGCATGGATGCCACCTAGTATTTATTTTTATGATTGTGGAGTGCTGCAGGGAGTTCAGCAAATCCCCAACAGCATTCATAAAACACAAATAAACAGTAAGTCCCCTGGGTCATTAAAACCTTGAACCCAGGAGAGTTTAGCATTTTTTTTAATGCACTGGAGCTCTAACCTCTGCAGGTGAAGTGCATGGCCCTCTTGTGGTTGTTTTTATGGCTGCATTTTGTGGGCTCAAATTTTTAAAAGAAAGATTCAAAAACATGTTTTTTTTTTTTTTTTAATAAACGTTATAATTTTTTTATGACAATCACTTTTATTAAACATTGCAATGCATACATTCATGAAATATACATTTGATTATAGTTACTGGTGATTTTTTTTACAAAGACAATAGATCTGCTTTATATATGTTGATATGCTGACCCCTTGATAAAGCCAATAGACCAACTTTTTATATTTTGGTGTTCTGATCCTTTGACAAAGTCAGTAAGCCTGTCTTACTTAAAATAACACCCTTCATATTGTAACATCATATGGTCAGGCTGCACCCAAACCCACTCTGCACATGGCGAAAAACATCTTACTTTATGTCAAAAAACCAAATAAATTCAGTAAAACAAAGGTTAAAGTGACGTTATAATTAGGAATTGTATTAATATGTTACTTTACATTTTTAAAAAAGCCTTAGAAATTCACTGAAAAAAAGAAAGGTTAAAGAGACGTTATAGTTATGCGAAAATGTCATAACATACCGTTTGAAATTAAAAAAATCACTGAAATCCAGCAGTTATAGTTATCTCAAGTAACCAGAACTCATGATCTAAAGTAGCTATAACCAGTGCCCTCACCATGCACTGCTATTTACCTCCTATATTACATGACCTGTTCTATGACCTCATTGATAACATCACTGCAACATCTGATATTACATCATTGAGGACAACACTGTGCATACCGGGTGCACAAGTTATAGTTGCTTCAGAGCACTATGGATATACTATGGAGTCCACCATGAGATGACAGAAGACCCAAAGACAACAAAGGAATGACAGAGTGCACACCTTTTTAATGCAGTGCTAGACCTCCAGAAGAGTGGTATATTGAGACGACCAAGAAGTAAACACGGGCCAATTCTTTCGAGGCATCAGTGGAATCCACACAGAAGCCACACAGGAGTGACAGAGGGCCCACCTATTTAAAGCAGCTAGGAGCAAGTAGGATGAGGACAAGAAAGAAGGGACTCAGGCCAAGCCGTTTCTAAGCACTAAAAGTGCATTAACCACATAAGCCACAGAAAGACACAGAAAGAAAGTGAATTATTATTTGGGATGGATAGTAGTCCAGCGCAAGTAAAAAAGTCACTAACCTGTTGGGTCCAAACAATTGTTTCAAAAATTTAAACTTGCGTTCAACCCATGATAGCTATCACACAGAACAGACCATGTTAATTTAAAGAGAATTTTTAAATCATTTAGAGGTACCAAAACATTAAAAAGTAAAAAACATGACTTAATTAAAATCCCACTGCTCAGATACACCAAGTGGATTCATACCGGTCAAAGATTTTACCATCTGACTTAGTTTCTGAAATGTAAGTCAGAATCCCCCAGTGGAGCAAGGTTGCAGCTTTATTCCCTCAATGTCGGATAGACACTGGATGAGGTCTGCTGAAGCCATTGGTTTTGGCAGGAAAAGCTCCACACAGGAGAAATTGAAATTTCACAGTCGCTAATGTCCTCATTTCAGGCAGATTCAATTCACACCTTTGCTCCTCAGGATTACTACTTTTGGACTTTGTCTTTTTTATGGCTCTCAGAATCCTCCAGCGGGGCAAGCCTGAAGCTGTATTCCATGAAGTTGCATCAAAATTGGCCGTAATTGCGGTGATGCCCCACTGATTCTCCAGAGGTCTTGAAGTCCATAACATTTCTAAGAACCAACTTTACAGACTTTGTTGGAGAAGTCCAGCTAGACACAGTCAAGCACCCCAGGACCTCCGGGATACCACAAAGGGGTCAGGACCTACTCTAGTACAGGCTACCTGTCCAGAAGGATCCAGTCTAACCCTGGGCGAAGTGCTACGCTACGCTCGCGTAGTTTGCGAAGCTTGCGCTACTTCGCACAACGCGAATTGCACGTAGCACAGTGCGAACACGCGTAGCGGTCATTTTTTGCTTGCTCGCGGTCCTCAACGTCAAGTTGGCGACCGCGAGCAAGCAAAATGACATCCCGGCGAGACTTTTTCCTCGTTCACGATCAGCAACATCAAGTTGCCGATCGCGAGCGTGGAAAATAAACCTCCCGGCGAGATTCTCAACGCGGGGAGGTCAGGTTTCTCATTGCGAGTGGTCGCGTATGCTCGCGACCGCTCGCGATTAGAAACTACCAGTCCGCGTTGAGAAAGCTGCCGCTCGAGTAAAAATCTACTCGAGCGGCAGTAAAAGACAGCTCGCACTGTGCAAGTTGCCGTTTTCAATGATTGCACAGTGCGGACAAGCATCCGGCACTTGCAATCATTGCGAACAGTGCGCTACGCAGTTCGCGTAGTGCTACGCGAAGCTTGCGTAGCGCGAACTGCACTTTGCGTAGCTTCGCGAAGCATTACTTCGCGAACTACGCCCACCCTTAATCCAGTCCAGTTCCACTTGTAATTGGATAACGGATCTTTGAAGAAAAAGACCTCTTGCAGCTAGTGATGTCCCTGTAGCCACACAAGAAGTCAGCAAACTGATCCTTTGAGTCCACTTCTTAATCCTGGATACAAGTGAGTGCAGGTCGGCTGCAAATCAAAACTGCAGCAGTCAGGCTACATTGGTAGGCCAGAAGCCATGTTTTCTATGGCACACTTGTGGATGGTGCCATAGGTGCTGCAGTTTACAGGTAACATTTAACTTTCTATGCCATGGATTTAGTTTCCACTCCATCTACTATGGCCTTTTAGGATAGTTAAATATGCAAGTCGGGGACCAGCCAGTTTTTATAAGTTATGTGGACAGAGCATATGCAATGGATACTGGTGTGCAAAGTCTAAATAATAGCAATGAAATTCTGCAAAAAATGTGGGTCACCACCAAAAAAGGGGCCCTTTCTCACAGTTGCCCTTAATATTGCCTCCTTTCACATGTTTGCCTGGCTGTCCTGTGAGGACACAATAAGAATGATTAAATCTACATGAAGGAGAGGAGCCAGACAAGCTGGGGAAAACAGAGGAAGAGACAAGTGCGAGGAGCCTTGTGGGGTCAGTGTAGCCTGTATAGGACAGCTGACAGGCCATGTCCAAGCATCCAGTGTGGCCGAAAACATTACAAATGTATGTATTGCAATTAGAGTGTATAAGTCCTCTGGTCAAAGAGGCCAGTTAAGACTTTAGACTCCTGAATTTTTAAGCTAAAAACAGATTCATTTTAGCTTTTCCTCAACTAAAATGGCCTTCACTGTATGCATCTGCTGTTTTTTTTAGCAGATGTCCCCAACCGATAAACTTTAAGTAACACTACTAACCTTGAATACATGCATAGTCCATTTTTGATGTCTCCAAGAATCTCAATATGTGGACATTTCATGCTTTACTTCCTCTCCTAAAGAGCATATAGGATATTATGAAAACATGCCTTCCCTCTTTCCTATCTGGCTACTCTCATCATGCCTTTGGAAAGCTGCACCGCCATGCTAATGTACATTTTCTAGCCAGCTTTGTGTCTGTTTTTTCTTATCGAGCTCAAACATTCTAGTGTCTTTTCTGAAGGCTCTTCCTTTAACTATAGTCTTTTTCGACGTCGGAGAGGGCTTCTGATATCAGGAGTCACCAAAATGTACCCTATTTTGTGAGATTGACTATTGCCATTCTACTCTGGCTATGTGGGACCAATGGTGGAGGCAGAGTTGTTCTAGCCAAGGGCACCATTTTACCTGCACCCCTGTGGGATGACTGCATACCAGTTCCCTGCTGTAAAAGGCCCATTCAGATTCCAACAACAGGGGCATTTAGCCTTCCTCATGTCCGGGGTTTGTGTGAATGTATATGTGGGTAAGTGGTGTTTTTAGACTTTGGAATGGTAACTGCCCAGAGGAAGAGATTTTTAATTCCCATTTTACGCAAGTTTAATTTTAGGAATTGTAGACCTGCACTTTACTTTTTTCAAATGTTGGGTGATCCTTTGGTGTGTTATTCATTGGCGTCATTCCTCTGGGCTGCACTGAAGAAAAGGCGAGCTGAGACACTTTATGAAATCTGTTCTTGGAGGTTCTTCCATCCATTTTTAAGATTTACTGATTATGTAATTTTAATGATTGGTTTTAGAGATGAGATAGTTTTTTAATAAAGCAAGACGATTTTTAAAGATATTTATTGCTAGTTCCTATTGTTGGCTGATAAATTTTATCGTATTTGAGTTTTAATATGATTTTTTTGTTATTGTACTTTATATACTATGAAATATAGTGAAATAAAGAAATTGACTAAATTACTTTGTAATGGTACTTTTTGATTTATAAATGTCCCCATTTTAATCTATGGGCTCAAACTATTTTATGGAGGCATCTTCAATTCATCAGAATCCTTGGGTGCCACAGGAATTTAAATCAAAGTGAAGACTGGATACCAGCATCCCAGCCTGTATCCCATTAATTGCACTCCATGTTTTTTCAGTGGACCATAATGCTGGTGAGAGATGTTAAATAGGTAGTGGTGATCACCTGGACGCCAAGTAGGTGCGTCTCTCTAGGGCTTCTGCATGGCCCCCATTTCCAAGGCTAGTCTTGGCAGCCCATGGTCTCAGTTGGGTGATGTGGTAGCCACTTGATTTCTGGGTTTCAGCAATTAGACATAACTTGAAGTGGGCTGTTCTCCACTGTATTCACTGAATATCAAGATGGCACATTTAAGTGATGCGGTGCTTTGACGCCCTACCCTCTGTGTAGCATTGATGCAGAAAATAAGGGTGATCCTCAACAATGGTAAATGTTACAAGTGGTTGGTGTCAGCGTGCAGCCTGTACACCAAAAGACACATCTGTTTCAAGCTGGACATGCTGTGAGTCCACCCTTCTTCACCAGCCGGGGGAGGCAGTGCAGTGTGCTGTGACACCCACTGGGGAACAGAAACAGGAATGGCTCGGGAGGCAAGTGTGACTGCTGCAGTCCCTTATTACGTTCGGGTTTACTAAACAAAATGTGATTTAAACATAAACCTATTTAATACAAAATTAATAACTAAAGAAGTGGTGAATGTAAAAACAGTAAATAATTTAAAAGACGAGGGCAAGGAAGTGATAGTTAAAAGGCAATATCCAAGAGAATGTACACATTCAGAGATTTAAGTTAAAGATGGTGTACCACAAGCACCTTACCTGATTAGTGTTATCTTCTTCTTGCAAATATTGCTTGTAGAAGGGAGGGAATCATTTTATGGTGTCAACTACAGAACTATTTCCTCTGGTACCCACGATTGAGAAAATTCCTTAGCCAATTGAATCTGCTAAGAATCCACTCAACTTCACCTTGTACCTGCAGTCCTGTCAATGTCCATAAATGCATATTGCAAAATCCACATCCTTTTGTGCCAAACAGCTGTGTGAGTGTCCTCTTTAATCAGCAAGGAAGGTCCAGCCTTCCACTCTGGTGTGTGGGAGGGAAGAACAGTATCTTCACTGATTCACTAATATAAGTTTTAAGAAGTTAATGGGAAACATGAATTATGAATCATCTTGCAGAGCTGTTTTAAATTGATTGAACGAGGGTGAAGCTGGAGGTCACCTTGCATGTGTGTTTCACGATTAGGTAAATACATAGTAGTGGTTCATGTGTGCCACAATACACAAACCTTGTGCTTTTAGTTCACGAACACTCTCATTTTCATGGTAATCTTTCAGAAAATGTTTCTGTCCATCACATTGATGTTCATCGTTCTTCTGCTATCTCATTCTTTCTTCTCCTTCTCTCTACTCCTAGTCTCCTTATCATTATCCCTGCCTGCGTCTCCTCTCCTCACTCTGTCCAGACTCTAATTAGTCTCCTTTTTTTCCCCTCTATTTGCCTCTTCTCAGCATCCTCGTTCCTCTTTCTTCCATGTCCTTCATTCACTGCTTAAATCACCTCTTCAGCAGTGTCCCCATCTCTTCAGCATTCCCCACCTCATCAGTTCACTTTCCACTCTCATCGAGTCTCTCTTCAGACTCCTAAGATCTCCCTTGCTTCTGTTTAGCAATATAATTTTCCTTCCTTCACTCTTCTTTCCTTCTCCTAAGCTATCTTTACCATGTTCTCATCACTCTCTTTCTCTCCCCTGCACTCAGTTCTTTTGCATCCACAGTCCCACCCATGCCTTGCCCACCACCGATGCCTCCACTCCTGTATCTGAGAGACAGAGCGGAAGGAGCCGGCACGCCAGGCACAGCCTGTGGAATTAACTTGGCTCCTGACTCTGATATAGTCAGACCAAGCCATAAAGGCAGAGACATGCTACCTGTCTGCAGATTCTGTACCATCAAGACAACTGGATGCAGCACGGTCGAGCAGAGGCTGATCTAGGACTGAAAAATGTTATCCTGTTTTCATGTCATAAGGGAACATCTCCAATTATATGTATTTGTCTGGTCAAATTATGTAGTGAAATATGGACTTTCTCAAACTGTTTCCCTTTCAAATACTAAAAGTCAGAAACATGTAACAGCATAAAGATTATATCTGAGTTTACTACTGATGTTAATTCTAACTTCTTTTCTTTCATGCAGATGAACCACTGTGGTACCCAAGCACCTGTCTGGTTGTCTCTGAGGGAGTCTGAATCCCTTCCTGGACCTGGGGAGATCAAGCAACTTACAGCATGCGCAACATGGCAGTTCTTCTTCAGCAGCTCAAAGGATTGTTGTCTCTTTAGAATTCCCGTCACTGTACGGAACTGTGGTGGTTTCTTCGTATACCTGCTACAGCCTACTCAAGGATGTATGGGATACTGTGCTGAAGGTGAGGAAATATAATATATGACTCAAAGGAGCATGGTTGGGACAGAAAAGTCTCTGCATGGTAATGGACATGCACCCCTGCCCTGAGTGCCCAATTGTACTATTGTCTGTATCCCTAATACTGATAGTCTTTTTGTCACAGGCAAATACAGGTCATGTGTGTGTCCCATGACATAGGCCAGACTCACGGATTACGGTAATTGTTGGACTGAGAGGGGCACCCAAAACGCTACCCCCATCAGGGTGGAAGGCTACTGCCTTCACCAGGAGTTACATCTAGTATAATTGGGTAACCCAGTGCCCCTCAGAACCTGGGTGTGAAGATACGGAGAAATGTTGGTTCTGTCGGGTATAGAATTGCTTTTTTTCTTATTGAATAAGAAACATTAGTGAAAAATACAGTTATTCAAACATTTGTGTCATAGCAGTTAATGGAAAAAAATAGGGGAAAAAAACAAAGAGACACACCAATCATGAATAAATCAAAGAATTATATTGATGAAAAGAAACACTTTTTTCTTTTTTTACATTGTATAAATGACACTTAGGGGCTGTCACAAGTAATACACTAAAATGGCGCAGGTGCTGAAGTGACAAAGTGCAAACAAGTGCTGGTTGTGAACAAGATGTATACAGTGTTGTATTGCCGGTTAAAAAGATCATTCAAATGTGATCCATCCCTAGATACATGAATCTCTGATCTGCTTGGGAGTTGAATTTCCTTTTGACGTGGAGCAGAGAGAATAGGGTCAGGATTGTGACGAGCGCGTTGACGTTTAGACCCAAAAGTGTGCAGATTGCTAGTAGTCACGGAGTAGTCACGGAGATGCATCTCAATTGTCGAGCAGCAACCGGAGAGCTTACCTACCGTGCCGCCTTTTGATGCGTTTCATCACAACCATAGACAAACCTGTCTTGGTCTTTACTCACTGTTAGAAATGGGATTTCTGGTTGGCTAAGGCTTGCGCCAAAGCCAGGCAGAAACCACCACTCTAGTCAGGGCAAGGGAGTTACACACCCAAGATAACCCCTGCTCACCCCCTTGGTAGCTTGGCACGAGCAGTCAGGCCTATCCCGGAGGCAACGCGCATCCAATAAGGTAAAGCCGCGGGGTGGGCACCCGTGCACCGACCAGAATGCACGTGAAGACGCAGGGTGGGCACCTGCTTAAGTAAAAGCAAAATGCGGGGTGGGCACCCGTGAAGTCAGCATTACGGGGGGGATCCCTACGCTGGGGATTCCCTCCCTCTCTCCTTATGCAGCGCAGGGCTGCAAAGCCCACGCTCTCTTCTCAGCTGGGCAAATCAAAATGAAAATGAAGCGCTCACCAGGCGCTAGATGCAGCCAAAGGTCCTGGAGGCTGCAAGAAGTAAAAAAAGGTCCCAAAAAGTCCTTTCAGGCATACAGGGGCAATGCAGGGCCCAGGGAGGCAAGCCCTCATGGCAGCCCCCCCTGGGCCCCAGCAGCAGCGCGCCCCGCAGGAACAGCACCAAACACTGAACTTCTTTCTGGGGTCACAGCCCCTATTTTTATACCCTAAATCCCTTTGTGTCACAGCACAGGGCTTGGGGATAAACCAGACGCAACTAGTTTGGGGGAGCTTTGGAGCACTTTGTTTTGCTCAGCTCCTCTCTCCTTTGTCAGGTGGGGGCTCAGTGATTAGACACACCACAGGGGGCGGAGCCAGCATTGTGGAGGGAAGGCACAGTCCTATTCAGGTCCCAGGTGCAACTCCTCCCTCCCATCTACATGCAGATCTCCCTATTCAGCCCTGCGCTGACTCACCCTGCCCCTCCTGGAGCCACACACACCTCCCAGCTCCTGTCACTCACAAGCCAGACATGCAATTCACATCAGGCAGGCAGACACAGAGCACACATAAATGCCAACTTCTAAAAGTGGCATTTCTACACCAGTCACAATAAATCTGCGCACACCATTGCGCAGCATTTATTCTCACAAATTCATACATACCAGACTTGACCACACTGCTCCTCTCATACCAGGAATTAACATGGACACACTTATCCCCCATGCATTCCTATGGGAGGGCAGGCCAATCTCACCACAAGTACACAGAGAGCGCACGCACTTTCCACTGGACCACAGTGCCAAAGTGCTCAGAGGCCTAAAATCACCAACACCAGGTTACAGACAAGGCAAAAACTTTAGGGGTGAACCTGCCAAAAAGGGCCAAGTCCAACACTCACCAACACCAGGACCCCACATGATTCATTACCTCTATGAATCCAACTCACAGTGGATCATACTCTGAAGACAGTCGAAGTTCCCATTACCATTATCCGGGCTGTCCCTGTGTTCCTTTCGTCCTGAGGAAGACCCTCCGTGACTACTAGCAATCTGCACACTTTTGGGTCAAAACTTCAACGTGCTCATCACAATCCTGACCCTATTCTCTCTGCTCCACGTCAAAAGGAAATTCAACTCCCAAGCGGATCAGAGATTCATGTATCTAGGGATGGATGACATTTGAATGATCTTTTTAACCAGCAATACAACACTGTATATATCTTGTTCACAACCAGCACTTGTTTGCACTTTGTCACTTCAGCACCTGCGCCGTTTTAGTTTATTACTTGTGACAGCCCCTAAGTGTCATTTATACAATGTAAAAAAAGAAAAAAAGTGTTTCTTTTCTTCAATATAATTCTTTGATTTATTCATGATTGGTGTGTCTCTTTGGTTTTTTTTTTTCCCCCTATTTTTTTCCCATCAACTGCTGTGACACAAATGTTTGAATAACTGTATTTTTCACTAATGTTTCTTATCCAATAAGAAAAAAAGCAATTCTATACCGACAGAACCAACATTTCTCCTTATCTTCACCAGGAGTTAAGCAGCAGAAGCACAGTGGTGGCAGCATGCCATGTAGTGATCAGTAGGAGTAAACGGGTCCTTTTTAATTTGGGTCATTTGAGTGAGGCTTTTCGGCTAACTCATTTTTAAAGTTTCACTGCTGTGTAATTAACTCATCCCTGACCTACATCGGTTTGGTGTGAACTGCTGCACAGCGCCGGAGTGGTGTATCTGAGCTGGATGTATGTGTGCCTATGAGTTAGACAGTACATGAAGGATGCAGTGCTGTGGATGGCTACAGCAGTCGACCTCAAAGTTGGGGAAGCAGGTTCGAGTCTCAGCTGGGACGCTGAACATCCTTTGGTTCTGGGAAAATCACTTAATCTCCCCGTGCCTAACAAAATGAATGTGTTTGTCTATAATGCAACTGGGTCTCATGTAAAGCACTCTGATATCTTCGGGTCAAGTTTGCGCTATATAAAACAAAATAGAAGAATGCATGTGATGGGTGTATATGTACCTGTGAATTGTACAATACATGAAGGGTGCAGTGCGTGCATATGAAATGCATGTGCTGGGTGTATGTGTACCTATGAGTGGTACAGTGCATAAAGGATACAGTGCTCTACAGTGCATGCATGTTAAATGCAGGTACCGGATGTATGTGTGCCTATGAGTTTTACAGTACATGGAGGATACAGTACTGTGCAGTGTGTGTATGCTGTAAACATGCACTGAGTGTGCATGTGCCTGTGGATGGTACAATATATGGAGGGCCCTGGGCTCCAGTTTGGGAGACTCAGGCCTGCATGGTGAAACATGGAGAGGAGGTCGAGAAATCCTCCAGACCAGTTTGTGTATTGCTGCATTCCTGTAAGCTGGGTGAGACGCACACTGGAGAGGGGAGAGCCAGGCTTTCCCAGTACACTTCAAAGAGTGTTCTTTGATTCAGTGAGAGGTCACAAGGAAGGGGCCTGGGCACATCTCGGGAAAGAGATGGGGCTGATACTAGAATCACAAAGAGTGGGTCTGGCACCCAGGGCTAACCTTTGGCTGCACAAATCACTGTGGCTGACATCTAGGTGTGGCTTTTAGGTGTGGCTTCTAGGCAATCTCATGCCTTGTGTTGTGAGACTATTGGCTTTAGAGTCACTCCTGCTGTGACAAACTGTTGTTCAAGAGGAAGAGAGAACCGAGAAGTGGACACTTCAAAAGAAGCAGACTCCAACAGAAAACATCAAAGACTCAGACCCTAAATCAAATTTGGTGTCAGGAAATGGACTATAAGAAGAGGAGTATGTGACCCCAAAAAATGTCATCTGCCAAGCAACCAGACAAGCTGTGTGAGGAGGGATGCCCTGCAAGACTTCTGCCTATGACCAAGAATAGTGGCCAAGGCAAGCTAGTCTCCCTGCACAGTGAGGGGACATCACCCAGGAAATCGAAAACCACCTTCACTGGAGCCTGAAGTACCAGCACCTGCCTGCTTACCAAGATCAATGTGCCCTGTGAGGAAGAGAACATTGGAGGAAGCAAGGACCAGTAGGGAGCTCTGTCTAGTGGATTCCCTGTATGAGGTGTGAGGAAATGCTGCTGCACCGATCGGGTCGTTGCCCATGTGCAGGACAGAGTTGGCCCCATATGCCAGGAGAGGGCTGCAATGAATGGCGCCATGGGCCGTACTGCGCCATTCGGGTCGAAGCTCATGCATAGTGCAGAGTCAGGAACCCTGTATGCCAGCAGGGGCTGCTGTGAAAAAGACTGGTGTGTGGTAAGGGCTGTAGCCTTATTTGGTACCGGGTGGTGAACCCGCATGCCAAGAGGGGCTACCGCGCAGATTTTCACTGTGCAGATCGGGCAGGAGCCCATGAGCTCTGAGATACAGTAACCCCATATATCAGAGGGGGTCACCGGGAGAATCAACAACTGTGACCTGATGTGCCACCTCATGCCAGAGAAGTGAGGATGCTGTGGGAGCACCTGCGCGCCATCACCCAGGCATCACGCCATCCCCTCATTGGGAGAGGAACCAGACACTTACCCCACAGGAGGAGCTGCAGAGAGCCTCCGGTCACTTCAGGAATGCGACAGCGAGAGAGAAACTCTGTGTCTTCTGAGTGTAGCCACCTGGGCTTTGTGAGGCTGACTTACCTGAACCTAGCTGCAGCTGCTGCAAGTGCATGCCGACTCAGCATACTCAAGAACTACAGCTGCTTCACGCCTGCTGTTGCAGGTAAGACTGTTTTCAGCCCTGTCGGCTCCAGGGCAGCTTGTCGCTAATTTTGCATGGTAGCTATTGACTTTTAATTAGAGTCAAAGTGGACTCTTGAGACTTGGACTACTAGTTGGGCATACCCTGGATGTTACCAATAGTGAATAGGGAATAACCACTATCGCTAACTCGAGGAGGGAGTAGGACAGAGAATCGCCACTGAAACAATAGGGTGCCGACCTCAAGGGGGACTGTGTGATTGTTTGAGAATGTTGTATTTCTCCTTTGTGCTGGTAGTAGTAGAAAATAAAATACTAATCTTGTTTCATAAAAATGAATATTTGGCTGCAAAATGATGTATTGCTGCTGCTTTTTGATTCGTAATCCTTGGACTGCTCGGACCACGTTATCCCGAAAGTGAAGTGCAGAAGGGGTACTTTGGCCCAGTTAATCCATAGTAAGTCTGGTCCAGTGACATCAGGAGTAAAAGGCCTCAACCCCCCTCGCTTGGGCCCAGTAACCTCTGCTTGCCCTGTGGCCATCTGAAAGGGGTTCTGCCAAGCATTGTAAACACCAATGTCTTCTCCATTGACCAATGTCTCTGAAAATACTTACAAGACTCACAGGTATCGCAATTAGTTAAATGCAAGTGTTCATTCGTTGGTGTTTGGAGGGTTGCAATGGTCTACCTACTTTTGTAGTCCGTGTTGGTTCTCTATGCTCCTATGGGAATTAGAAAATGCAATAATTAGATATATGAATGAGCTCTGGTGCTCCTTGGGTAGATATTTATTGCTCTATTTTTAGATCTGACCCAGACAAATTTAGCAAAAGCTAGTAGCATCAACACAAAAGATATATAGAGAGAGGTGTTGCGTCGGCCTACTTCAGCCATTGGTTGATTTAGTTCAGATCCTTTCAGTCATTACTTTTTAAGTGCCAGTCATGGTGGTTGGAGTATTTCCTCTTTACGCAAATATGGCAACTTCTTTGACCACTAACTATATAAACACCGGGAAAGCAAACTGTATCAAGATCAGTGCACATTTTACTGCTCCTCCAGCATGAAATGTCCCTTCCTGCATCCACCTCTGTCAGCTGGACATGGTATTGGAAGTGTCATTGACTCTATCTCATTAGAGATGCAGCAGGAGAGACTGGTCAACGAATGTGTGTAGGCCAGTACTCTCACACTGTGTTGATGCTGTGAGTGGAGAGAGGTTACCTGTACTTCTCTCTCCACCAGGATAAATGGTAGCCATTTAGCACTGAGTGTTACCTGATATTTACTCTGTGTGATGGATCAAGCAGAGAGCGCAGTTGCAGTAATGGCCAGTGGGCACTAAGCATCACCCAGAGTGTACACTTTTACTGCCTGATGGTGTGGGCAGTGAACGGATACTGATAAGAGGTGGCCTCATTCGCCCACAGAAGCAGGGGTAGCTTGTGGGTGCTGAGCATCACCAGCTTTGCCACTCCGTGATGCTGATTCATTCAGTACGTAAAACATATACAACAACAAAAAAGGTTCCCTTCCTTCTATTGTGTGTTAAGTATAATACAATATTTCACAATCATACAACATATATTATTACTTAAAGATAATTACAAAGCAGATTTGGCAATATATTTGTGTTTCGTCATTTTATTTAAGTAATATTTCTTTGTATTGATAAGAAGCAGCCATGTTAAGTTAGGCCATTATGTACAATGAAATACATTCTAGGCTTCTTACTCTCCTTCAGCCATAGAACAGGTTACTTACACCTGAAGCTAATAGGGCCATTCTTCAGGACTTAACACCAGGCACTGTGGAAGATGTTCGCTGTAGCGCAGCTGTTCCTAAAAACCACTGTCATTTATTTATTTATTTGCCTGGGGTTGTATAGTGCACTGTGTACAAATCTTTGGTTACTTCTCAGGAATACAACAGTACTTTGTTAGAAGAGGTGAGGTGCAGTGGAGGAATGGGAGAGTGTAGATGCCTTTACCCGATGTTCTGCAGCCCCAGATAAGAGTCTGAACAGTTCATTTCAAAGGTTTCCTGAAGTGCATGTGGTTGAATTTGGAGGATCTCAATGAGGGGTTCAGTGCATTTATCATTCTTGGGTCTTGCGCTGCAATGATTCTCCTCCATGATTCATCCATTTGAACAAGAGTTTATGATACGCATTAGCAACCAATGAACAAAGGTTTCTGGCTAGGTTGCAGCATAAAGTTAGTCTCTGCAGGTTTTCAGGGCCATTTTCCAGAAGGCTATTTGTTTGGGCTTCTATTATTTTGGAAAAATGCAGTGTGCCTGAAATTTCTGACTTGTGATTGGTCATTTCTGTGCCTTCCGTATGGCCTATTCTTTCCTTATTGTGGTCTGCTAGGAGGGGTAGCGGTTCCTTGTTGTTGTTCCCTACCCACAAGCCCCAGAGTTTCTACTTTGCCAATTATTTTTCTGCCCATAAAAGTAGACGCATTGCTTTATTAATTTTCTGCCAGAGAGGCAAGTGATGTTAGATCACTAGTACTGTACATAATCTAACATTTCTTATTTTGTTCTTCTAGTTGAACTGTTTCATTGCCTGTATGTTTGAAATATGTTATGCAGTTCTGTGTCATTGGTTGATTTCGGTTTTTGTTTGTCCTGGTATTGTGGTATTTTGTGGTTTTTTTCACTGCAAGATCAAGATGGAGATGTGTGGTGTCTATTCTTTGTGGATTTGATCTACGCATTTTACTACTATGATCTCCCTAATCCATTTCTAGAGATTCTTCCCTCCTCCATCTCTCCTTATTCTCATCCCAAACATCATCTTACTCCTATGATATCCCTATAAACACTTTCTAGACTCTTACTTCTTCTATCCCCCCATTCTCCTTTTTAATCCAACTATCGGACTCACATGTTCACTGCTCAAATTAACTCAAATTTCACTAACTAATCCACCACTAATCTTTTGAGGTTCCGGAGTAGTGTGCTACTCATGAAAAGAGCTTTGCCTCGACAGGGGTCGTAAACGCTATATAACTACAATTCAATACAATACATGCCGTGCATCCTCCCCGTCTACTCCTTTGCACCTCGACCTACCTCCCACCACCTCCTTAAAGATGTTACACCAGCCCACGGGACTTGCCTGTGGCTGCGACCTACCTGGATCGCAGCAGTCGATGCCACAGTGTCCATCTGCTCTCCTGGACTGCTGGGCTTTACCATAGGTTCCAGGTATCGGTCCTTCGACGTCTCTGCCTGGTCTGTTGTTTTCCTCGGACTCCTAGCTGCCGGGTCTTCTCCCTCATCTTCTCGGTGTTGTTCTCTCTCCATGGTTGTTGTTCCTTTGCTCTCTCCGGTCCTCTCATCTCTCATTAACGATTGTGGCACTCACCCTTGTGGTTGCTGATTCATCCCATTGGGCTACCGACATGATCGAGGACCACTGGACCGTGGTCCTATCTTCTATCAGGTTCCCATCTGGCATCCCTGTTGGAGAGTCCGGAGACGGTAACCACCGGACTGCAGTATGCAAACTACATAATGCTTGTAAGCTTCAGGATAAAATAATCCAGTGACTTTGGCCCATTTAACATGGCACTAAATGCCTGATTTATATTTTGGTGGACAGGATACTCCGTCACAAACTTTACAGATGGCCCATCAACCGTATTACAAGTGCTATAGGACATAATGCGCTTATAATACATGGGATGCTGCAATCCATGTATAAATAGCAGTTATTAATGTCTTTATAATCAGCGAATTGTGACGCACCAAGTCCCCAATTATAAAGAAAAAACACTAGAAATCAACTAACACAAGGTTATTACAGTCGGATTCTGACATCACAATGCCTACAGCCAGAGTCGGAGCATAATTGAAGCAGCTGTTTAAAGCAACAACCAGAATATCGCTTTTCTTTCTTCTGCTCTATTTTTATTAGCTTACAATGACAAGTAGAGAGTTTATTTTTTGCACTCCTTATAAAGAGAAATGCTAGAATCTTTCTGCATATTTCTACACGTTGTGAGCTACTGCCGCCTTTTAAAAAAAGTTTTTTTAAACTGACTTGTATTAAACTGCTTCTAATATCGGTTTGCAACCAATATTTAACAGGTTTTTGATGTGTTTACTTTTGCACTAGAGGTTTTATTTTTATACTTCGTAGGAAGGATCTACACACCAAGGTTCTAAGTGGTTTGTGGGAAAGGTCAGGATGAGTCCATGTATTATATGGGATATAGTACCCCATGGCGTTCATGATAAACATAAATCACCACAGAGTTCCAAAACTTTATAAAGAAACTCAGCCTTCAGCCTCGTTTCTCTATATGGTTATTGAACTTATTTATTTATTTTATTT
The DNA here is from genome assembly GCA_963921515.1 of Calotriton arnoldi. Lineage (NCBI taxonomy): Eukaryota > Metazoa > Chordata > Amphibia > Caudata > Salamandridae > Calotriton > Calotriton arnoldi. The sequence goes on along the minus strand of CAWUFW010002824.1, from coordinate 780,664 downwards.
AAGAAGTTTTATATAGCGCTGGCCAGACCCGAGGGTATCGGAGCGCTTTACAGCAGATATATGGGAGACATCACATAAGAGAGACAAAGGTAGGCGTAAATGTTCGAAAGGTCCAGTGTGCTGTGCGTCATTGAGGTAGAGAGGTCCTGAGATAGCCTCGAAGCGTGCACAAAGTCTTGGGTTAAACCTCCCTCCGGGAGGAGGCAGTGAGGAGGGGGTAGGGGAGCGAGGATGAGGTAGGTAGTGGTGGAACATTGACAAGTGTCTATAAAGTGCAAGAAGAGGTAGGTTGTGGCGAAACATTGTCATGTGGCTGCAGAGTGCAGGCTTGAGCGTTTCGGCGGCGGTTCTCAGTTCGGGAAGGCACGGTTGAGGTAGAGATCTTTTAGGAGTCTTTTGAATTTTAAGAAGGAAGGGATAGTTCTGATGTCGACTGGGATGGAGTTCCAGATTTTGGGTGCGTTTCCAGTGAAGGATCGTGCAGCGGTTTTTTGTTTGCGTGTATTCAGAGGGATGAGTAAGAGGGTGTTGGAGCTCCTGAGCTTTCTTGTCTGGCCGGCTTTCTTGAGTTTGGAAGCCAGGTATTCCGGTTTCCCTGTGTGCAGGGCTTTGTGCGTGAGGCAGGCAGTTCTAAAGTTGGCACGCATTTCGACTGGGAGCCATTTCAGTTCTCGGAGTGCGGGAGATAAGTGGTCATATTTCTTAACTCCGGTGACCATTCTGGCAGCAGCATTGAGAGTTGTTTTGAGTGGCGCTAGGTGGGTCCGAGCTGTACCGGAGAGGATTGCGTTCCCATAGTCCAGTCTAGATAACACCAGTGCTTGGGTGGCTTGTTTGAGGTCCTTGGGCGGGATGAAGGGCTTAATTTTGTTGAGAAGCTTCATATTTAGGAAGGCACTCTTTGCTGAGCTCTTAATGTGTTTGGTCATGTTCAGTTTTGGGTCGAGGGTGATTCCTAGGGATTTTACCGAGTTGGCCAGGGTGATATTGCCGTTGAGAGCATCGATTGCTTTCAGCCACTCTGCGATTTGAGGGTTTTCTTCTTTATTGGAGATGAGGAGGATTTGGTGACTTGCGATATCCTTATAATGTGAGGCAGGGGGTACTTTATCCCCTATGTAATACGGCAGACCGGATATCTGTCACGAATGTGACTGAGTATCCTGTCTGCCATAATATAAATCAGGCCCCAAGTTTAGAAAGTGACATTTGCATGCAATAAAGTGAGTTTTTGCTTGGAATCTAGTAAATTAGATTAACAAGCATTCTTTGAAAAGGGTGATATGATCCATTTCTGCTAATGCCTAGAATGCTAAATAAAAAGGAATTCATGAAGGGCTGCAGCAAAAATATGTGGTTTGAAATTATCCAGGTGGCATTTGGATTTTTTACTGTTGGCAATTATCTAGTCAAAACCATATGATGTGCTGATATTTTATCCTTTCATTTTTAGTGGCATGTTTATATTTAAATGCTCTTTTATTCTGCTTATTAAATAATTCAAAATAACTTGTTTACAGTTGTTCCTGAAACCAAAACGCCAACATGTGGCCCAGAGGAAGTTGAAGTTGGAGGAGCATGCATCAGTAAGTAGATTTGTTGCATAAATTCCTTAATTGAAGGTATAGTCTAAATGCGTATTTTGCGTAATTTCAAAACCAGCATTGAAAAGCAGCATTATTTTGGATTTTTAATAGTGAAAAGGTTTTCTCATGTTTTACTGAGACGGATACCTGTTGCAATATAGAGATCAGCAGTACACATATTACTATATACATACTTCTTTCAAAGCATGTTTAAACTCATATTTTTGTACTAAGTTTCTTTATAAACCATCTTTCAGACCTATTTTCCGTTTTCAATGTTATTTGGGACATTGCGACGACATCGTTAACCGCGATGGTCGAGCCTTTTCCATAAAGTGCAAACACATATATGCACACATATTATAGTATTTTACACACTAGGGGTTTGTTACTGTACACTTCAAACTCATGGTTTTCTAGTGTATTTCTAGAACATCATCTCTAAAACCTATTTTTCGTTTTCACGGTGAGGCCGAAGATCGCAATGACGTCCGTAATCGTGATCCCCGCGGTTATGTCACGGAAGCAGAAAACAAAAGCAGGAATTCAATAACCACCACCACTTTAAAGAATGATAACTATACAATTAATTCTAAGCATCACAGTAGATAACTCACTATATAGATAACTCTATAAAAACATTTATCAATATCTCTATAACAATGCATATTAATGATTCATTGATATATTTTTTTATATTTTCACCAATATCCGCGATGACGTCGCGATATTTACGATGTCCCCGCGATGGTACATGGGGGGGGGGGCTGCCTGGCGGTTGCGGCGTCACCGCGAATATCACGCCATTTAATTTTTTTTATTTTGGACAAATAACTTGTGTCAATAACACCCGCATTTCTCAACCATGGGGTCAGAGTATCTCCACCCCGACACCTTATGTGCGCTTTCACACAGATTTTCTGCCCCAGGAACCGTTCCCGATAAAATGACGGTCACAACTTTCTGTTCAGGTTGCATCCAGCCAATCAGAGAATTCCCGCTGGCACGTGCATTCAAGATTCATCGCAAAACCACCGCGATTTATCTGCTACCAGACATATGACTATTTTTTTTTAAACTTGCATTTCTCATCAACTACTGAACAGATTTACACCAAATGCACTTCCTTGAATCAACATTTACCTCCCTGCCAAATTTGGTGCAAGTCCCTTCAGCGGTTCGGGCTGTAGGTGCGGCTAAAGTTCCTATCGGAATTAACATTACAAACGCAACCTTATTTCGCACCCCAAATTCTCGTTCCCCACTGCACAGATCACACCCAAACTTTTCATAACAATAACACCCACGTGTCACTTTTTTGGGAACATTTCATGCAGATTGGTCAAATGACGCCAAAGTTATAGCCAAGTCAAGAAACGCTTTTCCTATGGAAACTAGGTCCTAACTATAATTACCTACTGGTGACCACCAGTAGGTAATATATATACACTTACCTTAAATATACTTACCTTGCTTGGTATAGGTAAGGTATATCCGTGATAAAGGAATTGCATGGTAAAGTCATTGTGTGGTAATGCCTGTGTTGTAAATGCAGTTTTCCGTGCTAATCACCTGCTGAATAGTGCCAGAGATGCTGCTTTGTTTCTGCTGCTAGAGCTTTGTAGGTTTGAGTATCATTGTGTAATAAAGTACTTTTTTTCTTGTAAAGATAAGCACTGAACTGGACATTTACTTTGAGTTGTTGATTCCTTGCTGACCTCTGAGATTGAGCACCCCTGCACTGCCTCCCTGAGAAGCCCATGTCTACTCGCCCTTGGTACCATGACAGTCAAGTGCGTAAAGTGTTGTACTTGGTCCAGTATGCAGAGCCATATACGGACGGGTCCCAGGACATCAGAGAGAAACAACCTCAACCCCCAAGGTTGTGGCACAGTAGCCCCTGAGTGGCCCACGCTCATCAAATGGGGTCTGACAGGAAAGCAATTAGAATTTAATTTATTTGTCATTATCTTTCAAATCCTGAATCTTGCCCTATGCACCATTTAGAAAAATGGTCTAAAAGCTCTACTGTAACTCTTAACAATTTTTCAAATGACGTACCACACATATCAAATGATTTTTCTTTGTAAAGTATTTTTGAATTCTTTTCCTACAACAGCTATTTTAATAAGCAAGTGAATATATGGGAAATATCTGTATTTTAGGATTAGCCAATAATACATTTGAAAATTTGTGTTGTGATAGATGCATTAACAGCAAATAGAAAACACATTTAATAAATTAACTAAATAGCAAGGTACCTCTAGCCTCGGTATGAACCAATAACCCAGCAGCTCTCAATTGTCTTCATGTGTTTGTGATTATAGATGATTTATATAAATTAAGACTGAAATTAAGAATGTTAGAACCGTCCGTATTACCCGTTTCATCTTCGTGGTGTGTTAATAAGTTCAAAGCAGTGGTGAACGGTAATTTTAGCAGGGCGGGGGGCCACACACACTCGCACCCATGCATTCACACACATGCGCATTCACACATGTGCACAGGCACACCCATTCAGAACACTCACTCAAGTACACATACATATATACATTCATACATACAAGCATGCATGCACCAAACATAAAAAACAAAACTTACCTTCACTGCAGCTCAGGATGGAAGCCTGGAAGTGATGGGACTGCTGCCTTCCCTCATTGGCTGACCTCCGGGAAGGCAGCAGTTCCTTACTCGTCACAGAGTGGGAAGGGGGTCAGTGACACTGCTGACCCCACCCCACTCTTTGATGAGGTGTCACTGGTTGACACTCGGCCCTGGGCAAAGCAGGGCTTAAAACTGAAACACTCCGGTCCAAGGCAATCAGTGATCCTCCCCATCATCACGAGGGGGAGGGCCTCGAGCCACTTTTGCCGCGCCTGGGAGGTCACGGCTGTGAAATCCTCAGCCTGGCAAAGTTCAGCTTAGGCAGCCAGGAGTCTACGAAATGACCACCAAATGAGTCACATCACAAACTGTATAGTCACAGGAGGTCACAACCTCATTACCTTTTTGGGGCAGGAAGCATTTTGTAGTCCTGTGTAAACACCGAGATTAAGGGCCACAACAGACAGGAGATGTCTCTATGTTTGCATTCCGTACAAGTGATTTTTTTTGTTTAAACAAAATCAGCTATGTTTCCTAAAGGCACATAGGATGCTTTTAATAAGCTTAGATTTTGGAAATTGTTTACCAACCCAAGATGGGTTGCAAATTATTGCACACAGGACTGTGACTTATAAATTGCGAGTGGGCCAGCACTTTCTTTCTCCCTCTTTATTTATGAGTCAGAATGGACTGATAAAAACATGTTTCTAGTAGGCAAGAAGGTTCTTACTCTTAAAATCGCGTTTGAGCATTGTACCTGTGATGTTGAGATCCATCAGGCCACTCCTTACTTACAAAGACCAGTCACCCTGGTAGCATTGTTTTCTTAGGTCTAAAATGTAACCAATTTCACCCCTTATTATGTACCACCCATTACACAATGATTGGTTAAGTTGCAGGTCTCAGTAATCACATTCTTTGAGAATACTGCAGTGCCCTCCCTGCTAGCAGAAATTGTTTGGATAAAATCATGTCTTATGTAAATGGTCTCAGAACCTGTCCTCAATCGTCATAGACCCTTCCTTCTACAGAGCATAGGTCTGCATCTGACTTAACATGCAGTGGAAGCAAGGGATGGAAGAATCAACTACAGACTGATTTTGCTCTGATCTGATTTTGGACAGTGCTGCTGGGACACCTTTGCAGTTTTATGGTAGGCCCTATGAGGTGAGGACCTATGGGTTTGACTCTGCCATTGAGATAGAGTATCTTTTTCTGTGCTGCACCAGCTTGAGTCCACTGTGAGACTTTACTGCCAGCGAGCAGCCATAGCACAAGCCAAATGGATCATACTAACAGCACCAGTTGGATATAATTATTTCTATAATCCCCTTTCACTGGAGCATACAGCCATGTGGTAAGCATTATTTCCTGTCACAAAGCCACTGATGTGCTCAAAGGAAATATGCAATTTACTGTTGATATTTTTAAAGGTTTTTTAAGTGGAACTTAACAGACAGTGTAAGCTGTCTGGTTGCGACAGACATACTGTGACTTTACCAAGCACCCACTGCGATTTGCAGCCCACCCATTGCTTGCAGTTGGCTAGGTTTACTGTCACTTATTTGTTTGCTTTATATTGAATGGCTTTCCTTTTTTCAGCCTGCCCATGTTTTTGTCCCTTCCATGGAGCACAACCTTTTTACCATCTATTTGATTGGCTGACTACTGTGCTTCCTCTGCTCACTTTTAGGAAACAATTATTTTCTTTTCCTTTAAATAGTGCATGAGAGTGCATGTATTTTCCAGCTGTCTCCCCACTCTCCATGTTGCTCTCTTTCACACATGTTCTTTCCCTCTTATTACTCCTTCCTGCACCCACCGTAATGCTTCTTCCCCCATCCGCTTTGTTGCTTCACTCCCACCACCTCCCCAATTAGCTCCTACAACCCGGTCAGCAATAATTATTTGAAGCGTTTTCGCGCTACATTTTGAAACCGTGCTTTTGTGCTACTTTCTTTTCTCCATCTCGGATTCATAAATATAAAAAACACCTATGACCTTTAGTAGGTTGCGCATGTGTATTAAAAACATGTGCAGGCCTACAAAATAAACTAGCAGTCTCATCATCGCGTCCTTTTGTTTTTTTAGATATGCTGGACAGCAGCCGTGAAAGCTGTGTGCAGCATGGCTAGAAAACGTTAAGTGCTTCAATTGAAATTCATGTAGGACTAATTTACTTCTATCAATCAATCAATCAATCAATCACGGCATTTATAGAGCGCGCTACTCACCCGGGAGGGTCTCAAGGCGCTGGGGGAGGGGGTAAGTTACTGCTCGAACAGCCAGGTCTTGAGCTGCTTCCTGAAGGAGAGATGGTCCTGGGTTCGCCGAAGGTGAGTGGGGAGGGAGTTCCAGGTCTTGGCTGCCAGGTAGGAGAAGGATCTTCCTCCGGCGGTGGTTCTGCGGATGCGTGGTACGGTGGCGAGGGCGTGGCTGGTTGATCGTAGCTGGCGTGTGGGCGTGTAGAAGGTCATGCGGTCGTTGAGGTACTTTGGGCCCAGGTCGTGGAGGGCCTTGTGTGCGTGGGTGAGGAGTCTGAACGTGATTCTCTTGCTGACGGGGAGCCAGTGCAGGTCTTTCAGGTGCACGGTGATGTGGCTGTGTCGGGGGATGTCCAGGATGAGTCGTGCGGAGGCGTTCTGGATGCGCTGGAGTCTCTTTTGAAGTTTGGCTGTGGTTCCGGCGTAGAGGGTGTTCCCATAGTCCAGTCGGCTGGTGACGAGTGCCTGGGTGACGGTCTTCCTGGTTTCAGTGGGGATCCATCTGAAGATCTTGCGGAGCATGCGCAGGGTGTTGAAGCATGAAGATGAGACGGCGTTGACTTGTCTGGTAAGTACAATCAGCCATTACGCTGTTTGCCACATTCAAATACTTATCTTCTACATGCATTCTATACAGAAAACATTCCTTATCTGCCTCTTTTTATTTCAGCATTTGCAAAACCAACGGGGCTGATGTTAATGTGATAAACAGCATTTGTGCATGGAACGCATGCAAACAGCATTCTTGAAAAACTATGTTTACATGCGTTCGCACATTAAGCCAAACCAATTGGCTTTGCCAACACTTGTTTATGCATCTTGTTACTCACTGTTCAGCAACATGCTGAAGGTTAAATACAAAAAAATAGATGGAGCATATAATTTCACTGCCTTCTATGTCACGATTGGTCTAAGTGCATGAGATGTTTCCCCCGTCACGCTTGTGATGTAGATGGAATGATCTTGCTAGAAGCTTGTCAGTTTTTTTGTAGAAATTAAGTCACTGCGACTGCTGCAAACATGTACAGTACATTGCCACGAGAAAAAACATCAACTCATGCCTGGCCTTAAATGTGGAAGTTAATTCTTTAATGAACAAATGAATATAGTAATAACAGGGAAATGTTGCCAAGCTTGAATGTCACGACTTTATATAGTTTAAACTGCTAACTCTGGTTAAATGTGTTTGCCCTGTTATGCCAAGAACCTCTGTGTAGTATTTCACTCGAATTCGATTAAAGGGGGTGTTGTTGTGATCTAGAAACACTCATATCAACAAATTTAGACAATAAAACTATTATCTCAAATGATTGCAGTGGAAAAAACAAACCGGTGTCCGGGCATGTGAATTCTCTGTTCTGCTTTCTGTAATGCATCAGTCTTAGCATTTCAATTGATGCATCCACTCCACTAAAATACTAAAAGCATGCTTGTCTTACCAGATAAGTTTTCAGCAGCGCTGACATCATTACCACCAGCTTCTTCACAAGCACCACCACCACCGGGGACCCCTGAAATTGTGGCCGAGTTGTCTCGAACGAACATTTACCTCAAGTGTTTCTTTGAAACCGCCTCTACAAACAGCTCTATCGGGTTCGTCGTTACCTGGTCCAGACTTTCTCTTGAGGGACTCAAAGAGGAGGTTCGGCAAGAGACGACAGTGCAGGCATTCTCCCTTATAGAACTGGACGGCATTAACCTCCGGCTTGGAGACCAGGTGAGTTTCAAAATATTCATTCCTACATGGAGAGAGAGATTCAATGTAACAGTCTGCTTTTGTCCTCCATTTCACATTTAATTTTAAAAGGATGAATGCATTAAAAAGCCGTCATTTTGGTCTCAGTACAATGCTGCACCAAGACTAACATAAGATGTACCACATAGGCAGCGGCGGTGCAAGCATCACTCTCATAAAAAAAAAGTGCAGCATAGTGTGCAGCAATGCAGGAGTAGGCCTGGGTGGAGTTCCGCAAGCAGCGGAGTACATTACGTCGCGCCATTCGCGCTGATTTTTAGAGTTGGGTGTTAGTCCTGTGCTGGAAAATGAGGGCGAACAGCACCATGCGCAGCGCAAGAGGGCACTGCTTCTTTCTGCCGCTCGAGTAGATTTTCTACTCGAGAGGCAGCTTCCTCAACACGAACGAATGGTTTTTCAACGTGAGCGGTCGCGACCACTCGCGACCGCCTGCATTGAGAAATCTCGCTGGGAGGTGGTCTAGCGTTGGATTTTCCTTGAGGAAAAGGCACCGCATTGCGGAGTGGAGTTTTTCGCAACTCCGTGTGCTCCATGCAGTGTGTAGTGCGGAAAACTCTGCAAACTCTGTGCACGTAGCAGAGTTCACCACCCAGGCCTATGCAGGAGTCCCTAAGTACACAAACCTGCTATTGAATATCTAGTAGCAGCACAAACTCCACTTCCACACACACAATATGCATAGCAGGTCAGAAGGAGTTCAAACTTCTCTCACATGCAGTTCAAACTTCCCTCACACACACAATCAGTATGGAATGGCAGTAATGTCATGTTAAGTCACATATCCAGCTCACACCCAGGCAGGATAGTGTACACTTCTCACACAGGCATGCAAGAAAACTCAGTACTTACACAGATGACATTGGTCTGGTTCAATCGGATTGAAGGATCAATTGGTTCTTAATAGTCTGGGTTAAACATGCACGCAAATGCATATATACCTGAAGGCATGCACACGCACAATTTGTACAGGATGGACAAAAGGGCGCAGAGCAGGTTGAGCATTGGAAGCAGGAGAGCATGCTTTCATCAAAAGCATTACATTAGTAAACATTTTTTCCACAGAACTGTTTCAGAATAGGCATAGACCGTGCAGGCTTCACTCTTAGACTGATATCAGGAAAATTACAGGGCTCAGCTCTCACAGAGAAAGCCTACTTGATAACATCACGTTGGATATTTTTGCGCTGGTTTCGGATGGGTTATAAAATTGCTTCCTATTTTAGAAACCCTATTTTGTAAGTGGAACTGTGGTGAAACGTATCCCTTGAGCAAATTTAAACTTTCTGCCTAATTAGGCAACCAAGGCTATTGAGTGGATGTTTCTTTAGTGTTTTTTGGTGTGGGCTTGACAGAGCACCTGTCTAAAGAGACTTGTTTCCAAAGTTTAAACTGTGGGTTTTGAGCCCACTACTTTTAATCACAGGCTTTTTAGGTCAAGCTTACTAGACCGTGCATGCGCTGTCTGTTGCAAGGCATATTGTGACTTACCAAGAACATTGAGGGTCTTTGGAACTGGCCCATTTGTTACCATTGGTTGACTTTCCTTGTCATGCTCATTTACCTGCTTCTTATTTGTATATCACCTTGTCAATCTTGTGTTCGTCGATCCCATGGAGCATCACCTCTTTACAATGTATTTGATTGGCAAGCATTGCAGCTTCCTCTGCTTGTTTTTCAAGCACAATTTTTTACTCTTGTAGTAATCCCATACAATGCTAATGGTTTTGAGCCATCTCTCTTGTGTATGTCTCATTTCGTGTTACTCTTTTTTGCCCGACTATCTCTCCATGCCCTCCTCCTCCTTCTTGCATTTGCCTGTGTCTTTCTTCACATTGCTTCCCCACACTCACAGCTTCCATGTACTTTCTCCAACCCCATGTTGCTTTCTCTCCCAACCTCCACCTTGTTGCTTAAGCGTCCCCTCCAGTCCACCCCATTGCTCTTGTGTTTTCTCCCATGTTGCTTTGTCATTCCTCCCACCCTCCCCCATGTTACTTCGCTATTAGCCTCCCACTCTTCCCTGTGTTGCTTCACTGCTACCCCACTCCGATGTTGCTTCAGCTTCCCTGTCCGCCTGCTAAAGAAACAAGTTTTTTCGTTTTGATTTGATTTTTAGTCTCTGATCCACCTCAGATTGGTAACTGAAAAGAAAGAAAAGCACCCGAGTCATTTTGTAGTTGTGCGTGCCTAAAAAATGCACACGCTGCTGCATCAAAGACTTTAAAAAAAAAACTATAGCCACGCTGCACAACATACTCTGCAGCGTACCTAAATTCCATCGGCAAAGTCAATCTGTCACAAAGTCAAGATCTAATGGCTTTGCCAATGCTTGCTTGTCCAGTCTCTTTCAGCTACTTACTTGAGATTTTGCCAATCACATTTTGGCTGTGCCCAGAAGAGTATTCTCTCTTACCTAATGCTATTTGCTATACGAGTGTATCTTCCTGCCTCGACTGTAGTGCTTGCATTGCAATGCATGAGGTACTATTTTACAACTCCCTTCACACTCTGTTGGCTTCTCCTAACTAGCATCAGCACACATTCACCCTTGTTCATGCCTTTCTTTGCATTTATTAACACATTAAACCCAGATATGTGTTTCTGGAGTAGGCCAGTCATGTTTCAGGGCGCACACTGATTTAATTCATCATTGTTTGTAAAAGAGTGGTTTTGTAGCATGAATCCTTTTCTGGATTCACATGCTGTGCATTATTCAGCCATCTAGTGTTTAGGTCAGGAATCGTTCTTTTTTGTTTCTTTTCCTTTTTTGTTGTTGTGGGCGTTGTCGCCCACCATTTGGTGGTATGTCCATCCCCTATGTGACGTCAGACAGCACGCAGAAAGTTCTTGTGCGTAGTCGTCACAATCTTCAGATTCTTTTTTCCGCCGTTGGGTCTGGAAGGACAACGGAGGAACTCTGAAGTTTTTGGGGAAAAAAACTGAGAAAATTAAGAAGATCGACCAAATCGCTGAAAACCGCGAGAAAAGCAACGACAAGACAAGGGAATCCTTCTCTATGCCGACGGGGACCCACCAGTAACAACAACATTGTCGGTGAATGAAGAGGGGAGAGGCAGGTAAGGGTTACAGAGAACACCCCCTTTTAAGTTCTGCCCCAACTGCCACCACAAGTTTGCCCAGAGAGACCCTCGCAAGGTCTGCAACTTTTGTCTCCTGAAAGACTTCAAGGATGAAGACTGCGAGGCCTGCGCCAAGTATGTACCCAAGACTCTCAAGGTACGTTGACAACAAAGGCTAGAGAACTACACCATGGCCAGTACTCAGAAGATGCAGGTATCGCTCAAAGACCTTGGCTTATCCAGTGACTAGGAGGAAAATGTTGAGGAGGCCAAAACAACTCATGGAGAAAGAGTCGGGTGCCGAGATCTATGCATCCGACGCTGAAAAGAGGCAATCGGCAAAAAGGCAGTGAAGGACACTAAAAAAAAGAAGCTGAAGTTAACTAAACCGCCAAAAGGCTCAGACATTAAGTCCTTAGACAGTAAGCCCCAAAAGGCTTTGAAGCACTCGTCGACCGAAGGTCAGCCGAAATAAAAAGAGCCACGTGGATCCTGACCAAAGGATACCGATGGAGGCAAAACACAGTTGATGCCCTCAACACAACCATCCGTTCAAGCGGGAGCAAGAGACAAGGGCAAAGTTTCGGGGACAGTGGACCCATCCACACTAAAAAAGAGACAGACGTCGATGCTCGGACCTGAACAAAAACCACTCGAGGTTGAATGCAAGAAGAGAAGGCTGAAGGCCGAAATGGCCACACTCCTGCAGAAGAAGAACGAGTTTGACAACTACTTGAGGGAATTCATTATTCCTATGAAGCCTTTGACGGCCACTAAAGCCGAAGACAACCAGTCTGAGATGGAGGCGCTGGCAACACTCAGAGCCTCATGAAGAGGAACAAGAAGAGTTCTACAAATTTGAGGAGGTTGAAGACGCAACAGGGTTTGGCGACCAGAACCAGTTCAAGGACACATGGCACGCTCTCAGTGCCGAATTCCCAGAGGAGGGAGTGCGACAGCTATCCTTCAAGGTAATCTCCAAACAACCTATCCCTTTAGAGCAGCCTTGCCAAGAGGGCTGCAGAGACATATGGGGTACAACTAGAGGAGAAAAAATCCTTGAAACATTAATGCCCTCACATAAGGGAACCCTTTATCCACCCATGCTCCCTAGCATCTAGGACCAATGTAAGGAGGCCTTCCATGAATCTGCCACTGCAAGCGCTGTAACACCAAGAGTGGGGGAAAAAAAGTACAAGCCTTCCACTCAGGAACCTAAATACATCCAGGGCAATACTCATGTGGACTCAACTATTGTGGATACCGTCAGGAAGAGGAAAAACACCCCCACATCCGCAGATCCACCTCCAGAAAAGGAGAGTAAGAGACTTGACTTAGTGGGAATAAAGATGGAAAGAGAAGCAGCTAACTCACTCTCTTGACCCGATATGGCCACCAGCAATAGGATGAGATGGAGTCCCTCATGCAACACCTCCAAGAGGAGTATAGAAAAAGAGCCAAGGCAAAAACATTGCTAATATCTGCTACAAGTCCGTACTAGATGCAGCAGATACTGCCAGTAGGAAGCTGTGCACAGGAAAAACATTAAGACGGCATTCCTGCCTCAGAGTGTTAGGTTACAAACCTGAGGTGCAAGCCTCAATCATCAATAAGCCATTCACAGGTGATGCCCTGTTTGGACAGGCGGTGAAAGGGCAGGGTCTTGTGCACTACAAAGACCTTTCTTTGAAGTCTCCCTATTTCAAAAGCTAAAATGGGTATAAGTACTGGACCTCTAACGCCATATTCTTAGCACACGTCTGGAACTGAGGATGTTCTACCAAGAAGAACATCTTCTTGTGCCTCCAGGAGGGACTGCCACTTTGCTGCTTCCTTTGAGGTATTGGCCTGATGCCTTCTTCTTCTTGCCTGGGAGTGAGAGGACTGGTCATGACTCTCTACATCCTGCATCTCTAAAGGTTCTCCAAGGGCTTATTGGGCTTTCCTCCTCTTTCTGAAATCTCAGGGATATCAATGACTTCATCTACATCTTGCTACCAGCACCTGGGCTCCTCCTCTGCGAGTGTGAGTCCTGCTCTGCCAAATGGTGCTAAATTCAGACCTGGGCCCTTGGAAGTGAGTATTTAGTGCTGCAACCCAAAAACCAATGTATCGGCACTGAAGCATCATTCGGAACTGGCGCATTTCCATGAGATTTCAACACATCGCCACCGCCTGCACCAAAGCTGTGGACACTGCTCGCCAACTAAGCGATGCAACAACCTTGACTTACAACGCAGCCCCTACATTGCTGATGCAGCGGCTCTGAATTACTGCTGATGCGTGTGTCTCGGACACCCCGTCACCGATGTCTGCACCGCACCGGCCCTGACTCTCAGCCCTATATGACTTCTTGCCAATGCATCGCCTATAGCCCAGCAGTTTGACATCAACCCCTCGGAAGCGACGCGCTTGGCTCTTGACAACGCATCAACAGCGTTACCAGACTTTGGAAACAACACATCGCCTTCGACAGCGACACATCCCCTCCTTTTCAATGCATCGTCCCCAAGCTTCGACGCATCCAAGGTAATGTCAGCAGGTCTGCATGACTCCTGTATCTGGTCCGCACTCCATCGGTGTCAGATGAAACATTTGGATTTGCCCTGGTCAAGCGCGAGCCTGATAGCCCTAGTTGAAGCTATTGATTTGTAAGCACTGCATTTTGATTTAATCCTGCAAAACTCCAATCTTGACTTGTATATTGGATTTTTGTCGTTTTGGTCTTGTTTTAGTCTTATAAATATTAGCTATTTTTCTAAACTGGTCTGGAGTACGTTTGTGGTGTTTTCACTGTGTTACTGTGTGGGTGCAAAAATACTTTACACATTGCCTCTTTAGTTTTGCCTGACCGCTCTGTGCCAATCTACTGGAGGGTAAGCACAGGTGAACATTTAGTGTGTACTACACTTACCCTGACTAGGATTGTGGTTCCTGCTTGGACAGGGTGCATACCTCTGCCAACCAGAAACCCAATTTCTAACCACGACTATGCACAGGAACTTCCGGATCACAGTCTGACATCACACAGGGGATGGACATACCACCAAATGGTGGTCGATGACGCCCACAACAACAAAACAAGCATTTGCAATGCAATAGGTCTCGCATTAACGAGAGTTTAAGCTATTGGCTATGCAATAGCTTAAACTCTCACAAATGCGAGACCTATTGCATTGCAAATATTTGTTTTTTTTACTAGCGCCCATGCAGCGCTTTCACATTCATGAAGGCTGTGCCCCTTTCTTTAGACAAGCAGCGTTTAAAGAAAGGGGCGTGTTCGACATTAACGTGAACCCACGGCATCGGCTCTTTGACAAAAAAAACATCTGTTTGTCAAGTTGACAAACAGATTTTTTGGGGGTAAAGGCGCCCATGCCGCGCTTTCACTGTAATGTCGGCCGCATACCTTTCTGTAGATGTGGTTTGTGTAAAGAAAGGGGTGCGGCCTCAATGAATGTGAAAGCGCCGCATGGGCGCTAGCAAACAATATAAATAAATAAGCGAGGCCGCTAAATGCAGACCGCGCTGCCAAAATAAATAAATAAAAAACATTTCACAGAATAATAGGTATGGCATTAGATTATGTGTCAATACATAGCATTACAATAAATAGTATACTGTATTTGCTGTCAAGGCCTGCACTAGTGTAGTGGTTTGATTACCATCAGCTTCATATTCCAAACACACAAATTAAACTGCGTTAGCAAAAACAAAAATCTCTCCATGTTCTACATAAAGGTTATCCTCGTTTCTTTCTATCTAAAAGGATGAGGTTTGGAAGCACAGCATTCTACGTGTTCTTTACACAATCCCTGAAAGCCACCCATAACCAATACCACAAAGAAACACTCACATTAGCACTCTGCTCTTAAACTAAAGGTGTTATTGGCTAACATGGTGGTACTCCCTGAACCTACCCGAGAAGAATGAAACGCTGATTCAAGCATGCCTGTCACTCAAATCTCTTCAAGTTAGAGTTAGTTTGCCATCTTAGAAAAATGTTAAAGGTAATAGTGTAAAATATGTTGATGACAGAGAGCAAAAGAAATGCCATGCATAAGCAATTTGAATGTGAAGGTTTTATTTTAAACTCTACTGCTTCCTCACAATACTACTGTTTCTTCACAAAATCCATCTTAGTGCTCGAGTAGCTTACTTTACCTAAACAGAATATACATGCAACAAAGTGTTTGGTTAAATTATATCTTTGTTGACTTTAACTGTAGGCAGGAATAATTTAAATAATCGTGTTCTGTTTGCAACAATCCAGGTGGGGCAAATCTAGGGAAGCAACCAAATCAGACCAGCGCCAACGGTAATAAACACAACAAGAGGAGCGCTGATGCACATTAAAGAGAGGATAGCTGAGCCATACAAAGACACTTTACACATCACACAGAGGGCCTGATTAGAATATATGTGATTCGCAACATGTTCGACTGTTGACCACAGCATACGGGGGCAAGCCGTAGAAATATCTTTCAGCTAAACCACCAGGCATTACTCTTCTCTGAATTTACATCTCAGCACTGGTACAAAAACACAAGGATTCGAAAACCGCACAAATGCAGAAGGCTGGGTGTAGAAGCATGCATCATTCAACGCCCTGCTCTTTCGTGTGTACCCTGCTTCAGCCTCCTACTGGAAATGATCTCGGTCCCACCCCCAAAACGACCGCATGAGCAGCAGATAGGAAGGAGCCTGAGAAATGCCTCCCCAGAGGACAACATCTGCAGCCAGAAGAAAGGCAGCCCTGTATCTCTCTCGGAGATCTCTACATGGGAAGAAATGTCCTCATGTTACAGAAGAGATGCTCATCTTCACGACAGCCAGGCACAGGCCTGGGGAAGAGGATCGACAGGAGGGCCAGGTGATGCCCCACAGCCAGGCACGGGCCTGGGGAAGAGGATCGACAGGAGGGCCAGGTGATGCCCCACAGCCAGGCACGGGCCTGGGGAGAGGATCGACAGGAGGGCCAGGTGATGCCCCACAGCCAGGCACGGGCCTGGGGAAGAGGATCGACAGGAGGGCCAGGTGATGCCCCACAGCCAGGCACGGGCCTGGGGAAGAGGATCGACAGGAGGGCCAGGTGATGCCCCACAGCCAGGCACGGGCCTGGGGAAGAGGATCGACAGGAGGGCCAGGTGATG
The DNA here is from genome assembly GCA_963921515.1 of Calotriton arnoldi. NCBI lineage: Eukaryota > Metazoa > Chordata > Amphibia > Caudata > Salamandridae > Calotriton > Calotriton arnoldi. Next base: position 764,221 of record CAWUFW010002824.1, on the reverse strand, counting down.
CCCCACAGCCAGGCACGGGCCTGGGGAAGAGGATCGACAGGAGGGCCACTGGGGAGAGGATCGACAGGAGGGCCAGGTGATGCCTGACATTCTTCGCCTCAGGAGCAGCGGTAGTTTGGCCTTTGTGCAGATGTGACTACTCGCGCTGCTTTTCTTCTATATGGGTGGGGCGCGGGTATCTAACCAATATGCAATGCCCATCATGAATACGGTGCTAAATGTGTGGAGGTAGCCAAGGAACAAGGACCTATACGATACACCTGTGATCACGGATAATTTTGGGACCAGCCATTGTACAAAAGCAGGGAGCGGGACATTAATTGGATTGCCATTCCAAGCAAAAAGAAGACAAGTGAGATCGGTCACATGTTTATGATGCCAGAAGAAAGCAGCAGTTTGTCACTTAAGGCTACTTGCAGTCAATAATCCTGCTGATAGCTTCACCGTTTAGATGAGACCGTAAAGAAGCACGAGCCCTGAAGGACAAAGCGTGCCACACAGTTTCTCTGTAAAGAAATTCACACGCACGAACCCCTTTGACTATTGTAACCACAAGATAATTAGATGCCAAGTCATCTTGAATAATGTGTTTTTAATTGTTCCCCTCAGTCGCTCTCCGTTCAGTGTATTTGCAATCCAACAGTGTGGGCTTTTGATTTCAGGCGTTAAGCGGTGCACACAACATTTTACAAACCCAGTGCACAGAAAACAAGTAGCATGACACGATAATAAAAGTTAAACATCCGGCGTGGCAGAAGGCGTGGCTGCCATACTTAGAGAAAGCGCTGCGTCGCACGAGAATGGAAGTAAAACATCATGCACAGGTCAAATTCTATATCCGGTGCAGAGAAAACAAGTAACACGATATGAAAGTTAAACATAAAGCGTGGCTAAAGGCACGACCTCCATACTTACAAATAAAGCGCGTGTGACTCGAGAATTAAAGTAAAACATCACGCACAGGACATGTTCCATATCTAGTGCAGACAAAACAAGAATGAAAGTTAAACATCACGCGTGGCGAAAGGTGCGGCCGCCATTATTACAGTTAAAGCGCTGCGCGACACAAAACTAAAAGTAAAACATTGCTCACAGGACATGTTCCACATCTAGTGCAGACAAAACAAGAATGAAAGTTAAACATCACGCGTGGCGAAAGGTGCGGCCGCCATTATTACAGTTAAAGCGCTGCGCGACACAAAACTAAAAGTAAAACATTGCTCACAGGACATGTTCCACATCTAGTGCAGACAAAACAAGAATGAAAGTTAAACATCACGCGTGGCGAAAGGTGCGGCCGCCATTATTACAGTTAAAGCGCTGCGCGACACAAAACTAAAAGTAAAACATTGCTCACAGGACATGTTCCACATCTAGTGCAGACAAAACAAGAATGAAAGTTAAACATCACGCGTGGCGAAAGGTGCGGCCGCCATTATTACAGTTAAAGCGCTGCGCGACACAAAACTAAAAGTAAAACATTGCTCACAGGACATGTTCCACATCTAGTGCAGACAAAACAAGAATGAAAGTTAAACATCACGCGTGGCGAAAGGTGCGGCCGCCATTATTACAGTTAAGCGCTGCGCGACACAAAACTAAAAGTAAAACATTGCTCACAGGACATGTTCCACATCTAGTGCAGACAAAACAAGAATGAAAGTTAAAACATCACGCGTGGCGAAAGGTGCGGCCGCCATTATTACAGTTAAAGCGCTGCGCGACACTAAAACTAAAAGTAAAACATTGCTCACAGGACATGTTCCACATCTAGTGCAGACAAAACAAGAATGAAAGTTAAACATCACGCGTGGCGAAAGGTGCGGCCGCCATTATTACAGTTAAAGCGCTGCGCGACACAAAACTAAAAGTAAAACATTGCTCACAGGACATGTTCCACATCTAGTGCAGACAAAACAAGAATGAAAGTTAAACATCACGCGTGGCGAAAGGTGCGGCCGCCATTATTACAGTTAAGCGCTGCGCGACACAAAACTAAAAGTAAAACATTGCTCACAGGACATGTTCCACATCTAGTGCAGACAAAACAAGAATGAAAGTTAAACATCACGCGTGGCGAAAGGTGCGGCCGCCATTATTACAGTTAAGCGCTGCGCGACACAAAACTAAAAGTAAAACATTGCTCACAGGACATGTTCCACATCTAGTGCAGACAAAACAAGAATGAAAGTTAAACATCACGCGTGGCGAAAGGTGCGGCCGCCATTATTACAGTTAAAGCGCTGCGCGACACAAAACTAAAAGTAAAACATTGCTCACAGGACATGTTCCACATCTAGTGCAGACAAAACAAGAATGAAAGTTAAACATCACGCGTGGCGAAAGGTGCGGCCGCCATTATTACAGTTAAAGCGCTGCGCGACACAAAACTAAAAGTAAAACATTGCTCACAGGACATGTTCCACATCTAGTGCAGACAAAACAAGAATGAAAGTTAAACATCACGCGTGGCGAAAGGTGCGGCCGCCATTATTACAGTTAAGCGCTGCGCGACACAAAACTAAAAGTAAAACATTGCTCACAGGACATGTTCCACATCTAGTGCAGACAAAACAAGAATGAAAGTTAAACATCACGCGTGGCGAAAGGTGCGGCCGCCATTATTACAGTTAAGCGCTGCGCGACACAAAACTAAAAGTAAAACATTGCTCACAGGACATGTTCCACATCTAGTGCAGACAAAACAAGAATGAAAGTTAAACATCACGCGTGGCGAAAGGTGCGGCCGCCATTATTACAGTTAAAGCGCTGCGCGACACAAAACTAAAAGTAAAACATTGCGCACAGGACATTTTCCATATCCAGTGCAGATAAAACAAGGAACATTACACAAGAATAAAAGTTTGTTTGTCCGCATATGCCCTTAAGGTGCAAAGACTTGCCGTACACCTTGTCACAGCCCTGCCTGGGCGTGGCAGTGGTGCCGCTTGGCAGGAGTGCTCGGGAGCGCGGTGCCATGAAGGGGCATACCGGAAGCTTGGGTTGGCGGCCCTTCGGACAGGGTGGTGCAGCCACTGTCCAGGTCGCCGGCCAAGGAGGCTGCGGTGTAATAACATATTAACTTGGCACGCCTCAACTAAACAACAAATCCGGAAACATTCAGCACACAGTAAATAATTAAAGAAAAACACAATTGAGTCTCACTGAAAGGCTGCTCAAAAAAAATAAAAAATGTGAGGAGTACTTACAAAGACGGGGCAGCTCGGAGCGGCAAGGTGGGAGGGAACCAAGCAGAGTATACAGCTGCAATGCCCATACAGGAGGAGGAAGGAGGGGCCATCACACGCTGAACAGTGTGATGGGCAAACAAAATCTTCTCTGAGTGAAATCACCGGCGAGGGATCTAAGCCCACAAAGGAGGGACATTTAAACAAATGCACGAATAACAGGCCAGCATTTGTAAATGACACACATACCAGCCAATGGCAATTGGTGGGTTTGCCAGAGCCCCTAGAAGAGGATACAACAGGTCGATCATGCTCGACCTAAAAAGGGGAAAAAGGAAAATAAACAAACAAGAATGATTCCTGACCCAACCACTAGATGGCAGAATAATGTACAGCATGTGAATTCAGAAAACTCTTCAAGCTGAAAAACTACTCCTACTGGTAAATATTCATTGAGTTTTCATTGAATTTCTAAAAAATTAAAACACTGAAGGTGCTTGCTATGCACCACATCTTCATCCCATTAAGTTATGGGCATAAAATTGCTCCAGAGGCATAGTCACATGTGCTCTGCACCACAGTTTTACTTGCTAACAATTGATAATGGTATTCTTGCAGCCAGCATGGGGCACCCTGTTGCGGCCAGTGCAGACCTGTTAAAAGAATAAGACCCGGGTCCAGACATTTCGCCAGAAGCCACAGAAGGTGTAAGGAAGTCACAGTGCCAAATACCAAGCTCTGTAGTTAGTGTGGATTCCATCTCATGCGTCTTTAAGCTACCTGGCTAGCCACTTTCTGCCTCTTTTAGTCTTGCAGGGTTTTTTTTATAAACCTGCATTCTCTCTTAGTCACATCTTTCACTTCTTCCTTCTTTCCCTTTTATATTTTTTCTCTCTTGCTCTGGATCAAATTTTGATGAGGAAAAATAAGAGCTGCTCCTCAAAAATTTGTGCCGGTGGTCCCCACCTGCAACTACCAACTTACAGTAATCACTGAGTGCTGCAATCAGGCTTGCTTCAATTTCACAGTCAGGTTCTGGGACAGCTTTTGAAACCAAACTGCACCACCCTGCTGTGCTACTAGGATTGCTAGGAGCATTTACTAGAGAGCTTTGCAGCATAAAGGATTTCTGCATTCACATGCTGAGTTTGTTTTGCTGAATTATGTCATACATGATACATCTTATTTTGTTGCCAGGTAATACGAAAGCTAAATTTTAAAAACAGACTGCCATCAAATGACTAATGTTTTTTAAAGACATCTGGAAGATCCTCTCACAGGCTTTCTGGCACAAGGATAATATTATTTTTGCCTCTGGCTGTGTTGGGAATGGTGCCTGGATATTGCTTACTGTGGTTCCACATCTGGTACATTTATCAGTCATTCGATCGAAATGTTCTGCTGCAGAATTTTTTTTAAGGAATTGGAAGTCCTGTTTTGCAGTTTAGGGGAATGTTGTGTACAAGATCTGTTGCACGTTTATTGTTATACCCTTTGCCTAAGTAAATGATGCAGTAAATGTGTTTTTATGGTCCACAACATCTTATCTCTCAGTTTATGGTATGCACGTTTTCATCTCTACTGAGCCTCAGTGGCCCAGAACACAAAGTCTTTCCCACTGGTAGTATATAATATCAGCAGTTGTAAATGACGTCCAAACATTATGCCGAAGGCCAGAAAACTCTCCCTATGTGGGACCGGCCAGCATTTGGCTCTCCCATGTGCATGAATCTTGAAGAAAATCTCATTTTGTAAGCTGTGTGCAGCGACCCTCACAGGGATGAAAGTGCTAGTAAAGGATTGTGAATATCTAAATACGTTTACATGAGCTAAAATGTATTGGTTTCAGAAATGTCATTTTTGCAATGCATGAACATATTTCTGAATTACTATAGGCCAGATGTATGTCTTTTTTGTGCTCACAAACTGGTCGAATCGCAGAATCTGCCTGTTTGCTAATGCAAAAAAGCATTTTGGTATGTATGAATCCCAAATTGTGGTTCAGTAACACGTTATTGAAACCCGAATTGAGAATACATACAGATTCAGTATTTGGATGGGGCATATTTAGGGTGCCTTTCTTTACATGGAAGTCTGCCAGATGATGTCTTTCTGACTCGTGACGCGGGTTGTGAGTGACTTGTTGCTTTGGTTACAGTGCTGGGACTGAAGGGTGGCTTGGGCATGCGTGCTTCTTAGGCTCACACTCTACTACCTGTGCTATGTGGACAGTGTAGATGTTTGCAGAAAATACCGATATAGCTAATCCCATTTTGCAGGAATTGATGTGGGACTGTGAGGTGGAAAGCAGTCTGTTCCTTTTGACTAATGAATTCTTACATTGTGATGCTATTACATGTGTTACTGGGACAAATTTGTTTTTACAAGCATTGCATGATTGTTATGCCATGCCAGTAAATATAAATGGGTATAAACAAGGCATGCTACAAGTATACTAATAATCGCACATCCATCCAGCTCTTAGTGTAGTGCAGCCATGTTATAGCTTACCTCACCTGAGAAAACACTAATTAATGCCTCTCAAATTTCATTCTAGAATCAATTTACAGAAGAAAATAACTGAGGCCATTCCCCACTGCATTCACTGCTTCCATTTATAGTTAAATACATTTGGTTATAATTACTGCACATGATAAAACAGCATTGCATACTTTGTGTTCAGTTACACCCCCACACACCAACACATATCCTCTAGATCTCTATCTTTTTTTATATGCAGAGATCTCCACCCTTCACCAAATAAACCAAAGGTTACTCGTTGTCATTTATAGTTAGAAAAACTTTATTTATGTTTGTTATACAAACTCAAATTAAGCTCCACAAGCATTAGAAATTCTACAGTTATACTTATCTCTTAATTTTATTATTTATGCACCACTTACACACTTATTTCTTTATTATTTGTACCAAACACACCTTAAACTACACAAGTATAACACATTTATAACTTCTAGTTATCTTTTGAAATTATAATTTAAGTACCGCCTTGATATTACTAGAAGTCATACTTATAACTCACATTTGTACTTACGCACAACCTTTTCATTAATATCACTCGCACACTTCCATACACAGTCTTGTCACCTCACTCCCCACACTAGATTAACTATAACTCGTCACTGTACCATGCAGTGTGTTCTGGCTAATAATATAATTTCTGATGTCATAAGTGTTTATTTACTGCAATAATTTCACATGTTGTAACTTAGGTAATATCCAAGGGTATAGGTAGTGCATGGAGAAGGGGTGAGTTATAGTTAATGTACTGCGGCGAGTGTATGGACCTAGACTCCTAGCCACCTAACATTGTGGACTTTTGGACAGTCAGAGATTGCAAGCCATCCTCTCACTTCCTGCGTTTCGGCTCTAAAATATGGCAGCCAGTTAGAAAACACTTATATGTGTATTGACTTTTTATGTATGTGCATGGTAAATCTTCACAGGAGCTGTGCCACTGGCATACATGCCAAATACCCAGTGGGAGTGCAGCGGCACTTTTCATCAACAACTTAAAAAAAAATATATAAATATTCTGCAACACTGCAGGAATCCTCAATGTTAAAATGCTAGTTTAATATTTTTGATATTTAACTAATAAATCTGGCTAAATCAACAGTGAATATGTCTATAAGTCTTCCAGTTGGGAAATGTCCAGATTAACAATATTGAATTTGTTCTAGAGTGCATAATTCAAAGACTCTGTTAAAACAGAAGTTGTGACTTTTTTTCTTTTTTTTGCAGAGTTTTATATAGCGCGAACTTGACCCGCAGGTATCTGGTATCAGAGCGCTTTACATAGCACCAGTTGCGTTTACATGTGAATAGGTGAAAAGTCTTTATAAAGGACATTTCCATAGTTCTGGCTAGAATGCAATAAAATCTTAATGCTTGCGACATTTAACTAACTAATGAAATCTGATGTTTTTGTCGAACTTCGACTTTTTAAGACAAATCTCAAAATGTATTTTTAGAACTATTGTTAACACCATTCCAATCAGTGTGGTTGTTTGATCTGGCTTCCTGTAGGGAATTTAAATTAGCTTCTGACTTCTAAGGAGTGGTGTATGAGGCATGATCTCTCAGGCCAATTGATGGTGTTCAAGACAGTATGGGTTCTGTAACTCAGTGCTTCTCACTGAAAGCCTACTATCGGACAGGACAAGGGGCAATGATGAAAGGGCACACAACAAAAGGGTAATGACTGATCAGCACTGCCCTGTGTTTGGCAAGCACTTGGTAAAAGAATATGTTTGCCAAGTCAACCCTTCAAAGAAAGGCATTGTCATTCTAAGCCCATCATCAAAAGGAGAATACTGTAGAGAGTTCTTATGAAACTGGGGACCACCACAGGCAAAGTGATTGGCTTGCATCTCTGAAGGATTTTGAAATCTGAAAAAGTTTCTAAGCCCGAAGGTAAAATTGTTGACCAGGACATACTTGACCATTCTCCCAACCTTTCCTTGCTTCACCGTGTTGCCCACAAAAGGGGCTTGGATCCCAATTTAGCATATCACATAACATGGTACCTTCCTCCAAGTACAACATAAGAGATAGACAGCCAGGAGGTATGAGACTCTAACTGATCAGGAGAAAGCTAGCCCTTATTTTAGTTGTTGGGCTGAGGTAGGCAAAGAGAGCTCGAGTAAAGAGACATTGCAGAATGTCTCTGCTACCATTTCAGAAAATTAACAGAATAATGCTTCACAGGATAGTGTCAGCATAAAACTCAAAAAGTGCTGCAGGTGCACATTTTTAGGGAAATGTAACTGTGATAGGTTTAGGGAACTTAATCAATTGTTAGGGACATCATCACAAAACACTGGTCCTGTCACTGTGAGTTAGGAGTATGCGATATCTGTGTAATTTGCTTTCATATAATTATGTGAAATTATGCAAAATTCTAGGCCCAGGCATAATTTCAATTATGCCGGAGTAATTGGAGTAATTTCCATAATTTTGCAATACTCTATGATGCAGAATTGCCAATAATTATGCGATTACTCCTGATCGTGTAATTATGAGCACATTTAGCGAGCAGCCACTCACTCTCGCTAATTGTGTTCTACTGCATTTAGTGCTATTTCTTAGCCCAAAATGCATCCTCGAGTCTATTTTGCACCTGAGGGTGCATTTTGCACTTACCAAATAGCGCTGCTGCTAAATTAGAAGAAAATGCTTCCCCAAGAGCACATTTAGCAAGCACCAGCGGCTATTTGTGTTCTGTTACATTAAGCACTATTTCTTTTAATTTTGGAAGCGAGGAGGCATTTTTGCGCTAAACGCAGAATTACTCTTCTTGCATATTTTAAGTGCCATCTCACCCAATTCTTCGGTAATTCTGCATGATTACACAAGTTACACCCACCCCTAGAAATTACACATAATTATGCAAAATGCAAATCTGTCATTTCTCTCTTTATTTTGTCGTGAAATGCATAATTGCATCAATTTTTGCGCAAAGATGCACGTAAACAAGAGCATCGCAATCAATAGCCGCTCATGTTCTGTTCTTCCCGTGGGTTCACAGTTACTTTTTACTGTGAATTGCTGCAAATTTAGACATTTGCAGTAATTTTTCACCACAAATGGCATAAAATTACACAAAGTCCGTTAATTGTAAATTTTTACCACGAAATACTGCAAATTGCTCCTGACACATTCACATGCCATTTTATCACAAATGCCACATATTTACAGGAAGTGGCGGAAGGGGCATCAATGGTGAAAATGCACCACCATAAAGTAGTTTTAAAAAAAAAAGACGTAGTCCATCAATTAAGTTTCTTGTCCATAAATTCCTTTAATCTTCACAAATTTCCTTTTAAAATCAGCCAACGCTTTTTGTCCACCTCTGTGGACTTCGTCAGGGCGTAATTAGTGTCGAGATTCTTCAGTACATCTGATCGTAATTTCGAAAGTGTTGAAATTTTACAACACAGCCAATATCTATATTTATATGTCCATATTCATTTCCTCCAACCATTCCAAGGTGCTAAATGGATGGATCTTGTGACCGAGCCTTGGCGGTCTTCGTAATGATCCCCGTCGTCTTTAGTAAAGTTTCTTTATTTTAATTCTCGGCCCGAGGTCAAATTTGCTCATGGGCAATGAACCGTTACAGACTGCAGCATTCTCCCGCGACGGCCCAAGTTGCTTCCGTATTAGTATTTATACTTTACTTTTTTCAACACAACAATAAATAACAAAAAAGGTATCCAATCTAAATCTCACATCCCCCTTCACACTCCAATCAAAAAATCCTCATCCACTTATATCCACATTCACTCAAACCATACACATACTTTTATCATCCAACACACCAAAATACATATAAAAAGGTTACATATACAGGAAAAGAAAGTAACGCCTGAGATTTAAACATGCAGTAGGGCAATTTCAAAGTACATATGTTATATAATTCAAGAGACAATTTCTTTGAATATTTAAACAACAAAGAACTACATCACGTTCAATTAGATAGAAAATGCAGGGCTAATAGATAGCTATCAACCTATCTTGCTTTACTGCATTGTGTATCCTGAAATAATTTCATCCATCTAGGTATAAAATCCTAATGTTCCTGCTGCAGCCAGCGCCGACGCGTGTTTCGGTGACCACCCTTATATGAGGTAACACCTTCTTCAGGGTGTTAAAGTAAGATGTTCTCAACTTCAAAAGGGCTCGAAGTGGGGGGGAGAAAATCAACAGCACACTAGTCCTACAAAAAATGATAGCTAGGTCAAAAATATATATATATATATGATAAATAAACATACAATCAAATGGAGATCATGTTACATGACAGAGCTATAGTTAAGATTTCTATACCTCCAGTCCCGTGTCCAGCAACAGCCCAAGAGTTAAACGTAAAAAATAACCAAAATAATCCAAAAATATAAAGAATTAGATCAGCATGCCACACCGAAAACCAGTAACAAAAACAGCCCGAACACCACAGAGTACACAGAAGTACATATCAAGTGAGTATAGCCTAAGCCAAGTGAGCAGGCTGTACTATCCAAGAGTGATAGATTGCCCCATATACCACACCGATAAACACACCAAACCATAAGGAATTCATAGCTTACGTGTTTCTCTGTCTAAAAGGGTTATGCATCGAAATGAATGCCATATAGCAGGAAGACTAGATATCTATTCCAAGAGGCACCCATTCAATCAAGGCCCCTCAATCCTAGGGAAGAAAGGGAAGTAAAAATACAGACCATCAAAGATGCTATTCTGCTTAGAGTCCTGATCTTCCGAAGTTTGGTTCTAAGAGAAGGACCCTACCTCGAGAAACGGTCAAAAGTTGCCCGGTGTCTATGAATTTTCAGGCACACCCTAGGGCTAGACATCCCGCATATTGGAAATCAAAATAGTAAAACTCTGCTTGGCATCAAGGGTTAAACCTCACAGGCGATGCTAGGAGAAAAGAACAAACCAAAATATGAATAAAGATCAGACTGAACATAGTACCATATGTCAGTCAAATCGCTTTGTCTTCGTAGAATGATTAGAAAAATGAACGGAAAGACCGAACTACTCAAGATTCGGTAAAGAATGCGCAAGCATCCAAATAATGCTCGAGACTATGAGCCTATATATGTCCTAGCCAGGCTTCCATATGCGAGCGTGATAAGTCGCTGCCTATGAAAGTTCGTAGAAATATCACGTGCATTCTAAGAAATATAAAAACCGTAAGACAAAGCTCGCCAACAAGCGAGTCGGCATTCTGCACCCGGGTTCAGCACGAAAATACCTCACTGGCTTCTTTTTCAATCTTTTTGTAATACATGTATCTCAACGTTTCAGGCTATCACAGGCCTATGAAAAGGAGGCATTTAACGTCATGGAGCCCTGTTCAGCTACAGCATCTAGACTGGCATCTCTGGAGGATTTTGAGCTTTGAAAAGTCCGAGGGTAACACCGAGACAAGCTACAACACTCACCCAACCCTTCCTTGCTTCACCATACTAACCACAAAAAGGCTTTAGATTCTGACTTACCTTATTTTATAACATATAATTGACTTTTAGGTTTTCATTCGTTTTTTCTTGAAGTTTTTTTTATTTTTTATTTCTGATCCCCTTAACTAATTTTTATCATTGTAGTACAATTTCAATACTTAAATCCCATTTATTTTCACTAAATTGTTTTGGTTTTTATCTGATTTATATCTAAGCCTTACTATTGTCTTGATGCTTCTAAAGCTAACACATGCATTTTCTGTTCAGGAAGCTTGTTCCCTTGTGTGAAGCTAACCAGGGTAATCCCCGGATTCCTCACAGAAACCTGCTTTTACAAGAGTGTTGCTCCAGCCAAGCTGTTAACGTCTAATGAAGATATTTTGTGCAAGCCTAGAAACACTGAATCATTTAGCACCAAGTGCTAGGCAAGAGCCTACTGGGAACACCCCTTGTTTCAATTGTTTCTTTACCTAGGCTCCCTCTAGTTCGGACCTTTCATGCCAGATATCTGATCTCTGGTGGCCACATGAGCCCCAATTTAACATCCTCACATAAAGAGTCGTTAGAAGTAGAGGCAATGAATTTTCAGTTCAAAAATTCATCTCATATGGCCAATTTCATGCAATTTATCGCCTCTTGGAAAAAGTCAGCAGCAATACAAAACCACAGGTTTACCCGAGTGAAGAATTTTCATGATAAAATCTGCACTTAGATACCAGCACTGGAAAAATACTTCTTGCATATACATCTAAACATAAACATTGATCTGGAGCAGGTACCAAGCCAGTCTAAGGATATAATGCCTTTGAGGGATAACATTAACTCCTTAGAGGCCGATTGTTGCAAGGTGGAATATTATATGGTATGGCTGGGAGGCGTTACCATGCAATATACTCGCAATACACAGAGATGGTCCTTAGCTCAGTCCTGGTAGTGTGGCAAAGAGTAGTCGGGCATTACTGGAGGAACATGTGTAAAGTATTTTACAGAGCCATTATGGTGCATAAGTAATTGAGATGACTCGAAAGAAATCCGACACCAATTTATAAAAAATAGAGCTATTTGTATATAAATTTAGAGAACAAAATAAACTTTTTATGATATTTATGAATTTCCAAAGCATTAGGAAATAAATACATTAAATACTTCAGACATTCAGCATGGCAGTCAATGGGATATGACAAACGGTCACTTAGGTTGTCAAGTTACTTTTTACCTTCTCGAGGTAGAGGCCTTTGGGGGCCCACGACCAGGTTTCCACAGTCAGATCACTTATACTCTGTTCGGGGACCCCGGGTGCAAAGGGAACTTCTGAACTGTCAGTGGGTTTAAATCGGGGCTTTTAACTTTGCAGTAAATGGGAAAAAGCTCTCTTGTGACAAATGGTCACTTCTCGGTTGAATTGCAGGGTAGAGGTCTTTGGGGTCTCAAGACCAGGGTTCAACAGCCAGTTCAGTTTTACCTTGCTCGGTGAGTCTGGGTGCTGAGGTAGCTTCGGACTGTCAAACACTTAGAACGGGAGCCACGGGAGCTGTCAATCGGTCACTTGGGGGTTGTATAGTGGTCCCAGGACCCAGGCTCAACAGCTGGATTCCTTCTGTCTTGCTTGGTAACTCTGGGTGCAGAGGTAGCTTCACCTGTCAATCACCAGGGACAGGTCGTGCTAAAGATGCTTTTACCATGATGCCGACCTCACCAGTTTGAGGATGCAGAAACACAGAAGCGGGGTCATTGCCGATGTCGGTTGCAGGTGGTGTGAAGTGCCCTCTTGCTGTAGATGTCACTTAAGGGGTCGGTCCAGGGGCTCCCAAGGGAGGTCAGGGGGCCACCCCGTGGGCTACATTTGGGTGTTTCATCTGGGTGCCAGACCCCACTGTTTGAGCCCAAATGCCAACTAGAAGACTGGATCCCCTAAGTAGCGTCTATGATGGGTGCTGCCTGCAGCCGCAGAGTCCTTGGTAGGCAAAGGCAGGTTGATACCTCATCATTTCCCCAGGATTGGTGCAACACCCAGTGTAGAGTTCATAGGGTGCCACTGAATCGCCCCAAGACCCGACCTGTCCAGAAGAGGGTGACTCCAGTGTTTCTCCGGTGTGCCGTGGGTCAGGATTAGCAGGTGTGCTCATGCTTAGCACTGTGATAGTACCCAGGGTTACACTCAGTCTTTAGGGCCTCAAAGCTGTACCCAGAGGCCTCATGTGCATATGGGCCCAGGCTCGTCAGAGATCTTAAACAATGCCCCGTGCAGGTGGTGCGAAGCAGGGGCTGGTGGGGGGAGAAAAAACAGGCACTGGGGCTCTTCCAATGTGGTGACCGCTGGGTGGGGGCCGAGGAGCGCATTGTTTCACCCACCAGGCTCCCATCTCATCGGGCCCAGGGGGTGCCCAACAGCAGGCCAGCTTGAGACAGACCTGGTGGCCCACAGCCAGCGTCTCCTTGGCATTAAGAGAGTCACCCTGGAGCTCCCACTAGGACCAACAAAGCAGGACAAGCTGTCAAAATCAGCCAAAGCACCCCTCCTCCCCCACCATCCAAGGGCCTCGAGCCAGGGCAGCCCAGAACACCGGGCAGGGGCGAGAGCAGGCAGTTACTGCAAGGCCTCAGGCGCGAAAGTGGGTTTCATACGATAACCGTCCCGTCTGCACAGGGTCATTCCGCTGGCAATATAGTTAGTCACTGCACTTAGACAGGTTGCAGCCTGTGGTTGAGAACCCTGCCAGAGAGGTTCCAGGGGCCACTGTTGACACTTCCTTCAGGGGCTCAAATGAGAGATTATGATTAGAAAGTGTCTTGCGTCCTACTCCTCAAGTAGTGGTACGCAAGTGGTGGTCCCCATGTGCCAAGCCTCCTCGGCAGGGGTGTAAAGGGCACGGATGCCCCCACGCAATGGGGCTCCGCCAATGCTAACCAGTGCACCCTTGTCCTCCAGCGACTCCAGGTCATGTCACTGCCCTGGAGCGGAGTCAGAGTGTAAGGGCAGGGTAAGTCCCAGTATTACTATGGCCCGGTTTCTCCTCGGGCATACTCACTCCCCTTTCTTGCCAGCAAGCTTGCATGGGCTCTGCAAGGGTACGGTGGAGGCACCTCTAATCAGCCGGTGCTTACCTGCAGGCTGACATGCCGGGCGATCACCAGAGGCATGATATCGGCCCCTTTGAGGTGGGTGCCAAGAGTCACGCAGTGCCCCTCACCGCAGAGGTTGTTTGTGCACTGGCTGAGTCACCCTTAAGGAGTCCGCTGTCAATCAGGCCCAGGTCAGAGCAGGTGGGAGGCAAGCATGTTGCCGGTGCCGCCTCGCCACTCTCTGGCCCTTCAGAAGGCCAGTCAGCACATGGGGCGCAGGGTAGGCTACATCTGTGCATAGGTGTTTGCCACATGTGCCCCAAGATGGCGGCTTTCATCTGCTCTCCAGAACTATTAGGCCACCAGCGAGGCTCTCTTCATGTGATTGTAGCAGCTGAGCAGAGTTCTGTTCTCTGGAAGGGTTGGGGCCTGATCAGCCCGCCGGCCCTGCCGTCAGCAGCTCGAGCAGTCTGCCATCCCCTTGTGTCAAGATGGCGGGCCTGGGCCCAAGTCGTTGTAGCCGAGACTGCTGTGTTGGGTGCAGAAAACACCCCCTCGAGTGAGACAGGGGAGGTCAGACAACCCCACTATGATTATGGCTCTTGAACACGGTCCCGGTGGTGCCTCAGATGGCACTGGAAGGCTGCAGGGGGTCCAGAGCTATGACAGGACATGTCCTACTCCATGCTCCACTAGGCCACACCACACCTTCAGTGATTTGTAAACATAGAGGGACTGCTCCCTCTTCCATCCCTGTTGAAACACCACTGCAGGGCCCATACCCCTCGGTGCCCTTACACAAGAAAGGGCACCGAGGGGTATGCATTGAAATGAATACCTGTGGGTGCCTTACATGCTTATGTGAGGGCACTGAGAGGTATGCGCTGCACTGTAGGGCACCGAGGGGTATGCACTGCACTACAATGCACTGCTTACCCTTTGGTGCCCTTGCATACGTATGTAAGGGCACCTAGGAGTATGTACTGGAGTGAATACCCCTTGGTGCTCTTACATATTTATGTAAGGGCAACGAGGGGTATGCACTGCACTGGAGTGCACTGAATACCCCTCGGTGCAATTGCTTACTTATGTAAGGGCACCAAGAGGTATGCACTGCACATTGCAGTGCCCACTCTGCACCGTGGCGGAATTTCACAGAATTTAATGTAATTCTGCAGAATGTAAACTCTTCCAATTCTGCTCACCCCTAATACTGACAGTCCACCTCTATACACCTCCAAGCAGCTTCATTGCTACAAATCCTTACATTAGAGATTCTGAGAGAAAAGATTTAAAACACGCTTTACGCTAGGTAATCAAATTATGCCTTATCTTACGTCTTACCGTGCACATATCCTGCAGGGATTGAACTCTCACTGCAAACTAATACATAAACTGAATTTTGCCACACTATACCGGATTTAAAGTCTAGCTACATAGTAATAAAACATGCTAGTTGTATTGCTGCATTGCATGTGGTTAATCCCCGTGAGGTGTGTATAAAGCTTGGTTGTGCCATTGTTGTGATGTATGTTTAAAATAACTGCTATCAATCAATCAGGGATTTGAGAAGCGCACTACTCACCCATGAGGGTCTCAAGGCGCTGGGGGGCGAGAGGGCATGCAGCTCCAAATCAGCCAAACCTCCAGGTCTTGAGGCTCTTCCTGAAGGTGTGCAGAGTGGGGGAACGTCTGATGTTCAGCGCAAGTTCTTTCCAGGTTTTTGCCGTGATGTAGGAGTAGGCTCTTCCACCCGTTCTGGCTCTGCGGATGCGGGGGTTTTGGCGAGGGCGAGGTTGGCAGAACGGAGGTTTCTCTTGGGTGCGTGGAAGGAGAATCTTTCGTTGAGGTATAGGGGTTCGGTGTTGTGGAGGGAATTGTAGGCGTGAGTGAGTAGGTTGAAGGTCACTTTCTTCTCGACGGGGAGCCAGTGGAGGTCTCGTAGGTGCTGGGTGATGTATTCATGTCGTGGGATGCAGAGGACGAGCCTGGCAGCGGTGTTCTGGATGGTCTGGAGTTTCCGGAGCAGGGATTTGTTGATTCTGGCATATGTGTTTCCGTAGTCCAGTCTGCTTGTTATGAGTGCGTGGGTGATGGTCTTTCTGGATTCGGGGGTATCCACTTGAAGGTCTTGCGAAGGATGCGGAGGGTGTTGAAGCACGTGGAGGAGACGGCGTTGATCTGTCGGGTCATGGTGAGGGAGGAGTCGAGTATGATGCCGAGGTTACGGGCATGGTACGTGGTGGTGTGGGGGTTGCCGAGGGCGATGGGCCACCAGGTATTGTCCCATGCTGAGGGGGTGGGTCCGAGGACGAGTAAACACTGAAAGTAAACAATTTCAGTATTGCTGCGCAGTAAATTACATTATCCCTTTTCAATGCTGATATTAAAAATGTAATAATACATGTATAAAATACATATGTATAGAGGGTCGCTCTGGTCAAGTTGGTAAATTATCACTCAGCATTTTGTAAGCGGCTTTGCAGTATATGTACTGGGGAGGGGATGCATCTTTACTAACTAGTGCAGCAGTAACATAATATAACGTGTATTTGTAAACCACACATTCACCCCCAAAGGGGCCTCTTGGCGCTGAATACAGATGTTAATTGTTACCCAACTCAATGGTACTCATTTTATCGACCTCAGAAAGGATGAAAGGCTGAGTGGACCTGCCGGGAATTGAATCTGTGATCATGAGGCCAATCACAGGCACCTGCAGTGGATGCATTAGTGCACTAAGCAACCAGACCCGGCCAGTATTAGCTACAAGTGTGATGTATGTGCCAGGCGGGTGACTGTCTACAGCAATGTAAGGGCCTTCATGTGCAGTTGAGAAGATATTGTGCTCTTGAGATAATGGTAGCATTCGTACCCCTGGCCTGGCTGGCAGTATACATATTAAGCAGTGCACAGGGGCTTAAATCCCCACTGTGTGCACAGGCTGCATCAGAAACTATATAAGATTAAATAGAGGTGCATCGTTTTCTAATTTATAACATTGGCAATGGAAAAACGAAAGGGTCTGGCTTATAAATGACAATAAATAACAGATCTTTTTTCTTTGAAAAGCCTTGTGTAAACATGTAATACAAAAATTACGAGCACATAATAAGCTTAATTGTAAACTTACCAATTATTTAAACACATGGCTGCACTGAATGATAACATGGGAAGCAATTTTCTTTTCAACGTAGCCTAATATGCAAGTAGAAATGAGACCTTGTTCATGCTGTGAACCTCATTAAATGTTCATGATACCCCTTTACACATGAGCAGTCTTTGAGTTCAGCGCCAGATTATTGCTCGTCATAATATTCCAGTTTATGTTCATGTTGTAATAACCCGTTAAACTCCGTTTGACCCAGAAAGCAGACTAGATTGGTTAAAATAGCAGTCTGGCCCCTTAACGCACATGCTGGAGGGTCACGATGTATACCATAGATGTGTTATTCTTGGCGCTTTGGTTAGAAATACTAATCATGTTAAACGTGTTTGTAGACAAATTAAGTTTAAGTGCTGGTAGAAACTTTTCCATCTAAAAAAAATAAATAACAGAGCGTTTCTGCCATCTTAGAGTGCCCTTTTCCAAGGAAGTTGTTTGTGCGTGTTGGTGTTACATATCCTGAACCTAGTGGGAGCACTGCAAATCAAAGGGGGCGGGGAGGGGGCCCATTCCCACCCCTTTGGTTGGCCTTCGAGGCATCAGTCTCCCCAGTGGCGTAACGAAACTTGAGCCCCCGCCTCTGCAAAGTACATGTAGTGGGCCCCCCACAATCTGTATCCAGTCAAAGCTCTCTGGCCAAGGGCCTGCCAGTACCAAAGGGGGCCCCGTGAACTCAGGGGCCAACCGCACCGTGGGTACTGCGAGTTCTTTTGTTATGCCACTGCATGTCCCCAATGGAGACAGGGGATCGCCGTCACAACCCTCCCCCTCCCCCCCCCAACAAAAAGAAAAAGGGCCCAAGAAGCCAACTATGGGTTGCCAATGGCAGTGGTCTCGCTCTCGCTCCCTGTATGTGGGGGAGTGGGACGGGCACCGCACATGAAGTACCTTGCCACATGTTTAGGCAGTGTAAGATTATAAAATTTGAGTCAAGTACTAAGGTTGGCTTGGTGCTTAATTTGTAAATGAATGAGTCCTGGTAGCCAGAGCTCTGCTCAGATGCCCTATCTGTTTATTAAAGGATTTCTACACTCATTCATAGATTGTACATTGCCACAAGGTTTTTTTTTTTTTAAATCATTGATCCTTTTACTTTTTGACTCTTGAATCAATTTTTCTTGCCTCCATTATGTTTGTTGTATGCCTGCTTCTCAGAATAATTTACAGATACCTTACCTAAGGTTGCTAACTCATTGGAAAATGTCAGTGTGAATGACACGCACATGCACACACTGGTGTTGTCTTAATTGAAACATAACTAGCCATTTAGAAAAACTTTAAATTACACCTTTTGTTTGCACAAAAAAAAAATGGACTACAATTGAAGCCAGGAGAACCTAACAAATTTTCAATGCTGATCACTTACTTTTTGTTTTACAGATTTTTTGCAGTTGTTCAAGATTTTTCCTGGAACAGCCAGAATTTCAAGGTCCGAGTATAGAGAGCAATGAATTCTTTGCTGGTGTCAAGGTAAAACGATTATTCTGAAATAAGCTTACAAAAACGTCTCACATTATGGTGAAATCTTGTTAATTGTGTACCACGTCTGTGCAAGATTTGTGTCAGCTGGGTCTACGATGGATGAATATTGTGGAACTTCTACAAAAGTCCAAAAGTACATAAAGGTTCATTAAAACACAGGGCCTTCTCATCTTAGGTCTCTAGGTGTTTTCTTCCTTTGATTTCTATACCTCAGTTTTCTTTTATGCTGAGTGAGAATTGTTTCCGGATTGATTTACTATTACCATTACCTAAAACCATTCTTTTCTCTGGAGGTTATTTTTTTAAAAACCCAAAGTATTGCTTTCGTTCTGAAGGGGTAGCATTTGCACCTTACTAATTGCATGAGCTTTTCAATTCACGAATAGTACTTTTCTTTTCATTTTCGTCAAATTCAGGGTGCCCCTGTCGGTGTCCCCTCCAAGACCACTTTTGGTTGCCATCAGTTATCCATATTCAAGCTAGAATATTTTGTTTCACTTTTAGATGCAAGATTTCAAACATATAATGGAGATACAATGATAAATATCTGGTAATGTGGGAAGCTCAATAGCTTCCACTTCTTCTGTAAACCAAACGTTTGGAAGAGAAATGTGGTGCTACTGTCTGAAAGTCCCTCTGCCAACATCACAGTAGGAAGCATATTTTGTATTGTTCAGAACATTCATTTTCATGAGAGTATGCAAAATACACAAATCAACAGTTAAATGAGTGGCTTTTGCATGTGCGGGTTCGTGTTATTGATTCTTCAACTTGTCATCTAAGAAACAACATTCAGATGTTGCATTTTCCTTCAACTATTTTTTTTTAAGTTGATTCCTGACTCGTTTAGTATTTCCGAAGATGGAAGAGAGTACAGACTGAACATTGAAAGTACAGTGCCCATTCCTTGCTCGGAAACCAGCCAGGTGGACCACGACTGTGGGGTCTTGCTAAAGCTTCAAACAGTCAACGAAGGTACAGTACAAAAGCTCAATATATAGCGGTGTTTCAGGGCATGTTTTCATCGGTACTTTTATGGAGCTAGAGTTGGTTGATCGGAACCCTTCACCATTTGTTGAGAAGATAACCCAATGGACTACCATGTCCATTGCTGAGTTATTTATGTAATCTGTAGGTTACAGGTTCGAATCCAGGCCGTAACTGAGGCCATCATTACGAGTTTTTGAGAATGAAGCAGTAATTTATTGCACCTGATAACTACTCTGGGGCACTTTATTTATCAGTTGTGATGATTAGCTGGTTTGATCTGCCAAAATGTAATGAAGTTTTTAGATATTTAACACACCCAGTGATTATCCAATGAGATAAATACCATCCAACCAGGAATTCCAATCCTTGCGCAAACAGGGGGTTTACACATGGGTTGGAAAAATCTGACTAACTTGTAATCTGGGCCACAGCGTTTTATTCTTCGAAGGTAGATGAAACTAATCCTGTGCGTAATAATTTAGACCTTGATTAGGACTACTGCAGTCCACCCTATATTACAAGTTGGGTGGGTGGACCGCCATGGGACCGGCGCAACCACCAAGGATCAGAAATCCCTGGCGGTGTTGCACTGGTTTTGAGGCCGCAATATGCATGGCGGTGCTGCTGCGGCACTGCCAAGCATATTACGAGGTTCCTCTCTGCCATGGTTTTCAAAAACTGTGGCAGAGAGGATACAAAGGGGGCCCACAGGTCTCCCTGTTGCCTCAGGGCCATGGGGTGCATGCAGGGGGCCACATGTTATGCCCCCCCATGTGTGCATACACCCCAGTTCCTGCATAGCATAGACTGCAGAGTCCATGCCATGCAGGAACTACCTTTGACGCTCCCATTGCAGTGCCCTTTTTCAGAGGCACTGCTGTGGAACCACAAAAAAAAAACTGCCAGACACAAGAAAACTCGTAATATGGTGGACTGTGCTCACACGGGTTGGCGGTGTGGGAGCGGGGCAGCAGCGTGGCAGTCCCGCTTCCACACAGCCAAAGTCATAATTGGGCTCCTAATGTCTACAGACTGTTCAAATGGTAGAGCGCACTAGTTACTTTTATTATCACCAGTTCATATTACAAGTTTAGTAATCAAGCAAATAAAAACTACAGTACCGGTAAGTTCTGCTGCCTAAAAGTGCTGAAAGTTAGACCTGTCTGTATTTTTCAACAGCAGTATGGCCCCAATTTAAACCTACTTTACATACCTAACTTGTGCAGTACTCAAGTTCAAATTCCAGATTCTGATAGTTAAAATGTGTATCTGCAGACTTTTAGGCATGCAAATTAAGCTAGCAACCTTTGGAAATGCAAAAGTACATAATTTATTCCGTAGTGGTAGAAAGAAGGGTCACAGGTGTGACTAAGAGGTTGGGCACTGGGGTTTGGTAAACCAACTGCATTTAATTTTAGTGCCAAAAGAGGTTGGGATGACTGTGCACATAGGAAAAAGAGAAACATTTTGGGATGTAGTCTACCTTAACCATAGCCCAGCAGGTTATCCACTAACAGGAAACCAAACAGCCAAGGGTGATGGTTACATACAGTTTTTTTTATACTTCCTTTCATAAAATTATGTGGAAGTGTTCATTGCCATAGATTGCTCTTGAATGCTTAGATTTCTCTGATTTTTTTCTTTCAAACAGACAAAGAGCAGCTGGACCTAAATCTGGCTCTTTCTTCTTGTCAAGTGGCTCTCCGACAAATGTCTTGTCATAACGGCACCTGGAGCCATGCTAGTGTCCATTTCACTGCTGTGACAGACTTCACCCGAGATGGGGACCAAGCGACCAATATCTTGGTGGAACCAATTGTTAGTGATCACTTCCTCTGGAATGGATATGCCCCAAAAGGAATACAGGTTGGCAATGGTTAATAAATGTGCTCCACATAACTGATGTGATTAGATCCATTTATGTCATTTTTGTTACTTTAACAGCCAAGAGTATAATTAATTAATTGAATTGATAATAGAGATTCATGGACATTGTGAGAACTTTTGTAATGGACGTGTGATGTAATGAATAAATACAAATTAAAAAGATGTGGAAGATAAACCTTCCTTCAACCACTGAAAGACACGCTTTCTGTCAGAGACTATGATTCTCATCAATATAAATTAGGAATCCCTTCAATGTTCCCTGAGTTTTCTAACCAACACTCAAATTGAACGTTCAGGAATTAAAAACAATGACAAGTCAATGTATGCATACTCCCAAATATAATCAATATTTCTGCATTTATGATGAGGCTAAGGCAAATTACAAAAATCTAGAGCTACAAATACCTTTACTAAAAATACCTCAGAGCCTTCTGGTGCAAATAAATATGTAAGGTATTAAGGGACTTGCATCCTTTATATATTTATAATAAACAATCAAACATCCGCTACAAAACTTTAAAATATTTTCAAAAAATATTGCTATCATATCTTATCTTGACTTATAAAGCACATAGCTACCCTAAGGCTTCCTAGCGCTGTGAGAGTCGAAGTGAGTGCCTACGGTACTACAGAATGCCTAAATTTACTTAGGAATAACCAAGTTTTAAGATGCTTTCTGAATGTGACTTCATCCAACCCCATCCTCAGACTGATTGGGAATGAGTTCCACAGTTTGGGCGAGAGGTAAGCAAACATTGTTCCTCCCTATTTGGCCTTATAGATTCATGTGACTGTCAAAAGACCTGTGTGAGAGGATCTTAACGTCCTGTTTGGAACATAGCAGGTCAATAGGGCTCTGATCATATGAGGGCCTTTGCCATTTACCGCCCTATTTGTAAGACACAGAGCCTTGAATTTGATTCTCTGCTCCACGGGAAGCCATTGTAAGGAGGTCAAGGCTTTTTTAGCAGAATTATGTTTAGGTATTATATAAATGATTCTGGCCGCTGCGTTTTGCAGCATCTGGAGTCATTTTTTGAACTGCTTTAGGGGAGCCCAGATATAGGGAGTTTCCATAGTCCAGGCGTGATGAAATCAAGGCGTGGACTAAGACTCTTCTGCATAACATTGGCAGTAGTGCCAGAATTTTCCTCAACATCCTCAGCATGACAAAACATGCACTGATCAGTTTTTGGCTTGTGTTTCCATTGAAAGAGAGCTGTCTAGCCACATCCCCGAGCTTTTTATTGGGGAGGACGGAACAAGCCGAGCCCCTAGACTATCTGGGCAGTCTAAAGATGTTACTGGAGGAGTATTGTTCCCTAGAACCATTAGTTCCATTTTGTCCCCATATAGTTTCAAAGAGCACCTTGCCATCCAGTGTGCCACCTTCTCCAGGCAAGCGCCTAACTGAGGCTGAGCTCTCTCACTTGAAGAGAGGGAAACGTCAAGCTGAGTCATCAGCATATGACACAATTGAAACTCCAAATTCTTTGACAATAGAGGCCAGCGGTCTCACATAAATATTAAAGAGTGGGACTGATTGCTGAGCACTGCGGAACCCCATTTTTTAGAGGGACTGTCTCAGAGCAACAGGGGGGGTTCGCAAATCTGGAATGCTCTGTCTTTTAAAAAGGACAGCAGCCAGTCTAAAGCGGAACTCCTTATGCCAGTTTTCCTCAACCTGAGTACCAAAGCCTCGTGGTAGACTGTATCAAATGCTGTACTCAGGCCAAGGAGAATAATGGCTGCCGCTCCTCCCTTGTCTAAGATAAGTTTTAACTCCTAAGCTACCACAAGTAGCGCCGACTCTGTACTGTGCTTTTGTACGGAATCCGTTCCGGGAGTCGTCCAAGAGCCGATTGTCTGCCCGATGTTTGGACACCTGCTGATTGATATGTTTCTCTAAGGCTTTCCCGCACACCAGGAGCATTGATATTGGTCACAGTTCACTGGACATGTAGGGTCAAGATTTGGTTTTTTCAACAAAGGCTTGACCACTGCATGCTTCCATTCTTGTGGGACTATTCCAGTGGAGATTGAGAGATTTAGTAATTCCCGAATCATTGGGAAAGTTTCTTGGCTACACATTGCTAGAATGTGGGGAGGGGCTAGATCTAGTGGGGAGCCAGATTTCACTTTCCCAAATAGATCAAGAAGGGCTTCCTTCATGATTAAGGGAAAGTTATGAAGGCATTCTGTCCCTTCTGGCAGTGACAGACACTCTGGCCCTGTATAAAGATCTCATCTTGCTTTTTGTAGATCACCGTATATGTCTGCCACTTTGTTTTGGAAAAATGCTGCTAGTTCATTACAGCGTTTTTCTGAGGGGCTAGGCACTGATTTCCTGCTTTTAGGATCATTAAAAAAGTTTACAATATGAAATAGCTCTTTAGGAGCATTTTTTTTTTCAAGGACACATTAGCCTCGTAAAACAAAGGTGCCAATTTCCCTTTACTTCCCTTTTTTAGAGTACATTTAGGAATCAAATTGTCAAGGGAGTTATTGATCCACCTTGTCACCATGTGATTGGATGCCTGAGGATCAGTTTCTAGTGCCGGTCTAGAGTCAGCAAGTATTTCTAGCCAAGAGTCTTTCTTCAGTTTTGACCATTTCCGGCCTTGATTCACAGGTGTTTTAGCACCTAATCGAGAAAGGGGCCCTGCCAGAGTAAAGGAGATAAGAAGATCATCGGTCTAAGCTATTAGGCGAGTACTCTTAATGATAAGACTGGGCTCATTACTGAAGACTGGGTCTAAAAGGTGGCCTACCACATGAGTCGACCCCTCCACCCTTTGCGTCAAAAGCATACAACCTAGATCATGAAGATGGCACCATGGGCAATAGGATGGCCCTTGCAGCAGCATTAAAACACTAAAGACCATCATTATATCCAAAATAATTTCAAGGACTCACAATTCTATTGAATTCTGAAAAATCATAAAAATAGTGCAAAACATTTTGAGTTTAGGTTACTAATTACTAAATTGATTGCTCAATACACCTTAAGAGGATGAACATTACAATATTATGCATCAATTACCTTTGAAAATTACTTTGAATTAGAATTAAAGAAGGAGATTTATTGTAACTCAACAAAATAGCTGACCGACTGTTACATGACGCTAGGAGGATAACTATCAATTATGAATTTCTCTAATGTCGCTACCATCCTCAGTGCCATTGATATGGTGCCAGATTAAATGCCTAATCAAAATATTAGGGGTAGTGACAGTAACATTATTCATCCCTTGATCCTTGATGACATAACCAGTCTGAGCCTCTTGCTCCATGATACATTTCTTAACTGCAATTGTTTTCTGCCTATGGTCTGGGCAAAGGGCACACTGTTTACTCTCAAGCTCTGTCTATGTTGTGCACTGCAGCAAGAGTTTTTAAGAGCAGTGCAAGTGTTCGGAGTACCAAATGTCAAGATAGCGGTAGAAGCTGCCACATCTAGATGTCTCTAGTTGATGTTGATGTGTAGCTAATGACCCCTAAAGTCTAGGAGGGGTTCCTTAGTACAAGAACACAGAAAATAAATAAGGGTTGTCTCCTGAACATGCTAGGAAGCTCATCCCCACATGCTAAGGAGGCTAGAATGCAAACAATGGCGATTAACCTCAATTTTGGGAATACATTTCAAGGAACAAGGTTTGCTAATGCAAATTCTGGCAGTTGAATTTATTTTCCAGAGTTTTCATAGTTTTCATTGTCACCATAGTATTATCCTCCTACTGGACCATCTGGAACTGGATTCAACAATTGATGCTGAGAATCCTTTCCTGAGAGCGGGGAGACCTTTAAGACATTTCAGAAGTTCTCCCATCACCTTGACTGGTGAGGACGTTCTGCCATCTTGACAAATACAATTTGTGAACACCAGGCTATAAATCAGACCCTTAGTACTATAGATTAAGACCTCATCAAAGGGAACCAGATCCAGCTAGGTGGGGTAAGTCTTCAATGTAACTGTCAACACTGATGATATATAGAGATGCATTGAATTCAAGAAATGAATGGAAGGAGATGGGCAAACACTCTTGCATACACGTAGTAAAGTTGCAACAGTGGAGACTAGATGCATCATATGTTCAGCTTGAAATATTTCTTCTACTATTATTTTTTTGGCCACCATTTCCAAACCTGTTAAGACTATTAAGTATTCATAGTTTAGCCATACTGTATCTTTCCGATTTTGTTTTTTTTTGTATTATATTATAAAAAGAATAATTTCTTATTCATACAAATGGGCAGTAGTACAAATGCACATTCTCAATTTTAGGTTATACATTGTGCTCATCTCTTCCATATGCCACTGTATCATCAATTGATTGGAAATGAAGTAGGCTTGGTATCATTTCCTGCGGATTTAATCTGACAATTCAATATCTGCATATCATCAATATGTATGACACATGCTTCCTGCATATAAAATGGGAGCACGTATAGGTTAAAAACCAAAGTTGAAGGGTGCAGTGTTCTAGTCTGGTCTTGATTCGTCAAAATTGACTTGGGACCTGATTTAAATTGTGGTGGATGGGTCACTCCGTCACAACGGTGATGGATATCCAGTCCGCTTAAATATAAATCCGATAGGATATTATGAGATTTATATTTTGGCAAACAGGATATCCGTCACCGCTGTGACGAAGTGACCCATCCGCCGAAATGTAAATCAGGCCCTTAACGTCCTTTAGAGCAGTATTCTTGATGCTGAAGTTCAGTAAGCTCTGTAGAAGGAAAGGAAGACTGAGGAATTCAAAGGCCACTGACTTTTCAAAAAGAATCCGTGCCTCATCACCTCTATCATCTATCACCATCCACTAGTACCATTAATGTCGTTATCATCCTTAATTGAACTTGAAATGGATCTGGAATATAATTTGATGTATGTGTGCTCATAGTTGGGATTCAGTGGTATGGCAATTAGTAGAGTGATCAAAAAGTACCCAACTCTGTTAGGTGTAGGGGTGGCATCTTGAGCTATTGTCTTACGTTTGCTCTCTTTAAATCAAGGTGCACTGTTTTTAGACCTCTATATTGACAAGAGTTATATGGCAGTCCGATAGGTCTACATAATTTTTTATTAGTTATCCATTTATAATACGTTATCAGAGCAAAATAATAAGATACATTATCTGTGATAGTAG
Source organism: Calotriton arnoldi (assembly GCA_963921515.1). NCBI lineage: Eukaryota > Metazoa > Chordata > Amphibia > Caudata > Salamandridae > Calotriton > Calotriton arnoldi. The sequence continues at coordinate 737,304 of CAWUFW010002824.1, read as the reverse complement.
ACAAAGGCTGTCCAATGATGTGCAATGCACACTTGATCAAAATAAAAAATGCATATTTTATTGATTCTAATGAATTTGGCACATTGGGGTGCAACAGCAGTCAGTAAAACATCCCTTGCACCCAGTAGTAGTAGGATGGGTCGGTTGTATGATGTTGAAACTAACAATGAAGATGTGCAATGCAGATATCAAGAGCAGGAGTAAAGATTAGACCAATACAAGCAACAATATAAAAACTCACTGAGGTTTAAAAATGTCCACTTATTTTGAGCAGTTTTCTTTACGTTCCCTTTAGATTAATTGTTATAGGAGCAGATTAGCATGGTTTGATCTAGAACTTTAAGAGCAACCGAATTGGACAGCAAAAGTTTCACATGGCAAATACTAGAAAAACAAAAGTAGCCTGGGCACTAGCCACGTTAGCAGTAAAGTGAGAATTGAAATCTCAAATGTAGGATCTACCTCCGCAAAGAAGCAAACTGGGGGGTTTTGACAGCAAAGAGAACAAGCATTGGCATAGCCAATAGGTCTCGCCTTTGGGACCTTTATAAGTGTTTAGCCATGCAACACTTGATGTTGTTGCACCAAGGATATTGTGCTGGATAACTAAACACTTATAAGGTCCCAAAGGCGAGACATATTGGCTATGCGCAACGAATTGCCTTCTTTGTTACACAGTATAAGATGAAGGTTTAGGTTAACTGATAAAGCTCTCAATATACAGAATAAGTTAGTTGACAATAAATTAGTAACATTCCTGAATGGAAGTTCAGCATATCAGTACCAACGGAAAGATGATACACTAAATGTATTTAAAAGAGATTGTGGTTTCAAACGTTACATTAAAGGGTGGCTAGTGTCTGGCCAGATTTAACTGAGATGCTGCAACACAAGCAACATAAATTAGGGCTGCTTTATATATGGGAACGTTATATGACTGGAGCAGCACTTCATGTCCAACCTCTGAGATATGGCCGCGCAAAGTTGGCGCTGGCTGGTTTTATAGGCTACATGGCAGCAGTATTCTGGTTATAAGCAATGTGTGTACGGAGATTCTCAAGTGCGTGCACACATGACAAGACTTCAAGCTGCTCTGTGCTAGAACGGTGTGTTAGTTGGGTGCAGCATACCAATCCATAGCGATACAAAAGGGGATGATGGACGGAACGTTTGAGCCAATCAAACACTCACCCCCAGTCAACTGATCTGGGTTTAATCCATCATCATTCTTTAGCTCACTCCACCACCCCAGTTCAGACATGGCCATATGCAAATCAGTCTGACCCTGTGCCTCATGGGAACAGTCCAGCCCGAACTGCCAAGCCATGTCTTCCCTGGACCGGAAACAAGCATCCTAGGACCGGTTTCTGGCATTTCAGCCGTCATCAGCCAGGCTTGCTTGAATCCAGTGGCAAAGTGAGCAAGGGACCCACGTCTGGGCATACCCCCGCCAACTTAGGGCGACCAAAGCGATACAAAAGGGGATGATGGACGGAACGTTTGAGCCAATCAAACACTCACCCCCAGTCAACTGATCTGGGTTTAATCCATCATCATTCTTTAGCTCACTCCACCACCCCAGTTCAGACATGGCCATATGCAAATCAGTCTGACCCTGTGCCTCATGGGAACAGTCCAGCCCGAACTGCCAAGCCATGTCTTCCCTGGACCGGAAACAAGCATCCTAGGACCGGTTTCTGGCATTTCAGCCGTCATCAGCCAGGCTTGCTTGAATCCAGTGGCAAAGTGAGCAAGGGACCCACGTCTGGGCATACCCCCGCCAACTTAGGGCGACCAAAGCGATACAAAAGGGGATGATGGACGGAACGTTTGAGCCAATCAAACACTCACCCCCAGTCAACTGATCTGGGTTTAATCCATCATCATTCTTTAGCTCACTCCACCACCCCAGTTCAGACATGGCCATATGCAAATCAGTCTGACCCTGTGCCTCATGGGAACAGTCCAGCCCGAACTGCCAAGCCATGTCTTCCCTGGACCGGAAACAAGCATCCTAGGACCGGTTTCTGGCATTTCAGCCGTCATCAGCCAGGCTTGCTTGAATCCAGTGGCAAAGTGAGCAAGGGACCCACGTCTGGGCATACCCCCGCCAACTTAGGGCGACCAAAGCGATACAAAAGGGGATGATGGACGGAACGTTTGAGCCAATCAAACACTCACCCCCAGTCAACTGATCTGGGTTTAATCCATCATCATTCTTTAGCTCACTCCACCACCCCAGTTCAGACATGGCCATATGCAAATCAGTCTGACCCTGTGCCTCATGGGAACAGTCCAGCCCGAACTGCCAAGCCATGTCTTCCCTGGACCGGAAACAAGCATCCTAGGACCGGTTTCTGGCATTTCAGCCGTCATCAGCCAGGCTTGCTTGAATCCAGTGGCAAAGTGAGCAAGGGACCCACGTCTGGGCATACCCCCGCCAACTTAGGGCGACCAAAGCGATACAAAGGGGATGATGGACGGAACGTTTGAGCCAATCAAACACTCACCCCCAGTCAACTGATCTGGGTTTAATCCATCATCATTCTTTAGCTCACTCCACCACCCCAGTTCAGACATGGCCATATGCAAATCAGTCTGACCCTGTGCCTCATGGGAACAGTCCAGCCCGAACTGCCAAGCCATGTCTTCCCTGGACCGGAAACAAGCATCCTAGGACCGGTTTCTGGCATTTCAGCCGTCATCAGCCAGGCTTGCTTGAATCCAGTGGCAAAGTGAGCAAGGGACCCACGTCTGGGCATACACCCGCCAACTTAGGGCGACCAAAGCGATACAAAAGGGGATGATGGACGGAACGTTTGAGCCAATCAAACACTCACCCCCAGTCAACTGATCTGGGTTTAATCCATCATCATTCTTTAGCTCACTCCACCACCCCAGTTCAGACATGGCCATATGCAAATCAGTCTGACCCTGTGCCTCATGGGAACAGTCCAGCCCGAACTGCCAAGCCATGTCTTCCCTGGACCGGAAACAAGCATCCTAGGACCGGTTTCTGGCATTTCAGCCGTCATCAGCCAGGCTTGCTTGAATCCAGTGGCAAAGTGAGCAAGGGACCCACGTCTGGGCATACCCCCGCCAACTTAGGGCGACCAAAGCGATACAAAGGGGATGATGGACGGAACGTTTGAGCCAATCAAACACTCACCCCCAGTCAACTGATCTGGGTTTAATCCATCATCATTCTTTAGCTCACTCCACCACCCCAGTTCAGACATGGCCATATGCAAATCAGTCTGACCCTGTGCCTCATGGGAACAGTCCAGCCCGAACTGCCAAGCCATGTCTTCCCTGGACCGGAAACAAGCATCCTAGGACCGGTTTCTGGCATTTCAGCCGTCATCAGCCAGGCTTGCTTGAATCCAGTGGCAAAGTGAGCAAGGGACCCACGTCTGGGCATACCCCCGCCAACTTAGGGCGACCAAAGCGATACAAAAGGGGATGATGGACGGAACGTTTGAGCCAATCAAACACTCACCCCCAGTCAACTGATCTGGGTTTAATCCATCATCATTCTTTAGCTCACTCCACCACCCCAGTTCAGACATGGCCATATGCAAATCAGTCTGACCCTGTGCCTCATGGGAACAGTCCAGCCCGAACTGCCAAGCCATGTCTTCCCTGGACCGGAAACAAGCATCCTAGGACCGGTTTCTGGCATTTCAGCCGTCATCAGCCAGGCTTGCTTGAATCCAGTGGCAAAGTGAGCAAGGGACCCACGTCTGGGCATACCCCCGCCAACTTAGGGCGACCAAAGCGATACAAAGGGGATGATGGACGGAACGTTTGAGCCAATCAAACACTCACCCCCAGTCAACTGATCTGGGTTTAATCCATCATCATTCTTTAGCTCACTCCACCACCCCAGTTCAGACATGGCCATATGCAAATCAGTCTGACCCTGTGCCTCATGGGAACAGTCCAGCCCGAACTGCCAAGCCATGTCTTCCCTGGACCGGAAACAAGCATCCTAGGACCGGTTTCTGGCATTTCAGCCGTCATCAGCCAGGCTTGCTTGAATCCAGTGGCAAAGTGAGCAAGGGACCCACGTCTGGGCATACCCCCGCCAACTTAGGGCGACCAAAGCGATACAAAAGGGGATGATGGACGAAACGTTTGAGCCAATCAAACACTCACCCCCAGTCAACTGATCTGGGTTTAATCCATCATCATTCTTTAGCTCACTCCACCACCCCAGTTCAGACATGGCCATATGCAAATCAGTCTGACCCTGTGCCTCATGGGAACAGTCCAGCCCGAACTGCCAAGCCATGTCTTCCCTGGACCGGAAACAAGCATCCTAGGACCGGTTTCTGGCATTTCAGCCGTCATCAGCCAGGCTTGCTTGAATCCAGTGGCAAAGTGAGCAAGGGACCCACGTCTGGGCATACCCCCGCCAACTTAGGGCGACCAAAGCGATACAAAGGGGATGATGGACGGAACGTTTGAGCCAATCAAACACTCACCCCCAGTCAACTGATCTGGGTTTAATCCATCATCATTCTTTAGCTCACTCCACCACCCCAGTTCAGACATGGCCATATGCAAATCAGTCTGACCCTGTGCCTCATGGGAACAGTCCAGCCCGAACTGCCAAGCCATGTCTTCCCTGGACCGGAAACAAGCATCCTAGGACCGGTTTCTGGCATTTCAGCCGTCATCAGCCAGGCTTGCTTGAATCCAGTGGCAAAGTGAGCAAGGGACCCACGTCTGGGCATACCCCCGCCAACTTAGGGCGACCAAAGCGATACAAAGGGGATGATGGACGGAACGTTTGAGCCAATCAAACACTCACCCCCAGTCAACTGATCTGGGTTTAATCCATCATCATTCTTTAGCTCACTCCACCACCCCAGTTCAGACATGGCCATATGCAAATCAGTCTGACCCTGTGCCTCATGGGAACAGTCCAGCCCGAACTGCCAAGCCATGTCTTCCCTGGACCGGAAACAAGCATCCTAGGACCGGTTTCTGGCATTTCAGCCGTCATCAGCCAGGCTTGCTTGAATCCAGTGGCAAAGTGAGCAAGGGACCCACGTCTGGGCATACCCCCGCCAACTTAGGGCGACCAAAGCGATACAAAAGGGGATGATGGACGGAACGTTTGAGCCAATCAAACACTCACCCCCAGTCAACTGATCTGGGTTTAATCCATCATCATTCTTTAGCTCACTCCACCACCCCAGTTCAGACATGGCCATATGCAAATCAGTCTGACCCTGTGCCTCATGGGAACAGTCCAGCCCGAACTGCCAAGCCATGTCTTCCCTGGACCGGAAACAAGCATCCTAGGACCGGTTTCTGGCATTTCAGCCGTCATCAGCCAGGCTTGCTTGAATCCAGTGGCAAAGTGAGCAAGGGACCCACGTCTGGGCATACCCCCGCCAACTTAGGGCGACCAAAGCGATACAAAAGGGGATGATGGACGGAACGTTTGAGCCAATCAAACACTCACCCCCAGTCAACTGATCTGGGTTTAATCCATCATCATTCTTTAGCTCACTCCACCACCCCAGTTCAGACATGGCCATATGCAAATCAGTCTGACCCTGTGCCTCATGGGAACAGTCCAGCCCGAACTGCCAAGCCATGTCTTCCCTGGACCGGAAACAAGCATCCTAGGACCGGTTTCTGGCATTTCAGCCGTCATCAGCCAGGCTTGCTTGAATCCAGTGGCAAAGTGAGCAAGGGACCCACGTCTGGGCATACCCCCGCCAACTTAGGGCGACCAAAGCGATACAAAAGGGGATGATGGACGGAACGTTTGAGCCAATCAAACACTCACCCCCAGTCAACTGATCTGGGTTTAATCCATCATCATTCTTTAGCTCACTCCACCACCCCAGTTCAGACATGGCCATATGCAAATCAGTCTGACCCTGTGCCTCATGGGAACAGTCCAGCCCGAACTGCCAAGCCATGTCTTCCCTGGACCGGAAACAAGCATCCTAGGACCGGTTTCTGGCATTTCAGCCGTCATCAGCCAGGCTTGCTTGAATCCAGTGGCAAAGTGAGCAAGGGACCCACGTCTGGGCATACCCCCGCCAACTTAGGGCGACCAAAGCGATACAAAAGGGGATGATGGACGAAACGTTTGAGCCAATCAAACACTCACCCCCAGTCAACTGATCTGGGTTTAATCCATCATCATTCTTTAGCTCACTCCACCACCCCAGTTCAGACATGGCCATATGCAAATCAGTCTGACCCTGTGCCTCATGGGAACAGTCCAGCCCGAACTGCCAAGCCATGTCTTCCCTGGACCGGAAACAAGCATCCTAGGACCGGTTTCTGGCATTTCAGCCGTCATCAGCCAGGCTTGCTTGAATCCAGTGGCAAAGTGAGCAAGGGACCCACGTCTGGGCATACCCCCGCCAACTTAGGGTGACCAAAGCGATACAAAAGGGGATGATGGACGGAACGTTTGAGCCAATCAAACACTCACCCCCAGTCAACTGATCTGGGTTTAATCCATCATCATTCTTTAGCTCACTCCACCACCCCAGTTCAGACATGGCCATATGCAAATCAGTCTGACCCTGTGCCTCATGGGAACAGTCCAGCCCGAACTGCCAAGCCATGTCTTCCCTGGACCGGAAACAAGCATCCTAGGACCGGTTTCTGGCATTTCAGCCGTCGTCAGCCAGGCTTGCTTGAATCCAGTGGCAAAGTGAGCAAGGGACCCACGTCTGGGCATACCCCCGCCAACTTAGGGCGACCAAAGCGATACAAAAGGGGATGATGGACGGAACGTTTGAGCCAATCAAACACTCACCCCCAGTCAACTGATCTGGGTTTAATCCATCATCATTCTTTAGCTCACTCCACCACCCCAGTTCAGACATGGCCATATGCAAATCAGTCTGACCCTGTGCCTCATGGGAACAGTCCAGCCCGAACTGCCAAGCCATGTCTTCCCTGGACCGGAAACAAGCATCCTAGGACCGGTTACTGGCATTTCAGCCGTCATCAGCCAGGCTTGCTTGAATCCAGTGGCAAAGTGAGCAAGGGACCCACGTCTGGGCATACCCCCGCCAACTTAGGGCGACCAAAGCGATACAAAAGGGGATGATGGACGGAACGTTTGAGCCAATCAAACACTCACCCCCAGTCAACTGATCTGGGTTTAATCCATCATCATTCTTTAGCTCACTCCACCACCCCAGTTCAGACATGGCCATATGCAAATCAGTCTGACCCTGTGCCTCATGGGAACAGTCCAGCCCGAACTGCCAAGCCATGTCTTCCCTGGACCGGAAACAAGCATCCTAGGACCGGTTTCTGGCATTTCAGCCGTCATCAGCCAGGCTTGCTTGAATCCAGTGGCAAAGTGAGCAAGGGACCCACGTCTGGGCATACCCCGCCAACTTAGGGCGACCAAAGCGATACAAAAGGGGATGATGGACGGAACGTTTGAGCCAATCAAACACTCACCCCCAGTCAACTGATCTGGGTTTAATCCATCATCATTCTTTAGCTCACTCCACCACCCCAGTTCAGACATGGCCATATGCAAATCAGTCTGACCCTGTGCCTCATGGGAACAGTCCAGCCCGAACTGCCAAGCCATGTCTTCCCTGGACCGGAAACAAGCATCCTAGGACCGGTTACTGGCATTTCAGCCGTCATCAGCCAGGCTTGCTTGAATCCAGTGGCAAAGTGAGCAAGGGACCCACGTCTGGGCATACCCCCGCCAACTTAGGGCGACCAAAGCGATACAAAAGGGGATGATGGACGGAACGTTTGAGCCAATCAAACACTCACCCCCAGTCAACTGATCTGGGTTTAATCCATCATCATTCTTTAGCTCACTCCACCACCCCAGTTCAGACATGGCCATATGCAAATCAGTCTGACCCTGTGCCTCATGGGAACAGTCCAGCCCGAACTGCCAAGCCATGTCTTCCCTGGACCGGAAACAAGCATCCTAGGACCGGTTTCTGGCATTTCAGCCGTCATCAGCCAGGCTTGCTTGAATCCAGTGGCAAAGTGAGCAAGGGACCCACGTCTGGGCATACCCCCGCCAACTTAGGGCGACCAAAGCGATACAAAAGGGGATGATGGACGGAGCGTTTGAGCCAATCAAACACTCACCCCCAGTCAACTGATCTGGGTTTAATCCATCATCATTCTTTAGCTCACTCCACCACCCCAGTTCAGACATGGCCATATGCAAATCAGTCTGACCCTGTGCCTCATGGGAACAGTCCAGCCCGAACTGCCAAGCCATGTCTTCCCTGGACCGGAAACAAGCATCCTAGGACCGGTTTCTGGCATTTCAGCCGTCATCAGCCAGGCTTGCTTGAATCCAGTGGCAAAGTGAGCAAGGGACCCACGTCTGGGCATACCCCCGCCAACTTAGGGCGACCAAGCGATACAAAAGGGGATGATGGACGGAACGTTTGAGCCAATCAAACACTCACCCCAGTCAACTGATCTGGGTTTAATCCATCATCATTCTTTAGCTCACTCCACCACCCCAGTTCAGACATGGCCATATGCAAATCAGTCTGACCCTGTGCCTCATGGGAACAGTCCAGCCCGAACTGCCAAGCAGTTCGGGCTGGACTGTTCCCATGAGGCACAGGGTCAGACTGATTTGCATATGGCCGTGTCTGAACTGGGGTGGTGGAGTGAGCTAAAGAATGATGATGGATTAAACCCAGATCAGTTGACTGGGGGTGAGTGTTTGATTGGCTCAAACGTTCCGTCCATCATCCCCTTTTGTATCGCATACCAATCCATGGCAGTCCATTTAGAGCTTTGAACGGTCTTAATTGCAACACAACAATCAGATTTTAGGGTACACAGTCTTATATGCTTTTGAGTTTCAAAATGTTCATTTTCTACATGGTATCCCTCCAATGAGGTTAAGTACTGGCCTATGTCGTCACAGGAAGAAATGAGAGCTGAAAAGAGGGGCATGGAGAGCAGTAAACAAACTAGCCCGAACGTACATATAACTAATGTTTTTGATTCAAGAGAAATTAATACGATTCTCGTTAGTTATATGCAGAAGCATATTTTCTACTAAAGTGGATCAAGAGAGAGACTTATGAAGACAATACTGAGATAAGTTACCATACAAGGAAGACGTAATTGAATTACAGACATAACAGAAGCAACATGCGATACATTCAAGCTCAGTTCTTTGAAAAGCAAACAAAATAGACTTAAAAAAAAAAAAAAAAAAAAAAAAAAAAAATCACACCATATTGCTCTCACAAATAAGAATGCATTTGCTTGGCTTTACTTCTACCTTCTTTTTTAAGCATATCAGGCCTGTTGTTGTGTTGGCCCCATTACACCAAAACACGCCAACTTGTCTTCTCTCTAGAAAGTGCTTATTATGCTAACAGCAGGAGGCACCTGTCGTCAAGTGACAACACCCCCTCCCCCACCCCAGAGCCCAATGGAATTCGATAAGCATCGTGCATTACCTTCTGTGGATGGAGTTCTTTTCAGTGAACATTTTGTGTGTTAACTTTAAGCATTCAACTAATATACTTGAAAGCCCAATATGGCTTTACAATAAAAATGTTTGTCACATTGTCTCAATAACTGACATTGCATACTAACATTGCAGCCATCCCAGATACCAACTTTCATACAATCAATTGCTCCCCAACAGTACATTGTTTTAAAGGGCTAATACACGAGAATGATCATCTTTAATCTCATTAAACCTTTCCTACATTTGTCCTGTTGACAGCAAAGGATGTACATTAAGACTTTGTAAACAAACAGACACCTTAGGTCTGGCGTTTTAAGGATAACTTATTGCAAGGATAACCAACAAAAACGTAACAGAAAATACGGTGCCTGAGCGGGGTGCAAAACACATGAATTAAAAAAAAAAAAAAATCGGACTTTAACATAGTATATCGTTTACAGTTTTAATTTAACAGTAGGTGGGCTTGAAGGCAGAAACTTACCTGTTTCAATGCTCATTACGGGAAAATTGGACTCTTAATGGTAAAAAGAAAAGGATATGGCTAACTTTTTATTACAATAACTTAAAGACAGTTTGTAAACCCGGGCACAACTGAAAACAAGCGCGGGCGCCTCGCGCGGCAGCAGGGGGAGGGGGCCTGCGCGATTCCCTTGCGGGAGCGAGCGGCGCCAGGAGCGATAATTGCTACCATATGGCGCCGCTCGCTCCCGCAAGTGAATCGCCAAACGTGCACGCGTTGCCATTGAAGGCAATAGGAACGCGTGCACGTTTTTGGCTGAAAAGCCGAAGCGATTCCAAAAGGTCTTTTTGCCTATATGCAACGCATGCGCGCTGCGTAGGCGAGACCTAAAAAGCACTGATGCAGGTCCACACTTCTTCGATATTCATCCAGGTCGCAGAAGGTTTTGGAATCGTGGATCACTGCACAGCACCAGTGCTAAAGACTTGTGATACCTACAGGAATAATCTGCTGAATCAGTAGCATTCCCAATTGCATGACAAGTCCTTCATTGGCCCATCACTTACCATGGGCATATGCATGTGTCCTACTGTACATCATGTGTCTCAGTGCATCAAAAAAAACAGACGTGATGCATTCTTCCTTGCAAAGAGGTAAGGGACTTGCCACTACTATTGCAAATAGAGAAACTGCACAAGCCAGAGAAGCAGTAGCCTTATTCCCTCCACTCTCGAACGCAAAACGGCCTCGCGATTTGCTTATAGACCAGTGCATTGCCAAAGGAACAGCTACAATGACCTCAACTTATTAGCATTCTAACCTGGTTGCATTCTGTGTCGAAATTTTGAACTGAACATCAAACTTTCAGGAAAGGATGTTTTAACAATAACGGTTATTATTAAATATTGTTCATATTAACCCATTTTTTCTTAAACACTAAAAATAGTGAATGTTTTAATGCTTCAACTGTGTATTTTATGCTGGTTAATACTGTTGCATAAATGAATGATCAATGAAAGAGAAAAAAAGAATATTTGAAAAAAGAATGATCAATGATGAAAGATTGGATGATCGTGATGGATGAGTGGGTCAGAATTTAACAAGTTCTTACTGCAACACTACATCAATTAAGGATTCTAAAGACTGACATGAATGTGAAACAAGGTTTTTTCCTTCCACTTAGTATTTTCATACAAAGGTTGAGATATTCTACTTTATATTCAACAAATCCATGTCCTACCAAATAGTCTTCTCATCCACAATTCAAAGGTTAATTAATAATATAATTCTCAGTTTCAGTCCATGAGTTTTACATCCCACTAATGTCTCCGTTTCACTCTGAGTCCTGTAAACAGAAGAGAGACCTTGCATCAGGATCCAGTCTCCAGTGCCTCCTCCCTCACTGTCATTTAACCCTTGGTATCTAAGCCTTTTCCCCCTCTTTCAATGCTATGCTGCCAGCGAACAGAAGAGTGAGAGCTACTATCAGGACCCAGCCTCTGTTTCTCATCTACCAATGCTCTCCTGTTCCCTCTTTTATAGCCTATCATGGGTGAAGTCACACCCCTTCTCTAACTTCCCCACGGGTAATTGGTGCTGCTGCCAATGGTACTGCCTTGCTCCTGCAACTTCCCTTGCCTGATTGGTGGATCTTGCCCATGATATGAGGAAGTCTCTCGCCTTATAAAAAAAAAAAAAGAGACCTATCCTTTTTCATCCTTGAGTACTGACCTGGCGGTTTGGGTGTTTCTTGACATTCGTAGGATTTCTAGGGGGGTTAACTCCCTCACCTAGAGTAAAACAATTGATACAGCTACTGTGGGGTCCAACATATGTTTCATGCCTATTGTGATAGAGTTTGTGAATGGCCTGTTTACTACAAGACAGCCAAGGCCTCCCTACCCGTGGTTAGTGAATGTTTGTCACTTGCCTCTGATTGCCCCCTGAGGTTTCTCAATGGATTGTTCAGCTCATTAAAGAATCTCTATTGGGGTTCTTTTGGAAAACAATACTTACTACGATCTTCGGAAGAATCCTTGTAATCTTTTCCGGGGTCTCTCAGAGTGTTATACCGATCAGTTGTGAGGCGCGGCCGACCCAATGATATATTATGCTTATCTGTTACCTTTCCTCATTTGGCAAAATGCTCACTGTTCATCAGTGCATATCTTTTCTTATTTGAATACCATTTCTCTTACAGATTACAGTGAAGGATGTGCCTACTGCTTACTGCTACTCGTTCACAGACCCTCACATAATTACATTTGATGGAAGGTAAATATACTGCTAATGAAATATCTTCAATTAGACCATAATTTCTAGTTCTTAACATTTTAATTCACACTAAACCTTACTCTTACATTCCAGAAATGTTCTCTGTAGATAAAGTTCGCCGAATATATGTTCAGGTTCTAAATACATTTGACAAACAATTTGAATCGGATGAATCCCATGTTCAGTTTTAATCCAGGCTCTACTGGTGAGCCAAAATAGTTTTGTCTTGCAATCAGTGCAGGTGTATTTCCAGCATCTTTTATTGTCCGCAGGTTGAGCAGCAGGACTATGGATCCTTAGTAGGTAACCTATAAATTCACGCTGAAGATTAAGGAAAAATATGGTAAAATAGCCCATATAATAATGTATCATGGACCTCACCGAAGTGACTCCTTTAAGAGTATTTCTGATGGGACGAAATCAACTAATACATAATTTCTGAAACATGTGAGTTGCAATGAACTATTTCATCCCTTTAGGATAGAGTTGTTCATTTTTTTTAGATCCGCAGACCTATTCTTCATACCTCAAGTGAGTGCAGCGCTCTTATGGGGGGGGGAGAATATAGAAGCCTTTGTGTCAACAGAGTATGTCGCACGCGCTAGCCAGCTCAAAGGTCTAGAAAGGCCCACGCTGCTTCCAGTTTTGAATCCCCTCTAGTTTCAGCAACTGAACAATCTTAACAGATTTCCAAATTTGAGTCTCCCTTTTGAGCTTAAGGTCCAGGACTAATGGCTCTCCTGTCCCACCCTCCGGGGACCCTCCCCCGCTATTTGCTGTAAGTACGGAAGAGGACATTAATGGGAAGAGATGGATGCTGAAGGGCTAAAACGAGCAGTTTTTCAGCACGCAGCCAGGAGCAGGATTGGAAGCACATGGGCTCGACGGGGGCTTTGACACCCCACAAGTCTGCGGCCATAATTCAGACTTTAGCGATCACTTTACCACCTCAGTGAACGGGCTTCTGTTTCCTTGTTAATGGCGATGAGTTCCAGATGCCCCCCGGACCCTTCTGAGCGGAGCGCAGAGGCCATTTCTCAACACTACCCGGCAGCTCGACCTTCCCCATGTGGGAGATCCCCAGGAAGGAGCACGTCACCAGGTGTGTCAGAGGTCAGGGAGGGAATATTTTATTATCAAAGTGACACGCGCATCCTGTGCAGTAGAAAGGAAATAAAACACCACGGAGCCTGCCATTAAACCTTTATTTAGCGATTAGCACCTACACTCGCACAGCTCATGTAAAGTGAAATGGGCCGAACGCTGGCTTTGCTTGGGTGCTTTGAGAATGATGCTGACCGAGCAAGTTAAAGTGGTTCCTGTAAAACAGTGCAGCCTACATACTATAATTGAGTCATCTAAGTTTTAAACAATGAGTGCATTAAACATAAATATAAAACGAGTGCCTCATAATTTTCATAGAACATTTATAGGTGAACCGTTCTGGTGCAATCTAAGGGGGTATCGAGATGCAATGTATATTAAAAATTAATTGAACCAAAGAGCAGAAAATAAGTAAAGGCCCGAAAAATAGATGTTTTGGAGTAGATTGTGTGAATCTCTGTTAATGTGCATCCCAGATCGGTTGTGGGGGAGAGTTCCACTTTCTAGACCCGGGCTTTCATTGGTGAATGCACAGCCGCCACCTGCGGGGTAAAGAATCATCAAATGCAGAACCTTCATTGCAATCCCAACACCACAGCTGATTTTAAACCCTAACCCAGTGAGATCTGAACCAGTTATTTAGTGGTCTAAGCACTATATCTACAAGGTGTCATCAGTAGAGATGAGCAGACCGCGCTCCTACACTTAATCATTCATTGACACTGACCGTGTTCACTGTTCACAGTATGTGCAAGTGCATATAAATTTGTGCATCTAGTGACTCCTAAGTTGTTGCACAAAACAACTAATTTGGCGGACAACTTGCCACTCATTAACAATTGCATAAAGACTTATTTACATTTGAGATTGTGTCACATCTACTGTGCGTTCTGTACACACCATTCCTATTTCGGGTGTGTGTGTTAGTTGTGGTACACTCTGTGTTCTTGTCATACTACCAAGAATGCTCTTCGTGGAGCATTATCAATCTAGTCACTCATCTCCACAGACCTCCTTTGTTACGAATTTCTGAACAATCAGTTCTCAGTTTGAATATAATACCACAAACCTTGCTGTATCTGCGGCCAACTAAGTGTGTCACTGTGAAATTTCAATCAATCAATCAGGGTTTTGTAAAGCGCACTACTCGCCCGTTAGGGTCTCAAGGCGCTGAGGGTGGGTGTGAGCAGCTTCGCTGGGGTCATTCGAAGAGCCAGGTCTTGAGGTATTTCCTGAATTGGTGCAGTGTCGGGCTTTGCCAGAGGTGAAGGGGGAGGTCGTTCCAGGTCTTGACCGCGAGGTAGGAAAAGGACTTTCCACCTGCTCTGGTCCTGTAGAAGTGTGGGACGGTGGCTAAGGAGAGGTCGGCTGAGCGTAGGTTTCTCTTGGCGGTATGGAAGGAGATACGGTTGTTGAGGTATTGGGGTCCGTTGTTCTGGAGGGCCTTCAGGCGTGCGTTAGCAGCTTGGAAGTTATTCTTCTTTTGATGGGAGCAAGTGGAGGTCGCAAAGGTGTTGGGTGATGTGGTTGTGCTGTGGGATATCAAGGATCAGTCTGGTTGTGGTGTTCTGGATGGTCTAGAGTTTGCAGAGGAGTTTTTTGCTGATTCCGGCATAGAGGGCATTGCCGTAGTCCAGTCTGCTAGTGACGAGTGCGTGAGTAACTGTTTTCCTGGAGTAGGTGGGGGTGGGGGAGAACCACTTGAATGTCTTGCGTAGTATGCGGAGGGTGTTGAAGCATGAGGAGGAGACAGCGTTGATCTGGGGATTCATGGTGAGTGTTGAGTCTAGTATGATGCCGAGGTTACGTGCAGGGTCTGTTTGGGTGGGTGGGTTTCCAAGGGCAGGGGTCCACCAGGTGTCATCCCATGCAGAGGGGGTGGAGCAGAGGATGAGGACTTCTGTTTTCTCAGAGTTCAGTTTCAGGCAGCTGCTCTTCATCCAGGTTGCGACGGCTTTCATCCATTCTTGGAAGTTGTGGCTGGTGATGTCGGGTCCCTTGGTGAGGGAGAGGATGAGCTAGGTGTCATCGGCGTAGGAGACGATATTGAGTCTGTGGTTTCTGACAATGGTAGCGAGGGGGGCCATGTAGACAATCAAGAGGGTGGGACTGAGGGAGGATCCTTGGGGTACTCCGCATCTGATCTCTGTTGGTTCTGAGAGGAAGGGCGGGAGTCTTATTCTCTGTGTTCTGCCTGTGAGGAATGATCGTAACCAGTCTAGGGCCTTTTCTTGAATGCCGGCGTCGTTGAGTCTGGTGGCTAGTGTGCGGTGCAAGACTGTGTCGAAGGCTGCTGTCCAGGAGGATGAGGGCTGCCGTTTGGCCTTGGTCGAGGAGGGCGTGGATATCATCTGTGGCGGCAAGGAGGGCGGTCTCTGTGCTTTGGTTGCTGAGGAATCCGGATTGAGAGGTGTCTAGGATGTTGTTGGTTTCGATGAAGTGTGCTAGCGGGGTGTTGACGGCCTTTTTGATGACCTTGGCTGTGAAAGGGAGCAGTGAGATGGGCCTGAAGTTCTTGAGGTCCATTGGGTCTGCCAATGGCTTCTTTAGGAGGGGGTTGACTTTGGCACGCTTCCAGTCATCGGGGAAAGTGGGGGACTCGTGGGAGCAGTTGATGGTTCGACGTAGCTCGGGTGCAATGGCTGCGGTGGCCCTGAGGAAGATGTGCACCGGGCAGGGGTCAGATGGTGCTCCGGAGTGGATGCTCTTCATGGTCTTTAGGGGGTCTTCTGTGGTGAGTGGGGTCCAGGTAAGAAGGGTCTGTTGGGTGGCATCACTGGGGGTAGGAGGAGGGGCGGTGCAGAGGTCTTAGTAATAGAAGTTGTCGTAGAGCGTCTTGATCTTGAGGTGAAAGAAAGAGCGGAGTCTGTCGCAGAGGTCTTGTGAGGGAGGGACGTCAGTTGTTTCGCTGTTGGGTTTGGCAAATTCCTGTATGATGGCGAAGAGTTCCTTGGAGTTATGGGCGTTGGAGAGGATTCTGTCTTGGAGGAAGTTTTTCTTTGTGGATTTTATGAGTTGGTGGTGTGCCGTGGTGACTGTTTTGTAGGCGGAGCTTGCTTTCGGACGTTTGCTGTTTCTCCACGTCTTTTCCAGTCATCAGCAGGAACGCTTGGATTCTAGGAGTGCCGTGGTGAACCAGTTAGCTTTCTTGTTGTGTCATCTCGTGGTGTTCTGGAGGTGGGAGAGTGTGTTGCTGCAGTTGGTGATCCATTGGTGGAGGTTGCTTGCCGCGGTGTTGGCGTCTGTCGTTGGGGGTGGAGTGCAGGTGAGGGCGGAGTTGAGGTGTTCCTCAGAGACTTTGTTCTAGATTCTGAGTGGGAGGTGACGTGCGTGCTTTTGTGAGGTGGGTTTAGTGAAGGAGAAGTAGATTCAGTGGTGGTCTGTCCAGAGCAGTTCTGTGGTGTGGCTGAAGAAGATGTTGTTTCCTCCTGCGAAGATGGGGTCGAGTGTGTGCCCCACTGTGTGAGTGGGGGCGGAGACAAGTTGCTTCAGCCCTATGTTGGTGAGGTTCTCTAGGAGGGAGGGGGTGTTGGGGTCCCTGTGGCCATCCAGGTGGAAGTTCAGGTCTCCGAGTAGTATGTAGTCTGTGGAGGCGAGGGAGTGGTGTGCGATAAGGTCGGCGATGGCGTTGGTGAACAGGGTGCGGGAGCCAGGTGGTCTGTAGGAGAGTGTTCCGCATAGCTTCATTCTGGGGTTGGTCTGGATCTGGAAGTGGATGTGTTCCATGTGGGGCGAGGCGCCGTCCAAGTCGGTAGTTGTCAATCAGAGGGAGCTTTTGTGGATGATGGCGAGGCCTCCTCCTGGGTGGTTGAGGAGGTCTTTTCTCAGGATCTTGTAACCGTCGGATATGGCGGTCGGGATGTCGGGTGCGGTACTGGCATTGGTCCAGTTCTCTGTGAGGAAGGCGACGTTGGCCGTGTGAGTGTTGAGAAGGTCACAGATTTCTACGGCATGTCTGTGCAGGGAGTGTACGTTGAGGAGGATGCAGCTCAGTGGTTTGTGTGTGCTGGCGTCCAGTGGACTGGGGGTTGCTGCCGGGGTCCGGAGGTGGGTGAAGGTGCAGTGTCGGCAGGAGGAATTTAGAGTGATTATTCCATTTATTTATCCTGGTTCTAGATTATTAGGTCCACATGGAGCTGAATCAGAAGGAGACGGGGCCAGTAAGGTAGGGTAGGTCTAATGGTTAATACAAGTACACCACATACTAGCCATTTTCACCACACACTACTCTGCATCATTGTCAGCCCATGTTCATGGGTTGACAATGTACCAATGATGCACTTAATTTGGAGGGGGGTCAGAGTAGAGGTAATAGAGTGTGTATTATTTCATGAATGCTCAAAGCGTGAGAAGTAACTTGCATGTTCTCTTTGCTGCTAGTAGTACCTATGAACTCACAACACAACATCCTTAGTTGTCTATTGATTTGGCCCAGACCCGAAGTGTTTTTACCTGGCAGATTCAATGTAATGACCATATACTCCTCCTCCTATTACATAATTGGTCTTACCTTATTTAGGCAAGATGCTGATTGATTCACTCCTTAATTCCCCCAGTTGCTGTTTTTAGGTCGAGCATTCGAAACCTCTTGTATATACTTTAGTATATACTTATTATTATATACTTATATGTGTATGTACTTAGTGGGCTCTGGAGATCAGCCCTAGGACATGTCTGCTTCCACTTAGGGACTTTTTTTCTGTTCAACTGCCTCTATTTAACTGTCTTGATAGAAAACAACCAGCAGAGGTCAGTAAAATACCAGAATCACTTTAGCATTCTTTAGATTCCTGTTCATTGAAATTGTCTTCCACGAGCACCCGTAGACAATAATATTTTTTTCAAATCTTGTATTTTCAGTGATATGACCACCGAAAGCCCTGATTTTATATTAAAAACAGAGCTTTGGACTATAACATTTCTTGCTGAAAGGCAATATTTCTCTCCATGTGTTCCCATACCTGGCGTGTCACACAGTTTGGTGCTTACTTTCCCTCCATGTTAAAGAACAGTAGATGTTTCAGCACCCAGGCTAATGTGCTGCATAGCTAAATGCATATCAGGTCCCAAAGGCGAGACCGATTGCATTGCAAATGCTTGTTTTAATTGTAAATATCTTTAATACATTTCCATTTGTTTTACCCAATCTCAGTCAGAAAAATATTTGCATGGATAATTAAATGAAAGGCATTAACTATTTGCAGTGGGCTTCAATGGGATATCTATTGAATTTATAGATAAGCTTATGGAAAAAGAATGATACACATGGATATATCTATCTATATCTATCTATCTACATAGATTTTGGGTAGTTATGGTTAAGATTCTTTTTCCATAGACAAGGTGTTTTTTTTGGTTTGCTAACAACTATGGCGCTGTTTCACAAATCTTCATGAAT
This sequence comes from Calotriton arnoldi, assembly GCA_963921515.1. NCBI lineage: Eukaryota > Metazoa > Chordata > Amphibia > Caudata > Salamandridae > Calotriton > Calotriton arnoldi. The sequence goes on along the minus strand of CAWUFW010002824.1, from coordinate 718,593 downwards.
CTTTCCCCCCCAAAAGAAGAGAATTCACCTCAGCTGAGAAAAATGGGGGCTCCCAAATGCAAATTCCCTCATGCATTTTCCACAGACTTATTTAGGCAGTGCTGCCACAAAACACTGTTGAACGGAATTCTACCAAATTTGCCAGGACACTAGATCTTGGGCCGCAGATTTTGCTTTTCGTGATGTGGTGTTAATCTGTCTAGTAATTTCTGTGAAATTAAGGTTAAAAAATATTTGTATATCTGGACAGTTGAGTCTGAGGGACTTCAGCGAGAGTCTCACAGGAGCGCAAATTCAAAGATAGAGTGTTCTGATTGGCCCTGAATCTTTGTAATCCTTGGACATTTCCATCCCACAAGAGCCAATCTCCCACGAGAGCAGGCACTCTGGCTCACAAGAATATGAGAAAAAGTTTAGCTGGCGGCCATTACAGGACTTGGGTCTTAGTTCCCTTTCCTGAAGGTTAAAAGAAATATAATAATAATAATAATATAAGAGGGCAGGATAGGGGTACCCTGCCCCCTGGGCCCTGTCGTAGTTACCCTGAAGGACCCCCCTGTGCTAATATAATTTTTTTAAAAGGCCTTTTTTCCAGTGATCCAGCAGGACTCCTGCGGGATTCCAGCAAAAACAAATAATGGAAAATAGCAGCCAACATTTTCTTTATAAAATATATGGGAAGGGGGCATATGTAGGGCCCCAGGGACCCCATACCCCGAGGTTGGGTATATTAATAAAAGGGAAGTGGGTGCGCATACCCCTTCCCGAGCCTTGAAATGCCCTTGTGACCCCATTCCCTGGGCCGATTTCATTAAATAAAGGGAGAGTGTGGCCCCTCCCGAGCCTGTGAAGGCCAATGGCCGATTGCTAAAAAGAAAGGAGAGGAGGCTGCACTGCCTTTATATGCCCCAGTGACCTCATCCACTGTCGTATGGTTTCCACTTTCGCAGTAGGAACTGTTCGTTGGGATGGTGCCAGACTGATTCTATGCACCCCTTCAGGATATGTTGGCCTATAGAGCAAACACAAGGAGATGGTAGACGGAGCGCTGAAACTTTCCAAACACTCACACCCAGTCACTATTAGATCTGGGTTGAATCCATCATCGTTCTTTAGCTCACTTCACCACCCCAGTTCAGACCCAGCCATATGCAAATCCGTCTTGACCCTGTGCCTCATGGGAACAGTCCAGCCTGAACTGCCAAGCCAGGTCGTCCCTGGACCGGAAAAAAGCATCCTGGGACCGGTTTCGGGGTAACACCCCTCATCAGCCAGGCTAGATTGAATCCAGTGGCAAAGTGAGCAAGGGGCCCACGTCTGGGCATACCCTGCCAACTTAGGGCGAACAAAGCAAACACAAGGAGATGATGGACGGAGCGCTGAAACTTTTCAGACACTCACCACCAGTCACTATTAGATCTGGGTTGAACCCATCATCGCTCAACATGTAATAAGTGATATAATATGTGAGGTCATGAGTAGTGCATGGCAGGGACACATGTTCTAGTTAGCTCTGCTCAAACAATTTTCAGAGTGGGGGGGGTGCTGGTATCAATGTTACATCACTGAAGTCATAGGTGATGGCTTGAATTTGCAAAAAAGTTGATACTGTTATTTTAGTTATAGAGACATGTCCATTATTCAGACTGTAGGAAAGAAACTCTAACAGTAACATTCATAGTTACAATGCAATCAAGTCTGCATTTCTAATGCATTCGAAGGAAAAGACGAGAACAAAATACATTTTGAATTTTGAGGCCTACATGTAAAACTACTAAATCATCATTTTCTAATGAATAAACGCACTTATAAGGAAAATAGGAGAAGATAAATAAAAGGTGCATAAGAAACATAATTTTCATTAAACATGTAAGCATAATTTGTTTACGTTTCACAAAAATATGTGCAAGCATTTTCTTACGTTTGCATGTTAAGGAAAACATAAGCAAAAATAATTTTTCTTAAGCGCTTCTCATAATTATACTTTGCCAAGTTATGTTCTTCATTAAAATTTTCACATTATTATAATAATACATTAATACATTAGTAGGTTTCTCTCTCTGTCATGAATAACTTAATCTTGAACACTTCTGCATGCTTTTACGATGCAGTTTTAAACTTCCATGTATTCACGAGACACTTCTGTTAGTCTTTTTTTTCTTATTTAGATATTAGTAACACACTCAATGAGCAGGAATTGAACAAACCTGATTATCTTAAATAATCACGCTCCATCATAGAGATCGTGAAAATCTCTAACTCCACACAGCAAATTTATTCAGCAGGAGACTGGCAAGGGTGTAGTTTGTAGCTGAATGTGTATTTTGGAGCACACTGTAGCAAATATATTACTGATGCATCGGGCGGTAGTGCACTGGCATTTACAGACAGCACATATTCCATTGAAACTATATGGCTCACAAATAATAATGTAAGGAAATCGGATTTAGGTGAATATGTATCATTTGTGCATTACCAATTAAGTGTCTTAATTTGTTTTGATCCAACTGAAATCTTTGTTTCCATCACACTTCAGAAATTAAAAAAATTTGCATCAATTTGTTTCCAAACTGCTCAAATATTCTGAGAGATATGTACAGTTCATTAAAAGATATCAACATTTTGTCATGTATTACAAAAAGATTACATCTTACAGCTTTTTCTTTCACTTTCCCAGTACCCCAGCAAGATTGTCACATAGCTCACTTTAAAAGCTCCTCTCACTTTGCAGTCAGAGAAAGAAAAGTAACCAATTCACATGTTAAAAGAATAGACCGGAATTTGTCAGAAGACATAGGCTGGCATTTGAATTCTTTGAAGCACAGCAAATGTGACAAGATCTACAAAATGTAAAGGCATCTTTATTTATTGCTCATTCACGACCCACAAGAAATCGGTTAACAACCTACAGTTTGGGAAACTCTATACTATAATATGTTTGGATTTTTTAACATTTTAGGATTCACATTATGAACAGCAAATGTTTCTTATCTTTTTCTTTTTCTTCTGCTGACAGGCTTTATGATAATTTTAAAACAGGAACCTTTATGTTGTACAAAAGTACTTCGCGAGACTTCGAAGTCCATGTGCGGCAGTGGGACTGTGGGAGTCTGCACTTTCCAGCATCATGTAACTGTGGCTTTGTTGCAAAGGAAGGAAATGACGTGATCGCATTTGATATGTGCAGTGGTCAGCTACATGAATCACAACCCCACTTATCGGTGAAGAGCAAAGACACCATGAGTGACAATGTCAGAATCACCGAATCCTACCTGGGAAGAAAAGTAACAGTATGTACCATATCTTTTCTTTGTAAATTCTCAATTCATTTTCTACTTTTGACCTAATTTGGGGAATACAGCGAAAGACACACTGACATCTTGCTTGTTCTGAAAAGGTGACTTGTGTCAGGGCAAGGTTTCCCATAATATTCGGACATTAGTTAACATTTTATTAACTCTAATTTAACATAGATTTTTGTCTTCGTTTTAACTTTGTATTTGTGATTCAGCTTCACAATCTTTTCCAGTGGGAGGACCACTTACCCATTCACCTCCTGAAAATATTTTGTAGTTCTGCTTCGGTATTCCAGTTAGCCTGCTCATGGGTTCAACCAGTGTTTCCTTTCTCAGTAGCTAAGTTATCTAATACAGTACCATTAGATTAACTTCAATACCTTGCCTTTTCTTACTTTCAGGACCACCTGTCCAGTTCTGTGACAATCACTTCATAAGTAACTAATCACAAATTAAACATAAATAATGGCCTACACAGAGAGCTGCCGTCCCTTACACCCTTCCTCTGCCTCATGGCCAGTTTACTCACAGACCCTTCAATTCACAATACCCTCTTCTGACCATAAATGTAGGTAGAGGGGGCGTTCGAACTAAAAGCGAGTGAGTGCAGCTATTGAGAAGACCATCTCTCCTTTTGCCTGCTGAAATAAGGGAAGAGCTCTTTGTTCGCTGGGCTTCAGGAAGCAGCTTCCGCTCCTTTGGTTATGGACTTGACCATTACACCATTTGGCTATGGATAATTGGATTCCAGATATCTGAGTGCGCTAAACTGAAACTTAGCACATAGCCATGTCACTTTGGTTTTCAATTCAAAATAACATGATTTTATATTAAGTATTAGACTAAAAGGTGCTCATCAAGAAACTGATTTGGATACTAGATGGAGATCAAATTTCAGACATGCCACATCTGTTTAAAACTCTGCCTCAATAACAATAAATTGTACAAAGCACGATAAACTAATTTAAAAACCAGCAAACTTGGTTTAAGTTGTGTTTAATGATGCTAACATCAGCTTTTCAATTCCGCTGCAACTTTACGGGGCTTGCAAGCATTACAACAAGAATTGTGGGTAGAAAAATGGTCAAGTTACAGAGGGCCAGTGAGCCCAGGATATTGAGGCGAGGAAACGCATAATATCATTAGACTAAATTAGTGCTGGCACAGTTTTTATTCTTCTCATATTTGTATTGAAAACGTGTCAAAGAGATAGTAGAGGCTTGCTGCATATGCCTTAAATAAAATGCAGTGCAACAGAATACAGATATTCAATAAATGTATCTGTAAGTAGGTTAAAATTTGGGAAGAGGCAGTGTCTTATTTGAGCCTGTGGTTTCCGGTGCAGGGCACCAGCTCTTAATTGTCAACTCAGCCACTTATGGCAGTCTGCCAGATGGAGGTGCTGTTTGTCTAATGTATAGATCGGGCACAACAATGGTTGTTTATTAATTCAATATATATTAAACATGACTGATACCTGCTGCCCAAGCCATTCTTATAGATTTGGTGGCGTGGAATAGCCTGAATTGTCAAACTTGTAGGTGTATGATGGTTAGTGGTTGTGTTGGTACTGTCATTGGCAGCTCTGGTAGGGAGAATGGGTGGTGCAAGCTGCAGTAACCTCCCGACAAGGGCCCTGGCGCTTATTTGTATATACATTAAGCACTGGAAAGAGGACAAGGATACTCTTGTGATCTCCAAAAAACATTTTCCAGAGAAATGGCAGCAATAACAAATCTATTCAGAGAAACCAAGTATGGCTCCTTTTTTCTTCAAAGTAAAGCAATCCGCATGTACTTGGACAACTAACAAAAGAGGCTGGTGTAGTTTAACTTCCAGACGAAGAGGGAGTGTGGGGCACAGACATACTTTCATACTGGAAATAAACGCAGCAAACTATGTAATGGCATAGACTGTTATAATCCCTGGCAAATATGTATGTTTCTAATCAAGCTCATTATCTCCACTATCAACGAGTCATAGTCTAATCCCTGACGGGCAGAATCATATCTGCTACATCAGAACATGCTGCAAACTAATGACACTTTTTATTTCTACATTTTTTAATGATATCCTGCTGTCAAGTTATAATTTCTGTTTCTTACCTGGGTCAGGTCACTCAGCGATTCGTATTTCGGAGGATAATAAAAGGAGTACAGTTAAATTGGGAAACAATGAACATTCGTTACCTCTGAGAGTCACCAAGAGACTTTGCCAGGGATTCGCATGGGTGAAAGTGTGTTCCACAAACATAGCTATTATATTAAGCGGCATGGTTGTCTTTAGAATCTCTCTTTAGAGGTTGTATTTAGAGACTGTACAATATGTATTACAGGCCAATAGGGCGAACACTTATATGAGCTTTATTTACAAATCATTGGAGACATCGGCTAATATGATGGGGATTAAAACATAGTCTTATATGTGGGAGAGAATACAGTACTAATATGGTTAGGTGGAGTAGTTGTGATAACATGGTGGCTTAAGGCAAGTGCTATTCCATAAAAGGACAGCCAGACTTCAAATTCCATCCGGTTTTATCACATGTCACAAACTACGACTACCACTCAGTAGGTAGTGGAACAAATGTGCCATTCAGATGGCTACTATATATTCTTTCTTTTGTTTGTATTTCTGGAACACTGGGTTCAAGGAAGAAAGCTCATTGGGCCAGTACTGCAGTGCTTTCATCTAAACTCACCAAAATTGAATATGAGTTAATTAATCGGAAATCTTCTGTGCTTAATGGGGTTTCTCATATACTACGTGCATGTATCAACCATGTGCGTGGGACTGGAAAATCAAGTATATTGTGAATAGTGTCATATGGAGCACATCAACAGTACTAGCTCAAAATAATTTTTCCCCCTCAGATAGTGTTTTGTCTTTTCCTATTGATTTGACCCCTGCATGCTTCTATTCTTGTGGCATGGCATAGCATGGCACTGCAACCAAGTAGATGTCTGGTGGTTGGTAGGATGGGCAATTTCTGTTGTGGACAGGTTAATTTTAAGGTGGTCAGCCATCTTCTAATCTTTCACAGATAATGTGCCAGCCTAGAGTTTAAGATGTCTTTGAGGTTCTGAAGCTCGTATCGGATTTTTGTATCATATACATAATTGAAGCAAGTGAGACCAAAGGATTAAATCAATCCAGACAGGTGTCTGAAACAGATGTTAACCAGCAGTGTAGAGATGGCGGAGCCCTGACAAATGCTGCTTCAGAAGTGTATGGCAGTAGGGAGATTGTGATTCTGATTACATAAGAGGAAAACAATCCAATCTATTTATGGTCATAAATACCCACATTCTGTGTGAACTATCTAAAGATACTGACATCCTATCTGCAGGAGACTTTAATCTGCCATGGGATATAGTTCAGGATAGAAACTCATCCTGCAGATATAAACTGAACACATCCCACAAACCAATGCAAAAATTCTGCAAACACCATGGTCTAACTGGCATAGTATGCTTGCATAATCTAAGTGGAAGTGAGTTCACTTTCTATTCGCAACCTCATAATACGCTATCCAGAATAGACTATTAACAATAACACCCTTGCACCAAAAGCAACTAGCCCAATTATAGAACCCATAGTTATCTCAGACCATGCTTGCATTTCTCTGGATCTGGTAATACTTAAAAACACTCCAAAAGAAAAATTTTGGACAATGAATGAGAAAGTCATTGACAACAACAAACTCAGAGAAAAAGTATGCACAACAATTAGCCTCTACATTGAAGAGAAGATGCTCTACCTCCAGAAACAATATGGGATGTTATGAAAGCCACCGTAAGAAATGTAGTCTATAACATCATGTCTTACAAAACAAAAATACCAACAAACAAATAGATGCAATGAAAACGGAAATTACACAACTGGAGCAAAAACGTATTTAGATCAAAGGACACTGTTCTCCTTTATAAGATTAAAACCCTCCAGAATGAATATAATAAAATACTTAGGGGCATATTATCAAGAACGGCGTTAAAATTATCGCCGCTTTAGCGGCAGAAAACTGCCACTAAAGCGGCGATAAAGGGCTTGATAATATGCCCTTGAGAATTCCAATAGAAGCCCATGTTGACACCAGAACATGAGCTTCTATTGGAATTCTCAAGGGCATATTATCAAGCCCATTATCGCCGCTTTAGCGGCAATAATTTTAACGCCGTTCCTTGATAATATGCCCCTTAGTTCCTGTGCCCACATCTGGATTACCAAACTCTAAGAGAAGAAATGTACTGAACAAAACAAAGCAGAGAAACTTCTGGACAGCTGTCTTAAATATAATGGACCTAAGACTTGTCTGTTAATACTCAAACAGACCCACATCTCATTGTGCAATCTTTGAAAGAGTTATTTTCTAAACTCTATAACCCAAATCCTCCTTCCAAATTAGAAGACTGATAGACTTCCCTCAGTAATATAGACCTGCCCTCAGTATATAGCACAGAAAAACAGTTTCTTAACAACAGTATTCCTGCCTCAGAAAATGGTTTGTCATTAAATCCTTAAAAATATGTAGAGCACCACGACGACTTTCCGTGTAGCTTCTACAAAACATTCCAAGATGTCCTAAACCCACACAATGAGACGTTACTCAAACATTTCAAGGATTCAGAGACAATTTTAGGAACTGCCTCAGAGGTTACCATTGCATTTAGTCACAAAGAGGAAAAAATCGTCCTTGAAATGAAGAACTACAGGCCAATATATTTTCTATCTGTCGACTACAAAACCTACACAAAGATTCTTGCCACAAGAATATAAACAGTCCTACATCTCTCAATACACCGATCGCAAACAGGCTTTGTTAAAGGTAGACTCACGGATGACAACATCAGACTTTTTTGTCATATAATCGAAAAAGCAAAAACTTTAACATCCCCAACAATAGCAATGTCACTGGACGCAGGAAGGGCTTTTGATAAAGTTTCTAGGCCTTTCCTGCACTCAGCCCTCCAAAAATGCATTGTGGTGAGAAATAAGCCTGGGCGTAGTTCGCGAAGTAGCGCTACGCGAAGCTACGCAAAGTGCAGTTCGCACTACGCGAGCTACGCGTAGCACTACGCGAACTGCGTAGTGCACTGTTCGCAATGATTGCACAGTGCCGGATGCTTGTCCGCACTGTGCAATCATTGAAAACGGCATCTTGCACAGTGCGAGCTGTCTTTTACTGCCGCTCGAGTATATTTTTACTCGAGCAGCAGCTTTCTCAACGCGGACTGGTAGTTTCTCATCGCGAGCGGTTGCGAGCATACGCGACCACTCGCAATGAGAAACCTGACCTCCCCGCGTTGAGAATCTCACCGGGAGGTTTATTTTCCACGCTCGCGATCGGCAACTTGATGTTGCTGATCGCGAACGAGGAAAAAGTCTCGCCGGGATGTCATTTTGCTTGCTCGCGGTCGCCAACTTGACGTTGAGGACCGCGAGCAAGCAAAAAATGACCGCTGCACTACGCTACGCTACGCGTGTTTGCACTGTGCTACGTGCAATTCGCGTTGTGCGAAGTAGCGCAAACTTCGCAAACTACGCGAGCGTAGCGTAGTGCTTTGCCCAGGGTTAGTGAGAAATCTGAAAACATGGCATTTGCCCTCTATACACAACCCTCTGCTTCTGTGAAGGTCAACAGTTATCTTTCCAGCAAATTTTGTTTCTCCCAAGGCATTAGATAAGGTTGCAATCACACCCCACTTCTTTTCTTTTTTTTTTTTTTTTTTTTTTTATTAGTCATGGAACCTGGTGAGGGTACAGTGACATGAGCCCTGTACCCCTACAGTGTCAAAATGCATCCTTGGACAATGTAAGTGAAGCCATAAAGAGTATATGAACTCCACAGTTCCATAATGGCTTCACTGAAACCTGAGATGTTTGGTAGCAATCTTCTCAGCACATTAAACCCACACTGATTCCAGTGTGGGATTTAATGTAAAATGCACACAGAGGGCATCTTAGACCAGCCCTGGTGTGGCTCCTGAATGGCTGTCTGCCATTTGTCACCACCAGACCGGTTTCTGGACACCTGGGTAGAGAGCCTTCGCTCTCTGTGTCCAGAAACAAAGTCCATCCTAGGCAGAGGTGTCACACCTCCTCCCCCAGGATGCTTGGGGTCCACGCAAGGGGAAGCTTCAAAGGCCTGCTGCCTTTGTAAGCTGCCCCCAGCAACTGGTTCCCACCGGTTCTCACCCCCACTTGGGTGGGAGAATCGGCGGGAAAACAGAGCTTTGAGGAGAGGTGTGCCCACCTGTTCCAACCCCACCCCACAGGTGGGGGAGGTGAGGTGAAGCACACATTACAGTCCACTCCATCTTGAAGATGAGGGGACCCAACCCATTAGGAGGAGGATCATGCGCCTCTCCCACTGGAGGGTGGCATAAGAGGAAGTGTACTCACCACAAGGAGGGGGCCCATTGGTCCCAACCTGCACACCCCTGTAACGCCCCTAAATTTAGTATTTAGGGGCAACCCCAAACCTTGCCTCCTCAGATTTGAGGAAGTAAGAAGGACCGAAGAGCTGTGCTGACCGAGGAAGAAGAGGACACCTGCTGCTCTGGCCACAGCCCTACCATCCTATCCTGATTTTGAATTGCCTACAGCAAAGAAACAGGCGTGTCCAGCAGCCACCCCAGAGCCTCGAGGACCTGCCCTGCACTCACATTATGAACTCTGTCTCGCGTGAGCACCGGATTTGCTCAAACCAAAGAATCCAAGACCAGAATCCGGATCCAGGTAGCTCCGCGGTCTTGCACCACTCTGCACCCGGCTGCCATGACCCGAGTGTCCCAACCCTACGAGGAGGTCACCCAGCGATCCTAACCTGGCATCTGGTGACCCCAGACCTCCCACAAGCTTTGAGACTGTGCCAGCAGCCTCAACTTGAAGGGTCCCCTTGACCGTGACGGAAGGCGGTAAGAAGACCCTGACCGTGAGTGTACCAGTCTGAAGAGCCAGACCATGACTGAAGGCAGTCAGAAGAATCCAATGGCAAAAAGACACCCCACAGCATCACTCAAGATCCAAGCTTACCTCCTCAGCCAGTGGTCACCGTCTGTAAGTCTTCCTGCCTGAGCCTGCAGCCTCTTTTCTGAACCGAAGATCTCTATCGATTATCCACTGGATCCCTGACGTCGCCTTGGCACTCTGCACCCGGCCGCCTCTGTGCCGCTGGTGGTGCAGCTCCTGTGCTGATTGTTAGCCCCTGCAGTGCTGATCTTAACCCCAGGAGCTTTGCTCCCACACCCGAGTGGCCTGCTCGTAAGCAGCCCCTGACCGAAGGCCCCCCTAGTCCCATTGGCTATCATTGGGCCCCTGCACTCTGCTACACCCGGCCGCCCCGGTTCCATTGGTGGTGCAACTCGAGAACTTGAGTGCCAACATAGACCTTTGGGAACCTTAGTCTTAACCCCCAAAGCTCCCACTAGTAAGACGTTTACTTACCTGTGAACCCGATAATCATTTTTCTCCCATAGGTAACAATGTTATGTGGTTTTGTACCTAAAAAGTTGTTGAGCTGATGTTTTGTATGGAGAAAAAGTAACTACACTGCAAATACTAAAGTCTTACTTACCTTGTATTGTGTGAACCCTGGTGTGGTATCTAGGCATACCACCCAGACTAGTCAATGCAATCAAAAAGTAATCTAAAAAACAATCCAAAAGTAATTACTGTGTAATATAAACTGATTTTTGAAAACATACCAACCAGTAACAATTGCAAATCCATTCCCAATTGCATTTCTGAGTAAATGTTTACGGGTGAAAGTATATTTTACCTATCTGTACCAAGTCCTGCTTGGTTCTAGAAATAAAACATAGCATAACTATATCTTTTTTATACTAATCCAATTGGTCTGGATTCTGTCTCTGAGTGTGTGTAATCCGTCCTTGATTGAGTGAATACAATAAATGCTTAACACGCCCTCTGGATAAGCCTAACTGCTCGACCACACTACCACAAAGAGAGCGGTTAGCGCTTACCTAATTTAGCCTCTGCGATACCTCTGGGGAACCCCTAGACTCTGTGCACACTAGACCTTACTTTGGTATAATATATACAGAGCCAGCTTCCTACAATAAGGCTTACAGATGACATCCTGATTTTCATAGAGGCCGCAAATTCTGCTGTCATTTAATTCTGGACAAGGTAAATCACTATGCCAAGGTCTCTGGTTACTTTCTAAACCGAGATAAAACTGAAATGTTCCCCCCTCAACAATCTCTGTACTCCCTCAATAATAGTGAATACCAAATTACAATGGTGACCTAAACAACTAAAATTCCTTGGTCTCCATTTTAAAGGAAATTATGAGATATCAGAATTCTTTTTTATTTATTTATTTATTTTTCCCATATAAACATAAACAGGTTACAGCAATAAAATAAATTATCATAGGCATATATATATATATATATTACAAAAAGTAAATATTAATTCATCATAAATATACAGCCATAAAATTCCTGAGCGACAACTAAAAAAAGAGAAAAAGAAAAATCATAGATACAGTGCAAAAATATAAACAATTTCATTTTGGTTGAGTTCCACCTAAGAGCACAGCCATAAAAAGACAATCATAAGAGATAGCAGCAGCAATTCTGATAGGGCTGATTAAAAATCCCAATGAGCTCATATTTTTAGATTAATTAACAACTCGCTATAAATGCAGGGAAATCCAAGCTGTGAGTGGCCCCCAAATCCTATTTCCCTTAATCTTTCCCTTCCTACCTCTTCGTTCGTACAAAGCTGTCTCTAATTGTAAATATGTAGGAAGCGTCCTTTCCATTGCTGAAAAGTCAGTGGTAACGGATCCAGCCAAGCTGAGGCGACGTTCAACCTGAGGACAGGCATGGCAATAAAGATTAGCTCCTTCCGAGTTCTCCTATCGGGCTCTTTTATTCCTAATAGCATAATCTGAGGTGATAGAGGGATATCCGCCTTCAGTATCTCCCTTAAAAAACCAACTATTTCCCGGCCTATTGATTCCATGCAAGGACAGGTGGAAAATATGTCAGCCAGGTCAGCACCTTCAGCCCTGCATCTAAAACACTGAGCCCCCTCCACTCCACCCCATTTCTAGATTTTTGCAGGTGTTATATATAAATCAAACAGGGTTTTAAAATGCTGTGACTGTAGGCTGGCAGAACGCAATATAGAGCCCCGCCATTTCTAGCTATTACAAACAAGCATTGGCATAGCCAATAGGTCTCGCCTTTGGGACCTTATAAGTATTTAGTTATGCGGCACAATATCCTTGGTGCAACATCAACTGTTGCATGGCTTAACACTTATAAGGTCCCAAAGGCGAGACCTATTGGCTATGCCAATGCTTGTTTACATTACTTCTGCAGCTCACATTTCTGAGGTTCATCGATTGCGATGAGTAAATACTGATTTAAAAAGTAACTCTGAACTTGAAGCCTGACTGAGGGAAAGCAGAACAGCAAGTGTTAGTCCTTGGTGGTCAGGGCTAGCAAGCGCCTAGTTAAACAAGAAGAAGGATCTGTGGCTGAGCCAACAGCCTGTGGAGCCTCTTTCAGTGGTGACCTGGATTTGTGTCTGGCTGCATTCGAGGGTGGGTCAGATGAGATCTCCATCGAGGTTGTATCCATAGAATCTAAGATTTTTTTCCAGGGCCTCAGGAACAATGTATTGCAATGTCTTCTCATTTGTGGTGATAACTATTTTAGCAGGATATAAGTGATTGCATTTAATGTCCCATTGTCTAAGGTGTGCACAAAGTGCAAGCAATCATCTCTTGAGGTGGGTACATTTGAAAGTATTGTCTGAAGAGACATGGATGGGATGGCCATCCAACATAACCAGACTATTATTCCTCCTTGATAATTGAAGCACTAGATGTGTGTGTTCATGGTGCACATAATAGATAATGATTAGCTGGTGAGCTAGAAATTGAAGACACACCCCAGTTCTATTGTGTATAGGCCCTCTTGAATTGTCATAATTGTGCAAGGTCAGTTTCCAACCGCTTTGGTATGATGTCCTTAAGGAAAGTGAACACATCATCTTCCTCGGATTTCTTGGAAATGCCATAGAATCTGCATTATCCAGGTGACAATAGTCTTCCAGGTCTGTAGTCTTGCATTTCATAGACCATGGGTCAGGTTGCCAGTCTGATAGGTGGTCGATTCTTGACTCCATTTCAGCATTTATTTTTCTGTGGTGCCGAGGAGGGAATGGAAGAACGCAAGGTTTGATTGCATGGAGCTTACTTCCTCTGAAACATTTGCCAAACTGGAGTCCATTTTCCCGAAGGAGGATTCTATGTGTGAGAGTTCAGCCACGAGTGTGTCAAGTCTGACTGCAAACACAGTTGCCATATTCAGTGCAGCGGACCATTTTTTCCATATGTTTTTATGATGCAAGATTATCAAGATTGCTTCTGTGAAGAATAATTGCCATGCTGGTGTAGAGGAAGACTGATGGTGTACGCGAGGGTGACAAGTAATCTACACCTACCCCCATGGGTTGTGGCTCCCAGTCTCATATGTGGATGCTCGTGCCTTCAGCATCACATGCTGGAGGCCGTCAGGTGCCTGGTAGTTTGTTGTCCCTGTGTCCACCAATGAGGCAATCCAGATCACAGGTGTGGTCTTCACTAAGTGGCCAGTGTGGTGTGGTCTGGGCCTATTTGCAGACTTTGTAACTATTGTCCTCTTCAGCAGTGCTTTTCCTATGTCAGCCTAGGCGTGGGTCTGCACTAGGGGTGATCATGGAGGTTCTAGAGGGGATAGGTGAGGGGCATGCTGAGCCAGGGTCACAAGGGGGCAGGGCCTTCCGAGCTCCTCGCCTCTGTGGTCTAACCTAGACGAAGCATGCCTGGCTGTATACAACAGTAGGGAGTAGAGTAACATCACCTTCAGGAACTGGTGCATCTCGCGGTCTGATCAAGGACCCAAGCACTGAGTCGGGGAAGATTGCCGACCCGACTTACCCAACACAATGACACCCACAGCTGGGGGCACAGTTGTACTGGTACCGCTGCATCATGCTTCCAGGATGCCCCAGTGGGATGGCGTGGTGAGGTAGGGAAGCGATCAATGGGAATCAGGCACCTTGTCACCATATGAGAGCATTTAATCTTCCACCAGTCACAGTGGCGACTACAGTGGCTGATGCCATTTTAGATCTTCAAGCGGCGAGGAAGGTAGCCATGCCAGAACAGCGTTACAGCCCAGTTCATGAGCCGATCCTAGGAGCTATTCTAGAAAGTGCCCATTTTGCCATGGCCAAACTCCGCCCCTCCAAACTGTACCATTTTATGTTTCTGCCAAAATATGTAGCTCACGAATTTTTCCTAATTTTCAGTGCCCTTGTGAGGATATCATCGCGCCCAGTCCTGCAAAGACAATTCTCTACCCTCCAGATGGGCAGCAAGAGAGTGTCTACATTTGGGTGAAGTGCTCGTACATACCTGCATGAGTTGCACCAATGAATCCTGCAAACTGTCTGTACTCAAACTCTGCAAAAATAGTGATTGTATTATATGTTTGTTTCCTCTGTCCTTCTGTAATAGCCATTCTTCTCAGTATGTTTTAATGGGGAGAGAGAACCTGTGTATGTTTATTTGGTCTGCGAAGCACTTGCATCCATGCAGACAAATATTTCTCAGAGTCTTCAATCTGATAGAAAGATCTGTTCTCAGATAGCTGGGCATGATCACCATTTATTCATTAATCTATTGGCCACATGTCTGCCCCCTGTTGGGTCCACTCAGTCATTAATCCTTTCGAAGTTGTTAAAATTAGGACCACGCTTTTAGGCAATAAAAACACCCTGCTGGAGGAAAATCTAGGGAAAATTCAGCTCTACAAAAATATAACAAGCATTAGGGTTACCATGATGCCTGAAAATGATGTGGGTTAGAAATGATGGCACTTTGAGGTCATTGCTTGCAATCTTACTGCACCTTGCAATGGTACTGTGAGGCAGCTGCAACAGCGGCCTCAGTTTAGCATTGGCCCTGGTGTCTCTTTATGAAATGCATGAACGGTGTGCTTCAATAGCTACAAGAAGCCCGGGACAATAACCTCGTAAGTTCCAGAAGGCCAAAATCCTGCCATGATAATGTAGAACGGCAACATCCGCTTGAAATAAGTTACCCGATATTCTCCACTTAGAAGTCGATATAATCTCTCATGAAGGCCGAAAACCTATTTTTTGTTCTTTATTGTGGGTGGTTCCTGGGTTATGGGGTTTCCTGTCTAGTTGGATGATCTTTGGTTCTGATTAACACCACCAGATTTTTGTTGTCATAGACATTTCCTGTATTGCACTGTGCTCTGCCACCCTTGGGAAGGGCCGCAATGTCAAACGGTTCCATGAAATAAACAAATATGTATGTATGCATGCTGTTCTTTATAGGCCAGGTAAGGAACATGAACGCCTTTAGGAGTCTTGAACAATGCTTGAAATTGGAGTCTTTTCTGAAATGACAAATGAAGTAAGGCTTGATGACGTACGTACCCGATATGAGTGCGATGATTATGGAAGCCTAAAATGAGATCGTTTGGGGCTTTGTTATTAAAGAAGGCGTGTGATATTGGTGCGCACATGGACACCAGCTGTGCTGTTCTTGTCATCCTGTATAAAAGTATGGTCCAGGAAACAGGAGAGCTCATATATCCTGACGGAGAAACGAGCTCCCCCGCTGTTGCATGAGGTGTGCTTCAGGATCGGTGACTCTCCACATGGGTGCCTATAGATCGTCAGTCACCCACCCTTGTGGGGGACCCCAGGCCCTATTTCCCACAAAAGCTGGGGTGCTGGTTCGATCCCTCTGATGGGTGGCCGTGACTGACTGATTTCAGTACTTATTGCGTGCACTGCTAATCTAAGGTGACCTGGCACTGATCTCCATCTGAGGATCAGTCACAAAGGCTACTGATGGAAGAGAACGTGTGTGAGTAGTGTTCAGAAGTGACACTAGGGATTGCTCTAGGGGCTGATGGCTCTGTAGAGGAGGAACAACCTCCAATGCGAGTTACACCAAAGTGCAGGACTTCCTACAGAACCGGCCTCGAGGGCCTGAGGAGACAAGTCAGGGTATAGCTTAGAAGCGGTAGCGAAGATATAAAGGTCCCATACCTAAAACTGCCATTATCCTTTTAACAGTCAGGAGGCAGTGGGGACCAGCGGTGTGCAGTGGAAGACCCAGTAGAAGGCATGCAGGGAGGTGTAGGGGGGCCTGGGCGCCTTCATCCCTCTCATAAAGGGCGCCATGGGCTCACTCTTGATGTCCACCACCTCTTGGGTGGGAGATGATCAGCCTATCCCATCGGGTTCTGCACGAGAGCACGTGCACAGGTCAAGGTGACTCCGTCCTTTGCTTTGCATGAGACTCACCCCATCCAATGATGGAAGGCCTTGTTATTTATTTAATGTGTGCTGGCTGCAGCAGTGGGTGTGTGTCTGTACTGGAGAAGGGGCATTGCTAACCCTTCTGTAATCCAACTTAGAGCAATACAGCTGGATGGTTTAACTCAGCATGCATGACTCTGGCTCCTTCCTGCCATATCACCTTATCGCCTGTTGCCAGATGTGGCTTTGGCCTCGCGTCTTTGAAACTGGAGGGTTGCCACCTTTTCTCGGCTTTTATAGGCCAGTCAGCTCTAAAGAAGTTTTCTCTACCAGAGGATGGCTGGAGGTTCTTTATCTTGTCATCAATAAGCTGGCATTCAAGACCCTAGTTCAGAGGTTCATTCCTAACTGAAGTTGGAAACTTGGGCTGTGTTGAACTTGCAATATGTAAATTCGGATTGATATTTTCTTCAGTGTTTCAGAATTCTTCATCTGTTATGATACTGGAGAAGTATTTATGCCTGATGACGTGGCATGAATCGCAAAGCGTGAATAAAGAAGATACATCATGGAGGAATGAGAGGGACGTTAGATTGGATGAAAGGAGGAGAGATCTCAGGTGGTGGGAGAGAGGGGCACTAGAGGAGATGAGAGCAGGGGAGAGCTCACTGATGAGAACAGGAGACAGCACAGTGCAGGAGAACGAGAGACAGCAGAAGGAGAACAAGAGACCATCGAGTAGATGACCAGCAGACTGCCTAAGGCAGACTGCCTCATGGGTGACAGCGAAGTAGAGTCCTTAGGGGTTGAGACTGGGGGTCAGCACAGGGTCTGGTGCCAGGATACAGGTCAAGGGACTAGAGCCTGAGGCCACCGGGAGATAATGTCAGGACACAGCCCAAGCGATGAAAGTCAGAGACAGCTCTATGCCTTAAGGTGGTAGGCAGAGCAAAGGTTGGAGTGGGGGAGGGGGGCAACCCTAGAGTGAGAGATTGAGAAATGAGGTGTGACGACAGCAGGAAGGAAAAAACATATATTGAGGGTGGAAAACAGCCCTGAGGATGGCACCTGGAGAGATCTCCCATGTGATGAGAGAGGCAGGTTTAGCCCCGTACATACGAGACAAACTGGATGAGAATGAGGGACAGAACATGGCAAGTGAAGCGAAGCATAATTATATAGTACATTTTCACAACTAATGATTATATTATGACTAATGATAACCCTTCTTTAATTCCAGTACAATGAAAACAATCGATATTGGTTCACAGTGTGACGACAGTATTAGAAAATGCCCTCGCATGACCCGGGCCGCCTCTATAATGACCGTGAGGAATGCACAAAGGCATGTCTAGATACTGTGGTGTAAGTCTCAGTCCTGGCCACACAGTGGCATGCTTCCCCATGATGTGAATGAAGGCCGCACCAGGGGTCGGAGCTGAGTTGCTGCAGAGGAATGCTGCAGTCTCAGTTATTGGAATCCGATTGACAGTCACAGGCAGCATGTAAATCTGTAATATGTGCTAAGGTTAAAAAGGAATGGCGTTTGTCTACTTGCTGTGCACAGACATTACATTAAGACTGAGATGCAGCACCTGGTCTGTGCGCAGGCCTAAATTGTGGAATCCCACGGGGAGGTAAGCTGTACCTGGGCACAAAACCTCTGGTGTAGTGAGTACTACAGTAAAGGAGTGAGGTGCACTGACTTCTCAGCTTGGGTTACGGGGTTCCATTCTGAAACTACAGAAAGTTCTGTTCGCCAGAATGGCGAGGTGTTTTAGCCGAGCTATCTGGGTGTTATTTACCGGTATATGAGGTCCATTGGCAGAGCCGTGTTCGCCTCAGTTGTGCAATAGCAGTGGGTGAGGCTTGCTATACAGAGGGGCACTCACTTGTAAAGCGGGTGGTGTGCGGGTTCTGGAGCAGCGCTGGGGGGGAGTGGGGGCGGTCCGCCTCCACGCGGATTCACTAATAGAGGGCTGCATGCGGGTCCTGCTTGTCAATGGCGGCCTGAGCTGCTCGTCTCCACTGTGGGGCCCCGGAAATGCTTTTCTCTGGGGGGGAGTGGGTGCGGTCCACCTCCACGCGGATTCACTAATAAGAGGGCTGCATGCGGGTCCTGCTTGTCAATTGCGGCCTGAGCTGCTCGTCTCCACTGTGGGGCCCCGGAAATGCTTTTCGGTTTCAGGAAAATCTTGAGATGAGGCAATTTAAGGAGGGCTTGCATTGGCTGCTGTTTGTGTGAGCCCCAGTCCTGGCAAAGTAGGAGACGCTTTTCTCCAAGACTCCGCTGCATATGTTCAGCTGATGCGAGTGACAGTTCTGGAAAAGCAGAGGGTGATTCAGGGCTAGCGACTGAGGTACATCGGTGGAATTAATCACAGCGCCTTTGCAAAAACGACGAGGCCGCCGTAGCTTTAGTTAAAAATCCATAACTTCTGTAACAAGCGCGCGCGCGCGCCTCGCGCAAAAAGTAAAATAAAAAAAATTCGGCAAAAGTGAAAGCGTTTCCCTTGCGGGAGCGAGCAGCGCCAGGAGCGATAGTTGCTAACACATGGCGGAAAAGCTCGCTCCCGCAAGGGAATCGCCAAACGTGCACGCGTTGCCATTGAAAGCAATGCAACGCGTGCACGTTTTTAGGGCGAAAAGCGAACCGATTCCAAAAGGTCTTTTTCCTATTCAGCGCATGCGCGCTGCGTAGGCGAGACCTAAAAAAGGAGTCTGGAAGCCCTAGCCTGACCTGCCACTTCAGGCTATGTTTATCCAGAACATCCGGGTCTCTTCCAGCAAACAGCTGTATATTTGTGAAATTGAGGGGCCTCGGGAGATAGCAGAATTCTTAATGAAAAGATCCTTCTTGACAAGCGTAAACATCTTGTATACAAGTGGTCTCCCAAATACATGACCTGGTAGGGCAGACTTCAATGTGTCAAAATGATACTTGCACCCCAAGTGAATTTTTTTCAGATTAATGCACCCCTACAATTCTCCTCTACCTTCTTTAAAAGCCTTGAAAAACTAGTTTCAGAATTTTTCTGGAAGGACAAGAAGGCCAGAATCTCTATAAAAATCATGAGAATAAATACATTTGAAGGTGGAGTTAACCTACCAAACCTTTTCAAGTACCAAACCGCTTTCTTGTGTAGGCAAGCTGTTTGGTTGCTCCATTCAGACAGACCTGCTTTTCCAATATGGTTCCCCGTCAAGAAACACCTTAATCAGCCCTACTCCTTAATCTCTTCCTTAAAGATGAAGAAAGTGAAAGTACCTCGCTCCAATAGCATCGAGATGGACACCATGGTGGCCCTTAAATACCTGGATAAAAAAATTTACAAGCACAATGCAAGGCTCCAACTATGTCTCATTTTGGGGAAACATAAAAATAAAGATTGAGCGTTCCTCCCCGACCTGAACTGATTGGGCATCAAAGGTCTTCTCCTTGTCAAGTACCCCGGAACACCCCCATACATTTGTAGAAATGCAAAGGACTTTTGACTTAACCTAGATTTTGATAATTTCCTGAAGTTGAAGGTGGCCATTAACAAACTTAGCAAGCCTCATGGATCTGACGCTACTAATCTTCTCATGAAAACATCATCGCAAAAACAGGCATCTACTAAATCTATAAAACCCTAAACAATTCAATCAGTAATAAATCCCTAATAAGTTATATACAAAATACAAGGCTTGGACCTGGCCAATCATCTACTTCTCCTGTTTTAACTGACAAACAGTGGTACGAGATATCAAAATCTTTAACCAAAAACTAAATCTCCTAGAATTTCTTCTAACAATTGACATCAAAAACATCCTGTGTGAATGGAAATCATACAAGAACCTTTCTTACCATACATGTTGGGCTTTGGTGCCCTTCACTATAAGTGGCGATAAGAATGCATTCAACTATAAAGTTTGCACAAGAATAACCTTGTTATTACCTGTTCATGCAAAAATCGACCTATTCATTCAAAAATCCAAACTGCCACAAACAACAACCCACTCCTTACAGATATTTCTAAATATGAGTAGCAATCAACACAATCGCTCCTCCTCCAAAATCCACATGACTCCACACAATCAGTCCCCAATGAGATAACCTATATCTATGACTTGGCATGTGCTTATACTTCTCCTCATTTAAAACATGTATTTTCTCATTCTCTCTTCCTCCTCTTTCTATCACCTAAATTGTCAATGAAGTGCAGTGTTTACCTTTCTTAGGTATATTTCTTTTAACATTTTTACCATTCATATGTTGTCACAAGCGATTTGCTTCATTATGTATTGCATGCTGTTTGTATCGTTTTGAAGATTGTTATTTCAAACTTAAATCAAAAATTTGAAACCGAATACCCACCTACTGGAGTATGGCTAGTAGTTTTGGGTGATGGGCGGTGTGAAATGTAGCAGAGAGTTCAAGTATGATCAGTCTGGTCGCCCCAATTCAATCAGCCTGTGTTCTCGGCTTCTGCACTGTAGAAAATATGATTATTTGTGTCCCTCTGCAACTGCAGAAATCACACCTTGTATCTGAAAAAGTGTTACTCTTTTAGGTAAATTTCAACAAATGCACATCTGCCAACTTTTCACTCAGTTTAGGCAACAAGCATTCATTGGTTACTGGAGTGTAGTTTGCCATGTTCTTTGTGGCCAGACCAACATTTTAGTAAGTGTTTAAACAATAATCACATTATTTAACAAATTATCATTTGAGCGCGTCTGGCACAGTACCAGTTACAGTGTGAGGCATTCGTTATCATCCCTGTCCCTTC
Source organism: Calotriton arnoldi (assembly GCA_963921515.1). NCBI lineage: Eukaryota > Metazoa > Chordata > Amphibia > Caudata > Salamandridae > Calotriton > Calotriton arnoldi. The sequence continues at coordinate 697,199 of CAWUFW010002824.1, read as the reverse complement.
TACAATGTTTTTGAGTTCTTTAAAGGTTAGTTCCTAATTAACATTCCAGAGATTGTACTTCTGAATACAGTCGCTAGCAATATCATGGCATACTAGTATTGAGGACAGAATATTAAAAGGTAATTGCATATAGGGAAGTATAGATTTAGTATTCCTAACTTCACATCTATGTACCATTAAAATATATATACAGTGTAGGTACATGGAGTTAGGTTTAGAAAATCTAGACTTACTTATCTGCTAATATTCTGTCCTCGATATTCTGTCCCATTAATACTGTTAATTCAATATTCAGGGGGCACACCACTCCAGAGACACATTGAAATGTCAGGAAGTCGCAAGAAAGTGATGCCGGAGATTAAAGTACAACAATAACATGATGAAACAGCACAAGTCCCAAATTTTTACCAGAGTATTCTAACAAATAGAGTCATTACCTCATTCCAAAGGCAGGGATTCTGCATTTTATACACTGTTAGATGGAGCATGAGAGATGTCCTGTGATGGTGGCAAACTTAGTTAGCAAGGTCTTTCTTATACAGGGACAGGATAGGGCATGGAATCGGAAGCCACAAACCCTTTTTTCATAGGTGAACCATAAGCATTCATGACTGACAGATTGAGTGCTCCTAAACTGTTCATTTAATTATTATTAATGTGTCTGAAATAACTGTCCTCCAGACATGGTATCAAGTATAACGCAAGGGGATGATGGACGGATCGCTGAAACTTTTCAGACACTCACCCCCAGTCACAGATCTGGGTTGAATCCATCATCACTCTTTAGCTCACTTCGCCACCTCAGTTCAGACCCAGCTATATGATTGATCAAGTATGCCAGGTAGAAAGTGCAGAAGCAACTGGCTCATCTCTAACATACAACACTTTTTATAGGGTTTCAGAGAACAGAAGGGGCACACATTTCATGGTCTGTTATGGCATGACGGGGTTGAAGTAGCAATGGTGAGACTGCTAAAATGGAAAAAGTCGATGCTAAAATGAAAAACAATACATTAATGTATGAGAATGAAATTGCATCTTTATTAAATAAGTCGCCCATTGTGAACACATCAACACGACTCGCAAATATGTAGTCAGGCACGCTCCGAGTCCTAAGCCAGAGATCACTGATTGATAGGTTACAGGTGGGTGGCACATCGCCAGCAGATAAATGCATGGACACAAAACCCTAGATCAATCCCACAGATAGGCGCAGCGACACTACAATGGTCCAGGGAGATTGACCCAAATAAAGCACACATGGCCGGAGGGGTATGCCGCTCCCAAAACTCCATAAAGTCAGATGCCACATGAGTTAGGAACATATAGCCAATCAGGACACAGCACATGGAGTGATCACATACTTCCCATGCTGTGCATCCGGACACGTTACCCACTGTCCGCATTGTGTCCACGTAAGGTCGAGACCCACCTGCAATTTCCATTAGGCAATTAATGTATGACTCCAAAGGCAGCAGCTTACATTCCTTACCATACATGGACCTCTGGAAATACTTTATTATCTACAATGAACTGTATAAAAAGAGGCCACAGACCAATTGTAACTTGAGGCAGTCCTCAGACCCTGTGCCTGTAACTCTTCTCCCGGATGCTCTGTTTAATTAAACAAACTGTTCCTATTTTGGCAAATGCCTCTTATCTCTTATTTTTTCAAGGTGTTTTATGTGTAAGCAACAAGACTTGTAAACCAATGAATATTCCGGTAAAGCAGAAACTTTCAGAAACACCTATTTTCTAATGCATTTTAGTAGTTTGTCTATGCATAACTAACTAAGTAGGCAAATTGTCATTTTTATGTAACACAGCAATACAATTTGTTCTGCTGACATGAAAAACATCAGCAGCAAACCCAGGTTCCCGTAAGGGTATTATTATGTGGAGTTTTATCTGAACCAATCTTTCCTTGTCCTGAAGGGTTTGAGTACAGGACTAAAATCTACATCTGGTTTCTGTTCTCCTCTGATAAGGTTCTATTCAGGGGTCTCATTTCTTCACCCTTGCCCTTTCGCTTTTCATCTTAATCATAGTGACAATGAGGTACTTCTTTTCTCTTTCTGCTTTGTCTTGTGACATTAAACGTTTATCACTTTCGGAGACCCACTGTTTGCCAAATTATGCCAAAGATTAACCTCACAGGCCTATTAGTTGATCCCCTTTCTCCTCGCAAATTTCTTTGCTGCTTTATTCCATTGTTTCTGAAAAGCCTCATAAATAATGGTAGTTTTTAGTTTGTGGGAAATGATTCAAGCTGTCTATCTTTCCCTGATTAAGAAAGTCTAATGGGGGATGTATTAAATTCAGTGCCCCAGGAGCACAAGGGGTGTGTGTGCCCACTGTCTGCACCCACGGGGCATTGTACTATTGCAGAAAAAGCCCAAGAACCTTCCTTTTCTGCAATACTGTTAGAGCTGGCGCACACGTAGCACAAGTGATCTCTTAAGAGCGCATTCCCTTATTTGCATGGGGACCCTATGCAAATGAGGGAATCTCTTTGCATCTGCACCCATGCCGTATTATGGGCACGGGTACAGAGGCAAAGAAGCCATCAGAAGGGGCACAGACTGCGCACCACGAAGAGATGGTGCACAGTAATTGCCCTCCCTGGGGCAGCCCATTGGAAGGATTACAGGGTGTCCAATGGAACCCTGTAGGCAGGTGCAGTCACGCACTGTATCAGCCTGCTAGGGGATCTCTTCAACCTCTTCAAAGTGCAGACGGGTGCCTCTTGTACAGAAAAAAACAGAGTTGCTCTTGAGTCTTTCTGCTTTCTCCAGACTCAATGTCATGTAATCAGTGTGTTAGTTAATCCATCATTATGATCAGTTTGGGGATTCCTTCTTTATGTGCCCATAATATAATCTATGTGCAAGATCCTGAACATCATTGACTGCTTATGTGAAAATGTCCTTGACTCCAGTTTCTGTTACCTCATTCACCTCGATTGAGATCAGTATTCTGTGTATGACCTTTGATTCTTTCTGAGGCTCATCTCTTTGAACAGGAGCACAGGTGTGTCCTCCTTTTATGTGGGGACCATCTTTTCTTGCAGAGGTGTGTTATCTTTCTAAAAAGCACAAGGGTTGGAGCAGTTCTGTTGTCAGTAGAAATACTGATCCATATCCTGGGAGCATTGATGAAAAAGATCATATGGAATATTTCCAGTACAATGATGTTTTGCCTCTAGGTTGGGTGCTGCTTATCTGAGGTGGTTAGCTTTCTTAACCAGGTTGTCATAGTATGGTTCCTTATAGCCTTGGAAATTAACTGGTCTTGAAGATTATGCAGACCTGAGGGAGATAGTGACAATGTAACTCATCATGAGACATGTGGCACAATGTAGGTTTCCTTTGAGGTTTCCAAGGAGAAGTCCGATAGGATATTGAGCAGAGTGTTGCTTTCAAACAGGTTTGAGAGGTACAGGGATTTTACTGTTTTCTGAAACTAGTTTCTGGAAAGAGGGTGTTCACTTTTTTCTGATGAGAGAACTGCAACAGAAATGTTTTGCTTTTCCTGGTGATGTGTGCCTTTGAATGTTATGCCCCTACCCAGGGTGAATCTAAGTGATTCATTACTGCAGAGAGGTGAAACTATCAAGGCTTATGTTTAGGTTTTTATTAGCTTGCCATGCTTGGATCTGTGATTGTTTGGAGATGTTGATGAAGAGACAGAAATCCATTGTAGTTGGATGGGCCTTCAGGTGGGTTCTTGCCATCCAGTTCTGGATTAGTTAGAAGAACGTTTTTTTCGCCCTAAGTGGGATGGGTATGCCCAGACGTGGGTCTCTTGCTAGCTGTACCACTGGATTCATGCAAGCCTGACTGATGAGGGGTACTACCCCAAAACCAGTTCCAGGATGCTTGTTTCCGGTCCAGGGAGGACTCAGCTTGGCAGTTTGGGCTGGACTGTTCCCATGAGGAGCAGGGTCTAGACTGATTTGCGTATGGCTGGGTCCAAACTGGGGTGGTGTAGTGAACAAATGAACAATGGATTTAACCTAGATATCTTGACTGGGGGTGAATGTTTGATTCATTCAGCATTCCGTCCATTTTGTTGCCGCAGAAGAAAGTTGTGAGTCAGTGACTCTTGTTTGTTGAGGAGACATTAAGGTGATTTGAGCCTTTTTGGATGGATGATGTCTGTTGTTGGTGAGAAAGGCTCTGAGAAGTTTCATGTAGAAATAAAAGCTGATGGAAAATGGATGAATCTCTGATGTACTGTTCAGGGAGTTTCTAGTCTCTTGCAATAACTATCTCTACAAAATTGTTGGAAGTTCGTGCTGTAGGAGGTGAACCATTGCAGGATTGTGGCAGAGAAGTCAGTGCATAATTCCAAGGATTGAATCACTGCTCAACAGTCAACCATGGTGAAAGTTAAAGTGAGTTGATGATGGTCAAGATGCACGCCATTACTATCGCTGGTGAGGAGGGAGGTTTCCACTACTGAAACCATTGCTTGTCTCTAAGCTTCATCATGACTTAAAGTCTCATTAATAGACCTCTAGGAGATTAGATTGTTCATCAGATCTGCTCATGAATTTGGGTGGAAAATACTTCTCCAATATTTTTTCCTATAGATGGGTGATTGGGTAGAATTTGCTGAGGTCATCTGGATCCAAGATTGGTTACTTCAACATGGGGAGCATCTGCTCTAATTTAACGGTGTCCCGGAAGTTTCCTAGGCCAAGGGAAAATACATTGCGGAGGGCTGTGAGGGCATCTACTCAAGAAGATTTAATGGTGGATGATGATAGGCATTATTACTCAAACCACTCTTTGAGCCCTTCTATTAATTATTTTATGTAATAAATTATTCAAAAATACAAGACTCCTGATCTCTTTTGGAACCTGCCTTTATCCCTATCCTGATCAGATTTTAATCATCCAACCTTCTATTCCACTGCAAGCATTTTAAATTGTTGTTAAATCTTGAATGTATCTTCTTTTAGCTTATAAAATAAGTATTCAGCATACCACTTATGCCAGAGTCGAAAATCCATTAATGTACACCTTGGCTAATGCTCAAGCACAGCAAACTTTTGTAGTTAAACTTAAAGGGAAATTATTATAATCAGCTCAGTTTTGAAAGCAATTATGTCTTTTCATCACAAAAATCAATACTCTGATAACATATCCTAACGATAACAGAAGAAACATTCCTAAAATAAAAGTGCTCACTGAAGTTGTTCATTCTGAGCTATCCTGTTACTCACCTCTTGAATTTGACCTAAACTGGATTTCCTGAAATTCAGAAAATGTTTGAGCATCTACATTTTCCTATGTGGCAAACAACACCTTCCGTGTCTGGGTGTGTGGTGTGGAATAAAATTGCTGTCTCTGTTCTCACTTTGTTGACCTCACTACCCAGGATTTATAGGTATTCCTAAGTATAAGCTGTGGGCATCTAACTGGAAATGTAATCTTACCTGTTCACCATCATCAATGTGATCTGACAGTGATGTGTAATTCTCCTCCTGTCACCACAGTTGTATTTATATTTGATGAGTCTTTGTCCTTGGCACTTCAAATTAATAAGGATTCTAGTTTCTATGACTTTTACCTATGGATCTTTAGAACAATTCTTCCTCTGTTACCATTCTCTTGCCACTTAGCTGAACTTCAGACAATTTTAGACTTGTTTCTGAGGTACTGCAATACACTCTACCTAGGTCTACTAGTTGATCTAGTCAATATAATTCAGTATACTTCAATACTTCAAGTTATCCAGTATGCAGTTATATAGCTTCTTCTGAACTTACCTCAATGATCTTCCTTGTCCAATCATTTTCCCAAGTTACACTCACTCCTGGTTGCTAAGTACTCATTAACCAAAAGTCTTTTCCTTTGACATCATATCCCGAACAACAAGTAGCCTACATTCGTACCTTCCTGTCCTATTTGCCAATCAGAATTCTTTGGTCATTGTCTATAAAACTTCTAATGGTACCCAATGTGTACACTACTTGTCTTGACAGGGCTTCCAACATGGGTGTTCTCTTCCTTTTTCCATCAACTCTCTGTTGTACCGTATGCAATTGAAACCTGATTTTTCTTGATCTGAGCTTAGATTGTTCTGTTTTGAGTTTTGATGTTACTGCCCTAGCAGTGTGCTTCATAAATATTTAAAAACATATTACTCTGTTTGCTCATTTCATTAGATTTTTGGTGTTTAATTTGAATGCATGCAATATTAATTAGATGTAATTTCTAATATCACTCATAGATAATGGTATTTTGCCTCTAGTAAAACAAACATTCAGGGATTCTGTTGTGAATGTTAATATACTGATAGATTGAACCATCACTGGTTAGACGTATAATTTGGGTGTTAAGATTTAAATTATTCTAGAAAAGAGACAAGTTTATTGTATCAAGTAAATGTCAATTTGTTATTTACTGTGTTCCAGGACAATTAATTCACCAGATTCTATATGAACTAATCTTCCAACTTGATGTGCTGAAATCTTCTCTCTTTTTGTAGATCTCCTTCTCTTCTGGGGCTTTCATCCGCTCTGATGTGGGCGAATGGGGAATGAGTCTAACCCTGCGAGCCCCAAGCTCTGACTATAAGAACACACTTGGACTGTGCGGCACTTTTGATGATGATACGGAGAATGACTTTCATGATGTCAACGGTATCAAAATCACACAAACCTCTGATACTCATCACACGTTTATAAATGAATGGAGGTAAGAACAAATTTTTACACAAGCCTCTTTATTCTTTTTTTTTTTTTATTGTGGTTGTTACGACAGACCATTCAGTCAATCCAAAACAACCATTATCAAATGACCGAGGAGGACGAGGAAGCAGAATGGCCCAGCTATTCATTTCCCAAGGTATCTTACCAGTTAGCAATATTTGTAACATTATTAGCAGTCCAAGGGGAAGCCAGGTGTTGATGATGGGACATTCCGTTTTTATTTATTAGCATGGTATAAATCCAGTTTTGACTTTACTTTTCCCAATTAAATTAGGTAAGCCTGACCAGCATTTAAGCCAATATGGCCTGATCCCTTGTTATGCCTTGCAATTCAACATATGTAAATTATTTTTGTTGATGTTTCTTGTATCCATCCAAGTTAGAGCTGTGGTCTTGAGATGTGTTGTAATGTAATTTCTTGTTGGTGCAATTTTTTATATAGCGCTTACACATAGACTTTTAAAACACTGAACTTGGAATTTTTATATGGGTTTTAACAATGACTATGATGCTTGTTTATATTTGTGCTCTAAAACCCAAATTTTATGAGGAAATAAGGCATCTTATTTATTGTATTGGATAGCCTTGTTCTTGTGGGCCACTGAATAATATAGTCCAGGCAGGTTTCAATGCAGTCAGATGAGTGCGCGTGAGGCATATTTACATATTATGAATTGCAATGGAGATCATTTGCATATGTTTTTTATCAATCTGAAAAAAACAACTGAGCTTTACTACCTTTTTGGTCAACAAGCGCAGAGTACGATTGAATCAATTTAATTGGAGGGTGAAGTACTAAAGAGAAAATTTAAAAAGCAAAATCATAATCATACTTTTTCTCTTTTGCAATTACAGAATTCCTCCTGGGGATAGTTTTTTTGACAAAACTCCAACTCCACTTGAATCACCTAAGAAGAGCAATTACTGTGGATGTACTGTGGATGGCACTGAGAATTATCAGTCTTCTAATAGGCTGGATCCTGCATCTCAGGCTGATTTTCTAACTTCTTGCAAGGGCAATGGTGATGTACAACAGTCTGCTCTGATACCAGGACTGGACGTGACTGCTGAATATATCAGCTCTGTTGAAGAGAGCAGGGATTTATCTAAACGTGCTTTGCTTGACGAGGATGAGAGGGATACTTTCAGCTTTGTTTCTGGGAACATGCCACAAATTAATCAAACTTCAAAATACATAACTGCATTAACACACCTGAGGATCATCAATAAATCAGAGCATGACAACAGAATGGAAAAGAAGAGGTTGGGGAAGGGGAGAAACAGGTGGAACACTCATCAACATGGAAACTATTCTCCTCAAGGACAATCTGTCCGGAGTAGATTGAAACGTCAGAATTATTATGAATACCTTCCCACATATCCATTTCAGAGCCTCAGCCAAACTGACCTTGAAGGGTTTAATTATTTCTTCCCAGAGGACCACACAGCGGATACCCACCAAGAGATAATGCCCACCTGGCCTACACCTTCTGGACTTGCACATTCTGGAGCTTTGGAAGTATGCCAACAGGCCATAAGCAACTCAACCATAGCTCAATCTTGTGAGGATCTCCTTGGAAGCAGGATTGGGGATGTCCTAGAGATGTGTGTTACAGATTTGTTGCTAAAGGATGATCTCACTTGGGCAGAAGCCGGGCTTGCGTTGTTGGAGAATGATTGCGAACGCAGAATCTTAGAAGAAGGGAGCTACAACACTGAAAGACATGGGGATGCACTAGAAAGCATGTTCCAAGCATTGCGGTGTCCTAAGCTTTGCAGTGGAAATGGGCAGTGTTTGGAATGGGGATGTGCTTGCTTCGAAGGCTTTGGTTCTTATGACTGTAGTATTCTTGCAGGTAAGCACAACAATTAGGAAGCAAATTAAGTGAGAATGAAAATAATGAAACACAAAGATAAATGCTTAAAAGATAGAACACATTGATTGATCATGGGTTAGCAGGATGCACAAGGGATGGTTTATTTTTTTATACGTGTTTTCATTGGCATTTTAGCAAAATACAGTTCCACATTTTAGGAAATATCAGCAAACACTACAATCACACTAAGCATCCTATGGGATTTCTAATTGTGCCAAGGCCATCCTCAACATATTAAAAAGAGCAAGCAAATGATACAACGTCAAAGAGTAACAGACCCACCCCCGACGCTCAGCTGGTTCCATAGGGTAGTGCCTAAAGGGCACCTATATCACAAGCAAGCTGTGGCAGGCCGCTCACCCACCTAGTGCCCGGCCGAGAGTCAACTTATAGCCATCCAACAGGGCCACCACCCCACCCCCCCATCCGTGTCGTGGATCTATATCAGTGCAGGTTCGCTGTCTCTGCTGTTCGCCCCCATGGTGCGGGAGGCGCTTGCATTGTCAGTGAGGTCGTGGATCATGGCTCCCCACGCCAACAGGTCATCTGGCAAAAGGGATGGTTAGGAGAGAAAAATAAATAGGGACGGCAAGTAAATAAGAAATCAGAGAACAAGAAGAAACCGTGTAATGTGGCTTGCCATGGATGGTGATTGCTTATAGAGGCCAGAGGGGGTGGAAGTAACTGAGAGCTGCAATAGAAGATGGGCGCGTCACTTTGGCTGCACAGTCTATGGGTACAGGGGTGAAGCAGCTAAGACAGCATGAATGGATGAGCCCAGAGGCATGGATGACAGGACATATCAAATTGTGAGCACAAAGGAATATTATAGAAGACATGTTTTGAGCTCATCAAATGACAATGAAGTGATGCAAAGCAGAACAGATATCTCAGCAGGAACATCACAAAAAGGGGGTTCGGGGGGACAGCCAGAGCTCTTTACCCATTTTTAAGACCCCGCTCTCCAGTTACAACATCTTTTTAGTTATTAATACAGAGGCCCAAATCTGTTCCTTCTTAAAACAGCTAATGTGGCAACACTCTTAAGCGGCGCCAAATGCTCTGTTTTTCTCTTTTCCCCAAAGTACATGTCTTCATAATTCCAAACTGCTTTTTGAATGACACCAAAGAGAGGCCCCCGGAGCCTCAAATGCTTCTGACATGCCTTTGGGTCAATTTACACATGAAGAACTGTGCAAGGTACATATGAGAATATATAGAGATAATATGAGAACTACATAGAGATAATAAAGCGCTGTGAGGACTGGGATTGTTACGTAATGACAGTGAAGGGGAAATACAGACGAATGGAGAAAAATTATGAGATGAGAAACAAAGCAAAAAGGTCTGGGGAACTGGAACAGAGTTTATTTGACTGGTAGCTTTAAAATGGAATGACTTGAGTTGGAAATGTGTTAAAAAGAAAGTCATTTGGGGCTGAATGATTCATGGCCTGTTTACATCACAACTGGTAAAAGCAAGCTACCCAATTATCTTTATGGAGATGATAAATTGAGAGAAATATAAACTCAATTTGATATTTCACATACCAAAGTGAAAGTCCTTATATTCATACACCTATATCCAAACCTAACCTTCTATGCATTTTCTTATGAAATTACTTGATGATTAATGTTCCAAAAGTATCTCAACAAAACACTACACCTTTCCGGTTCTGGTTCTGTTCTTCAATGACTAAAAAGTAAATTTTAGATTTATTTCAAATAGGGAGGCATGTTTAAACAATCCACTGTAATTACTAAGGGCCTCATTACGATGTCGGGCTGACGTTGCGGGGAATGAACCACCCGACCATAGGTCGGCGTTTCCGACATCCCAATTTGGATGCGACCATACATAGTGAAGTCAGAAACATCCATTTTCCAAAGGGAGCTTGTGCAGCGGGCTGAAAACGGCCGCATCACAAGTTCCCATTGAAAAATGTATGCTTTCAAACATCCCTGCACCATGGTGCAGGGGTGTTTGGTGCCCCCCAGGCCACGATGGGGAGGGCCAGGGGGAAGGGAGCCCTGCTAGGGGCCCCCAATGTCGGTTTCCGACAGCCTTGCCATGTCAGAAAGGCCGACATGGAATGGCTGTTGTAAACCGACATCATAATCCAGACGGCTAAGCTGCCATCATAAAGGGATTATGAGGCGTTCCGGCACGCCTTGAGCCCGTCGTAAAGCGGCTGTCAGTCCCTCTGACTACTGCTTCCGATCGCACGCCTTGAAAGGTGACGGTCGTCCGACAAGCCATTGGTTGCAGTCCGACAGCCATCCTAATTAGGCCCATAATGTTTTCCTTGCAAGCCTGTAATAGGTTGTTGTAACATAGTGTGAACAGTTAGGCTGACACAATAGAAGTGAGTGAGGAACTTTTCTATTAAAGCCCTAAACAGAGTTTCTACATCACCTTAAACCAGACCAAAGTTGTCTTGAAGTATCCTGTTTACCTTTATGTAGCATAAGTAGAATCTAATTTTCTAACTTTAACACCATCAGAAGTCCAAAGGCGATCAGAAATACATGAATTAAGGTACAAATGCAGATAATGCATAGTTAAATTATATGAAATCCATATCCGGTTATTCCAGTGACAAAGGACCGTTGGATGCAAAAGATTTTTTGAGGTAAGTTCCCAGTAGGGACTTGTCATAAGCAATACCCAAAGTGCATCCTATACCCTACCATAAGCTTGACGAGGGCCCTTGGTGAACAGGTGTGATGTGACTGAACAATTGAAAGTAAATTTGAAGCCATAGCCAGAAAATCTAGCCAATGGCTTTATTTGGAGAAGGAACTTCAAACTCAGAATGGATCCTATGGGTCAGAGCGGCTTTCATGGCAAGGAGAAATGTCAGTGGCATCTTGAGAAGTATTTTCATAAGGTTGGGGGGTTGGGCAAACAGGGTGAAGATAAAACTGATGGGGCCACCTATAACATGATGTTGTAAAGAGAGGGCGACAAATGCAAAAGAAACAATTGATGGACGGAATGCTGGACAATGCAAACATTCACCCCCAGTCACAAGGATCTGGGTAAAATCCATCATTCTTTTGCTCACCACACCACCCCAGTTTGGACCCAGCCATATGCAAATCAGTCTTGACCCTGTTCCTTGTGGGAACAGTCCAGCCCGAACTGCCAAGCCAGGTCCTCCCTGGACCGGAAACAAGCATCCTGGGACCGGTTTCAGGGCATCACCCTTCATCAGCCAGGCTAGCTTGAATCCAGTGGTGTAGTGAGCACGGGACCCACGTCTGGGCATACCCTTCCCACTTAGGGCGACAAATGCAAAAGAAACAATTGATGGACGGAATGCTGGACAATGCAAACATTCACCCCCAGTCACAATGATCTGAGTTAAATCCATCATTCTTTTGCTCACCACACCACCCCACTTTGGACCCAGCCATATGCACAGGCTCAAGACTGATTTGCATATGGCTGCGTTCAAACTGAAATGGCATGGTGAGCAAAAAAACTATGGATTTAGGCCCAGATGTCTGTACTGGGGTGAATGTATGACATTGTTCTGCATTCTGTCCATCAATTTTAGTTTTTGCATTTGTCACCCCGAGTGGGACGGGTATGCCCAGACGTGGGTCCCGTGCTCTCCATGCCACTGGAGTCAAGCTATCCTGGCTGATGAGGGGGGAAACCCCGAAACCAGTCCTAGGACGCTTGTTTCCAGTCCAGGGAGGACCTGGCCTGGCAGTGCGGGCTGGACTGTTCCCATTGGGCACAGTGTCAAGACTGATTTGCATATGGCTGGGTTCAAACTGGAATGGCATGGTGAGCAAAACACATAAAAACGATGGATTTAGGCCCAGATCTCTGTACTGGGGTGAATGTATGACATTGTTCTGCATTCTGTCCATCAATTGTTGTTTTTGCAGTTGTAAAGAGAGGGTGCACATGTATGTGTGTATATTTGTTATGCATATTATATGCAGGAACAGTTTTGCAGCAAGAATCTTTTGGGATTCACATACAATGTATTATTTTTCCGTCTAGTAGTTGAACCAGGAATTTTCTCTTTTTAGTCTATTTTTTGAGTGGACATCGACAACTTGGTGCTGTGTCCCTCCTTTAATGATAACACAAAAAGAAAAAACAGTAAAGATGCCCTGTCTTTTCAAAATGATAAAAGACAAATAAAGCAGTGTTCACATTATACAACATATTATCACAAATAAAAAATTTATATAATTCATATATTGAAAAGCACAACTCCGAGGACATACCACGTTATTATTTACAAAAGTAATTCCTCAAATACCCTACTGATAAATCATCATACAAAGAGTTGGTGATCTCAATCAAATGATGTCCATTTGCTATTGAGATTTTTTTATTCGTTGGCATGTTTCGGTGGTATTTGTATATTTCAATCCACCTTCTTCTGGACAACACAATAAAAAAATTTTTTTTTTATAAATATTCCTCCCTGCTACACCAGTAGGTTTGTAGCAGATTACATCAGGATGTCAAGTTCTTTATCTTAAACAAGACCAGTGTGTTTACACAAGAGATCACCTTGGTCCTCTAAGATGTCCTTGTTTAAATAAAAGACAGAATCATAGCACAGTGTTAATTTTGCTGCAATTGTGATTAAATTTATATAGCGCTAACTATCCCTGAAGAGGTGTTGAAGTGCTTTATACTTGGCAGCACGCTGCTCCAGAACCCAAGGTTAGGGATTAATTCAATTAATTGGTTATTGTTAATTATTGGGTTTAGTCTTGTGTGCTCAGCAAACCATTCCATGCATGTGTTCCAGTTTCTTGGTAATAGATCACATAAACAGGAGTTAGGTGGCAGCATTAGTGGTATGGTGGTATGAGAGTTCATGCAGATGGTCAGTGGGTCTAGTAGATGAGCTTAAGGATTTAAGGTATTGTTAGATTGCAGGCGTATGTCTGAAAGAAGGAGAGGTTGTGATCTTTGAAATGAATTATGGCCAGTTTTCAGAGATATAATCACTGAGATTAGGGCAAACATGCATGTTACTAATAGCAGGTTGTGATCAGAGGGAGGAGGCCTGCAATGGATAGAAATTAAGGACATGGCCATTTGAAAGAAAAAAGGAGAGAACAGTCAGAAGTTAGGTTAGTTTTTATGTTGTATTAAGAAATATAAACATTGCTTTTTGAGATGGCAAGCAATTTGAGGATGCACATCTGTAAAAAGAAACAGCATAATGTGTATACGTGTATATGAAAATATTTATATATTAGGTTTTTATGATAGGCACTAGTATCAAAAGAACAGTCTGTGCACTGCTAGGCTGCGACTAGACAACTGCTCCAGTAAGACCAGAAAAGCATAAAGTAATGGTTGTATGCATCTACTGGGACATATCAAGAGCTTTAGACTGTGCTTGACGGAAGACGTTACCTCACGAACATCGCAATGTTAGAAGATTCTTTTTGTTATATGTATTTGTAAAGCGCACCATCACCCACGAGGGTATCCTGGTGCTGGGTAAGTGTGTGTCGAACCTTCCCTGTGGTAGGTTGGTTGATTAAAAAGCCAGGTCTTCCACTTCTTGTGGAATTCAAGAAGAGAAGAGGAGTCTCTGAAGTGGAGTTCTATGCTTTAGGAGTAATGTAAGAGAACGCTCGTCCTCCTGATCTTGTTCTGTGTATGCATGAGATGTTCGTGAGGATGATTCCTTTGGAGTGGAGGTGTCTGAATGGTTGGTGGAAGGAGATGCGACTGTTCAAGTAGGTGGGACCTGAGTTGTGGAGTGCCATGAATGTGTGTGTGAGGAGTTGGAATTGAGCACGTTTGTGTATTGAAAGTCAGTGTAGTTCCCTGAGGTGTGGTGTAATGTGAGTTTTGTATGGGAGGTTGAGGATGAGTCTGGCTGCTGAGTTCTGAATCATCTATGGTCTTCCAGTAAGTTGCTTGGTGTTAGACCTGGCTTTTCCAGTGGGTTTATCCCCAGACTTTTTGCTTTTTGGCCTTCTGTTTTGGACCCTGTTGTTGTTGGTTTTATGACTCTGGGAACTTTACCACTGCTGATCAGTGCTAAAGTGCATATGCTCTCCCTGTAAATTGTGTTTATGGGTTGGTGATTCCATGATTGGCATATTTGATTTACTGGTAAGACCCTAGTACAGTGCACTGTATGTGCCCAAGGCCTGTAAACCAAAGGCTGCTACTGGGCCTGCAGCACTGGTTGTGCCCCCCACATGAGCAGCCTGTAAATGTAACTCAGACCTGCCACTGCAGTGTCTGTGCACAGTTTGGTACCGCCATGTTGACCTGGCAAGTGCACCCACTTGCCAGGTCCTAACCTTCCCTTTTCTTACATGTAAGACACCCCTAAGGTAGGCCCAAGGTAGCCCCATGGGCAGGGTGCAGTGTATGTGAAAGGTAGGACATGTACTGAGGTGTGTGACATGTCCTGATAGTGAAATACAGTGTATTTCGTTTTTCACTATTGAAAGGCTATCTGTCCCATAGGATAGAATGGGAGTTTATTTAGAACATCTTATAAATATAACTTCCCATTGGGACAAGGTAGAAAGATGGAGTTTAGTATGCCTGAACTCGGGATATAAAGATGCATCTTTTAGTAAGGATGATTTTTATATTCTTGGTTTGAAAATACCACTTTTAGAAAGTGGGCATTTTCTTGCTTAGCCATCTAGTGTGCCTCTGCTAGGTTTGGGTATTGACTGTCTGGCTTTGGAGTGACGGGGGCTGGGGATGTGCATTCTCTCAGACAGCAACTGGTAGGCGTTGATGTATGTCCTGCCTTTCCTGAATGAGTCAGGGCTGGGCTGAATAGACCTGGGCTGCATTTAGAGTAGGGGGAGGAGATTTCCTTGCACCTAAATAGGCCTCGTCTGCCTTGGACAATGCGGTCTCCACCTCCTGCCGGGCAGCTGTACTGCCCCTTTGCTGTGTGGGGGTTGGCCTGCAGTTGCTGTTTCTGCCAAGGAAAGGACAACGCCTGGAACTTTGCTTTGAACCTGCTTGAAGAAGATTTCCAAGAGCCTGTGTGCTTGCCTCCTGTTCTGAAGTCTCAGGGACACAAAGGCTTCACCCCCCAGCTCACCTGAACTCTGCTGCTGAGAGTTCTGACCTGCCAGGAGGTCCCTGTTCCAGTTATGGGCCTCTAGAGGTTGTGCTTGCTGCTGGGAGCTGGAAGAAACCTGAAGAACGAAACTGTTTTTCTGACACAGCACCGCTGTGTGAGAAGAATCTCTGCGCATCGCCGCTGCCGAAACTGATGCAGCGCCTGTCGCCGCTGCAAGAACTTACGCATCGAGGGATCGCAGCAGAAGAAACTGACACAGCGCCACTCGCCGCATCAATCGCCGATGCATCCCGGATTTCCACACATCGTACCTGTGCGGCAAGTTTTCCCGACGCATCACCCACGGACCAGAACCGTCTAGAAATCGACGCATCACTTCCCCCTATAGACTGGATTCAACGCATCCCTTCTGCGAGCAGCAGACCTGTCGCATCGCCTCCCCATGGTCTCAGGAACCGACGCGTCTTAGTTTTTCGATGCTTCCCATCTCTGCGGCTGTTTGGCCTTGTGAATTTTGACGCATCTACAGGTACTTTGTGAGAAATCGCGCATCCATAGTTTTCTATGGACTCAGTTGTTGGAAACCTTTGAAAAGTCATATTCTTATTACATGTATGTTGGATTTTTGTCGTATTGGTCTTGTTGAGTTTAGCTAAAGGTACTTTATTTTTCTAAACTGGTGTGGTGTCCATTTGTGGTATTATCACTGTATTACTGTGTGTTTTGAGTACAAAAACTTTACACATTGCCTTTGTGATAAGTCTGTCTGCTCGTGCCAAGCTACCCAAGGGGTGAGCAGGGGTTATCTAAAGTGTGTATCCCCCTCACCCTGACTAGAAGCAAGAGTCCCTATTTGGACAAAGGTACCTACCTCTGCCAACTAGAGACCCCCATTTCTAACACTTGGTGATCCCGGTGTAGAGGGTGTTCCCATAGTCCAACTTGCTTTTGGGTAAATAGTGCTAATATGGAAACTGAGATTCTGCACTGCTGGAACGGATGTCTGGTGATGTTTATCCTCAAGCGTGGCTCACTGTATTAATTATAAGAAGCAAAGCAGGATCTCTTTGCATGCCTGTGTTGTAGCATGGACAATTTTGCCAGACAGATAAAGTGTATTGCATGAGGCTGGAGGATGGTGACTGACCTTTCATTAGAAATTAAATGTAGACTTTGTTAGTAAGGAGATGGTGATTAAACTGCCTGAGCACTTTTCTTTGGTGTATGGTATGGTATGGGGTGGGTTGGACTGCAGACTGTTGTACAAGGTGAAAGGTGTCCATTAAGTAGGGCCCAGCCTTTTGTCTTTCTTGATCACAGGCAAATGCAGAGATCTCACACCTCTTTGTGAGTGCTCTAGGCAGTTGTTGCAATATCTAAGAAGCCAATTATTGGTTAAGGTATGAAGAGATAGATAGTTTGTGTGCCTGGCCTGATGATAGTTGGGGTTAGTTTGTGTTTGAAAAGGTGATTTTGGCATAATAAAGAAAGGAATTGGACCTACCAGTCAGTTTGAATATGGTTAACCATACTTCCATTTAGATCGGTAGTAATTAGGTCAACGGAGGCTCACAAACAATGGCCCAGTGTTTGTGAGAAATGCTATGTTGTCCTTCAGGAATGAGTGCCATGTTTTTAAGGAGAACCAGTGTAATTAAAGTCTACCTGCAGTATGTGATCTTTGAAGTGTGGTAATGTGTTGATGGTGAGGTCAATCGTTTCTTCAGTGAATGATTTGTCATTACCTGGCGCGTGTTATAGTAAATTGGTTTTGATGTCATAGCAATGTGATCTCACACCACTAAACTGGAGGCATTCAAATTAATTTTTCAAGGTAATTTGTGAGGTACATTTAATACAATCACTGTGCATTCTAACCACTAATTCTTGTGGGAACAACATATGCATGGGGAATGTGCTGAGTGGGAGAGATGAGTATTGGTTAGGAAGAGAATGATGAGGTCATATTTTGTAATTGGATCTAGTATAGATGAACCATTAACAGGAGCTCATCTGCAAATATGTAGTACACATTTTAGCATATTTGATGGTGTGTTATTATTGAGCAATTAGTAATTAACGTGTTTTCTCCTTAAAGATGTTTTCATGGTATGTACCATTAACTAGTGTCTGTGCTGATGCCTTTACTGTTTTTATGGACACTTTAAACATTTTGGCCCTCATCTCTGCTATGTGAGTCTTAGAATGATCCTGGTTTGATTGATCTGTGGAATGTGGCAGCGTAAAAAAATGTCACCCACAATCTCCAATAATAATGACTGTGGCAACACAGCTCAGGGAATTATCATACTGCACGCAGACTGACTCAACTTGAGAAAGCTGCAGTGAGTCTCAGAAAAGTGAGTCCAGGGATTGGAGATCTGTGAGCTAGGGCAGTGCATTTGAGGGGTGATTGAGAACCCTGGCTCAGTGCTTAATTTGTAAAAACAATAAGTGCCAGGACTCTTGTCAGGTGGCCACTGCAGCCTGCACCAACCATTTCCCCTGCCAGCACTGCCAATGCACTACAAATACATCTACTGTGAAACTCCTACAAGTGTGACAATTCAGACTATTCCAGGCCCCCAAAATCTATAAGAATGGTTTTGGTGGCAGGTATTAGTATTAGTCATTTTTGTATTGAATTATTAAACAACTATTATTGTGTTCATCTAAAAAGTAGACTAACAACAGCATCACATGTTAGATTGTGAAATTTGTGGGCGTTGACAATTAAGCCCCAGTGCCGAGCACCGAAAACCACCAGCTCAAATTAAGCAACCCTGGCACTGCAACCAGAGAAACCTGTTGGTCCTGCTTGTGGATGCTGTAGTTGGAGTGCACTCCAGGGGGCTGTGGTCCAAAGCCATCTGGAGCAGACTGACCTGCTATAAAAGATATTCATATCCATAACTTAAGACTGCTGGGGTTGTTGGTAGGCAAACAACTAGATAGGCAGAACAGACGCTGTGGAAAGCCTGCAGTAATACAACAAGGGTAGGTGGTGTGAGAATCCCGCAGAGTGTGTTAAGCACTGCATCCTTTTTATCTGCCCACTGTGTTCCATAGGGTCATCCTGCTGCAGAGAAACAGAGGTGATTGACGAGTTACTGAATGTTTAGAGGGGTGCGGTGGAGTTCTCTTGAGCTGTACTGTTACTCATCGAGAAATGACCCGCTGGAAAAAACTCCTCCAGAGAACTGCTCCACTGTACAGACTCCTAGCTGGATGATGATCTGCATATCGCTTTCTTGTTCCCCCCAACCTGGAGTGATCAATTTGGTGGTGAACACTTGAAGTGAGGCAGGGGATAGGCACCACTGGACCACACTGAAACATAGTGTAGTGTGAACTTACCTCCTTATGTATGGTGACAAACAATGAGTGTCGGCGACCATGGGGAACTGTTGGGTGGCCCAATTTTCAGATAGTCCTAGGTGGCAGTTGAGGGGCATGTAGGGGATAGCGCAAAGCTATAATATGTAGGGACCTAATTAATGCTGGAGCCATTATAGAGGAGGGTTATATCACAGCTGTACTAGTTGGTCATTAATGGGCTCGATCCAGTGGTGACTCTTCGTTCTTGTTGTGAAAGAGATCTTGTGGAGTTAGATAAGGACAGATGGAGAGAGGCCAAGATGGTCCCCCACTCTCGCAATTTCAGCCTGCCTTAGCCTCATCCAAATCAACTATCTACACAGAACATTCTATACCCCAGAAAGACTATGCAGGATGGGCACGAGGACTCTCCTGAAATGCACACCTTTTCACAACATGGTTGGCACCTTCATATATATAATTTGGCAATGCCCCATCATACAACAATATTTCCTGAATGCATTGCTCCCCAACAGTGGTATTGGGCAAACACTCAAGCTGGTTGTCTTTGGTATAATTGAGCAACTGGGAGGAACAAGAAGGATCTACATTTTTATTTGGATGGTATGTATTATTTCAAAAAGGGGACATAGCACTGAGCTGGAGGACAGAGAGGCCACCCTCTGTGCAGGAATTGAAAAGAGATATGGACCAGTGTACCGAGCTAGAGAAAGAAACATACAAGACCATAGGGTGACCTCATAAACACAAGAAAATATGGCTGAAATAACCCCCCAAAAGATTTATGTTACACTTGCCATTGGCTGATGTTAAATATGGTGGCTCCCGAATAGTATAGTGTTTTTTGTATGATGGATTATAATGCATGCTTAGTCAAGATGATAGAATACTGTTTGTGCCTGAATCAAAGTTATTGAAAATGAAGTAAAAAAATTCTGGAAAAAAATGTGGGGACCTTATGCGAGTCCTGGCTGCATACACGACAGTGGTAGAAAAGGGGGCAATAATCCTCCAAAAGGATAATCTGGGCAGTGGTTTCTGAGACAGAAGCAAAGCACACAGTACTGGGGGGGGCACCACATAACTTTATGTGGTGTCTTGAGGTGCTCTGCACAACCTTGTGGTCAATAATTCATAAATGAGACTGGTGAATTTTCCATGAGGAGCAGTGGTACTTCTATTATGCATTGCTATAGTCAAGCCTGCTTTTGATGAGTGCTTACATGACAGTCCTTCTGGTGTTCTGTGGCAGCCCCTTGAAGATCTTTGGTAGCATGCGTAGTATGTGGAAGCAATAGGTGCTCACTGTTTTGATTTGTGCTGTCATGTTGAGTTTGCCATCTAGTATGATCCCCAGATTTCTTGTGTGGTCGGTGGGTGTTGGTCTTCGCTCCAACAACCACCAGGTGGCGTCCCATGGAAGTATTTTCTGCTTTACCTGAGAAAACTGACAAACATAGCAGGTCATTTCACATACTTCTTTTTGACACCAGAACAAACTTTGAATTCATTGGATAAATACCATAAATAGAATGGCAAGCAATGAAGAGGCTGCTAGAATTCGTATATGAAGAGGGTGGCACATAGTCATCATGCCTGGAGAGCTACAATGTGGTGGCACAATCACAGTTTGTTGTTCTATAGTATTTGGTTGACTGGTGTATAGCCAGGGCACTGATAACAAATGTTCCAGAGCTCCTTTTTACTCCTGTACCAGTGACCAAGTCACACCATTCTTAGTAAAGATTGACACGCTTCAGTTAAAACAATCTTGTATGGCTCTCAATCACACCATGGGTTTTTACTAAACATTAGAAAGACCACTAAAGTCAAGGACATGACATGTTGGATGCATAGCCATGCATGACTTATTCTTTGGCAAAGCATTCATATCCTTCAAGAATACAAAACTTCCTTCAACATTTGTTCTGGACAATTCGAACAATAAAGCATGGTTCTGAGCCCACCTGGCCCATATTTTAACTGGTCCGTCACTGCCAAATCCATTGCCGGCACTGATAAATCTTCTGAAAGACAGTAGGTCAGTGAAGACATTTTAGAGAGCACTAGGAAGCGACCTACAGAAAAAGACATTAGTTAAGAGGAGATGAGAAGTCAACTTCATTCATGAAATTACAATAAAATATTGGGATGCGGCATTGCTACAGGCTGAAAACTACTCAAGTAGCTCTAGATTGTGCCTAACACAGTTTAATATGTTACAAAGCACATTTCACACACTTGAAACCCTACACAACGTTTACTCAAATAAGACAAATCTGTGCATCTGTTGCAGTGCACCGTGGGCATCCTTCTTATACCTCTCCTGGCCATGGCCTGTGATTGAGTAATTTTGGAGAAAAAACTTTGGAATAATGCTCTCATCATGCAAACTTCCAGTGTTGCAAACACCATAGCATGTATGGTGGACATCTATCCTTCTAAGACAAAGAGTAACATGCAGAAGAAAGCAGTACTACTCCTTTTGCTGTTGGCCATAAGGAGAATAGCAATAAACTGAATCGGTTGGGAGGTTCCATAAATAGGTGGTAGAATCGGGGATGTACAGGAGTGAGTTTCAGTCGAAGAAATAGGTATTAAGATTAATTAAAATGGCCACAAACTAGCAGATTACCTACTAAATTGATAATCCTATGTTCAAGATTTGCCGTAGCTCGTGTCTAATTGCCCTCTCAAACTTATAACTGTCATATTTCATCTATCTGGCCCTGGCACTCCTCACACCTTAAAGATGGTTAATTAGTCCATGTGCTGAGTAGCTGCACTCTGGATGTGTGCACTGGTATTAAATATTACCATGTGACTTTTACCTCTACAAAACGTATCATTATACCAGCTGTTAGAAATTGGGTTTCTGGTTGGCAGAGGTATGCAACCTGTCGAAGCAGGATCCATAATCCTAGTCAGGGTAAATCAGGTATACACCCTAAATTAACCTGTTCTCCCCCTCTGGTACCTTGGCAAAGAGCAGTATGGATTAACATAAGAGGCAATGTGTAAAGTATTTGTGCAACACTTCAAACAGTAACACAGGGAAAACACCACAAAAATACTCCACACCAGTATAGAAGAAGAATCCGCCCATCATCTGTTCCTTTTGCTTTTGTTACCCTAAGTGGGAAGGGTATGCTCAGACATGGGTCCCGTGCTGACTGCGCCACTGGATTCAAGCTAGCCTGGCTGATGAGGGGGTGATTCCCCGAAACTGGTCCAAGGATGCTTGTTTCTCATCCAGGGAGAAGCTTGCTTGGCAGTTCGGTCCGGTCTGTTCCCATGAGGGGTAGTGATCAAGACTGATTTGCATATGGCTGGGTCCAACCTGGGGTGGCGTGGTGGGCAAAGAAATTATGTATTCAACCCAGATCTGTTGACTGGGGATGAATGTGTGCATTGTGCAGCATTCCGTCCATTATCTGTTCTTTTTGCTTTTGTCTCCCTAAGTGGGAAGGGTATGCCCAGATGTCGGACCCGTGCTCACTGCACCACTGGATTCAAGCTAGCCTGGCTGATGAGGGGTGATACCCTGAAACTGGTTCCAGGATGCTTTTTTCTGGTCCAGGGTGGACCTGACTTGGCAGTTCGGTCTGGACTGTTCCCATGAGGAGCTGGGTTAAAACTTATTTGCATATAGCTGTGTCCAAACTGGGGTGGCGTGGTGGCCAAACAAATTATGGATTAAACCAAAATCTGTTGACTGGGGGTGAATGCTTACATTGCTCAGCATTCCGTCCATCATCTGTTCTTTTTATCATTCGAAAAGTGGCATTTCTAAAATAGTAATGATAAATCTAACTTTGCTAGCAAAGAAGATTTGTCCATACCATTTCAATGATATTAAACATGGCTGAGCTATTCCTTCTCAATCAGGAATTACGGCTTAAAAGTGTAATAAGGAATTCCCAATGCGAACCTAGGAGAGGGGTAGGCCTCACAGTAGCGAAAAATGAATGTAGGTGTTTTTCAATACCAGGACATGCAAAACGTAAATGTATTTTTCCTACCTTTTAGGTACACAGCACCCTGCCTTATGGGCTACCTAGGGCCTACCTTAGGGGTGATGTATGTGTAATAAAAGGTGAGTTTAAGGCTTGGCAACGGGTTTTAAATGCCAGGTCAACATGGCATTGTACGCTGCACACACAGGCTCTGCAGTGGCAGGCCTGAGACATGTTTAAGGGACTACTTGTGCGGGTGGCACAATCAGTGCTTCAAACCCACTAGTAGCATTTAATTTACAGGCCCTGGGCACAGATAGTGCACTCTACTTGGGACTTACAGATAAATTAAATAGACCAATATCAGATAAGTCAATGAAACCATGTGTAGGGGAGAAGCACACGCACTGGTCAGCAATGATAAATTTCTCATGGTCCTAAAGCGGAGTAAAAGAATACAGCAAAAAATGGAGGTAAGACGGCAAAGGGTTTGGGGATGCCCACCCAAAGGCTGTCAGGTGGACCACCAGCTCTCCCCTAATCAGACCAGCCAAGTCTTATATTGACTTATGCAATGTGTGCTTCCTGTGAGTGTATAAGTAATTGCCAAATTTCGATTCCAGGAGTTTTAGGAGGCATTTTTTGTTTATATTCTTGTTTGTTTTATGTGCAAATTTAGGGGCGGTTGAAGGATTCCGCTCTGCGGGCAGAGTTCGTGAAGTTTTTCCCACTCCGAGTTGAGTGCAGACTGCGGAGTTCTGAAAAACTCAGTAGAGTTGTTTATCTCACCCAGCTTGCCAGCGTTAAGTTGGCGAGCAAGAGAAATCACCCACTAGACCACCTCCTGGAGAGATTTCTGAACCTGTGCGGTCGCGGCAGGTCGCTACCGCACATGTTGTGAAAGCTGCCGCTCGCATTGAGGAGGCTGCCCCTTGAGTTAGAAATCTATTCGAGCAACAGAAAGAAGCAGCACCCTCTGTCACTCCGCATGATGCCGTTCACTCTGATTTTACATTGCAGGAGAAACTCCTGACGCTAAACATGAACAGTGTAACGTACCACACTCTGCTACTTGCACAACTCTGCATAGCGCGACTCTGCGAACTCCGCCTATAGATTACTTTTTTTTAAACTTACTAAGTGGTGGTAGTAAGTAGAGGAGTTTCTTTAGTTTCACTACTAGTGTTTTGATGACATCAGTATGCACTATGGCGAGGTTACATAGGCTCTCTATATTTTCAGGAGGCTAGGCAATGATTTAGGGTGTCCTGAAGGATGACAGATCTTGTGAGAATTTTATTTGAGAGGTAATAGTGGGAGTTAGAGGAGTTTGAGAAGCATGAGGAGTTGAGGGATTTTCATTGAACATGATGCAAAGTTACTAACTAAGCTAATGTTCTAGCTCGCCTGGTTGTGCTGTGGCAGGTGAGGCTTCGATGTCTGGTTTAAGTGGGGGACACAATACAAATTCATCAGAATCCACTGCGACATCCAGATATTAAGGGTGAATATCTAAGGTGATACCTTAGTACTTTGAGTCGAGCAAAAACTCACATTGAAAAAAACATTTATCAAACTTTTTGGCAATTTTTGTTAAAATCTAGAAGAATTCAAGTCATTCATCAGCAGCTTTGATGAAGTCAGACCTCGTAACTTAACTTGACATATCAAGCATAACACTAGTAAGTTAAGGATGACCTTGCACTATGGAATGCCCTTAAAGAGCATCCAGGCACATGGCCAAACATCTCTAACTCAGAGACACTAGAACCCTGGATTTTATTTTCAAGAACATTTGCAGCTCCTGTGAGGCACTTAACAAAAGCAGTTAATCCAGCCCTTTTCACTGTTTTTGTCTGCCTCGTCTACAGGGAACGTTACAAGTGCTTACTGATTTTGGTCAGATATAGCATTCCAATTCGCAAACCAGTGAAGTGCAATTTGCACACCGACTGGTTTGCAAATGAGAATGCAATTTCCAATGTAACGTATGAACTAATGGGTTGCATTGCAAATTCTTAGTTTGAAGGGGTCCCAAAGCAACCTGCCTAAAAATATTAATAATGAAGGTTGCAATTTGCTCCCTTCTGTGAATGGCTGCTGGTGCAGGAATGATGGTCCACGAGGGACATCAGACATCCGCCTCTGCATTTGCTTTACGAAAGGGGAAATATTTTTTCTAAAAGTAGTCCATGTCAATTAATGGCACAGTTGTTGCTTTAAAAAAAAAGGGATTCCCATTTGAGAAGACATCTGGGGAGCTAGACAATAGGTCTCTGGACAACTGCCTGATCCCCACCGAGGAAGTTGACATGATTCACAAATGGAAAGTACCCGAGGGAACACCTTCTTCTTTGGAGTCAGTTACCATGCCAACTCAGGGGTAGGTAACTTAGGTGTATGGTTTGCATCTGCAGTTCCAGTCATAATCTACTGATGCATTCCTTTCCGCATCTTAAGTAGGAGGCAGACACCCCTATTAAGTCCCATCCTACCTGTGAGTCAGAAAGGATCTCAAAAGCCCTTTTGCCAGTTGGAAAGAATTTTACAATGTGTAAAAGGGCTTTTGTACTTTAAGAAAAGCATTTTTGAGGTCGCAAACCCTGGGATTTTCCAATTCACATGTTTGTCATTGCAAAAGGATTTTGTGCATCGGGGACATAGTGAAAATCAACATTTCTAAGTCAATAGGAAACAGTCATAATACAAACTATTATGCTATTTGGGAATCTATTCTGCTTCTCTAATTTTTTTTATATTATTCTTGTATATGGAGATTGTGTTCTCTACATCGTATCAACTCATATAAAAATATGGTTTATGTACTCTTGAAACGTTTGTGTAGTCATTGCCTAAACCATCTTATACATTTTGATCCTTTTGAAGATCAAGTCCCAGAAATCATAGAACTTGAGAATGCTGGTCTGTGTGACGTACGACAGTATGACTGCACATCTGTAAGAGTCTTTGGTGAAGGATTCAGGGAGTCACCGAACCTGAAATGTGAAGTGGCCAAACAACAGGTACGTTGGCTACGCCATCACATGTTGCAAATCTTTTCTACGCGAATGCATATGCAAATTGATGTCTAATTTGAAAAATGTAAAATGTACTGCTCCTTTTAAGACTGCACCTGCAGTGTGACGAAGGGATTCATTCTGACAACAGACAGAAAAGTAAAACAAGCATATGCAATGCAATAGGTCTCGCATTTTCGAAACTTTGACCTATTGGTATTGTAAGTGACAATGCATTTTATTTTTGCAGGTGTTTTTTGAAAAACAAAAATAAATGGCATTGTCATTTACAATGCCAATAGGTCAAAATATCGCAATTGCCAGACCTGTTGCATTGCAAATGCTTGTTTTGAAGATTGCATCCAACCAAATAAATGTTTAGGTGGCAGTTTTGTTCCCTGAAAGATCAGCTTTCAATGTGTCAGTCTTACACAATTCATAAAGACCTTTAGAAAAAGCTGACCTACGCTCGGTGGCGTGCTTGCTTTTACAGCCAGTCCCCCGGTTGGTTCCCAACACACAATCTCGCAAGCGGTCAGTCTAGTCCTCTTGTTCGTGACTCGATGAATAGATGCTTCATTACACTGTTTGCACGGTCCCTTTATGTCACGTACTTGGAAAGAGGACAGGGAAAACTGCTGTCTGCGCAGCACACTTCTCTAGTCCTTCGTGTAACTCAAGTAACGCCACTGCTTGGTGAGAAGTAAACAAGATGCGATTTACTTGAGGTGTTTTAGTTCCAAATGTGCTTTTCAGTGTCCTTGTCTGAGCTGCAGCAATATGTGCAAGGTATGAGAGATGTGTCTATGTGCCACATCACGATCACTTCCATGCATCACAGATGTATGTGACTCGAGGTCCCTCCCTCAGGTAATAAGAGACTAAAATGTAACATAACTGTCCCGTTGTCGTCTGTGTTTCATCCCGAGAGTTTATTTTGTATTTAATTGCGTGGGGAGTGTATTGTCCTCGGGCAGTTTCACTGCTTCTTTTAAGCGCCTCCTGTAAGTGTGGGGGCTTCTCAGTGCTGGGCGATGAGTGCTGCTGGCAGCTGTTTAGCAAATATGTGCATTTTTGTTGATGTAGAGGGGTTTACACTTTATCTACATACATTTAAGTCAGTGCTTACATACATCTATAGTTACGCATATTTACAAGTGCACTTCAGTCCCAATACAACCAGTGTATGGAGGCTAGCTTTGTAATGCACATAGATTCAGACACGTATTACTACAGTGCAAAGCACACGTTAGCACAGTATTGTCAAATAAACACCTCAGTGACCTGCGCGGCTTCACACCAGGACCAGGCCTGAAATAGCAAGAGTTTCCTCTGCTTTGGCTTTAAGGCGCGTGTTTGTAACTAGTGCGAATGAAAGAACCGTGTGTCATACATGAGGATGGCCAGACTTTAATAGATTGTTTATCACTAGCGTATTGCCAGTCCAGACTTTGCTTCTGGTGAGTCGCGGCTCCGCCCCTCATTCACTGATGTCACTGCTGTATGGAATGGAGTTAAAATGCCAGCTCTGCCTTTCAGCCTGAACTGGAGGAAGTGATACAGGTTTGAGATCCTGTTCTGGTCCCCGGAATGGCCCCTGGGCCCACCTGGGGTACTCGCTGAGGGTGAAGTGATCCGTGACAACAATGGATAAATGCAAACATCACAACTTCTATACGTCCTATCACACGGGCAGATAAAAAAGTATGGATTCATAGTGATGTCATCAATGCCCTTATAACCTAACAATTTCCAACCATCTGCATGAACATGCACCCCCTCCCACCACTAATGATAACACACAACTCTTATTAATCCACCACGAAGAAACTGGAATAAATGCAAGTAACGTCTTCATTGAGGGGTGAAGATAAACTTGCATTCATACAAATTGTGCCCCTTATTGCACATACCTAAATAAGCTATATACACATCAGTGCATAGATGTGCGTGTGGTGAACTATTCCTTGGTGCACAAATGTACTTGCAATACGATGAGCTATGCATTAGTGTTCTTGGACTAAAAAGGCAAAGGTGCCCTTGCCACCGTGCACGGTGCCTCGGTGAGGTGTGCACGCACTAGTGAATGTGTGGGAGATGAGACCTTTGAACCGAACAGCTGCACCATGAAAGGAATGCGGACTAGACAATGCCGAGTGCCCGGGCGCCTCGGGTCATTTGCAAAATGAGCAGCTTCCTCCATGCAAAACAAAGGAAACCGAGCCACCGCGTGCAAAAACGCACGTTTCTTTCTCATTTTAGCAAGGGTTTCTACCGTAAAACTGGACATTTTTGAGCCATGCCAAAACAAACATATATCTGGCCTAAGCCGTTTCAAAGTATAAACCAGATCACAACCATGACCAGCATTTTTATATGAAACAATCTGTGCAGTTCTGATAAAGTTCAGAATTAAAGTTTAGATAAGGAAAGTCTGCTCTCAGATATAACAACTTCCGGGGCCTCGAGCCTCCCGGCCTAGCAATACATCAAAGCATTTAATATATAACTGCATTTTGCTAAGCACATTCGCATATTTATCTTGCCTCCAGTGCCCGAAAAAAACAAAAACGTGACGAACGTGACCCTACCTCATCCGAACCCCGAGCACACATCTCCCGCCGGTGCCTCCGACCTGCTGAGGGGGAGAGGAGCCGAGATCCGGCGGGGGTCGGGTCAGTCAGCGCCACAGACCACTTCTTCCGCTCTGGGCAAACAAGAGAGTGGATGGGGGCTGGGCAGAAGGAGGAGACCTCCAGACTCGTGAATGAAGCCGGGGGCACCGTTCCTTTTTCCCGGCAGTAAACGCACGGAGCTGGGAGGAGCCAGAGGTACCAACCGTGATGAGGGCACAGCAACTCCCGCGAGTGCAGTGGCATCTCTCGCCCCCTGCCGTGCAGAGCCGGGCACACATGCTTCCTTTTGTTACTCATGCCCTGCGTGCTTTTTTCAATCAATTATGACAATTTCTCGAGAGTGGCTTAGCCATAAAGCGGCGCGGTCCCCACTCTATAATGCTGTGTTCTTTGAGACAATCCGATGGGCCAGCCGCCTAAGCGCTTAACGGGTCCGAGAAGTTCGATTACGGAGCCTGGGTCTTAAAAAGGCAATAACGCACGTCCCCAAACGCTGCCGGTTACGAAACAGACGGTCTGTAAGGAAAGTGAAAGCGCGCCATGCATGTTGTGCGTGCCTGCAGTGTGAAAAACTCATTAAACTCAGTACACGCCCCCTAAAGATAAGAAATAGCTTCACGACAGCCGTGAAGCTAACGACCCAGTCCGGATGGGCCGTCCAAAAGGGACGGTAACTAAGAAGCATCATTTTCAATGGGAAGCCAGCGTTTAGCATAAACGCTGACGCGACACAATGAAAATGATGGGCGGAGCTTCAAGTCCCCTTCTGCAATCTCCTCGATCACAATAGCTCTCGCAGAGCGAGCAGCGCATGCGCTGCAACACTAGGCGAGACCTAAAAATGGAGCACCTCCAGTCGACTCACATTATTGGACAAGCAGCTAGTTGTAGACACTTAGGGCCTAATTACGATGCCCGACATAATTTTGGTCGTGGGACTGCCCGGCCTCCAGTCGGCGGTTCCGACCGGCCAATTAGGATGGTACCGAACAGTGTTTGGTCGCACTCCTATTCTTTACAATGGGAGCATGCATTCCGACCGGAATGCATGCTCTCATTGTAAAACAAAGAGGTGCAGTTCATCCCTGCACCCCGTTGGAGGCACCGCAAGGTGCCTGCCACGGGGTGCAGGGACCAACAGGGGGGACCCATAGGTGCCCCCTCAGCCACCAATCGGAGACTGTGCACCCATGGGGGCCCTGCTGGGTGCCCCCAAAGTCGACTTCGGACAGCCTTTCTGTGTCGGAAAGGCAGGCACAGAAAGGCTGTCGGAATCTGACATTGTAATCCCTCGGGCGGAAAGAGCCGCCCTTGGGATTACTGAGGTCATTCCGACTGGGGGATGGGCTCTCCCAGCCCGTCGGAGGCCAGTCGGAATGACCGATCAGATTCCTTTCTGACCGACACCATTGAAATGGGTCGGTCAGAAAGGAATCCGATGACTGATTACGATGCATTAGGAAACGTCTCCAACCAACGGTTGGAGCCGTTTCCTAGTGCATTGTAATCAGTCCCTTAGTTTGACTGAAGTAACTCATTAATGCCATTAATGCCATATATTACAGAAAATAAACAATCTCATGCTCGGTACAAGTCATCCATAAGCATAATGACTAGACTGATGTTACTTATAGGGTCTAAAGAAGTTTGATATTATAGAAAATTAAAATTATATACAAACAACAACATTTTTACAATTATTGCAAATGGATTATCCTCGAGACGATCTAGCAATGATATAAAACCTTGATAACTTATTAAATTAAAAGCATATTGTATCTGCTTGGGATGAATGCTTGGAAATTATGGAGAAGGGCAATGCAAAGAAGGTTTGAAGAGCAGCGTGAGAGGAGAGTGACCAACGAGCTGGGATAGACAAGTTGTGGGCAATACATAGCAATTCTTTGAAATGCCATTTCTGTAAGCTTGTTTGTGATCATTCAGAATCATTAACTCTTTCCAATTGGGAAAGTTTGATAGAGCACATTTTAATTTCTCAGATTGTGACTGTAGTTTTCTCTGCTATTAAGCTGTTGATTGTTGAACAGGAATTGTACTGCTATTTTTCTCTACTATGGGTCCACTTATATATTTGGCAGGGTATTTTTTTCGCAAGATATGCCACCTTGCAAAAGTTTGAGTTGACTGTGTGTGAATTTGCACCCAATAACTACATTTGTGTTTTTGCTCACACATTCCACCTGCTAAAATAGGCCTGGAGCATGCTGGGATGGTCCTGAAATTTCAGAACCTGCTTGTCATTCCCTATTCAGGGCTTGAGAATTGGTGTTTCATGGTATCTGCATCTAGTATACAGCTGCACACTGTACCATGCACCTCATCATTGGGCTCATGGTGGGCACCCATGTTTCTCCTAGTCCCTAACACAGTCATTAAAAACAGTATCTATCCCTATAGCCTGGAGAGTATTCTTGATGTTCAAAAAGCATGACTCTGACAAGCCAAGCCTAGCAAAATGTTTGCCTAACAAGGTACCTATTAGAATTCTCTACTTAAGAGTCTACAGTCAGTCAGTTAGGATTTTGACACAGTCACTTTAAGCTGGCAGACTCCGTGGTTCTAGATGACCTAGCGTAAAGGGCAAATTTAAGAATGAGACTCCACTCTGTTGGCTTTTGGACTTACAGTATGTCCTTTTTAAAAAGAAAAATACCCTTGCTCTGGAGAAGCTTGGGTCAATGGTGGTTCTTTATATATTAAAGGTGACTCGGTCATTTTACAGCAATGCTTGCGTTAAGGGTTGTGTGGAGACAGGAAATACATTTAGCACTAAGATGTCTACAGCAAAGGAAGTTAAACAGGGTTGCATGTTTCTTTCCTACTTTTTAATTTGCCCAGTGCTGGCATCCATTGTGAATTAAGCCTCATAAATAACTTTTCATAACATATGCTCTATGGACATGTTCCCGCTCTGTTTTTTCAGAGAATTACATTGCATATTAAGCTGCCCTCCTTGGGGACATCAGTAATTATTAAGGGGACTGGGCAAGCCTGCATTGCTATTTCTTTAACTGTAAACAAATGTACCCCTTATTATAGGTAAATACACGTGGCGAAGCAATGTAACCTGTATCTTGGTTTTATGGATCTGTCGACGGCCTTTGACTGTGTAAACAGGGCTAAGCTATGGAAAATTTTAATGGGGATGGACCCAACACTGATGCGCACTTTAATATCTTTACACGATGAGACAAAAGCATGTGGGTGTGTGCTTGCCCCTTTGTTATTTATTTTATATATAAATAACCTTAGTCTGGATCTTATAAATAGCACCACCGATGGCACCATGGTAAATGGCGCACCCATTCCTGTACTTATATATGCGAATGATGCTGTATTAATGGCTCGCACCCGAAAGCCTTGCATATTTTAGTCAATTCTTTCATGGATTTTATGGAGAAATTGGATCTAAGGACCAATTTCTCAAAATTGTTTACTATGGGCCAGATGCGTCAACAATCCATTTTGCGATTTCCTAATTGCAAATTCTTGCGATTCGCAATTAGAAAATCGCAAAATGGAATGCATGAAAGTGTGTTTAACACTTTCTGCGATTCCTAGGGGATCGCAAATGACCTACCTCATGAATATTAATGAGGTAGGTCACAATTTGCGACCCGCTAGGAATCGCAAAAATAACGGGGATGGTGGCCTGCTGGGGTCAGCAGACCACCATGTCCGTGATTGCTTTTAAATAAAGCAAACTTATTTTTTTTGTAAAGCAGCCCGTTTTCCTTAAAGGAAAACGGGATGCTTTACAAAAGAGAAAATGTAAACTTTTCCCTATATTTTCTAAGAGCAGGCAGTGGTCCGTGGGACCACTGCCTCCTCTTAGAAAATGCATTTACAGACATTCACAAAGGGGAAGGGGTCCCTTGGGGACCCCTTCCCCTTTGCAAATAGGTTACCACCTACTTGAAGTAGGTGGTAAAATGCAAATGTTTTGCGACCGCATTCCGGTCGCAGAACATTCATGCATACCAATGCGATTCGGTATTAGAAAGGGACGCCCTAAACACTCCCCTTCCTAATAGCGAATCGCAAACCCATTTTGCGATTCGGTAACAGGTTACCAAATCGCAAAATAGGTTTTGCTGCGTCAGAAAGGCATTTTTTTGCGTTCGCAAACGGCCGATTCTGCGAATCGGCCGTTTGCGAAGGCAAAAAATGCTTGATGCATATGGCCCTAAGTCTTATGGCCCGAAGCACATATGATCATCACCCATAATGGTAGGGTGGAATACGTTACTGAACTCCAGCACTTTTACATATCTCGGGTTTTAATTTTGCACTTCTAGCTCATGGGAGTCACACATCGTGCAAAATAGAATGAAGTTGTCGAAGGCAGTAGGCTCCCTCCTTAGCTTACCATCACCACCAGGAGGTAGGGCCCTTGACCCATTGCTACAAATATATTCAGTTCAGTGTATACCTGTTGCTACCTACGGGGCAGGAATATGGGGCATTAGTGACCCGCAGCCACTGCAAATGGAAGACAATCACTTTTGCAGGCAATTATTAATGGTGCCTGCATCAACCTCACATTTTATTTGCCATAAGGAGTTAGCACTAAATTATTTATGCAACCAAATACGCATCCGTTCTGCGCTGCCGTGGCTGTCTGTTATGAGCAATGTGGAAGCCTCACTCACTAGAAAGATACTCTTTGACTGCCTGGCCTGTGACAAAGGGCTCTATGTTGCCTGATCTTGCTATGTAAAAAAGTCGTTGGAAGGGATTGGTGTAAGGTTTGCTGCGTCTGAGTCCGCTATAGGTGCGCTCCCCAGCAGAAAGCAAGCACAGGCCCTGTTAGAAAAATTGCAAGGTATTAGGTTGCATGAGGAATCACAGCATTGGGGAATACCTACTTGCTAATTTTGGTGCTGTGTCAACTGATTACCTGGTGAATACAATCAGGAGCAGGGTGAGCTCGCTTCTATTTTGATTTAGAGCAGGGACTCGAAATATTCCCGCTGCTTCCCGCAAGGTTTCCAGCACAATTTGAGCTCACAAGTTTTCCCGTGCAACAATGTCTTCAGGCAAACCATGATTCATTTTACCTTTTTCTGTGGGTACTATCAATTATTCATGAGAATGTATTTAGCACCCTTTTTAACGCTCAGAAATTATCGGAAATGCCAACAAGCTTTTAAGTGTCTGCAAGATTTAATTGACATTACGTATGTTTGTTTTTTAAGGCAGCTATACGTTCAAGAAGCACCATGTACTTTGACTAACATCTTGTACTTTTAGTCTATTTATCTATGTATGCCATGCTTTTATGCAAGCACTATATGATACATGTTGGTCGCCGTTGATGTTTATTTTTATTCTTTTTTGCATGTATTTTAAATTGTTTTTATGGTGGGTTTCCTGCCAAATAAAGATGCTTTGATTGATTGACTGTAAACATCACACAATCCAAGATCATTAAAAATTAGTTTTAAATTAATTTGAAATATAGTTGCTACAGAGAAGGAGGAAGCCGACCACAAGTGGTGTTATTTGGGTCTGCTATTGAATGTCTGTTATTGGATGATTGTTATTGGACCCAATGGTTGCTTTTCAAAAACATACAACAAAAATCACCATGCATGGACGGATCAGATTCCATCATTTGAATGGCGTTTTGTCTCTTTTCCCCTTAACAAAAGCATTTTCCACAATAATGATTATTCCATTTACATATGCCTCTACAAATTGATGGCAAGCCCAACTGATTAATATGGTGAAGGGTGTTATTGGCACAACAGTCAATTTCTTAGCAAGGTATTTAAATGGATCTGGTAATATGATTAGCCAATGCCAGTGCTTTGTAGATGCAGAAGCTCCTAATATTTGAGATTTTCCATGCACGTCTCAGATACGCACATTGGAGTGGATGACAACTGTAATCTGAATATAAATGCACTTTCTCGTGCTACTACTTGGATAGAAGGACGTATGAGTAAATTCCTGAAAACAGGTAGGTACTAGGGAAGAGATAGAAAAAGATAAAATTCTAAAATATTTGTTAGATTAAGACATTCCATCAAGGCTTAGAAGAGTCTGATCTGAGGTTGAACCATGTTATAAACCCAAGGAACAGCTGATAAAAATTACTGGGTACACTACTTGAAATAATTGGGGTGATGTTTCTTCTCCATTTAACTGCTGAGCATCAAGAACCTAATAATATTATGCTTAGACAATTTTGCCCTATTACCGCTCGGGGAATTGACTTCCCTCTGTTCTGCCATCAAATCTGGGTCCCCAGCAGATTTAGTTTCTCCCTTCATCTTGGAACAGGGCTGCAAGTTTATTCAACCTGCCTTATGTGAATTTATTAATCTCTTCCTGTCTTCTGGTTGTATTCCCCAATGGTGGAAACACACTATGGCGGTTCCTCTTTTTAAAAAAAACTCTGCTGGACCCTTCTAAACCGAAAAATTATTGGCTTATATCGCTGCTGCCTCTTTTTTCTAAGCTAGCTGAAAAACATGTGAACAGACAACTCTCCAGTTTCTTTAAGACAATGAGCTCCTGCATAGGATGTAATCTGGTGTTTGCCCCTCCTACAGCACTGAGTCAGCTCTGCTGCTTACCTCCAAGTCTGCAAGGTGGGTTATGGATGAGGGCGACTGTTCGACCTGGCATCCTTGGAGTGGTTTTCCCTGACTTTCTGCCTCTACCTCCTGTATTTTTTGATGCTGTGCTGGATTTCGTTTTTGCTGGCTTAGATGCTTTGGGCACTATGCCACTGCTGATCAGTGTCAAAGTGCAAGTGCTCCCTGTGTAAATTGTTATTATGATTGGTTCTCCCTTATTGGCATATTGGATTTACTAGTAGGACCCTAGTAAAGTGCACTAGGTGTGCCAGGGCTGGTAAATCAAATGCTACTTGTGGGCCTGCAGCACTGATTGTGCCACCCAGATGAGTAGCCCTGAAAAGATGTCTCAGGCCTGCCACTGCAGTGCCTGTGCGCAGTTTGTTGACTGCTATGTCGACCTGGCAAGTGCACCCACTTTCCAGGCCCTAACCTTCCCTGTTCTTACATGTTAGTCACACCTAAGGTAGGCCCGAGGTACCCCTGTGGGCAGGGTGCAGTATATGTGAAAGGTAGGACATTTCCTGGTGTGTGTGGCATGTCCTGATAGTGAAATACAGCCAATTTCGTTTTTCACTATTGCAAGGCTATCTGTTCCCATAGGATAGAATGGGGAGTTTGCTCATAACATCTCATAAGCATAACTACTCCTGGGAACAAGATAGGAAAATAAAGTTTAGTATGCCTGAACTCAGAATGTTAAAATGCATCTTTTAGTAAGGGTGATGTTTATATTCTGTGTTTGAAAATACCACTTTTAGAAAGTAGGTTTTTTCTTGCTTTGCCATCCAGTGTGCCTCTGCTAGGACGTGTATTGACTGTCTGGCTTGGAGGTGACAGGGGCTGGGGATGTGCAGTGGCTCCAGAGAGTCTGGATGAGTCCGGGCTGGGCTGAATAGACCTGTGCTGCATTTAGAGCAGGGTGAGGAGATTTCCTTTCACCTGAATGGTCCTGGTCTGCCTTCCACAATGTTGTCTCCACCTCCTGCCAGGAAGCTCCACTGGCTTTGACTGGGCACAGGGATTCTCTGCCACCAGAGAACAAAAGATTTTGCTGTATAAACATTGGGGCCCAGACCCCAGAACTTTAGATCAACCCTGGAATTCAAGAGGACCCTTTGCCAAGGAGAAGAGCTGGAGAGACTGAGGAAAAGTACTGCCCCTTTGCTGTGTGGGGTTGGCCTGCAGTTGCTGTTTCTGCCAAGGAAAGGAGAAGGACTTTGCTGTGTGCTGTGTCCTCTGCTTGAAGGAGATCTCCAAGGGCCTGTGTGTGCTGGCCTCCTGTTCTGAAGTCTCAGGGACACAAAGACTTCACCCCCAGCTCCCCTGAACTCTGCTGCTGCGAGTTCTGACCTGCCAGAAGGTGCCTGTGTCAGTTTTGGACCTCTGGAGGTTGGTGCTGCTCTTGGGGAGCTGAAAGAAAGAAGAAACTTGAAGAACTTCAAAAATGGACGCATTCCTCTTCTTACGGCTGTTTTTCAGAGGCATCTCCACGGCACGAGAAGAATTTCCACGCATCGCCGTGCTGCTGCAAAAACCCACACAGCGCCTGTTGCTGCTGCAAGAATCGACGCATCAAGTGATCTCGACTGAAGGAAACCAACGCAGCGCAGCTCGACGCCGCCGCATCGATCACCGATGCATCCCGGATTTCCACGCATCGTCTCTGTGCTGCAAGTTTTCCCAACGCATCACCTGCGGACTGGAACCCTCACGAAGAATCGACGCATCATTCTACATACAGACTGGATTTGATGCAACCTCTTCCTCTGAGTGCAGTGGGGCTGTCGCATCGCATCCCCAAGGTCTCAGGAGTGGCGCATCTCTTTGCTTCCAACTGTGCAGCTGTTTGGCCTTGTGAATTTTGACGCAACTACAGGTACTTTGTGTAAAAGTCACGCATCCATAGTGTTTTGAAAGTCATATGTTTTTTATTGTGTATGTTGGATTTTTGTCATTTTGGTGTTAAGTTCAAATAAAGATATTTTATTTTTCTAAACTGGTGTGGTGTCCATTTGTGGTGTTTTCACTGTGCTACTGTGAGTGTTGGTACAAATACTTTACACATTGCCTTTGGGATAAGCCTGTCTCCTCGTGCCAAGCTACCCATGGGGTTAGCTAGGGTTATCTAAAGTGTGTATCCCCCTTACTCCGACTAGAAGCAAGGGTCCCTATTTGGATAAAGGTACCTACCTCTGCCAACTAGAGACCCCCATTTCCAACAGCGACACAGCAGCTTTTCTTAGTCTTGACCTCATTTGACACTGTATCACATAATATCCAAGTCATGGCCAGGCATTTTTCTTGGACTGCAAGAAAATATGCCTGGCCATGACTTCATCAGTTCTTGGCATATGCTCCCCTTTACACATTATAAGTATTTTTCCCTATGAATGACATAAATAAGCTGAGTCATTGAGGCCTGGATGGTCAATCAATTTTAGGTCGAGCCTAGGCAGCACACATGCGCTGTCTGCAAGACCTGCTTGGAATGCAAGGGTGTCTGATGGAAGAAATTAAACTGTGTCCATTTAGCACACTTATATCATATCTTACATTAATAAATAAGCTGATATATAATATTAATAATCAAATCCCTTGAAAGGTTGTAAAAGCATTTTATTGTTCAGCTATAAGTAATCACTGTTCATGCTTCTGTTCTGTCTTTGGTTGTAGTACACAAATGGAAAATGGTTTCTTGCAGAAACTCAGTTTACGCATGCTGCTTTCCGAAACAGCAAGGCGGTTGATTGTCAGCTACCTACTGATGGATATCACTCTGACGGCATGGATTTGATGGATAATAGGCCAATAGTAATGTGGCAAATCAAGGTAATGGAAGCA
The DNA here is from genome assembly GCA_963921515.1 of Calotriton arnoldi. Classification (NCBI taxonomy): domain Eukaryota; kingdom Metazoa; phylum Chordata; class Amphibia; order Caudata; family Salamandridae; genus Calotriton; species Calotriton arnoldi. The sequence continues at coordinate 659,144 of CAWUFW010002824.1, read as the reverse complement.
CACCTACTTAAATGCCACCAAAAATTATATTGGTTTATGCACTGGTGATATGTTATCACTTCAGAAATTGTGATTCTTGCATGATTGAATTTTACAGGTTTCTAATGATGGCTATGTCTACAGTAACCCTAAAACCATGTCTCTGTATGATGGTGCATGCCAAACCTGTGACCCTCAATCTGATGGTTTCTGTACCCTAAAGGTAACTTTTCTTCTTAAACATTGCAAAATATTAATTTGTCTCCCTTTTTACAAAAATGTTCTAAAAAGATCAAATCATATTGGAATGCTTACATTTGGTACAGATTTCCATGTTTGTCACTATAAATAAAGGAGGTAATATTGCACATAATGTTTTGAAATGGAAAATGAAATGCCCTATTTACATGTGGAGTGCCGGAAGATTAAAGACTGATAGGGCTTGTTTAGTCCCTTTCTCCTTATGGCTACTGTAGACAATACAAGAGTAGTTATGAAATAGTTAATTTTAGAAAGATTGTAGATAAGACCTTATAAAAAATGTAAACAATTCAAACCTTGACATCAGTACCATTCCTATTCTTACTACTTATCGACCCCTCAGGCAAATAATGCAACATATTCAAAGTTTGAAACTTGGCCTACTAAATCGATTGATCTTTCCATTTGGGGATTTAACTATCATTTTGTCACTTGCATTAACCCCCATATTTCAGTGAACAAAAGGCAAAGGATTTATAGAATGGGTAGAACAAAACTAAGCATTATTACTCTCTAGATACAGCAATGATAAGTGGCACTGGGGAATTATGCATAAATGTGTGTGGAAGAATGAATTAGAAATTAAATATTACCATGCAATAATCTAGATCTTAAATAAATTCGCGCCAGTTTATAACTCCTCAACAGGTCGATACAAGTAATCATTTATATTTCTGCCTCCTTGATCTATTAATGAAGACGTGATTCAAAATCAAATTTTCCAAAATAAAAAGTCATTGTTTATGTATAAAACATTACACATTTAGACAAAGGCCAATATACTTGTTAATTATGTGCATGTATATAATAAATATAATGCAGTTGTGCCTACATTTTGAATTATTTTTAACAGTTGGATATAGACAGGTGACAGACATGCAGTCAGGGTTGATTAGTAGTTTTTTGAGTATTCACAATCATGGTTTTAGCAGATTAATCATGAACTTGATCTATGTTTTCAGATGCAGAATCTTCATCTGTGTCATAAAAAGCAAGTCATATTTGCAGAATCAAGTTCCATTTGGCCCAAAATTAACAGTGCCTCGAACTGTCCCAGATGAATGTGCCTCCATTGCATATATATATAAACAAATTTTTCTGAAATATTGAAAAGTTCAGAGATTGAATTTTTTTACAATTTCATCCCCTTGCCACTGGTATCACTTTTTCTCTTCACAGTTTTCTACCAAAGGAACAAATATAAAATGCTTACCTCTGTACAGTTTAATAACTTTGTCTCATTTATGAAACCTATAGCCCACAAGGGAATTCATCTTCTACTGGTCTTCTTGAAATGCATACTAAACATTATTTTTACATTTTGGATCTTGCTAGTAAATTCCTCTTTTTCTTGGTAGGCTTTTTCTGTGCCACTTAAAAATGGTCAATCTTTTACATTATGAAAAATAGTCAACTTGAAAGCATCTCATTTGGCTAACATACAGCTAGATACCCACAGGATTTTTCCTTATGTGTTCCTTGAAAATGTTATTCTACCCCTTTGACATCTAGCTTCCACCCACCTTATTAAGAGTTATCAATCTGACTTCCATCTTGAGTGTAGCATCTATGTGGGCACTATTCAGGAGATGGCTGATGCACTTCACGCCCTGGACAATGATGTCCCTTTTCTGTTGGTCCGCCTCGATCTTTTAGCAGCATTTTAAACAGTGATCTGACCATATCAGATTCCTCCCTGGGGTTTCTTTTAAAGTCCTTGATTAGTTCCCCTCTTCCCTGTCTGCTCACACTAGGTGCAAGGGTACCGGTTGTACCCATTCCCCATGCCTGATGGAGTGTATCTTTGTTTGATAGTGACATCAAATCATATTTAACACATATGTGTAGTTGTTGAGGAACCTATTGAGGAACACAGCTTCTCACTTTCACCATTACACTGATGAAATTCAGCTACACCGAACAGTGTCATAAAAGAGTGACATTAAGTGCCTATGGGACTATATTGGTGCAATGCAAGCATGAATGTCTCCCCACTTTTCAAACTATAATCTTTCTAATACTGAGTTTCCGATGAATTATTCTTCTCTGAGTGCTTTCCTTTGGTATACTCCCAGCTATCTGCTCTGATTACATTGCATACCTTTCACGTTGATCTTAATGCTCTAATTTTTCATTTTCAATTTGGTAAATTGGTTTCTCTCCATTTTTCTATTTTCAATTTTGGGAAGCACTCGTTTTTCTCCTACCTCCAAGTTTTAGACTGTAGTCCAGTCATTAGTAATTTCTATGTTGGTTGAAGGCAATGCATTGTTACCAGTTCTTTTTCCTTTATTCCTGATCTCTTTTAAAGATTTTTGCCCACAGGAACAATGTTTTTTTTGAGATTCATAGAATGACTTCCTCACTCATGCTTTGTTCAGTTCCAGTGGTTGATTTCTTTTAAAATTTCTTTTACAGTTTTCTACATCACCTCAAGGCTTTTGGCCTACGTAATCCATTATTGGATGACATCCTAAGATCTCTGATGAACTCGGGTGAGGCAAGTCAAGACACCCGAGGCTTGGAGATCCCAAGCTTTCACGTTTTTGTTTCTATGAGAAAAAAATTGTTTTGCTCTTTTTTGTTTAATTTGTGTTATAGGGCTTTTTTATTTTCAGTTGATTATCTTTGCATTTTCATTACTGTTACAATGAGGTTAGTTATCTTCACCCTAACGGACCAATGTAGGAAAGTGCCCCTGTTTGACATGGTCACCCCCATTTTTTGCCTGGTATTTGATGCAACATTAACTGAAGTGCACTGGGTTCCTACTAACCAGGGGCCATATGTATCAAAAAAGAGTTTTGCGATTCTCAAATTGCGATTTTTTGCGAATCTCAATTAGAGAATCGCAAAATGCAATGTATGTAGGATTTGCTAAATATTTTGCGAATCCTACATATTCCTTATTTGCGAATTGCAAATTGAGATTCGCAAATAAGGAATACTCTTCCCATTCATTCCTATGGGCTAGGAGGCCCATAGGAATGAATGGGAAGACATTCTCAATTTGCGATTACCAATTAGAGAATCGCAAATTGAGAATGCAATTTCAAGGCTGCAAGGGTGCCAAAAGGACACCCTGTTGCACCCCTGAAATTTGCATGTGTGCACATTTTGCGCACATAGATGCCCTATGGGCATGTATGTGCAACATATGGCACTTTTAAAAAATCAAAAAAGTGCTTTTTTAAAGAAAATCGCAAATTACCACCAACTTGAAGTTGGTGGTAATTTGCAATTCCTTAAGGCCAAATAGCAAATTTCTGGTGCTTCCAGAATTGCATTTAAGGAATCGCAATTTGCAATTCCTTAATTGCATCCGCAAAATAGAGAATCGCAAATTTTGCGATTCTCTATTTTGCGATGGCCTTTTGGGATGATACATCCCAAAGGCTTTTTCCCATTCGCAAACGGGAAAAAGGCTTGATACATATGGCCCCAGGTCCCTAATGCCAGTCTTCCTTCTCAAAACTGAGGTAACTGTGCAATTGTTCCACAGTTGGCACGACCTTTACGACCCTTGTAAGTCCCTAATAAATGGTACCCCTGGTACCTAGGGCCTGGGTACTAAAGAGGGTCCCTAAGGACTGCAGCATGTATTATGCCATCCTGAGGGACCCACCACCAAACTCATGCATACTGCCATTGCAGGCTGCGTGAAATGGTGCAGACACAAGTGAAAACACAACATAGCACACCCCGTGTGTGCCATGTCCCCAGAAACTGCATGAAATATATGCAAGTCTCCCCTATAGCAGGCCTTACAACCCTAAAACAGGGTGCATTATATCACATGTGAGGGCATATTTGCATGAGCAGATATGCCCCTGTGCTGTCTAGTACAATTGCTAGGTAAAACAAGTGTAGGAAAGCCATCTTAAGAACATGTACTGGGCACTAGTCATTACAAGTTCCCCAGCTACATGATGGCCTCACTTAAACCTGTGGTGTTTAGTATCAAACAACTTGTCATAATAAATACATACTGATGCCAGTAGTGTATTTATTAAAACCTGCACACAGAGGGCACCTTAGAGATACCCCCTGAAACTTATCAACCTCTAGAGTTCTGGCTGACAGGTGTAGACCAGCCTGCCACCACAGACAGGTTTCTGACCTCCTGCAGATGAGAGCCCACACTCTCTGAGGTCAGAAACAATGCCTGCTCTGGCCGGAGGTGTTGTCACCTCCTGCAAGTAGGATGGCTAGTAATCAGCATTTCAAGGCAGGAGGCTTCAAAGGCTGTTTCAACATCGTATGAGATCTCAGCTTTACAGTCTTTTTTGATATATCTGTTTTTATGACTGCTTGGACTCATTCATTTTTAGAAGTCAAAGTTGTTTCATGACTGTTGTGTTCACTCCTACTGGTGTCTTTTGATTTTGACCTGAAAAGTGGCATGTCTTTAGAGAAAGAGTACACTTGATCTTTCTACTTTTGGATCACTGGTAGACTTTTCAAGATCAAAGGAGTTTTCAATATCATTGACAAATTTTGCCCCGAATACAGGAAGTTGACAGAATACCTCATTGTCATAGTGATACAAAGGTTGGCACACTCAAATTTCTAATGTCTTTGATTTGAATTTGGGCTACGAAACCTGTTCCTGAGTGTTGTGGGGCACTATCTCAAGAGTTTAGACAAAGGCAGTCCTAAATGAATAATCTGATCACTAATTTTTGGGATTTTCTAACTCCATTAACTACCAATGTACAGAGACACGCAATGTGTATAAGATCCGGGATCCACTTCTAAGAATGGATAGCATAATAATTAAATAAATAAGTACATAAATGATAAATATGAGCTATAGGCCACAATTGAAATTACAAGTTGCGTGAATCTTATTGCACTTACTAAATACTGAGTGAGATAAAGTGCGCACCCCAATTTGATTTCGTCAGGTCAAATATGCTGAATTGTAATGGGGGGGGAAAAAGGCAGGTCAATAACCAGAAACTGGATTTTGGAAGAGAATGTCCCAAAATGTACATGCCATGCCCCCCTTTTTGAGTGATAATTTGGTATAGGTGATAATTAGCACACCCAATAAATTCAGATTCAGAATTTATTGGGCGCAGCAATTTCACTTAATGTTTGCATTGATATATAATCACTAGCATTCAATGGTAACTTTACACATTCTCATTACTCGTATGCAGTTTATTTTATGAATAGATTGTAACTGTGCACTGTAATGAAAAATGTGGAATTACATTGTTTCACAGTCCTTTTTCCTGCATAGTCATGCTATCTAATATACACAACACAACATTCTATACAAATCTTTCAAAATACAACATATTAATGCACTATCCTGTAGTTTCTGCACCACATAATCCTGGTTGTAGGATGCGCTCTATATAGTGCATCACAACGAGGCACACTGTACAGAGAGTCCAGGCAACCCTCATTGGTTTACACAGGCACAAGTAACAAACTCAAATGCTCTCTTTTGTAGAAGTGTGGTCGAGCAGTTAGGCTTATCAGAGGATAGTGCTAAGCATTTGTTTTACTCACAGAGGCAATAAATGAGACACACACTCAAGAGTAAATCAGAGACCAATTTAGAAAAATAACTCTTATTTCTATATAAATTTTGATATTAAAAACTTTATCAAGAAAATACCTTTTTAGCATGAATTTTTACAGGTAAGCAAATAGTTCAATTCAGTACTTCTTTAAACAGTAATGCTTCCCTACGGGAGAAAAGGCAAATGTTGGATACAGTTATTTGGGATTGGTTTCTGGGAGTCTCCTTCAGGACTTAGTCGTAGGAGGCCAAGGTCCAAAGTATCACCAGCAGTGGCTCGTTACCTTCCTAGCGGCGTCCGGGTGCAGAGTTGCTTATCGGGCTGGTAGCTCTGCATGCTATGCTGGTGGAAAGAAGAGGTGCCACCTAGAAACAGGCCGAAGAGGGGAACTTGCAGACAAGTCTGGGACTCTCAATGGGGGGCTTGGGTCACAAGGGTTCTGGGGACAAGGGGGAATAGCTGGTTCGTCAGTACCCGGGCTGGGGCGCTCGGGTGCAGAGTAGAAAGGTCAGCTGGGCTCTGTGCATCCTAGGGCCCTGCGGTTGTCAGTCTTCGCTGGCTGAGGGTGCAAAATCAGGACAGCTGGGCCACACTGGCAGTGGGGCTCTGTGGCGCTGATGTCCCTCGACGGCCTCTCTGTCTTGGTGCAGTGGGAGTCCAGATTGGACTCTCACAGACTCTGTTTGCTGTAAAGGGTCCATTGTTCTAAGTATTGGTCTTGTGCAGCTTCGGTTTGTCCTGTGTCCTCTCACTTGGTGGGGAGACAGATCTGACCTTCATGAGCACAGGGTCCTCTTCCTCAAGGCTGTGTGAGGTTGCCTGGGAAGCAGCAACTCGGTAGACCAGACTTTGCGGTTTTTGTGCCTGCGGACTGCAAAGGAGTAGCCCATCTACTTCAAGGGAGATCGCTGGAAATTTGTGAAGGGCTGGCAGTCTCCGGGGGTTCTTGGAAGCTGGTCAAATCAAAAGACACCAGTAGAAGTGAACACAAGAGTCCGCTGCAGGATGAGTCACTGGTCATGATTGTCGAGAATTTGTGCACGCAGGCAGGGTTTGGTGCAAAAGTCCACAGCAGTCTTCAGTTCTTCAGCTTTTGTCGTGCCTCTTCTTTGTCTTCACTTCTTGATCCGTCGAATCTAAGTTCCTGGTGTCAAGGGTGCCACCTAAATACTCTATTTAGGGGCATTACAGGGCATGACGGCTAGTAGCCAATGGTGTCTACACCCTCTATATGACCACTTCCTGTGGGAAGTGGGCATAACCTGACCCAGAGAGCCTAATTCCGAGATGTGTCCTCACATGTAGTATAGTGTACCCTGCCTTAGGGCTGTAAGGCGTGCTGTAGGGGTGACTTGCCTATACTGCATGCATGTCTGCATGCATGGCACACAGGAGGTGTGCCACGTCGTGTCTTCACTTTTCTCTGCACCATGGCATGCATCCTGCAATTTGCAGTTTGCATGTTGGTGCTGAGGGGCACAATACATGCTGCAGCCCTTAGGGACTCTCTTTAGCCTCCTTGCCCTAGGTACCAGGGGTACCATTTATGAGGGACTTACAAGGGGTGCTAAAGGTATTGCCAATTGGGGGAACAATTGTACAGTTTTAGGGAAGGAGATCTGGCACTGGGGACCTGGTTAGCAGGAACCCAGTGCAAGTCTGTCAAAATTGCATCAGATACAAGGCAAAAAGTGTGGGGGCATGTCAAAAAGGGGCACTCTCCTACACTGGGGCCCAAACGGAGGAAGACCTGTAAGATGCATGGTCTGAGACATTATATCCAGCACAGGGAAGAAGTTGGTATCTGCCTGTGTGTTCAAGCATTGTACAGCACGGTAGAAAGGTGTTCAAGAACCTAGTAACAGTTAAGGCATTTACACCTAGGATCAAGAAAAATGCAAGGTCTCACCACAAGACTCACTTTACATCAAAGGTCGTGATGGTTTAGTAGCAATAGCAAAGGAAGCGGTCCCAGAATTTAAGCACACCACTAGTAGGGTCTGCACCAGGCAAAGAAAACAGATGCTTCGGTTCTGCGCACAAAGTGATGGACTGGGCCCACCATTACTCAGTGGAGAATTGCATATTCTACAGTGCTTCTAAGCAGGTATAGCCGACAACAATGAGAAGAGAAGAGCATCTTCAAAGCATAGACAGTCCTTTTATGTAAGAGGTAGAAAACGTGTCAGAACCAAAAAGGTTCCCTCCTTTCAATAAAATGTCTTTAAAATACCACCCTAAGAATACCAAACAACAGTGGGGGAAGCTTAGAAGGTTATCTGGATATGTGGTCAAAGAAAAACTCTAATAGGCGATTTTGTTTAATAATGCAAAAAAGGTTTACTGTAGAATTACTAGAAAAAAAGCACATGTCAAACCAAAGAGAACTCGCATATCACTATTGAGTAAGAAAATCAAGTCCTGATATCAATTGGGGTCCTACAAGAGGAGATAAATATGGGGATATATTCATACCACTTCATAGAAAAAGTGGATCTGACAATAATGCAAATAATAAAAAGCCGGTCTGGTATTAACACTATTCTTGAACCCTCATGTCAAGATTAATAACTTAAGAATTATGACAGTATATAAAGTTATTGATTTGTTGCGGGGCCAAGACTTCCTGGAAATGTTCTCAATCAAAGATACCTATTTTCACTTTCAAATACTTAACAACCATCAGAAATATCCTAGGTTTGTAGCAGGGGAAGCATTATTAAGTCAACTTTCTACCACTTGGCATAAAGTCTGGCCAAGAATGTGAACAAAAGATTTGGTTATGGTAGCTCCAATGTCAGATGCTAAAGAGCAACATACGTTTAACCATACTTATATGACTAGAAAAGATAGATAGTCAATTCAGTGATGACATTGCTACCTTAGTTTGAAAACAAGATCCCTTTGAAGAAAAAATAATTTCTTGGACTGGAAATGCCAATGTTGATAAAGTTTGAAAATGACGGCATCATGCATCCAGCTAGTATGGCATGCTCTTCTGCAATGATAGCATTATTACAATGATTAATAAACCAATGCTTACAGTTGACTGAGTCTTGAAAGGATTTAAACATTGTGAGTTACAATGCACAAACAGCACTCAAATAGTGGACACAAGACAATATGGTCAAGAGGAAAATATTCAAATAACCAGTCCGAACTGTGACAATAAGAAAAGAAGCATCACACACAGGAGAGGCAGGGCATCTGGAGAAACTGCAAATACTGGAACCCTTGGTTCCAGAGGAGGCTATGCAATACATTACATACATCAATTTCCTGGAGTTGAATGTAGTTTTTCTATCTCTGAATGCTTCTCAATCAAATATATAGGATGCACTGGTAGGGATACTCCCAGACAAGCATAAACATAAACTTCCCAAGTTAGTCATCATGGTGGCCACATCCAGTTATAGGGAAATACAATGTTGATGAGTTGGTAAGGGATATTTGCCCATGTATTTCTCCCTATACTTACTCTACACCACATCAGCAAATTCAGAACACCATTATTCACCATGATTCTAATAGAGCCTTAAAGTGTGTGCCAAACTTGGTACTCACAGTTACTGTACATGTTCAAGGAACTATTTGACAGCATGGCTGCTGAAGTCTTAGCGTTCGTCATTTAGGTACACCACCTGAATGTATGAATGCTTATCAGAGTCAAAGAGACATGTTACACTGACGTGTAATGAAGCAAAAATGGAAACAGATGTTTCATGGCATTATTCTAGCAAGTATCAACCCAAACTTAATGAGGAAAAGGTTATTTGTCAATATCTTATGCATTTGCAACCCTGTAAATTAACATATGCATCACTTAAAAAAAAAAAAAAAAACTACCAGGATTTTTAGCACATAGAAAGGACCCAAATAAAGTATCTGTGTTTAAAATGCCAGTGCTAAATACATTTCTGGAAGGAGCCTAAAGGCTTCCTATTTGAAATGTACAAGTACATACATTTTGAACATCTCAAATAGGATAATTTTGTACAAGGCAACTTTAACAATTGCCACACTTAAAATAATCTTTTTAGTAGCTATCACATTGTTAAGGGCAGTTAGTAAGCTGCAAATAAAAACTCCACAGCATCCTTATTTAAAAAATACTTCATGATATGCTGCTCGTGGGTGCAAATTCAAAGGTGGTTTCTAATTTTCACATTGACCAGACTATTAACTTGTCTACAATCTCCATCTACAGCTGCTGAAGGAACATTGCATTCGGGTGAGACTTGACTGGTTGCCAGTCTGACAGTGTATAATGTATAAGGCATGGTACCTTGATGCATCAAGCCCTTCATAACAAGGGGCATATGTACCTCAATGAAAGAATCAAAGAATACAGGCCTGGGAGGCCTCTGCGTTCCAGCAATGCTAGCTTAATTGTAGTTCCCCACTTTAAAAAAAAATTTGCAAGGGTGGCTCCTCTTTTAGCGTTAAGGCGGCTGGATTATGGCAACACCTTCTTGAATATCTGAGATCTATCACAGAGGAATCCAAATTTAGGAAGGCACTGAAAAAGCTCTTTTATTCAAAGTATAGTGATGTCACGATACCAGTTGGTTCTCTACTCTGCTCCATCTTCAGCTACCTAAAAGTGCCGGGATACTCTTTTATAAGTAGCCGTGTGCTATATAAGCATTCTCATTCATTTATTCATTCACATAACTAACTGTTAGTAAAGCAGATGATCACTCATTGCAAGGCAGATTTTGGGGCAATCCAATGACGCTATATATTAGCTGGTAGGAAATGAGCACGGAGACTAAGGGCAAATTCCAGAAGAAAGAAGCACCACACTACATAAAACAACACATTAAATACAAGTAAAATAGCCATAACAGTAAAAGAAACAATTATATATCTTATTTAACAAAAAAATGGCGGACGCCCAGGACCGTGCAAATTATGGACTTCTCTCAAAGCTCCATTTTTTTGTAAGCTCGAGGAAAGGGAAGGCATACAGTAATTATAGACCTTTGTGGAGACCTATATCATCAATTCCAAATGCTCGGGTTCTGTAGAGGTATGAAATTAGCATTGGGGACATACAGGTAATAATCCATATGGCAATGGACCCAAACCAACTGGAAGCCCTGAAAAAATTAGCGCCTCATTAGGATGGCCGAAGGACGGCCATCTCACCAGGGATCTCCGTCCGCAATATTATTATGGCATTTGGACGTGTGACGGTCCCAACAGGCGGTCTTTATCCGACTGCCTGTTGGACCTCCCTGTATTCCCTGACTGGCGGTGATGCCTGACAGGCATCGCCTTAGGGATTACAATATCCCTTTCCGACGGCCAACCCACACAAAACGGCAGGCGGAAACTGATTTGGGGGCCCGTAGCGGGCCCCCTAACCGCCTGGGCCAGGGACATAGGCCCTGGGGGGCACCTATGGTGCCCCCCTACATATCCCTAAACCATTTGGTAGGCACCGCATGGTGCCTGCCACGTAGTTCAGGGATATGTGTGGGGTGTCTGTTTTGTCTTGCAGTGGGTGCTGCAGAGCGCAGCACCCGCCACAATACAAAACATGGGCAATGAGACCGCCGCAATGGCGGTCTCATCCTAATTTGCCTTGTGGGACTGCCGCCTTGTAGGCGGGTGGTCCCGAATACGAAACGATGGCTTGTCATCAGCCCTGAAGTTACTTGCCTGTAGCAATAGTTTGCAACATGAAACTCTTCCAGATTTAAATGTTGTGCTTTTTTCCACCATTGAATAGTTGAGTCTGGAAGTTCTACTTTTGGCATCAACCATAAAGTAAGTCAGCACCTCCTGATAATGTATACCATAAGCCTCCAATGCTGAGTATTTGACCAACAGCTTTATATTCTTTTTGTAGTCATCCAATGTAGTTTTATTTTTTTTACTATCTTTCATAAAGCAATAGTCCCCTTCATCAGTGAAGTGGGAAGATCACATGTGAATCTAGAAGAGTTTTGGGCTGAAAAAGAAATATTTTTACAGTTCAGTAATTACTTCTTCTGCAGTGTAAACCTATTTTAGATTCATGTGCTGTGCATTTATTATACATCAGTATGCTTTACTTTTGGAGTTGTAAGAATTACATTATAGCCAACAAATGTTTTACCACTGTATGTACCGCTTGAACCTCCTGCCTTGCCTGAACATCTACACAATAATGTTTAGTAAATGTTTACACCGAGAAATATCAAGGGATTTCACATAGGTCTAAATACAGATAGAACAACATGCAGGATATTGTTTTGCTCCACATGTTCTTGCAACCGACTGGTCAAAATGAGAGTTTGGAAATTGTATGGGAGTAAGGACTAGTCGATCAACTTATAGTTTCTGCAGGATAACCATGTGTTTAATTCTATCTGGTACCTATCCCTGAAGATGACATCTGTAAGGGTAGGAACAAGTGTTTTCCTACATGGTGCTGTGCATAGTTGCTCTAGCACATTAGAGACATTTATTTTTTGAGTGAGTCTTGAAACTTCTACTTATTGAAGGAGATTGAAAGTGCTCAGAAATGATTGAGTACGCCTACATTGGTGGGAATCATAAGGTGACGTTGCTTTCAGTTAACTTTCTTATGTTAACACAGTAGAATTTCTGAAAGTTATGGAATATTTCTTTAGTTTGGTGTGGGAGTTTACTGATGCATTTGACAAGGAATATCCTTTTATGTTCATCTTATTGTCCATAATATCCCCTCCTCTGAGCCCTACATTTAGTTTGTCAACTTCTGCAGGTGAAGCATACACATTTCTCTTCATTTCGCTTACCTCTTGATTATATAACTTGTTACAGGCATGATTCTTGCTTTAGATCTTATAAAGTGTGGTTACAGCTTGTCTAGTATGATTTCTGGTTTTTGCTGATGAGGTTTAGGTAGGTCTGTGGACCATTAAAGTGTGTTGCTTTATAGGCAGCCCCCACAAAAAGCAATCAGTGCAATGTTTGAATTAATATGGCATTATTATAGCATAAAGCTATAAAGGCGATTGTCAGTCCGGCTTACAGCTGCTCACGTTTCCTGTCGCCCAGGCCGGGAGGCTCTCGGCAATCCAGCAGAGATTCGCCACGACTCGTCGCACGGCTGTTCCCCCTGCCCCATTGCCACCCCGCGGTTCTGCTGCTAACCGCGCATCCGCTGCTGCATTCACTGCTGCCCCATTCGCTGCTGCCCCAGCCACGGCCACAACAGCCATGACTGCTTCGCCGGCCGTATTTTTAACTCGCTGGTGACTCATTGGGATTCGGTGGAAAACCAAGGTGCAGGAGCTGCTCAAGAGGTACGCAGCTACGAGAGGACGAGTGGCGCGAGGCGCTGCAGGGAGCAGAGTATCCGGTAGGAGGGCTGGAGGGCTAGAGGGCTTCCTCGTGGCATCTGACCACCTGTGGCACCCCCGAAGACGCCCCTCTCCAGTCGGCCGGGAACTGTAGCTCCACCGCAGCCCCACCCTCTCTATTGGTCTCCGGATCTCTGGTTCACTACTTTTGCAAGCGACAGGACTTTCTCCTATAGCTGTGAGTGTGGGAGTTGTAATCCGCTCCCGCTGAGGGTGAGCCCCAGGGTGATCGCGGAGGCGGCCTGGCTAGGTTCAGGTGCGGCTTGCGGTCTGCCCGAGGGCTCCCACTCGCTCCGTCATGCAATCGATTCAACAGAAGGGTGCATTGTTTTTAATCTAGATTAGGAGGAAATAATCTGGGAACTCTTCAAGAAGAAGGAAACAATCACTCTTTTCCATCTCCTTATCTACTGCGGTAGGACCAGAGCCATTCGCTACATAGTATAAGATAGTCAATGTTGTGGCTAACTTTGGTTTAATTTAGTCCTATTACGCTGCCATTCAAGCGCTCCTAAACGAAATAAAACCAGGTATTTATCCATCCATAACACGGTATGGTTTACAAAAGGTTACGGTCCCGCACAGTACATATGAAAAAGGTGGGCACGGCACAAGCACCTATAAAAAGCATCCGCTAAGTGGCTCACTTTGGAGCAGCAACAGGGAAAACTGTAATTACAAATTTCTTCACAATTACTCCGAAAACCAGGGACTTATCAGCTCCAATTGAGCAGGGAGGCTTCCAAGAACGAACTATCGCTATAGATAAAGCAGCCATAGGGATGGAGAACTCTATGGCTTATACTGACCTATATAAGGAAGTAGCTCACAAAAGTAAACAGAAACCAGACCTTACAAAAGTTTTAGAGTCTACTGCGCACACGGAGTCTGTGGAATTTATGGCAGTGCGAGAGCATTCCCCTCAAATCACCGTAACAGAACAGCTGGAGGAGACTCCACAAATTCCAGCTACCGACTTCACTCTCCCGGATATAGGTCATTTACCACCTCCCCATCCTGACTCTAAAGAATCTTCAAAGCATCTAGTACACTTGCTTTCTAGCACACCGAGTAATCTTATAGACGCCGTGCACAGTCTCTCCCAATCTTCTGAATTCCCATCATTCATCATGCAACAATCTTCAAACCTGCAAGACCCCATTTCAAGCACCATCCTGTCTCTGCAGATAATCAAGGAATCTATATTATCACTCTTAGAAAATAATATGGAAAATACAGACCAGATACTGCAAACCCAAACAGGAATACTGCAATACCTCGTTGACAAAAAGAGGAAAAAACAATCTACTCAAGATGTCCAAATCCTATTCACAAACTCAGAGACTGACAAGGGCAAAGAAGGCAAGTGTCTCTATAATGCCCCAGCGTCTAGTAATTCTCCTATTCAAAAAAAGCAGAGGGAGACTTAGACGGGGTAGCTATCAAGTTAAACACAAAACAAAGTCTTATCGGCGAAAAAATCTATTCTCTCTGAAAATTATTCATAGAACCCCTGCCAGAGAGTACTCCTCAGAGTACTCCCCAGAGTATCCCCAAATTTCCACCCCTATGTTCCCAATTTTTGCTCAAAAAGATCGACAAGGAGGTCTTTTCCTCCCTCCTCAAAAAGCTGAAAAGGTCTCAAGGGGAGTATCCAATTCAAAACAAATAAATCAAACAGAGTTTACAACATTGCTAATTAAAAAAGGGAAAAACAATCCGGGGAAATTTAATAAAAATAATAACAAAAAGAAAAGAGCCAAGCAAAGAATATCGAGAAGATGCTCAAGAAAAGTAATGTTACCTCAATTTTGCTCCACAAAGCAGGCAGACGAAGAAATTAGTTGCAACATGAAAGTTCAAAATGCAACTCAAATCATAGTCCAGCAGCCTGCTCCATTTGTAACCCAAGTCAACTATAAAGATTTAAACCCTCTTGCATCAAACTTCGTAACAAAATTTGCAAAGCATGATAACCCCGATACTGTAAATCACTTGGCCAATCAGAATATGCAGGTCAGCGGGGAACAACCAGTATCAAGTGCCCTGGAATTAACAAATGTATTCCCCAGTGACAATATTCCACTCAACTGTGGGAGAGTAGTAGACCTATTACATAAAATTTGTTCTCTCCAATTACTCACCACGGCAGAAATAAAATTAGTTTCTTTCCCAATAAACTCCTCTGTTCTGTGGCAATTGTCGAGTTTTGGTCCAATGTAATTCCTTCTATAATTATTAAAGAAAGAGAGACACTTCAAAAAAACGGATTTGATATATCCGTAGTTCAAGAAATCAACGTAGTTTATAATCATTCAAAAGATACAGAAGGGGATGAGGTCCCCCTAAATAATAATAGCCAGCAACTCATGGGCCACGAAATATCGAGGAACATTCAGGACAGCCCTCTGATGATCTCACTTAAAGACAGAGTGCGCCGGATCTGGAATTGCTCTGATACAAAAAAGTCGCCCCATCCTGATGAAAATACCTGGGCGTGGATTGCTGGCTCTTTAAATAGCAATAAATCGGGCAAAGACTGAAAACTTACTTTTTAGCAGTAATTTAAAAATTGTATCATGGAATATAGCCAGAAAAACTTCAGAAAAGTGATCTTTTATTTTGGAAAACTCGCCATCCATCGTGTTGCTACCAGAAACTTGGTCCCTGGCCCCTTTCTTTCAAAAAGATTACTTTGTGTTTGTCACTGCAGCAGAGGCCACAAGAAGAGGACGTGCAAAAGGGGGCGTTGCGATTCTACTAAAAGAAGCAATCGACTAGGATCCTGAAGAAATAGAGCTCTCTCTCCTGAACGTGCAATGCGTCAACATCAAGTGCCAGAAAGAAAGTACGGAGCCTGCCCTAGATCTACTACTCTTTAATATATACATTCCACCCGGTTCTTCAAACGATCCCCTCTTGGAAAAATCCTCACGAAAATGGATCAAATTCTAGAATCCAGGGGGTTTCCTCCGATGATAATAGATGGGGACTTCAACAGAAAAATCTCAAACGTCTTATTTAACAACGGGGGAAACTCAGCACAAGAGGCAGTTTGTTCAATTCCAACCCCCGTATTCCCTGATAAGATAAGAGCAGATAAATGGAAACTACTTTTGTCTCATATTGCGGCAATTAATGGCGTCATTTTTAAAGGGAGGGCAGATGGAGACGTTCCGGCCGCATTCACTAGAATGGGCACCTATAATTCTTCTATTTTAGATTATGTAATCTGCAGCTTAGATATGTTCGCGAAAGTTCAATCATTAACCATTCAGTACACACACGAAAGTGATCATGCATATTTGACTATGGGAATTGAAATCTTAACACAGTCTACATCCCCATGGTCTTCATGTATCTTAAATGGCCAGGCAGATGTAAACCAAAAATCAGATGTAAATCAGATGTAAACCAAAAATCCACTGGAACTCCAAAGCAATCAACAAAATGAATACTGCAATTTCTTCCTTTCTGCCAGCCCTTATAAATGGAGAAGGTGATCCCATATCCAGATAGGAAGATACAGTACAATCAGTTGTGGCTACCCTACAGGTAAATATAATTAGCCAAGAAAAAGGCAAAATCCATCAAAACAGAAAGCAAACAGATCATCTGTCACGACACTTAAATAACCTGACTAGAATGCAATTTCAATCTTTCTGTGCCACAAGACATAAGAAAGCTGAAAAAACTCCGCCAACTAAAAAAAGAGAAAGAAAAGCAAGAACAAAAAGATAGAAACTGGGTCGATATCCAAACCGCAGTAAAATGCAGAACCAACAAGGCATTCTGGATTATAGTAGCCTCGCAAATGGGGATAAGGAAATCAATTCAAGCGTCACCAGTCTCATCATCCGAATGGGAAAAACACATTCTCAAATTATATAAATATAATATCCAAAACCAAGTCTCTCCCGGCCAATGCCCCTTTCGAAAGGGCCAATCTGATCAGGAGTTGTTAGCCATATCGACTACACAGATCGCTGTTTTTATTAAATCTGCCAGATCTTCTGCAGCAATGGGGCCAGACAATACCCCGATCAAAGTTCTACAATCAAACCCTGAAGACTGTAGTATATTTTTAACCCCTCTCTTCCAATATTGTTTCAAAACTGGGAAAATACCAAAATCCTGACGGTAGAGCATCGCGGTCCCCAATTAAAAAAAAAAAAAAAAGGCTCCAGATCAAATCCATCCAATTACAGACAAATAGCCCTCCTAGATGCCACTGGAAAGATCTTCGCAGCATGCGTATTGGACCATCTAAAAGACTGGGCGTTCTTGAATAATGTGATTCCTATGACACAGGCCGGCTTCCGCCCAAAACATTCAGTTTCGGACAATATTGCTGTCCTCCAGACTGTTCTTGATAAGTATGTAATGTTAAATTCACAAATAGTTTACTGCGCTTTTATTGATTTTTCGACCGCTTTCGACAGCGTGGACAGATCAACATTATGGAAAAAGGTAGAGAGTCTAGGGATTCCCCATGATCTCCTCACAATAATTATTTCCTTGCATTCGGCAACGTGGTGTAGAGTTCAAATGGGGGGAGAAAAGGGCTTAACCAGTCCAATCCCCATGATGAATGGACTGTAACAAGGTTGCCTCCTTGCACCCATGTTATTTTCCATTTACATAAGTGACCTACCAGGGTGCTTTTCCCTAATTAATAATACCCCACCAAAATTAGCACAAAACGACATCCATTGCTTAATGTATGCTGATGACATTGTTATATTCTATCGTACCCCAATTGGCCTACAAAGAAAGGTATTCTACCTTTACAAATTAACTGAATAATTAATATCTTTAAAAGGAGTGATTTACACGCAAAGTGCTTGATGTATTTAGTTATGTGTTACTTACTGCAGACTGAAGATGGCAGTGTTTTACTGTGAAAGTACGCGATGTCTCTTCTCTCCACAAGAATGCGTGTGGACACTGTGAATGACAGAAGTCATTTGAACTCAAAAATGCTGAACGGCTGCTTATATATGTTTTAGTAGACTAGTCCTAAAATAAAAATAGATTTGTAAATCGCTTTTTAGGGTGATTATTTTCATGACTGAACATATAATTTAAGTTTTGGAGTTAAAGTTGCATATATCATTACGTTCCCGTGTGCAATAACAGCCATTTGTGATCAGATTGGTTGATGTGAATTTGTAGAAAAAGTGGAAAGAATGTTAAAATTGTCTTCAATCACGGGTTAAGTGAGATTCCCATTCAAAATCTATTCGTTATTAAGCGTGTATTACCTTGCTTTTTTTGTGTTATGTTTTTAAGATGAAGAGACGATTAGATATTTAAAAAGACATGATTATGATTAAATTTGATTTAATGGATGCTCGAACATATGTTAATAATTTATAAGATTTGTAAAAAAAGAGTATTAAAAAAAGTACTCGGGTATTTAAATTAATAACCAAGTATTAATTTTTAACAAGTATTTTTAAAATACTACCCCACCCAAAACCCCTATTTCCCTGGCATCCCGTGCCAGGGGATAGGTTACTATTACGATTATGTTTTGTTTTAAAGTACCAATAATGCGTTGTAACGGTATGCGTAATATTTTACTGCGTAAGTAAAAGCATTTTTAATGTATTTGTATATATTTGCGAAGTAAAAGCATGCGCACTAAAATCATGCATACTAATGGTATTTGCGAGGTTAAAACTTCGAAGTAAATACCTGCGGAGTAACGGTATGCTAAGTAACATCATATATTCACAAAGAAACCTAAACTAATTAAACCGATATACAAAAGAATATTTCTTGGTTCCTAACATATCTAAAACCAAAATTTTACCTTTTAGAGGAAGAAGGAAATCTCTGCCTTTCACATGGTCACTGGGAGGTAACCCTATCGAGATAGTGAAAGAATATGTATACTTGGGCCGAATCTTTTCGTATAACTTACAAAATTCTCCCCATCTTCAACATCTTAGGCGAAAGGCAAATTCCCATGTCGGGGCATTACAGAGATTTTATTGCTCAACTGGCAATAGACATTTTAAATCCCTGTTGGAGGTCTACATTATGAAAATTCCACCTATCCTATCTTATGCCTTGGAATATATACAAATTAAAACCTGGCAACCAGTAAAAGTGAAAGAAGGGACTTTCCTCCGGAAACTGTTAAAAGTATCCCAATCAGTCCCCGTACAAGCCTTACGTCTCGAGCTTTCTTTAACGAGCATATTTGCTCGAGCCGTCTCCAACATTATAAGGTGGGCCTTTAACCTTTTACATGCAGTCCCTGGCACCCATAGATTAAAATTGGAGACTTTTAGAGTTGAATCGGCTCGGCATACTTTTAATAGGAACCTTAAAATAGCCCTCGAGGTATCCCAATGCACTGTAGCACTTTTGCAGGCCTGGTCTGCAGCGCATCTGAAGCTCTTTTTAAAACATATGACGCTGAGAATAAGTTTTGAATTAGATAAGGAATACTGTATCCAATTAAAGCATTATAAAAAATTCCTGAAAACATAGTGTATAAAACCCCGAGCACTATCTACAGTTCCAGTTAGAGCAAAGAGTAAGGCGTTGTATCCTTCTTCTGCGATTAGGAATTCTCCCTTTAAAAGTCTATTCTGCCAGATGGAGCTCCCCCGAAAATTCTTCAGGTAATTGTGATTTGTGTAATGGTGGATCACAAGATCTTTTTCACGTATTACTAATCTGTCCAAACCCGATTTTGGTAGAGGCTCGGCGACGATTCATAAAGCCTATTCGCTTATACAACTCTATTTTAGTTCAAGATGTAATTACTGTGTGCAAGTCTCCCCCAAATTAATTTGTTTGCCATAACTTGTTTAAGTTTTTAAAGAGTTTTTTAAAACTTTTAAAAGTGCACAAATTTAACAGTTTTTAACTCATGAATTATGTACTTGCGGATCCCAAATTACTATAACCTTTTTAAGCTTATAATGAGTTTCTAAAGTCGTTTAAAATAAAAAAAATACAATTATATATGTTCTATATTTATGTATTTGTATTTGTTGACCTCAGTTGAGGTCTGAATCAAATAAAACTTATTATTGGTATTGGAATTAATCTCAGCCACTGGTATTTACAGGGGCAACATTCTTGTCCATCTTTATCTACCCACTATGTCCATCCAGAGAGAGAGCAGCCATATGCAAATCAGACTTGCTCCTTCTCCAGCAGCAATCCAGTCTAACTGCTAGGCCAAGTTCCTTCTATATGGGAACATAAGCAGTTTTGCACTTCATTTCACTTAGAAAAACAAAAAAGTGATGAGTGAAGTGCTTGAATAATTCTCAGTGCCTGGCAATTATTTGGGCTGCAGACCAGTGCATGTTTTTCCCACTTTGCAGCTCCAGGCAGAGGACAGCCACATGGAAACCCAACTTGTTCATGCTCCAATACGAAAAATCCAGCTTGAACTGTCAGGTCAAGTCCCCTCTAGTCTGGAACACAATCCCCTATAGAAGGGCTTCAGCCTTTTGGACCTTATGAATGAGCTGCCGGTTGAGCCCAGTGGCGCAGTGAGCACAGAACCCAAATCTGGGCTTAACCGTCAGACTTAGAAAAACAAAACAAATGATCGGTGGGTTGCTTGAAATAATTTTAGCCACTGTTAATTACTTATTTTCCCCCGTCATAATGTATGCATAGGCAGTCATGTTTTGTAGATTCTATTTAATAGGAAACCCATTCCAAGATGGATTTCCACGCATAAGCAAGTAGCAAAATACGTTGCGGCAAATGTTGCCTTTTTTGCATTGCAACCAAGCATTGGCAAAGCCAATGCCTCTGACCTTTACAGCCACATCTATTGACTTGGCCAGTACAAGTTTGTCTCTGTAGCTTTGCATTGCAACATTCATTTGAAGGGGTTATTAATGAAACCGTGTTCTTGTGATGTGGGAGAACCTCTTGGAAGGAATCAGCTCTTAATAGACTGGCTTCATTGGCGAGTTTTTAGTGCAGATAGGATGATGATCGGACTACATTTGGAAGTGGGAATTGAATGAAAGTGTTGTGGTACTACTTTGTAGGACTTTGATTTTTTTTTTTGCTGTTTTTTTTGTAACTAAACTAATGGGGCCAGAGTTGTAGGTAATGGAGAGGAAAATGTATTGATGATTTGATGGCATCCTCTGTGATAGTTAAATGTGCTTGTTTTCCTCAAGCGGTCTTATTTTCCTGTTTCATGCTTAAGTTTTAGTGGTGTGTTTCCTGTGCATGGGGACATTCCTGATGTGTCCAGCCCGCAACCCCTATTTAAAATCCATATTCTTGGATATTGGAGGTTTGCCATTGTTCTTGATCATTGATTAAAAAAAAAATGGAGATCGGTTAATTTGACCCCTATTTTTGAATTTGTGTAATAGCCCTCAAACAGAGCCGTAGGTAATTTAGGTAGCCGTAGGTAATTTATTACTGCATTTAATAGTTGAATGGCATATACCTGCTTTTGGCAAAAGGATGCTTCCCTACTAACTTCCTCATGAAATGACCCTGATTCTGTTATCAATCACACCTTGATTGTATTACATAATCTGTATACAGGAAGCAAAAATATATCAATTTTTGTGAATTTGACATGAACCAAGCTTAAGTGAGTGTAACGTACTGTGATCAAATATATTACAGTATCAATGGAATTATCCTAAAAAAGGAATGACGGACTCCAAGATATTTAGAACCTAGATGCGTAGTTTTGTCTTTGCTGAAGTATCTTGGATCCCATCAAACCCACTGTAAAGTATTACACCAACTGCATTGGAGCATATTATAAGAGTGTAGGGAAAACAATCTTGAATATAAGCATAATTTGGCTTCCTGTTACACCAGAATGTGGAACCCAATTTCCAGGTTTGCCAGATTGACATGCCAGCCCAAATAAGAGGGGTATAAGCATTCAGGAAAATCCAATAGGTTGTTAGAAACTTTCCCCTGCCATGAGCCTAATGTCCAACCTCCAAAACAGAAAGTGATAGTGATCAGGACGACATGCCCTGATATCATTACGAAAGCACAATATCACCCTCCCAAAACAGAGAGGCTAGCTCCATTATTTTAAGACCTCTTTGTTCTCTTTGTGTACATGTAACTGGGACTCTGTAACCATCCATTTAGCTGACATACGATGAAAAACACAATAACCAGTTCCACTGATTGATTGTTGTGTATTATCCACCAGACACAAGCTGGCTCTGTCAAAACATGCATGTATAAATATGAATATATCATGGTTCTGGATACTGAAAATGGCCCGCTACATCCTCAACAGAGGCCTTGATGTTGCCATATCTTTACAATCAGCTAGGCAATGTACAAATGTAACAAAAACAGAAGCAGATATCTCAAGGTGCAGTGTCACGTACTCTGAAATACTGTGGAAGTCTAGATTCTTCATTAGCAGGGCAACTGAAGAGCGACTAAAGCATATTTATGTTCTTTGTTGTCAAGAGCATGTATTGATGAACCTGGATGATGCTAATTGCAGCTTTGTTTATGCAACTTAGACAATATAGGTATAGTTATAAGCAAGGATACATTGCCAGAGCATCCACAGTAGCCACACAGATTTCTTATCAATGGAATAACTATTTGTCCATGCTGCAACCAGGCACATAACATTAGGACACAAGTATCTAGTTAATGCTGTGCAAAAAAATCACATAGGAACCATTTCAGCCTTTGCTTTCTAGCATCATTAGATTGAAAGCTTTTTAAGGCAAATCCAGTGATTTTCATCTATGCTCATTTATTCACATTTAATCAATGGTCCGTATTCTTTAATACAGTTCTGTTGGTGAAATTCAGATTCTAATGTTATTGGCATATGTTGTTTCTAACCATACAGGAGAAAACATGCAACATTGAAGGACTCTGCTATGGAGACGGAGATCCAAATCCCAGTAGCCCCTGCTTACGTTGCAGACCTGACATATCAAAGTTAACATGGTCAATCTCTCAGAGTAAGTGATGCTTTTTATAATTTTTCATTACATTTTGTAACTAGGGGAGAAATTTGCTTAATTTGCATTTGTGTATTTACATGAATATTTTGACAAAAATGCACAGAATTACACAATTACGTGCAATACAAACTGTCATTTGGCAGTATATTTTAGCATGAAATGCGTCTTCTCGTCCATTTTTGATGTGATTTTGCCCTTAAAAATTCTTAAACAACACTAATGCCATCAACAGCAGTCGCTCATGTTCTGGTTGTTGACGTTGTTCCCGTGTGATCATGCTAACCTTTTGCTGTGAACATTGATTAATTATGCAACATAGCATAATAGAGTAATTTCAGGAATTTTGCATAACAAGCGTAGTCCAAAATTATGCAAGATTACGTGGCCCAAATGCACATTTCGCTTGGGGCTACTAAGCTGATTTGAGCAATGACATTTTGAAAATGACAAAGAGACCATTAACATGTCCATTGTTTTCAGATGATTACTAATTGGGTTCTAGTGGCGATATGAATACAGACTGTTATGCTTTCTAATGGAAACAGAAAACTTGTCAGCTGCATTGCTTCAAAATTTGTAATAAATCCGATTTACACCCCAATGAACGATTCCTGCATTTCACCAGAAATATGAATATATTATCATTTTTCCATTTTCATGATATATTGTTTTAGTGCCATGTATTTCTTTTTGTTTTGTAAAGCACCTGCTCACAAAAAAAGTATTTCTTATTTCAGGCAATGCAGCTCCTGTCTTTCAAAAATTGCAGCACAAGCTCCAGACATTTTATGGGGAAAACTTTGTCTACCAATTCATGGCATCTGATCCCGAAGGTTCTGCCATCTTGTTCACCTTAGATAAAGGACCTGAAGGCGCCAGCCTGTCGCCTGCTGGACTTCTCATTTGGAAAGCAAAGTTGAAGGAGACACAAACATTTGAATTTTCTATAAGAGATGACTGCAATGCTGAAACTAGAGTATCAGTAGAGGTAATATAAGTTGAATTTATTAATTAATGCAGGACACCCATCTTGGAATACTGTTTTATTTTTTGTAAACCTATCACAAGATGTCCACCCTTGTGTCCACGTTTATTTGCATGCATAGGTGGATATCTTGTAATTTAGTTTTTAAAGTATAACAAAAATCATTCCAAAATGTCCAATAATGCTTGCATAAGCATGCTTATGCATGGCAGTCACCCTGCATTTTTTCTATTATACGTCATTATTCATTTAACATTTCATGAAGGTGGGTGCTATTTTTGAAAATTAAGAAACACATTATTTGCATGGATGACACACAAATTCAGGGGATTGAGCAGCCCTGTGACAGTGTGCTGCTGCTTGGTCCTAGTAAAAAAATATTTTAAAAAGCGGTACGGGGCAGGAAAGTGGATAAGGGGAACAAAGGATGAGACATGAAGTGAGTGGCCTTTTCGCTATGTGAATCTGCATTGCCCTTGCAAAAGCAACCTATAGAAAAAATAACAGAAAAAAAGAATGGAGTTGGGGATGGACGTGGTAGGAGAACAATGGAGGAGCGGGAAGCAGCCAGGAGAGAACAGATGGGAGAGAGAGCAAGGAATGTAGCTGTGCACTTCCAAGGAGTACTAAAATACACATTATGTCATCAATGGAACAAAATAATCAAAATGATAGGACAGAAGCTATGCTCCAAGCACAGAAAAATACAATAATATGGAGGAAAGTCATTGAAACAGGAGCATTAAACTGAAGTTGAAAAGACAGCCATCCAATCATTAGGAAGGGGCTGACCTAAAGCTTCTCTATGCAATTGATTGGAGTCAATAGGTCTTCGGAAACAAACAGGTGAAGCAGTATGTCAGCCACACCTACAAATGTCAAATAGGCTTTAGAGAGGAATATTGGTGGGACACGAGCAGGAAAAGGTAATAACAAAGATCAACACACAAAGCGGATGTCCGTATTTATATGTAGGGCAGGTGACTTGAATGTCAAGTACAAAGGTCTCCTGCAAGAGAGTTTTTATTTGTTCCTACATTATTGTAAACAGCTCAAGTGTAATTCCCCTCTAAATCACTACACCATGAGAAACATAATTATAGTTAAGTTTGAGCCACAGAATGATTTCAAAGTTTTCAAGAGTGAAACGGCTCTAATTTCAGCTTTGTGTTTGGCATACACTATGAGTTAAGTGTGCGGCATTTGAGTGCTTTCGATTAACAAAAGAAACAATATAATAATATGGGAGTTGCACATGACATACATTTGCAAGAAGGACCAGAGTCTCTTATTCAAAAAATCATTTGTGTGTGTGATCTAGGAACAGAGATAAAACTATGGACCTAATTTAAAGTTTTCCAGATGAAGATTTGTTCGCCTTTGTGACAGATCATGCTCTCCTTGTAAGGTGGTGGAGAAGCATTCACCACATGTAACGTTCTTTGGCAATGGACAGGAGGTTTCTCAGTCAGTGTTACACAATATGCTATTGAATGAGCCATTTTGAATTGCCACATTTTCAGTCTCCCTAACACACAGGGACATTTTCCAAGCACGCTTTGAACTCTTTACCTACTTTGTTGTTAAGGAATGCTACCCTTTCCCTGGCAGGTGTTGTGCCAGAGCAGACACTCAAATTGTGTTTTCAAATTGCTAGGTTTGCTGGCAGAGTTATGTTCACTCACGGCAGAGTAGATTGTACAGTCAGGGGAACTTTTATTTGGTGGATATCTACATTCGCCAAGCTCATCAGTCAGCTGTTAAGCTGCTTTGGCCAAAGCTTTAAATGTTCTATTTATTGCTATCACGTAAACATGGCCTATGTCTTTATTACTGCTAGATTCCATTGATTTCATGCTTCAAAATATCCAACCTGAACTTTTGGTATGAAATTACAGCACTAAAGAACTATTATTTATTACTATATTGAGGCCTACATTGGATGGGGATGTTTTCTTGTGTCTTCCAGGTTAGTGTTAAGAGCTGCAACTGCTTGAACGGTGGATCTTGTGTAACAAACATTAACTTCCCTCCCGGTAGAGGAGAGTACCTATGTTCATGTTTGCCAGGGTATGAGGGTGAACATTGTCAAGCGAACATTGATGACTGTAAGTCCAGCCCTTGTGGCCTTAGCAGGTGCATCGATGAAATAAATAACTACAGCTGTGAATGTATTCAAGGGCTCAAAGGTAAGTCATCATTTTCTTGTGTAGTGAATGCCATTCACTTACAAATGACATTAATAAAAAATGTTGATCATTCGATTTATGAATATTGAAAATTGTCCTACATTTACTATCATGTCATATTCCTGCATTGATAATTTCCATATATGGCCATGGTGACACACTTCGGTGGACGCTTTGTATTTAGTAAAAATAAATTAAGTTTAAAAAGCTTTATTTAAACAAAAAACAATTACAAAGAGTAAGCCATACAAATTTGTCCTAAACCAAATAACAAGAGATATGAAGGCAAATACTAAAAGTAGAAAGCTATTTACATTTTAACATTATCATAGGGAGGAATGGGATATAGGATATATTATAATTCTACAACTGAAGATTGGGTATTATTGCACACTCATAATAAATAGAGAGATATTTAACATACCTAAAAACAATATATTATTAAGAAATAATGTAGAGTAAAAGCAGAGAAAAAGAGGTTTAAAGTTTTCAGAGCTTTGAAAAGATACATACTTTTTTTGCAACTTTGTTTGAATAATTAGTTAATGGTAACTCAATACAAGCCTCTATTAGCAAGTGGATTGTAAGAGGAGGCAAAAGCAATGTCCAGTCTATTATAATGACAAACAGTATTCCACCATGACCTAACAGAGAGTTTAGTTGAACATTTCCAGTTTAGTGTAATTTGCTGAAAGGCTAAAGCCAACATGAAGTCAAATAACCCTTTTTCATGTGAAGATAAATCCAAAGACTCTATTAAACTACCTGCAAAAAGAGAATCATTAGATAAAGGCATATGTATATTAAAGATTTTGGATACGAGAGACCATATATCCACCCAGAAGGAGGCTACATTGGGACAGAAAAACAAAAGATGTAACAAATCAGCTAAAGGGGATTTGCATGACCAGCAGCAATCATTACTAGTATGTGAAATGTAGCTATTGATAGAGGAGTGAGATATAATCTATGATATAGAAAAAACAGATTGAGTGGTAGAGGCGGATCTAGAGGTTTTTAACGATCTTGCCCAGATCTTGTTCCAGGGGTCAATGCTCCACACACAGCCCAAATCCGCTTCCCAGGCAAGTTCCAAATTTGTTTGAGCGGGCAGGGTCTGGGGTGGAAAGGTGTTTATAGATCAAAAAAGCTTTTGGAAACAACAAAAATATTTTTAAAAATGGATCTTCTAAGGGTGTAGAAGCATCAGAAGGGAAGGAGTAAAAGATATCTAGAATTATCTCCAAAAGAGGTGAGAATCTCTGCCACAAAGAAAGTGGGCATTTAAAAGTAGCTTGAAAATGAGGGAAAGAACAAGGGATCATACCAGTCAAACATATTCTGGACCCAAACTATCCCCGAAGTCTCCAAGATTTCCAATATAAAGGTCTATTATTAATAGTAATAAGCTGATTATACCAAAGAGGAGATTTTAGGAAAGAATCTCTAGTAAATATCTTTGGTTGACAATGAGGTCTTAGTATAGAACATGTGTGATGAAATAATGAAAGAATCCGTTTCTTATCTTCCTTCCACTCTTCTCAAACAAAAAGTTCAAATGCTTATTGATTTTGAATCATTCCGTGAATTTATTCATTCATTTTCCAAGAAAAATGCTTTAAAGATGTACGTTATTCATTTTTAACAAAACGACAGCATTGCTTTTTTTTGATACCCAATGCATTTCGGGTCATAAAACGGACCCTTCCTCAGGGGTCTATAACAAAGAAGAAATACAAAAAACCAGATCAGGCTAATACTTTCTTATGTTGCAATAAACAGAATAATGCATTCACGACTATTTCAATGTGCCCAAAACCATAAATGCGTGTGCCCCTAGTTGCGCTATCTGAAATGCATACACACGAGAAAGTTACATCACATTAAATGCTGTGTAAATGAGCTCCCTTTGGGTCCCATGACATTCACGCTGCATAATCCAACAAAACACTTAATATTGTACTTCATGGCACGTTCAACCAAATTTTAGAACATAACGATAATTGGCTCCGTGGTTTCTCTAATCACTTACTTCCAAAGCGTAAACTTCAGCGCCGGCTGTAACTTTCTTGTGTGTATGCATTTCAGATAGCGCAACTAGGGGCACATGCATTTATGGTTTTGGGCACATTGAAATAGTCGTGAATGCATTATTCTGTTTATTGCAACATAAGAAAGTATTAGCCTGATCTGGTTTTTTGTATTTCTTCTTTGTTATAGACCCCTGAGGAAGGGTCCGTTTATGACCCGAAATGCATTGGGTATCAAAAAAAGCAATGCTGTTGTTTTGTTAAAAATGAATAACGTACATCTTTAAAGAATTTTTCTTGGAAAATGAATGAATAAATTCACGGAATGATTCAAAATCAATAAGCATTTGAACTTTTTGTTTGAGAAGAGTGGAAGGAAGATAAGAAACGGATTGTTTCATGAAAAAGTGCAGACATCTAAGGGACCGGCTCGCCAGCCCCACGCAGTTGTGAACATTTTAGGCACTGCCAGACACAGTGTAACAGATGGAGTAGCACAAAAAAATAAGTGATTGAAAACTTGCCATTAATTTAGAAATTTTGAGTGCACTTAGAAAACAGAATTGTGAAATAATGAAAGAGACATGATGTTTGCCTTTGCAGTAAAGGTGAGAATTTCCCTTGCAGAGAAAGGTGCGAGCAAAGATCGTTCCACTCTAACCTATAAACGTGTATAAAGGGAAATGTCTGTAAGAAGCCAATTAGATGCTTGCTTCAGGCAAAAAGCCTTATGATAGAGTCGAAAGTCAGGAAATTTTACTCCTCCACTAGACTTTGGTTTTCTGAGATGTTTCAAGGAAATTCTAGCTCTTCTTATCGCGCCAAAAGAATTTAGCGAGAAGGGAGTCAAATTTTTCAAAATACATGGAAGGAATGCAGATGGGTATCATTGAAAGAATGTATATTAAAATAGGAGTAATCATCATCTTAATAGAATCAAGACGACCCCACCATGAGAGGAGAAGAGGGTTCCAGGGAGAGAGAAGTTTGGATATGCGGTCAAGGGCCTCCTTCATATTGATTTTAACCGAGTCTAATATGGAATTATTGAACCAGATTTCTAAGTTTTTAATTTTAGAGTTATTCCATCGGAAACCAGTTAAATCAAAATGCTGTTTAAGACAGAGTTTGGTAATGAGCAAGATTTCTGTCTTATCAGGATTAATTTTATACCCAGAAACCAAAGAGAAATCCGAGAACTCTTGCAGTAAAGAGGGACTAGAGGTTTCAGGATTAGAAATAAAAGCTAAATATCATCTGCATAAACTGACAATTTCAAATGGGAATCCCTGTAAATAAATCCAGAGATAGAAGCGTTTTGACGGATATGGGACAAAAAGGGTTAAATAGATGAAACAAATAGAAGAGGGGATAAGAGAAATCCCTGGCGTACACCTCACTGTAATGAAAAGAATTGAGAAATAAGACCATTAATTAAGACAGAAGCGCTAGGGGATGAATAAAGCAAAGAAATAAGAGAGATAATTTTGCGACCAAAACCATGCCAGTGTAGGGCTTTAAACAAAAAAGACCAGTTGACTCTATCAAATGCCTTCTTCGCATCAATAGAGACTGCAGCTAAAGAATAAGAAAGAGTGACAGCCTTATTTAGGACATTAAAAAACAATAGAGTTGTCAGAAGTCAATCTGCCTTAAACAAAGCCGCATTGTTCTGGGTCAATTAGAGCTGGCAAAAGAGGTCTGAGACGTAGAGCAAGTAACTTAGCAAAGATTTTATGATCAACATTTACGAGGGAGATAGGCCGATAGCTCTTACAAAGTTTAGGATCGCAACCTTCCTTAGGGATTAAGCATATTGTGGCTTCTAAAAAAGTACCATCTGCCTTTCCAGTAGTACAAAAGTGTTGGAAGAGATGCAAAAGTTTAGGGAGTAACAAGTTTGAGAAGTGTAAATAAAATTCTACCGTAAACCCATCTGGACCCGGAGTTTTCTCTTTAATATTGGCTAATAAACTATTATATTGATTAAGGGATTTTTTCTTTTTCCTGGAGGCAAAGTTTATAATGAAACTACGGGCAGCGGGCCTTAAACGTATCCCATATCAATGAAGGGGACAAATTTGGATCCTCATTTAAGAGGAAACATTCTTCAGCAAAAGAGATGAAGGAAGAGGAAAAAATCGGATCCTATAAGAGACAGTTATTGAACCTCCATCTAGAAGATCTGGGCTGTGATCAGAGCAAATCAAAATCTGCAACAACTGGGGCATGATCCGATATTACAATAGGTTCAATTGAGGAAGAGATGAGATTCTGGGATAAAGGTTTGGAGAGAAAAATGTAGTCTAACCGTGTGAGAGAGCCATGAGGGGGAGAGAAAAAAGAAAATTGTTACATCTGGGTTATATAAACGCCAAGCATCAACAAGGTGTGTCTGAGAGATTGTGTTATGAAATTGTTTGAGTTTTATGAGGGATTGGCGATCAATAAATGGATCTATAATTTGGTTGCAATCCCCTCCTAGAATAAAAAAATTCATCTTTATATTGAATACATTTTTTTGTAATATTAGGCCAAAAGGAGTAGTCCAGTTGAGTCGGCCCATAGACATTAAATGCAGTTAAAGATATATTGTTGATAAGTAACCTAGCTAATAACCATCTACCTTCTGAATCTATGTCTTGAGAAACAACAGAACAATTTAACCTTTTGTGACATGAGATAATTACACCATTTTTCTTATTGGAGATAGGAGAAACAGGGACCAAACCGACGCAACTCCGTTTGAGCTTCAAAGCCTCCGACTCCGTCAAATGAGTTTCTTGTAAGAAAACTAAATCTGGGTTATAGGAGGCTAAATGAGATAGTATTCTCTGCCTTTTTATGGGGTTAATAAAACCTTTCACATTCCAAGATACAACTCTGAATGTAGATAAATTCAATAATATATGAAGCAACACGATCAACAGTGATAAACAAAGAGAGGTACAGTGAAAAAAGGAGAGAACTGTGAAAAGGAAGATAGTATATAAGAAGAAAAGGAAAAAGGAAAGGGTGATAGATAGGACGTTAAGAGAAGACAGTACATACCAACTACTGACAAAATATATAGCTGCAAATGAAAATAAAAGAGGACTGATGACTGTAATACGTACCTTCAGGGAAGAACAGGAAGAAAAATACAAGGAGTGGCGACACACAAATGAAGACGACACATCCAATCAGGGAGAACTTACCACAACGGGGAATCATAAGACGAGCAGGAAACAGATAAATAAGAAATCCCAAGAAGAAAATCTGTAAGAATATGAAGGAAAGAAGAATAAAGTTAACATGTTATGACACAATTATTGAGATCAGCTTGCAAAATAAAATAATAATGGAATCTGAGTAGCCCAAACATGGTTACAATGAGAAGAAGAAAAATCAGGTTATAGAAGTCACAGAAGAAGGACCAGCGGTTTCCATCGACAATGTGGAGTGTGAATGGATACATTTCCTCAGGTCTATTGGATCTTCAAAAGTAGAGGTGTTATTTTGAAAAGTAATCTTAAACAGGCATAGGTGGAGTAACCCATAATGTGCACCCACTGTGCTTAAAGCAGGACAAAGTTCAAGGAATTCCTTCCGACGCTTGGCTGTTGCTGAAGAGACGTCCTGTGAGATAAGTAATTTAGAACCAGATCAAACAAGCTGTTTTTTTAGTTTAGCTGCATTTAAAATTTGTAGAAGGTCAGTGAATTTCAGAAATAGAAGGATCACACCTCACGGATTCGAGGGAGCAGATGAAGAAGACAAGCGGGGACCCAGTTTATAAGCACGTTGAATATTCAGGTTTGTAGCTGCAGGAAGATCAAGAAGCTTTGGAAGAAAGGTAGTGAAAAAATGAACAGCATTGTCGCCTTCCAAATCCATCGGAAAACCATATAAGGACCTCCTTCTCTAAGGTGACAAATTTGGTGGACACATCCTGTAATTCACCAACATGTTGTTCCACCACAGATAGACGGGTTTCCATAGACAACCATTTAGTATCTAGGACTTGCAGACGAGAGTTTGTTTCCTCAATAAATGAACGCAGAGCACGTATCTCTTCCAAAACAGTGTCCAAAGATACAGGAGAGACAGATTTAGGTGGAGAAGGAGGGTCCTGCTTAAGGCGCTTATTGGCAGAAGATGCAGTTTGTGATTTGATTGAAGAAGTTGGCGAAGCCATCGGTCATGAAGAGCTAGAGTGCGCCATATTGCCAGCACTATGTATAGAGGGACTAGTATGGGAGGAGCCAGATCCAGGAGCATGAGCTTTAAACTTGAGCTGTAAACATGAGCTGTAAACTTCTTGTTGGTAAATAGCAGTTGCTTACTCCTACCAATAAGTCAAAGGAAGATGAAAATCTGCAATAACAAAAGGAGTAACCAGCATGTGTAATAAAGTCCTTAGAATCACTCCAAAAAATATTCTTCACAGTATCAAAGCCGCAGGGCAGAATAAAGTTATTCAAAAATATTTTAAAAAACAGTAGTATATTGAATTGCAGCTTTGAAGAAGAGAAAGGAGAAAGAAGCAGTACCACAGAATAATAGTTGTGCAAAAATCCATAACAAAGATATACAATCTCTAAATTCCACTGGTTCAAAAATAAAAAGCAGATAACTAATTATGCAGGGAAAACAGGTTTTGCATAGTATCGTAATGAGTCTTTTCAAAATAATGAGCCTGAGGAGAAAAACGCCATCACAGGGGAAACCAAAATGGCGGACGTATAGGAGCTTTTAGAAGTTTTCAAAGTCCCTCGCAGCAGAAGGGGAGAAGAGCCATACCGGTATACAGACCCACTCAGGGGGTCTTCCAACGTGCATAGAACTCCGTTTCGAATTGAAGAAGGAGCCGGAGCCGTGAAAATCACTGCAGCATTTCCCGTCGCGGCAAGGAGCTCCTAATTAGGTGGCCATCTTTGTCGGCGCCTCGCGCGCTCCTTGTATTTAGTAAATTTTAATAAATACAATTTGTGAAATTAATACAATTTGTGGAACCAGATGTTTGGCCAGTGAGACTTAAAGAACGAGTTGAGGAATTTCATACCATAATAGGTTTAATAAACATTGCTGTGTACTTGGCCTCTTTTAAAATGTTTTTGTTTTTAGTTCTTGAAATATATAATCTATGTTGTAGTTATTGTAAACACTGACATTTTACAAAATATCTGTATTTATTAGCATTCTGAAAACAAATACAAACAAAATGCACCTTGTACAAATTCATACTTTATTGCATAATTTTCTTACATAGGCAATGTCATAAATTTAAAGATCATTTTATGTTTAATAAAGGTAAGATTTATTCTTTTTTAATGAAATTCTCTTTATTGGGTTTTCAAAGTAAAACAAGTAACCGAACTCTGCGAAAATTAGTTGCCACCCTGCTAAAGATATGTGGCACAAAACTTAACAGCATCTCATTGAATGTCCCCTCAATCTACATCCACTTTTTAGACTCCTTTACCGCCTTTTCCAGGAAACACTGGAAGATATATCATAAAAGGTTCTCGTGTCATGTAACTCTCATACACCTCACTAACTATTTTGACAAGTAAAGCAATACTTCATTTGCTCCTTTTCAAACAGCTGAAAATCTCATTTATGATGCAGAAAAGAGGTGATGGATTCCACTTTAAACAAGTACACTATCTTTCTGCATTCGCCTTCTCTGTATTTGTTAAAACGGCCTGGCTGTACTGCCAGTATGAATTCACTATTGAAATGAATCAGTGTGCATGGGGATGGAAAGGTCGTTGGCCCCAGGTGCTTAGTCAGCGAGTCCCATGCTAAGATGCACATTAGCGGGTATTTAGTTCTTATGCAACCAAATTACATTTACATCCCATAGGGATCTGCCAACAATGGCATGGGCCATCATTACTCCAGCTTTCTCTGTTTTTGATTGTGACCATTCCACTGCAATGAGTTGCACCACCATATAGTCCCCTCTTCAGACTGGGCTGCTGCAACAGCCTTCGAGGTAATCTTGTTTGGGAGCTGTTCCATTTGATCATATGATCATTGAGATTGTTAGCTGCAGCAGCTCTTTCAAAAACCTATTATGTACTGTATTAGGGAGAGCCTGGAAAAGGTATGACAGTTTCAGCAAACTATTCATTTTTATCAAGTTGATTCTCTGCACCTATGACATAAACAATTGTGCCCATTTGTTTGTTTTTCTTGATGGCTTCGAACTGAGGGGAGTAGTTTACCGTATAAAGATTCACGACCAGTGGTGTTATTTTAATGCTCAAGTATTTATTATGAGATTTTGACCCTTTGAAGTGGTATCTTTCTCTAAGTTCCAATTCTACCTCCAGGACAAGGGACTGGTTATGGCCCTGTGACTTGTCCATTTTCTTTTCATAGCCACCACTGCTTCTAAATCTTGCATGTGTCTAATGACTTTGATCAAAGAAGAGGGACGGGGCTGCCTAAAGTTATGGATGCCTTCGGCAGCGAACAAGGCTGTTCTATTTCCTTATAGAGAGGGTATTTACCATATAGATGCGGGACAGTGACTGTGGCAAGCCAGCTGCTCAATGTTTAGGGCAAATATTAGCTGTGACAATGGGACATCCTGATGTGTCCCCCTGTGTAATCAAAAGGGCCTTCGATTCATCAAGTTTCTTGAGGTAGGTAAGCAATAGTTTACCACCACAGTGGCAATATTGCTGCGTCTGCATCATGGTCATTGGAGGAATGCTAACAAAAGTCCAGTCAATTCAGTCTACATAGTGAATATCTGGCTGGGATTTTCTTTATGCATTATTTCTACTAGGTGCATTGTATGTCAGCCTACCCACTATAAAGCAATACTAATCCACATGAATCCGCTTTGGCCAGATCTCAAGTCTGGTGGCCAAGATCTTGGCGAACAGTTTGACATCTGCGTTTGGGGATGGGCATTGCTATATAAGTAGAGCACATATGTGAATATTAGCCAAGCTTTGGGATCACAGAGGTTGTGGCTTACTTCACAGAAGGAGCGATATCTCTTGCCTCAGTGAAATTGTTGAACAGCCTAGGCACGCTAGGGGCATCTTGTAAAATAGATGTCTTGTAAACAAAAAGTCCCTGTAAACCCGTAAGGCCCCTTGGTTTTGTTGTGTTTGAACACCATGTTTGCCCATTGACCTCTGCTTTATATACAGGGCTGTCTAACTCTTCTCTTTGTTGTGGTGTGAGAGAAAGTAGTTATGATGCCTCTACGTAGTGGGTTTGTTTAGTAGATGAGTGTCCATCTGCAGAATATAGGAAGATGTAGTATTTCTGAAATTCCTCTCGTTTCTCCTGTTATGAGTGCAGGAGTGTTTCCTTCTCCCAAGGAGTTAATTTCTTTTATGTAGTACCTCTCTCTTGTCCCTCCATTAAATGCTAAGGCTGTATCCTCTTTTTCTCCATTTTGGAGTGGAAGTCGCACTTTGGTCGAAAGATCTCAGTGCTAATCTAAGAGCTTAAAGAAATTGTATGTTCCCTACAAATCTCCTAAATACTAGGCTGAACAAAAAACCTTCAATGTTAGATTAACATGGCTTATAACAATGGATGCTCTACAATATAAACACCACTGAATAGTATTACCCTAACTTGATTCCCAATGCTTCCTCAATATCACACCAGCCTTACGCCCCTCCTTCTCTCCCACTAACTTGCCATCATGTGATTTTCAGGCACTCACTCAGTACCCAAGGTAGGAAGTGTGTCATGAAAACTAAATACCATAACTCCTCCCACTCATATATGCTATTTTAAAGCCATGTAGAATTGATGCAATGTATACCAAATCACCTGTAATGGCTGGTGAAGAGAAGACATTGATCAGTATTTAATAAAAACGCATAAATAAATAGCTAGACATCATGCTTTGAGAGTTCGAGGTTTTCTTCAACCTTCTCACAATACACTGAAAACTTTAGACAAAAGCAGTACTCGGATCCTTGTCCAAAATCTTTGTATTTACAGTCTCAATATGTAAAGCAAATGGCATATATGTGCACTAGAATGCACTGTGTAATTGTCTGCTCTTATTGAAATTGGGGCAGTTCTTGGAGATGTCAAGCCAAGATAAAGTTTAAATCAAGTGCAAAGTACAACATAAAATTACTTATCCATTGGGGGTTTATAATGTGAAGGTATCAAACTTCTACATCTTAATTAAAACATCCCCTTGACTGTAATGACAACTAGAAAACATTATCTAACGTAATGTAAGATAAAAACATATAAAGGGTTAAGTAGACAGTTCTGTATTTCAGATGTTGTGGGATCAAAGACAAAGGTTCCTAATAGTATGGGTTCATAGTACTAGTTTATGTAGCTATTAACAGCTAGTACTAGTACAGTGACGTTTCCACTATGCTTGAAGAATCATCCAATATAATTATGTAAATGAACAAATATCCGTACTAATTACAATATTTGAAAAGTTTCCTCCAGAGAAGAGCCCTATTTGTTTGCTGTTTTTTATGTTCTAAGAACAGCAGCATGTTAAAGATATTTTAGTCCCTCTTTACAAAGAGTTGAATTACCAGAGTATGCATTTTTGGTGGGGAATTGCATATTTCTAGACGTGAATATCAACTGTGGCTGAAATTATCCTTAGAGGAGCCTGCAGAAGATGTAATTAGTGGGTACTTCTTTTAGTGGTAGGTATGGTAAGTAAATTGAGCAGCAAGTAGCTTGAATGTTACTTGGCAGCAATCTTTTAAAAGCTTGAGCTAGTTGAATAATGGTGAAAAATGTATTCCACTTTTCAAGATTACAGTGCAGTGTTGTTAGAGGTATTTTAAATGGAAATTCTAAAATAGAAATTTTCTTTTTTCATCAAAATGTAATGATTTATGAAAATAACCTAGAGCCAAATGAACTTGAGCAAGAATTCTTTAATTACTATCATACATCTATTACATATTATATGCCTATTTAATTTAGGTAGAAATTGCCAAGAAGATGTTGATGAGTGCTCAACCAGTCCTTGTTTCCCTGGAGTTGTTTGCTCAAACACATTTGGTTCTTATCAGTGTGGGTTATGCCCACAAGGACTTGAAGGGGATGGTGCGACTTGCTATGGTAACTATAATACTGTTTTTTGATTGTCCTAGAACTTATTCTTGAGTTTTTTAAGTTTGAATGCCTTTTATAATGCCAAAATGTATGTACACATATTGCAGTAGTTATCGAACACTCTTACATGAATGACACTGAGTCTTTCCTGAATGGCTTAATGAAAGGAATAATTAATATAATCTCCTGTAGAAGGAGAAGACACATAGAGACAATCCTGAGCCTACATGCAGTAACAAGGTCGAACTCTGTCCAGTGATGTCATGCAACTGACTAGATTGGAAGCATACAAATAAATGCAATATGCCATAATTAAAAATGCTGTTTATTCACCAACAACAAAGTAGTAAAGAAAGCATGGCCAATGAGAATATTAACATGGTCAATCAGAATGTTAACTGCCAATAAATCAAAATCATTAAATTCCTGTTTCTGTCAGTTCAGTGCAGATCATTTGTTATTGTGATCCCTTGTGGTAAAGTTGGGTAAATAGAAAGTCACCGACTTCAGCTATTATAGAAAACATTGTCATTTTTGGGGCTAGCTGCTCTTGCAGTCTGTCCCAGAAAGGTGTTTAAACTTTTCTTCCTAATTTGTAAAATTGGATCCTTCAAATGAAGCATTTAGAGCAGATATCTGCAAGTACTGGCCTTTCCATACTTGCCAACTGTCATTTATTACACCTTCGTACAGTCTGTGATTGTTACCCAAAAGCACCTTAATGGTGGAACCTTTAGTTGCACTTTTAGAGTGCTCTTATACCTAAAAGCCAGGATTGGCTGAATAAATTACCTGGCTGACTTTCACAGATGAAGGCCTTCCACAACCCCAATAATATGTATTGACCTGAATGTTATAAAGTCTGCATGAGTGCTGGTTACCATCTTTCTGTCTCTATCCTGGCACAAAATGATTTACTAAAGTACTGGTCCACCATTATTTGTTCTCATTGCACTTATTCAAAATGTGTTTATTTAGGGCCAAATCCATAAAATCGATTGATACAAACAAGTGAATTAATGCTGTGTATTTTTAAACTGTTATATAACAAAAGATTTACTTATACTCCAATTAAAATTGAATCACACATATTCATTACAGCTAACAATTTCTTAGAATGCAGGTTTGTCCAGTCCAGGGGGTCCTTACAAAAACATGAAATGCTAGTGATATGACATATGTAAATGTTTTGTATGCATCAGCAAATTTATTTATAGAGCACCTTACTACCCTTGGGCATCCAAGGACTAGTAGGCTGTTGTCCCCTATAAGCTTTGAAGCATTTTTCTAAATAAAAGCTTGCACGACCATAGGCAAAATTCAGCCTGGAGTTGATTCCAGGTAGAATTAGCTCTGTGCGAGAAAATCCAGCCCCTCCTTAACTGAACTGTTTTCTGGGTTTGCGAAGGAGTATTGTTCCACAAGTTAGTAGGTCTGTTGTGATGTGAAGTATTTGAAATGAGTCTTTCAGCTAGTTTGTAGCCCCTACCATGGACCACTTTGTCAAATATGGTGAATGACTTAAACCGGGGGTCTATCTTGCACTGGAATCCAACCTAGCACTCAGCAGGCAGAGTAGACATGTTCTCCAGGTGAAATGCCTTTATTTTCTTGCTGGCATAGTTATGCAGGACCTGCTGTGTTTTAATATTCAATTTAGAGGTCCCTGCAAAAGGGGCAGAACAGTAGTCAAGTCTGGCTCCATTGAAGCCTCTGGCAGCAGTAGCTCTATGATAATCATGTAGCAAAGGTTTAATATTTCTAATTACTTTCAGAAGGCAGGTAGCCAGTACACCACTGAACTACTATAACTGTCCAGGGCCATCCTATTGTCAGACCATATGCAAGACTTTTGACATTGTCCTTTAGTCTAATTATAATTTGCACAATTGTGAATCTATCAATGGTTTGCTGATTTAGTTTCCTGATGGGGTTGCGCTCATAGGCAGAAACTCAGTTTCTCCTCATTCAGACTGAGAGAATTGGTGTGCATCCATGCTTGAATAAATCTACACAACTCAGTCACCTAGTTAATGGCATATCATTCGGTTTTTGAACACCACCTAGGTGTAATTCACATAGTTCTGAAATGACTTGAAAAATCATTAAGCAGTCATGATATAGTTTATCATATATGTTGATAAGGGTGGGGGCAAACTAGACCTCTTTGGGACCCCATACAATACAATATTCTGAAGTAGATGTCACCTTTCTGTTGTCTATGAAGCGTTTCCTGTCTCCAGGAAAGAACCAATGCCAATTCTCAATCATCTACATCCTCTCCACTATCTCCATCGGACTTTTGATCTGAGTGTTAAAGTTGGGACTATTGAATGCAGCAGGGTTAGTAGCATGAAGGGCAGTGTTTCCATTGTTCAAGATATCGAGTATCTCTGTTTGCACATTAGTCAAGGTGATCTCTGTGCCTCTACATTGTCTTAACACTGACTACTGGGTCACAATAAGGTTACATGCTTCAATCTACTCTTAACTTCAGAGGGCATTTTCTTGATATTCATCAAGAGACAAGAGGTACTACCTACTGTCTTGCAGTTTTTAAGAACATTACCATTCAGAGTGTTTCATAATCAGGAAAATAACCCAGGTCTTTTAACTTATTGTGAATCTCCCCTGACAGAAGTTATCTGTAAACCAGGGAGATTAATGTCAGGCAAGGATATTTCTGAAGTCTCTCACCATTTTGGATGGTTATAGATACCCAGGATATATCACAGGGCTAATGTTGTGAACCATTTTCATGACCTCATTATTTACAGTTTCTTTACAGCTAAAAAGTTCCCTTTAACCATTTAAGGTTGTACAGCACCTGTTTTAAGTTATTTGGGAAATTAAACGTTTTCTTCAATGAAAAGACTCGCAGATGTCAGAGATCTTTCTTGAAAACTGATCCAGGATGGTTTTTCAGCACACTCTAGATGCATTACCCTTCTGGTCACTATAGGTTCTGCCATTGGCTTTAGGATTCAAAATAGTGCTTTGGTGCACCAGAATAACAAGGGCTTGATGTATAATTGGGCAGGTCAACAATAGTGGGGGCAAAATAGTGGGTGCAAAATGTGCACTAGTTTTATGACCTGCCCAGTATTTGGCAACATGACTGGTGTTCAGACCAGTCGCCTCACAACATGTGTGTCCAGAGAGGGCTGCAAAATCTTCTGCTGCATGAATATTAATAAGACCGCATGCATCTTGCGATCCTCTATGAATGGCTGTGATCTAAGGACTGGAGGCCTGTCGGGGATGGTTTACATTTGCATTCCAAGCATGTGAACAATTTTTAAGAAGGCAGCCAATGTCCCTTAAAAATCAGGCTCTGCTTTAAAAAAAAAAAAAAAAAAAAAGGTTGAAATACTGGGAAGTCATCAAGAGAGCTTTGAGTGGTACCTTCAACAACTGTTTGTTCTTTCCCAAGGAAGTCCAACACAATTCCCCAAGTAGTTCTTTTGGTGCATTCCATGCTAGTATTTAAGGGCTGTAAATGTGTTTTCTTTTCTCCAAGAATCTTTTTAAAACTTATTTCATAGACTTTTTTGCTGAGTAAGATATGCTTCCACTGGCTTTTTTTCCTGCATTTGAAATCCTGATTTTTTTTCCTGCACTATAAACTCAAATGTGCTTAATGTGAGTTTGTAATTGACTACA
Organism: Calotriton arnoldi; assembly: GCA_963921515.1. NCBI lineage: Eukaryota > Metazoa > Chordata > Amphibia > Caudata > Salamandridae > Calotriton > Calotriton arnoldi. Next base: position 618,129 of record CAWUFW010002824.1, on the reverse strand, counting down.
GATTATGTCACATCACCCCTTAGATTGACTAAGTTTTCTAACAGAAGTGCAGCGGGGGTCATTTTGTAAAATCTTTGTACTGTGCTCATTCATTTGTGTTTGGGACCTATCTATTCGGGTCAAATAGAACACTGTTGTGAGGAAATGCTCTTTATGCAAGATCACACTCACTTTTTGGCCCCACTTTTTGCTAGATTTAGTGCTGGTTTACCGACTCTGAACACTGGGGCACTGAAATCCAGTACCTAGTGTATGTGCTCTGATTCCTAAAGTATATGTGCAATTAGCTAATCCCTGACTGGCATATATATATTTTTTTAACAATTTATTTTTATTTATTCATGAAATTTCGTGACATACATGCATACATTTTGACAACTATTATTAGATGGTTGCATTTGATGGTACATTTCACGGCAGTTGACAAAACATACCTTTCAAGATATTACATCTCTATCTGTATTTCTACGCAGTTCTAACTCCACCATGGGTGATACACAGATATCCCCTCTATATACGTTCCACTTCATCCATTTTTTGTCCCATTTCTTCGGGCACCCCCTGGTTATGAACACCTCCTTTTCTGCAATCCTACACCTATTTAGTTCCTTCAGCCATATCGATTCAGAAGGTGGTGTCACTCCACCCCATCCTCTTGCGAGTTCTCTTTTCACTAGTGTGTATCCCAACGTCACCAGCTGCTGCTCAATCTCCGTCAGGTTAGTGTCTGCCCATATGTTCAGCAAACCCAGCTGTGGTGTCATGTCTACCGTCTTCCCCAGTGCAGACTGTACATGGTGTGTGGCTCTCTCCCAGATGTAGTGCACCTGGGGGCATTCCCATATTATGTGATAGAAGGTCGCTGACTGCTGTCAGCCCTTTAGACAGAGGTCATCTTGTCTCGCGCCTATTTTTGCGAGGGTTATCCCGGTCATATAAGACCGATGTAGGATTCTGAGTTGTATCAGTCTAAACCTAAGCGTAATGGCCGCCTCCCTGGGTGACATCAGGGCCAGTCGCCAGTCGTCTTCTGCAATTGGACCCAGGTCTCTCTCCCATTGCTCCTTGAGGTCACCGAAGGTGTCCGGAAGATTATTACTAAGTTTTTTTATATGTTAAGGATATGGCCTTAGATTGCAGTGGTCCATCAAGCAGACGGTCCTCCAGAGGCGACAAGTCTGGTATGTCCTCGCAGCTCGGGAAAGCCGCCCGTAGGGCATGTCTTACTTGCAGGTACCTAAATACCTCCCCTGGAGCCATCTTGTAGATCTTCTGGAGGTCGTCAAATTTAAGGACTGCGCCCTTTTTAACTAAGTCCCTCACCATCGAGATTCCTATTGTCTCCCACTTATCAAATCCTGGTTGATAGCACAGCATGCCTAGCTTCTGAGTATACCACAGTGGTGTTGCTTTGGTAAGAACGTTAGCCCATCCCAGCCTCGAGTTTGCCAGCCGCCAGATTTGTATCGTGTGCAGTGTGGGACCAATATATTTCCGCTTCTTAGTGCGGGAATAGAGGGCTCCCAAGTATCCTGAGCGATCCATCTGATATCTATCTAAAGCGTACGCCGGGTCGGTCGGTGGGGCGCACATCCAGTGATTCACGGCCACCAGCTGAGAGGCCCAGTAATACAACGGGAGGTCTGGCAACGCTATCCCCCCGTCATACCACCCTTTGGTTAGTTTCTTAAATGCCACTCTAGGGGTCCCTCCATCCCACAACAGCGTCCGTATCTCTCCTTCCACCGCCACAAAGTACGCATCCGGGATTCGATGCGGGCTATTCTGGAGGATATACAGAAATCGCGGGAGCGCTAACATTTTAAAAAGAGCAGCCCGGCCCACCAATGACAGAGGCAATGACCTCCAGTGTTTTACATCCGCTCGCAGTCTGGTCAATGGGGCTACTAAGTTACGACTATAGAAAAGGGCCTGGTCCAATGTAATAAAGACTCCTAGGTATTTAAATCCTTCCTCAGCCACTACTAACTTGCAATCCTTGGGGAGACGGGGGGTCTGCCCCTGGAGCACAAACAGCACCGACTTATCCCAGTTGATTGCATATCCCGAGTACTTCCCGAAATTCGTAAAAATGTTCAAAACTGTGTGTATGGACTTATACGGGGAGGCAAGATACAGCAGTACATTGTCGGCATATAGGGATATCCGGTCTTCACATTCCATTGTCCATCTCAAACCCCTCACCCTCACATCTCGACGGACCCAGTCCGTCAGGGGTTCCAGCATGAGGGAGAACAGCAGTGGGGACAGTGGACACCCCTGTCTGGTGCCCCTCTTCAGTGTGAACGCCCGAGATGTGTAGTTATTGACCCTTACCTGCCCCTGTATGTCGGTGTACAGCAGTTTCACCCAGCCGATAAATTTAGGGCCCAGGCCGGCCCTAACCAAAACTTCAAATAAATATGGCCATTCTATAGAATCGAACGCCATAGAGGCATCTAGGGATAATATGACTGCGTCTTCCATCAAGAAGTCCCTGCGCGCCATCACATTATGCAGCCGGCGAATGTTAAGAGCCGTATTTCTTCCTGGCATAAAGCCAGACTGATCTGGGTGCCCCAGGGAGGAGATCACCGTCCCAAGTCGCATGGCTAGAACTTTTGCCAGGATCTTTGCCTCCACATTAATCAACGAAATAGGCCTGTAGGAGCTACAGTCATCTACCGGTTTCCCAGTCTTATGGATAACAACAATACTTGCTATACGTTGATCTACTGGCAAATGTCCCTTCTCATAGCTTTCCTCATACATAGCCCGTAGGTGCAGGACTACCTGAGGGGCCATAGCCTTGATGAATTCGATTGGGGTGCCATTTGGTCCCATCGCTTTCCCAGACTTAATTTGGCCTATGGCTTTCTGAATTTCTTCATCTGTCAAATCTGCATCTAGCGCTTCTTTCTCGAGTTCCGAGAGGGCTGGCACGTCGCTTTCCATCAGGAGCTGGCGTGAGTCCTCTGCTGTATACGTAGTGGAAGGAGAATACACTCCGAGGTGGTCTGCAAATGCCTCTGCTATGTCCTTCGGATGATGAAGGACCTCACCACTAGGCAGTGTCAGTCTAGGTACCCATCGGGTACCTTGCTCCCTTTTTTCCAACCATGCCAGAGTTCTCCCGACCCTATCCCCCAGTTCGTACAGCCTATGTTGGGTGGCGAAGTGTGTGGCCATCATGTGTTCGCGTGTCTTGAGTCTGTACTCATCCTGCTTCAGGGTCAGTCTATGCTGTGCATCGCTCGAGGGATTATTTGCGTGTCCTGCCTCTAGCCCCCGGAGCTCCTCTTCTAACTGGACCAATATCTGGCGCCTCTTTGCTATATATCGTGTTTTTAGCGACAGGGCATGTCCCTTTAGAACCACCTTATATGCCTCCCATATAGTTTGTGCCGAGTCCACTGACCCCAAATTATCCGTTAAATAATTCCCAGTTTGGGCACGCAGTTCTTCTTTAATGTCGGGTATTTTCAGCAGCTATGGGTTAATAACTATCGTGGTACGTGTTTGCTGTTCCCCATGAGTGAATTCAATCCAAACGGGGGAGTGGTCCGAGATACCCCTGGGCAGAGTCTGGGGGCGTCTAAAGCTACTGATCGAGGCCGTGTATGTTAGAAAGTAATCAATTCGGGAAAGACTGCCATGTACGCTAGAGAAATACGTATATTGGGAATCTGCCGTTTGTAGTTCCCGCCCCACATCCGACAGTCCCAGCGCCGTGGTAAATTCTGCCATGAGTTCATTCGGTCTGGTCCTTTGTCTCTGTGGGTGTCTGTCAATTGTGTCATCCATAGTCATATTGTAATCCCCCCCCATTATCAAACTGCCCCCGGGTAGTCCAGTCAACACTTTGCCAAGATCTGCTAAGGCCACCTTACCCAAGGCCGGTGGCAGGTAAACAGAAACAATATTAAGAACTCTGCCCTCCCATTGGGCTTCAGGCACGGCAAATCGACCCCCCGGATCCGCCCATATCTTGTGGACCATAAGGGGCGTGCCCTTCTTAACCAGGATACACGTACCTCTGGAACCCGTGGTATAATCGGCATGGACCAAAAGCTTGTACCCCCATCTATTGAGGGCTTTACTTTTATTACCCACCAGGTGGGTCTCCTGCAACAACACAAGGTCTGGGGAATGTCTCTTCAGATACTGTTGGACTATACCCTCTTTATTTTATCACCCATTCCATTAACATTCCAAGACAGGACAGAGAGCACTGATTCCTTGTCAACCCCCATCCCACAGCATGGTATTATCTACAGCCTGAAAGGTCAAAAGTAAGGTAACTACGTCATGACACACCCCATGTCCTGGAACATCCCTCCTATGCGTATGTCTGTCACTTCCGAAGCCAACCTGAAGCTTGTCACAAAGCAAAATATCACATTCACAATTCAACTTGTCGCAAAAACACCCCTCCCCACCTCCTCCCCCCTCCCTGCCCCCCTGCCCGTGGATTCGAAACTACCCACTCCCAAACATGGCAGAGTGCCTCTCTCCCACCCAAAAATGCAGAAAATGCACGGGGTCGGTTCGTCCCCCCCCCGCATACATATATCACAATTTATGAGTTTTGCCATCCACACTCTGTGATCTCGTACGTCTTGGGCGGGTCTTACCAATTAAGTCTGCGTTATCATACTGAATCATCAGCGCCCACCTTCAGCATCCGTCGCGAGGTCCCCACTAGAACCCCGTCTCCACCCCACCTTAGTTACTTTGCCAGCAGGGTTCCAACTCTGACCGGTTTCCACCCTGAGTATCTTATTCCCGGTCCTTTGTCGGGTCCCCTTTGTCCGTCGAGTCCATCCCAGGTGCTTCCGTACGGCGGTTTCCTTGCTGGCCTGATCTGCCGGCTCGGTTTCTTCTCTGGTCCCCAACTTTGCTCCAGCCGTCCATCCAGTCCTGCGCTTCCTCCGGTGCTTCAAAAAACCACGCTTTCCCTTCTGATTCCACACTAAGCTTCGCCGGAAATAGCATTGCATACTTCACTTCGCGGTCGCGAAGTTCTCTCTTCACTGCTTGAAAGCTGCGGCGTTGCGCCTGTACCTTGGCCGTGAAGTCTGGAAAGAAGGCTACCTCGTAATTGTCGACTTTCAAAGGGGGACCAGATCTCGCCGTTTGCAGGATGCTGTCGCGGTCTCTGAAGTTAAAAACTCGAGCTATGAGGGGCCTCGGGGGCTCCTGGTTTTGGCCTACCTCCCGGCACCCTGTGGGCTCTTTCAATGGAGAAATAGCTGGACAACGTCTTGGGTTTGAGGTGTTTGGTGATAAGGTCTTCCACATATAGGTCCGCAGCAGGCCCCTCTTCCCGTTCTGGAACCCCCAAAATACGTATATTGTTACGACGGGCGCGGCCTTCATAATCGTCCAGCTGCTGCGCCATTCGCTCTTGTTTCTTTTGCAGCTCGACCACCTGCGTTTGGAGCTCCGACGTATCCGTTTGCAGAGCAGAAGTGACTATCTTAAGCTCTTTAACCTTTTCGTCCATCTTTCTAAAGTCTGCTCTGATGAGTGAGACCTCCACCGTGACCGAGTCCAGTGAGGTACGCACCCCATTAATCGCTGCCATAACATCGTGTAGCGTCGGCTCTGTTCCCTGTTTAGGGGCGTTCTGCCCTCCGTCCTTCTCCATTTGTTGCGGCTCACCTGTATCCCCGGTCTTAGACCATGCAAATTTGGCCAACTGTTTCTGGGCGCTGTTTTAGGACCCTCCCTCCGGTCGCCATATGTGCAACGCTGTGACCCGAGGGCCGGGAGAGATCTCGGGTCCCCACACAAGGACACCTCTCAGTTTCTGCTCACCCCTTCCGCGTGGTATGTGGCCAGCCCAGTCACGGCCTAGTTCGATGTTGGTTTGGATCTCAGACACAGCCAGGCCCCACCTTTATATCTATTGTCCCGCACTTATCCTTTCCCTGTGGCACCCAGAGAGAAGTATCTCCTCCGTGGCGGTCCCCCGAGACCCAGCAAGAGCCGCAATCCCGTCCTCTCCCTGCGTGTGTTGCACGTTCGACCTAGCTGTCTCCGCAATCACCCAGCCGTGACTCCAGACTACGCCAACCCTGCCATCCGAGCTTCCAAGAAGGGCACCTCAGCCACCGATGCAGGGACCGTGCTTACCGCGTCGTAAGGCCAGAGCCTCTACTCCGGTGTGCGCCGGCCGTGGTCTCCACCTCCCGGAGGACGTCAAAGCACACCCCGTATTCTCTCACCGGCAGCAGTTCCCTGTGCCCAGCGCAGCCATTGTTGCCTGAATGCTGCACCTCAAAGGAGCGCAGGGCCCCCAAACAGCGTCTCCGGTCGCGGGGATGCGGGCAATAATGTGCCTAGGGGCATGGGGCCTCCGGCCTCCTCAGACCATTTTCTGGTGGCATCCTCATGAGATGCGGGGTTTAGCAGGCCCCGCCGCCGGGGCCTCAATTAGTGAGGCCCGCCGCCTCACTTGCATCAGGCCTGCGGAGACTGCACTCACCGCTCCGCGATCAGCTCCTCTTCCCCCCGTTGCCCACTGTCTTCCAGGGCTCACGGACAGGCGCCGCAGTCTCTCCGGCTCCGCTTGTCTCCGGCCTCCTCAGGAGGGACGCATCCATCAGCAGCACTAGGCCTTTAAGCCGGGGCCTCAATTAGGAGCTCCGACGCCACTCGTGACTCCTCTCGTTCTTCCTCTTCGCGGCTGCTGAGACCCCGCTGTCGCCTGTGCGACCTCCACACATCCGTTGGGCACTTCGGGATGGTCACTTTACCGCCTTATCCCGGCCTCGAGTCCCAGCTCCGGGAGGTCGCCTTTACTGCCGTCTCTGTGCCTCCCAGTAGGGGCCTTCAGACCCTCACACTCCGACTTTTGACCCCGCCGACTGCGACCCCACAGGTAGGGAGTTCGGCTCCGTCCTTCTTTGTCAACTTTTTCTGTGTGGATGGCACAGGATAAGTAGAAACCTTGCGAGGAAGAGGGAGCCCTCTTAGGCAGCGGCCATTCTCGGTGGCTGCTAGCCACGCCTCCCTGACTGGCATATTTAACTGACCTATAGGTCCCTAGTATACGGTACTGCGTGCACCGGGGGCCTGTATGGTAAATGTCACTCGTGGACTGCAGCACACATTGTGCCACCATTAACGTGACAGAGCAAAGCATGCCTTCAGGCCTGTCCCTGCAGCCTGAGTGTGCAGTTTTACAACAGTAAACTTGACCTGGCAAAATAAACCTTTTGCCAGACTTATACCTGCATTTTTAATATTTATAAGTCACCCCTTAGGTAGGCTCTACATGCTCATAGGGCAGTGTGCCTAGTATTTAAAATGTAGTACACGTGTATTTAAGTTGCGCATGTCCTGACCGTGAAAAACCTCTAAAATCGTTTTTCACTGTGGCAAAGCTGTCTCTCCAATAGAAAAACACTGGGTTACATTATAACATTTTATAATGTATATCTTCAGTTTGGGAGGAGCTAAAACTGTGAATCAAGGACTCAAGTACATCATAATTAAAAATCCATACAGATTGTAAAGTCGGATATGAAACTACTATTTCGAAAATACCACTTTTAGAAAGTTGGCATTTTCCTTTCCGACGCCTCTAGTAACCCTTTCAGAGATGATCCCTACCTGTCACCTCGAAGGCCACTGTGATGTGTGAATTTCTCTCAAGCAAAGGGAACCAAATGGCCAGGAGGAGATGTGACCTCCGCTAAGCAGGATGGCCTGGGGCATATCACCACCAACTAGACAAGTTTGAAAGGGGCAACCCCTGTCACAGGCAGATGTAACTCACACCCAGGTGCACCCGCCCACCCCATGGTTTAAGTAGTCAGAGTGGCGCCAATGGGGGGGAACCCTTTCCTAGAATTTGTTTTTCAGGGGGAATTTCTAATTTCTCTCGACACATCTAGGGGTGCTCCCAGAGCTCTGGCCACAGGAAGAAAGATGCCAACATCATGGATTTGGGCAGAGAGATGCACTGTGGGATTGCCTAATGCCAATCCTCCTGGAAGTGATATAAGAGCAGGTAGGGTTGCCCATGGTTTTCATATTGGTTATGGAGTTTTCCCCACCCACAAGCAAGTGCTAGGCATAAAGATGTACTCCTGGCTACCTTCTTCAGAATACTGTAGTACCTGTGGAAAATAGAAGAAGGACTGCACCTGCATGCCCAAAGGACTGGAACTCAAAAGGACTGAGCTTGCTATTTTACCTGTGGAGAGAACCCCACAAGGGCAGGACCTGCTCCCACTTGAACCTAGTACAGAAAAGTAGACTCCAGTAGCTAGTTGGCCAGCCTTCTGGTTAAGCTCAATGAACACAAAAGCTCCAGGAAGCCTGTAACAAAGAAGAGCCCAGCTGGCCTCTTCAAACTAGATTCACCCTAGACCCTGCTTGTGGGTTCTGGGAGATTGAATCCTAACTTACCAGTAGTACCCAAAAAATCCTGGACCCTTGACTGGTGTTAGATCAGGTGCCCCCAATCAGCCAATTGAGAACAAAATGATGGTTCAGAAGGCTTTTAAATGAAAGAAAATGAAAATGAAAATTCACCTTAATGATAAGTTAACTCTTCATTTGAATTTTCTCCTATATAAAAGTCTTGCATTTATCAAACAGCTGGCCTCTTGTTGCCAATGGTGAGTAGACATTGTGCCATATTTATTACTGAAAAATGCAGTCTTTTTTTAAATGGGAAAAATATTAAGTGAAGAAAAATATTTCTATGAAACATTAAGGCTTAATGTCTTTCTGCGCATTCAGTTAAGCCAATTGTGTCTTAATGTTTTATAAAGCAAGTTTCTTCACTTTAAATGTCTCCCATTTGAACAAATGGCTGTGTTTTTCTGTTATAAATATGGTGCTGTGTCTACAGGCCACTGGGAGCAGGATGCCTGGTGTTTGTAAATTCAAAAAGAACAATTGATGGACAGAATGCAGAACAATGTCATACATTCACCCCAGTACAGAGATCTGGGCCTAACTCCATAGTTTTTTTGCTCCCCATGCCATTCCAGTTTGAACCCAGCCATATGCAAATCAGTCTTGACCCTGCGCCCAATGGGAACAGGACAGCCCGAACTGCCAGGCCAGGTCCTTCCTGGACTGGAAACAAGCATCCTAGGACCGGTTGTAAATTGACACCTGGAAATGGGAGACAATTTAAATGATGAGTTTTATGGAATCCATATAAACATAAAGTTAACACTTCAGTATAATTTTCTTCCATTTCAAAGTGTCGCCTTTACACACAGCAGGCATCACGCTCCCATTGGCTGGTAGACATGGTTCCATATTTATAACTGAAAAATGCAGACATTATTTTAAGTGGGAAAAATTTAAAGTGGAGAAAATTTTTCCATATTTTGAAAATTTTCCGGAACATTTTTCGGCACATTAAATATCTCCCTTTTAAAAAAAATGGTTGTATATTTGTGTTGTACATGTACCGGTGCCAAATATGGGGAAAGATGTCCTGTGCCACAAGTACTGTCACATAGGTTAGGCCCGGGAAAGAAACACTGCCATCTTCACGTGCACATCTCTTAAATTTCCCTCTTTTCTACACAATGACTTTTGACACACAATTGCTTGCGTGACAGTGCAGGATTAGTTTCTCTGAAACCACATTGCTTACAATTCCACTTTGTAAGTACACTATCATGGCATCTTGAACATTTAGTACACGGCCTGAACATACATTGTGCAAATGTTGTTTGTTATTCGTCCATGAGGCAACATGACTATCACAAAAGAATAAACAAATAGCCTGGCTGAAGCCTCGACACGGAAGCATGGATGATGTTATAATAAATACACATGAATTTCCATGTACACATCAGAGGAGCACTCTGCTATCATTGCGCGAGGGTGTCTCTATTGTCGGAGTCTCAGCCCAGCTGATTCCTGTTTACCCTCTGCATGGAGGGATGTCCAACTTGTGACCAAGTCTGCGACTTACATACACTTTCCTTCAGGTAATGGGTAGTTAGATCATCCAGTAGGGGATTCTTGGCAGAACAATCCATCCTAGGCACCTAGGTTAGGGAGCGCATAGTAGGAGTACACTATACAAAGTACTTGTATGCCAGCATATATACACTGTTTTAGCACAATGGTGGAATCGTTTATCCTTTTCAATGTTCTTCACTTTTATCTGCTTTTGTCTATTCATCATTGCACGCATATATTTTATGCAAGAATCACAATGGTTCAATAAATATTGAAACGCCCCTTTGTGTATTTCTTGTGTACCTTTCTGACCATGCACCAGTGGCTGAGCGAAAATGTTCTAGATCTGTTACCACGATTCCTTGGAGAAGTCAGTGTTGTCATGTTTTGAGCTTGCCCAAACTATTTGTGACCTTACTAGGTTTTGGGGTACATATGGTGGCACTGTGAGCTAGCAGGACTATAGGCCAACCTATCCTGAGGGGTACATACAATCAGTCCGGCACAATCCCAATGTCTATGTTGTCCAACAAACAAACAGTTCCTACTGAGAAATTGGAAGCCGTATGACAGTACGTATGATTAGGCTCTGAGTCACCCATGCTCATATATCCCATTTATATGCATACATGTTCATACAGCCTTAAAGACCATGCTCTCACTTACACACATGGCAGCCCTGTCATAGTGCCCCTAGTCAAAGTATTTTGTTCAAACCATAGTATCTGGCGCTATGGACATTAGGCTTAAAATCAATGAAGCTAGGTGTGGGGAGTCTGGTAATAATATGCAAGTTGATTAGGCTTCAGTAGCTCACTGATCAGAAGTAGCTATCAGTAGAGAAAATGTTGGAGACTCCTGTGTAGAGTGCACTCTCTTTCCCTCAAGACTGCAAAAGTTGACATTTAGAAATGTTTTTGGAACTTTTTCCTAAAAGAACTAGAGGCTATGACGCAACTATTGCTAAACCACTGCCACATCGACAGTTGGATTCAACTTTCTGGTTTACCCTGCTGAAAGCAGTTCGACTTCCAAGTAATGCTTTACACATGTTCCTTTGAGATAAGCCTGACTGCTCTGTGCCACAGCTACCCAGGACTGAACTAAGGTTTAAATTAAAGTAACCTAACTGGCCCAGATACAAAATAGAGGCATTATTACTTGTTGAGGTCTCACATCCACCCCAATTAATAATCCACTTTCTCACAACTGCCTTGTTCTCAGTCCAATCTGAAGTTATGGTACCAGTGTACTGAAATACAAGTGTGTTGCTTATTCTCTAGTCTGGCATGTACTGTGCGTGGAATTGTTAACCACTTGGTTGAGTCCTGCCATTGTGAAGATATCCAGTACTTCAGCCATTGCTTTGTTTCCTCAGTCATTACAGTGCTGGTTTAAGTACAAATAGGCTGAAGCATGAATAAGGAGTGAGCTAAGTCAGGGAAAGTTCCAGTGATTTTATTTTCTCCAGGTTTTCCTAGGACTGATACTAAGCTGCATTAGCATCCATTTGAGAGAACAGAATCGATCAATTTTGCTAGAAACAGATTGAGCAAAGTTGTAATTATCAGGCATTAGAAACTATTAAATTGGGATTGATACCTCATCCCACCAGGACAAGGCATTTCAAATCTGTTGCAAGCTGTTTCATTATAGGTGGCATGATTACTTGCAGCAAATGCTTAAGGAACATATCCTGAACCATTATATGAGCGCTGAAGTCCTCATACCTTGTAATTCTGATCCATAATTTGTAGACTGAACAGTCTTCAACTGAAAGACTGCAGAGTATGACCAGTTAATTACCATTGTATTGATGATTAAATTGTAGAATTACATCTACATTTTGATATTACATAGTTCATCAATACTTAATTTAGTTGCCTCAAAGGATGGAAGACTCCATTATGTTTGCTTCACATCTTAATTTCTCTTCCTTAGACCCAATGGCCTCCGTGCGGTAAAGGTACATCAGGAACACTCCAAATTCAAAAAAAGTTCAGTGGGGCTACCTTAGAAATCACATAAGTATGATATTCTTCATTATGTAGTTTTTACAAATTACTTATTTTTACAGTCCCCTACAGGCAGGGGCACAACTTGCCCTGAACTTCTGCAGGAACTAACAGGTCAGACAATGGGGCGGGACTATCCTTAGAGACTACACAATTAAATAAAGTGATAATCTGTACATTTTAAACATTGGTCGAAATCTATACAATTACAACAAACATGTTTTGGTGATTTTGACACTGACAGATGTTTAAGAAGGGGAATTAGTGATTTGATAGCTGAAAAGCAGCTTCTACATATTTCAATGCAAAGTGCTTTGGAATAATTTTTCGCAAAGCTATTTCAACACGAGAACCGTTTTTGCCAGTTCTCAAAATATTGCTTCTGTGGAATGATAATGAGCTCATAAAATATTTTTAATTTCATCTTTGGAAAGATGCTGCTGCCTGACTGTTGACTAAAGAGACATTTTCAGTTTTCCGTCTGCTCATCGGAATGTTGCAACATAAGCTTGTTTGAGGCCATGCACTTGCACAGGTCTCAGAATATTGATCCTACTGGGTTAATACACCTGAGTTTGAGATGTGTGGCTGGCAAGTCTCAGGTTTGGACCTAATGCATTTTTCATTCCTCCTGATATTTAATAAGTGAGTGGCAGTCAGTTGGCAATATTACTGCCTGTTAATTTCTCTGCCAGGAGTCTGCACTATTTGAATTCAAAATAAAATCAAAATCTTTGTGTAAAAACAATCCTCCCCAATTTTATCTAAAGTTGTCACTGGCCCTGTGTATAGGGGCTAATTGCACCCATTAAATGTATCAAAAATCTACACATGCAAAATATGAGTTGAGTTGTTACTTATAAAGTATAAATAATGCCCTAAGGCTTCTTTGCACTGTAATGACTAACATCAAGAAAGATATGAAGCTAATCAGTATTACAGATTAATTTTATGAGTCTTCCTAAAATAGAATGGTCCTCTATATTGCACAGGTCAAGATGGAGCAACAAAAGAGAAGTAACGTCTCCCTCTGCCCCGGCTGAGTCTTTCTAAATTGAGGGACAGATAGTAGGATGCAAGAGACACAATGAAGAGATTGTTTAGACATGGAAGCAAACACGTATGCAGCTTGGGGATTGTTTCATAACAGACTCTATGTGCAAAGTAGATGCCTTATAATGAGTCCTATCTGCCTGTATGGATATCATCGTGATAGAATCCCAAAGAGACATTGGGAGATTAGGGCCATGATTTCAAGTTATGTAGTATTTGGGCAATACTTAGTGTATTTGGTAATTACTGCTAACTTACTGTGGGATATTTAATGGGTAACATAATTATCTCTTGAGTTCCCCACTTCAGAATGAAGCTTAACAAGTGGAATTGGTGTTTACCACACCAATTTCTGCATGTTTTGCATTTATTTCTTAGCATTTTAACATAATATTTTTCCTCAGCCTTTTTCCGGGGAAAGTTGTCAGGAGAAAATTGCAGAATTTTGTAATTGTTGCACGACTCAAAATTCCTACCTTTGTACAAAACTTCCTGTGCTACTGGATCTGAACTTACAACACAACTTTGAATCAGGGTCTGCGTAATATATGTATGATTGTAAAAGGCAAGGATAGGCCCTGTCAATAGCAATTTGCCTAGCTCTGTAGTGTCATTATTAGGGACATACAATGCTATAGAGTTTGAGTATGTTGTATTTTATTGTATTGTATGGTTATTTAAACAGTACTTTATGATCCTAATGAGTCACCAAAGCATGTTTGCAAGAAGGCACTCTATAGAGTGCCATATACGGAACAGTGTGCGTTTGTCGTGCAGCTATTATGGGGAGTTTTTGATGTCATGCGACAGGACCAGAGTTATGCGCTCTTTTGTTGCTAGGCCTCTGAGTGAATTTGAAGAGAAAATGAATGAATAATGTTATCTGCTGGGTTTATTCACCTGTGAAATCTGGATTGTTTTTCCTGCAGCTAGTAAATCCCAATGCAGGAACACTGGACCTCTTGGGGGCGCTAGGTGGTGCACGACCAAGATGGCCGCACACATGTGAGGCTCTGGTCGGTCGGCGGCATAATCCTTCACTTATACGCTTATTAACCTCCTCAATCCTCAATTTGCAATCTGCTAATTGATTCCTGCACTTCTCACCACCTCCGATGAAAAAATCGGCGCTCCCGGACCTCGGCAAGTGGTTCCTCTGCCAGGCTTTGGGGCACGGGGTGTAGGAGATGATTCGCCTGGAGACCCGTGCGGCAGCTGAGGATATGGGGGCCCCGGGGATCCCATGTGGCGACAGGCCCTTCGGCAGCGCTCCTTCGGAACACCGCTCCTGTCGCCGTATCTTCTCTTGCACTACAAGAATCACGGTACAGCAGAGCCCGACCCGCCATACGCTTCCCAATCCTGCTCAATACCGGCCTGAATGCTGCCTGCAAGTGAGTTCTACAACCCGGCCTAACCTTCGGAGGCTGGCTCGTGCCTCTAAGCCCCAACCGACATTGATCGGAAGCCGGCTGTTCCATATACTGGGGTGCCGTAATTGCTTTTCACCGTAACCCGTCCCGCTCCTCGATACCTGCTTTCACTGCATGCTGGTGTGTCTGCTGCTCGGAGCGCGCGCACTGCCACCTGATCCGACTCCATTGGGCCGATCCTGCGCCAGTAAGCCCTGTTGGACTTCGTCTGCAAGCAGTCTCTGACTGCACGAACACCGCACCTCTTACTACTGCCGGGATTGCTGCTCGTCTGGCTGATGCCATCCAGCAAGCCCATCATCTTTCTACGGTGGTAAGCGCTGCTGACACGCTCTTCTTAAACGCACCGTAACTTTGCCTCCATGCCACTGCTGCACATTTAGACATTACGTCTGTAACTCTGCACAGCTATACTCGCCACGCGACCTCGGGGACCCCGCGTGGTGCTAGGCCTCTGGCGACCTTGCGTTGCGGCCTCATTCCTCCGGCTGGCCTCATCATATACCCGGTGGTAGCCACTTGCACTTTTTTACCACCTCCCAGACCACGCAGGCTGCGGTTCAATGCTTGAGGTGCCCACTGGAACTGCATTGTACAAAATCCTGGCACATAAGGTGAGCTGCGCACTGCCACTGTGTCCCATCGGCAGTTCATGGCCCGTGTACATGAACACTGCATTATGCGGAGGCTATATCCCGATATACCAGGGACCCTGTATTCGCGCTGAGGCCTCCTCTGCTACTATACTCCTGAAGCGCTCCCCGGTACACAACTCAGACACCGAGGATTGGAACATCACCTAGGGGCTCGTTTCTCCCATCGTGTTGGGCCTACAAACCATCGTTGCTGCCGTAGATAACAGAATCTCCTGACTAAGTGTACTGGTGCTTACTGGTGACCGTATCGGCGTGTCTCTTCAGTCTCCAACATACCTAGAACTAATCGCCTTGAGCTGACTGGAAACACTATCCTGGCATTAAGAGACTCACGTCCCTTCCAGCTTTGTGAGTCTGATGCACCACTCTTGCTTTACCTGTGTAGTGCCCATCGCTGGACATGTATGCTTACAAATTGCGGCAGGGTTTTTTTGTGCTACGCAACGCTGTGCCCTCTGATCTGCTCTGATTTCTAATCCCACCAAGTCTGTGCATCACACTTGCTGGCATCCTCAGCCACGGATTGGCACATACCGGCTCACATTGACAGTCAGTGCAGCGAGAGCCAGCTGACGTTCCCTGCACCGGAGGCTCCCGCTCTGTGCAACTGTCTGCACGAAACGCCGTGATTGAAGGGGTGTATTTCGACACTATCGGCACAGCTACTCATTTTGTCCTCCCCCCCACCCCCCCGCAGGGATGGGGAAACCGGATGGTCGCCAGCCCAAGCTCGTCTTTGACGCCAAAAAGACATGTGCGCGCTCAGGCGCAGGTGAAACCGCCAGCCCGATGACGACCATATGCCAGCGCAATCCTCATCCTCAGATGATGAAGTAAAAACTCTGCTGATGGCCATGCAACACAGCTTAACAGGCCTTTCCAATAAAATGGACTCTATGAACAGCCGCTTAGACTTCCTTGTGCAAAAAGTTGACAAGCATGATGCGCAAATTAAGGAGGTGGAAAAACGCATCTCAGATAATGAAGATACCACATCTCAGATGCAACAACAGGTTGCTCAGATGGGCAAGTTGTTGAAGGTGATCGCTGCCAAGAATGAAGACTTGGAAGCCCGCAGTCGCCGTAATAACATCCGAGTCGTAGGTATTACGGAGAGTACCAATACAGGTCGCATGGAAGACTTTGTAGAGCGACTATTGCGGAATACTTTTGGGGCGGACGCATTCTCCACTCAACTCATCGTCGAGCGGGCGCACCGCTCCCTGGGTCCCAGGCCTCCTCCGGGCAGCCCTCCGCGTCCTATTGTGGCTCGCCTACTTAACTATCAGGATCACGACACTGCTCTCAAATTATCCCGGGAGAATAAATCACTCCATTTTGAAGGGAATGAATTTACAATATACCCATATTTCACCGTCACGTTGCAGGAAGCGCGGCGTAAATTCTTACAGGTCAAGCAGAAGCTCCGGAAGGCGCAAATCGAGTATGCTCTACTATATCCTGCATGCCTGCAAGTCACCCACCAGGGTAAACACCACATCTTTTCAAATTCGCAGCAAGTTGAAGACTTCCTCAAAAGTGTCCGACGCCGTTCACCACGTGGGGACTCCACAGATCGCACATCCAGATCTTCATCACCCACTACAGCTGGACTCTAAAAGAATTACAGCTACTATGACAGTATTACATCCGGCTCTTCCTATTTGAACTCACATTTGACTCATGGTTCTTGGAGAAGTGTAAGCTCTTGACAAATGCCTGCTGTAACGATCAATGTGGCGCCCTCGTCTGGCCCTGTCCACAGTCTCCTCGAAGGTGGTAACTGTGCACTCTGCATTGTCTGCGGGCTCCCTGGAACTCAACCGCAGGCAGACTCCCAATACCTGGGGCCGCAGTCCTGAACATTTTCAAACTCCTGAGTTCCTGTTGGTTCCCAGCACATGGTGGTCAGATAAGTGATCTACTTGACATCAGACTTTTGTATGTTGAGGGCGCAGGCTTAATATATGTGCAGACAGGTTATACCGAACTATGCCAAGCCCCCCTCCCTCCCTCTCTCTCCTCTTATTTCCCCGGTCCATTGGGTAACTGCTCTGCGGTTTGAGTGAGCAGGGAGGGACTTGTGACCCACTGGGGATCCCCCCACACGTGCGATCTCCCCCTAGTTACTCGTATTTCTCTTTGTTGGACTTTCTAGAACCAGATGGCAATTTCAAGTTTTTCGTGGGTGTTGAGTGGGCTATGTGATGCCGGCACAATTGGGGTGCCGTTGTGGGTGGGGCTGGGCTGGGAATTGTGGTTTTTGAATGTTCTTTGGAGAATTCGACAGCAGATAATCAACACAGCACACGCTGGAATAGGCATGCACAACACAAACCTTCATGATGTTTTCATTTGCCACTTACCTCACCTCGAGTAATGGTTCCTCCTCCTGACACACTCCATATAAAACTGCTCACCTGGAATGTCAGAGGCCTTTGTGACCCCCGCAAATGTCGGCAAATTCTTGCTTATTTCAATAGGCACCAGATACACATTGCGATGCTCCAGGAGACACATGTTGACCCGCGCCGTTCACCCTGTTTCGGTAGTAAATGGGCGTCGGAACGAGTGTTCTCCTCTTACTCTACATATTCCCGTGGTACCTTGATCTTAGTTAAAAAGAACACGCCCTTTATCCTAGGCGGCACGTTCAGCGGCCCTTCTGGTAGGAGCAGCATGCTTTGGGGCACACTGGGTACGCAGTCAGTTACACTTATATGTTGTTATGGGCCAAACGCAGACGATCCAGACTACTTTACCTCATTATGGGGTCGCATACTTAAGATAGGATCTACTCACGTCATTTGGGGGGGTGATTTCAACATCGTACTGTGCCCTTCCATGGACAGGTCCAACCCTCTTCCGCACCACTACACCAAAACTCATGATGCGCTAGCATTCTTACTCCCTGATCATGGACTTATTGACGCTTGGCGCTACGTTCACCCCTATGACAAGGAAGGCACCTACTATACCACGGCACACGCTTCCTGGTCACGGCTTGACTATTGGATTGTTTCCCGGGGGTGGCTCCCTGGATTCTCTCGGTGGAGCACATGGCCAGGACCCTATCGGATAATGCTCCAGTGTGCATGACCATCGCTCCCCCTAACTCGATTGCCTCCCACGAACCTGGCAGCTAATGCCGGAAGCCCTTTTAGACGCTGCCTTCAAGGCGGAGCTTGAGGAGGAGATCTCCGATTTCTTTGAAAGGAACAAAGGTACAGTCACCCATATGAGCACCCTTTGGGAGGCTTTCAAAGTTACAATGCGTGGCTTTTGCATCTCAAAGAGCTTTGGAGTCCTCAGAGACATCCGTCGCAGTTTGCATCGTCTTGAGGGAGAACTGAAACAATTAGAAAAAGACATGTGGCAAGACGCAACTGGGGCTCAGAAGGCTACACTTCGTGCCACACTCACGGAATACACCACCACAGCTGAATGAGAGGTTTGCTTTCGCGGCAAATATTTCACTGCTCTTAGGTTTGGGGAGGGGGAAAGGCCTGGCAGGGCACTAGCGACGGAAATTCGCCTGCCTTGTTTCTCCAATTACATTACGGAAATAATAGACAGCTCGGGGACACGACATCGGGATAGTGTCGAAATCTTACAGACATTCACTGAATTCTACACGAATCTTTATCACTCACGTAGGTCCGAGACTCCGAATTTTGCTCCATTCCTTCAAGATATTGCATTGGGGTGGTTAGGAGATAATCAACGGGAATTTCTGGCGGCTCCCTTTGAAGATGATGAGTTCAGAGAGGCCATTATGCAAATGAAGTTGGGCAAAGCCCCTGGGTCCGATGGCCTTCCCATCGACTTTTATAAGGCGTATCTTGAGCAGCTGCTGCCGGTGTTGAGAGAGGTATACCTTGAAGCTCTAAAGACACAGATCCTTCCAGGTACAATGCGGGAGGCCTTAATCACCTCCCTCCTGAAGCCAGGTAAACCTGCAGATTGTTGCGATTCTTACTGGCCCCTCTCCCTCATTAACACAGACGCAAAAATTCTTGTCAAACTCCTGGCCAATCGCCTCTGTTTATTGATGGAGAAGCTAGTACTGCCTGACCAGGCGGGTTTCATTCCTGGGAGGGCGACCTCCCATAACCTCCGTACCCTATTCTCCATTCTGCAAACGGTTGATCCCCAACTTGCTCTAGTGGCTTTTTTTTTTTAGACGCCACGAAGGCCTTTGACTCCGTAGAGTGGGACTACCTTTTCACCGTTCTCCAGTGCATGGGGCTACCTGTGGGATTTTTAGCGTGGATACGCTTGCTTTATGCTTCTCCTACGGCACGGGTCCTGATTAATGGCCATACGGCTCCCCCCTTTCTTCTCACTCGTGGTACTCGGCAGGGCTGCCCCCTATCCCCCCTCCTCTTCGCTCTCGCCATAGAGCCGTTGGCTGCGAAAATCAGGCAGCATCACCAAGAAAAGGCTCTACGAAGCTTCCTTCGCCCGATCCTCATATCCCTGTATGTTGACGATGTTACCCTTTATGTTAAAGACCCTCAGCAGAACCTCAATCCGCTCCTCCGCAAGTTCATTAGATTCGGAGGACTCTCCGGCATCCATATCAATTGGGCCAAATCTCAACTTTTTCCCCTTACAACATCTGTGGTGCGCTTCCCCACAGACTATCCCATAGAGTGGTGCGACTCCGAGGTGAGGTACCTGGGTGTACATGTCACAACCGATCGTGCAGAGTTAATGAGGCTCAACTATGGGCGTGCACTGGCGAATATCTCCAGCAGCGTCTCTCGCTGGAATGCTCTCCCCCTAACTATGGCAGGTCGTATCTCACTTATAAAAATGATCATCCTCCCCAGGCTTCTATATTTGTTTTTAAATATCCCGTATGATCCGGGCAGGCATTTCTTCTCCCAGCTTCGCTCGGAGATAATCAGATTGGTGTGGGGGGGGGGGTGGGGGTAAACAACCACGCTTGCAGTGGGATACACTTACACGGCCATATTCTCAGGGGGGATACGATGTCCCTGATTTAGAGTTGTACTACATCTGTGCCCAAGCACATTATGCTCATTATTGGTTCCACCCTCCCAGATATACACCTCACGTAGCAACTGAGCACTGGCTGTCAGACCCCATCCCGCTTGACGGGGTTATATTGACTACACCTTCACCCCGCGCGGCCTACCCGACCTCTGTAGACTGTACGGTCACGGCTTGGCGCCACATTGCTAGTCATTTACAAGCCCCCATTTTATACTCCCCCACTGCTTCCACTCACATATCACCCAAAGATGCCAGTTTTGCAGGAAGGGGTCTTTCATAAAACCCAAACTACACATAACATTCATCGTTGGGGTGACCTGTATGCCGCTGGCACGTTCCGCACCAGGCAGTAGCCCTATAAAGATAAACAGCCCTCTCCCATGGACATCTTCCTTTACATCCGCCTGCAGCAGGGCTTTAGGGAATACATTCCCTCGTATCCGCAAGAACCCCCGGTAGTCGCCCCCTTGCACCATGTTTTACTTGCTAGCAATGCGTCCCACTTGGTATCCACACTCTATCACAGCATATACACTGAAAAAGTATACCCCCCTTGTCAATCACGGGAGAAATGGGCGGCTGATATCGGACAAGAAGTCACTGACCAACAGTGGCTGTATTGCTGTAAGCAGACGGAGCAAGTCTCTTTCAGCAGTCGGTTGTGTATAACTCATTACAAGTTCCTCCACCGTCTTTATTACACTCCTTTTAAGTTGCACAAATACAAACTATGCGACACAAATCAATGTGATAGGTGTGGAGTTGAAGCCACCAACTTTCTTCACCTTGCATGGGATTGCAGCTCAATCTTTACCTATTGGCAACAGGTGTTCATCGCTTTGGAGTTGATGACCTCATTGCAACTTCCCATGTGCCCGCTTACTGCGTTGCTCGGGTATACAGAAGAGGTGCCGGCAACGTATCGTAAGTTTGTCTCATTTACCCTCTTGCTTGCCAGGCGGCGCGTAGCATGTAGATGGGGCCGCGGACGTGCACCCAAATTTAAGGACTGGATTGGTGATGTGACACTCTGGCAAGACCAAACGTGCTCTTATGCTGAATTGCTCCCGCTTTCATCCCGTCCCCGAGACATTTGGGGCCCATTTACATCGTATCTACTTAGCCACCCTGTGCAGACTGCTCATGAGTCTTAGATGTCCTCCCCAACCTCCATTTTTCTTTTCTGTATTTAGGCTTTACACATGAATGATCTCTGTTTGATACTTCTTATTTTGCAGCACTGGTGTACCGCCTAACTACCTTACCTCGTTATATCTTCACGTCTACATATGGGAATGGTTGTGAAGTACAATCTTGATACCTATCATTTGTTTCAGTGAATGTATGTGGCAATCTACGAAATTCCTTGGTCACTGTTGTGCATACGCAGATCTCTGTAATGTTAAGTATCACGCTGAAGTGTGCATTCTTATTGAGTATGTCTGTGATTACTCTGCTTGTTACTTTGAAAAATTCTCAATAAACACATACCAAAAAAAAAAAAAGGAACACTGGACCTTTTATCACTGTGCTGTACCAAATTTCACATGTGAATTGGGCTCCATACAGTGCACAATTGGGCCCTTGGGCACTTTGCTGATTAGGCAGAAAGACCACAACACCATGAAGCATGTAAAGCACTGAAAAAAAAACAAAGCCTCTTGTACCTGTAAATGGTTTCTGGGTCACCTCAGTGGTTGAAGTCAGCGGGATTCATTAGGAACAACATTACAAATCTTTCCTAGTTTTTACAATAAGAGTTAGCAAACTTTTAAAAAAAAATATACCATTCCAGAATGAATAATGCTGACCTTAATGTGCCTCTGGCTGAAAAGGAAGGAAGGCAGGCAGTCTCATGTTCTGTAAAGCCAAGGTAGAGGCAGGCAACAAAAGAATAAACATGCCTTCTCACCAGGGTGCCTGCTATCTAAAATAAATGTAAATGTGTACAATTGGTTAATTAGCAAATCTAAAGGCTTCTTGCAAGGAAGTATACTGCTTTAATTGATGCACTTATTTGAGTCTTTCTTGTGACAAATGTTTATTCTTTTTGAGAGGTAATGTAAAGCTGTTATCATCTGAGTTCGAGAGCATCCTTATAATGGAAACATATTAAAAAGATTTGCACTATGTATAGTCTGATTGCATATTACTACAAATATATATTTTTAACTCACTTGTTTTATCTTGAACTCTAAGGGCCTGATGTACCAAATATAAGTGGCTGCAAATTTTGCACCTACTTTTTGTGAATGGAAAATAATTTTGTGAACTGATTGTACTAATAGGTCTGGCCACAAAATTGCAGATTGTAGTGGATCACAATCTGGCCTACCTCATCAATATTCCTGAGGTAGTGCGCAAATTGCAACTCACTACAATTGAAGGCCATCACAGGGACTGATGGTGGCCTGCTGGGGTTAGCAGTTCACCATGCCTGTAATCGCATTTAAATAAATTAAACTTTTGTTTTAATGAAGTCTGTTTATCTTAGAGGGAACAGAGCAGATTTAAAAAATAAACTTTTTTTAAGTTTGTTTGAGAGTTGCTGGTGGTTCCCTTGAACCACTGCCTACTCACCAACAAACGTTGTCTTTTATATTCACATTTGCAAATGTTTTACCATCTCATCTCAGAAGATGGTAAGTTTGCAATGATTTCTGACTAGATTTCAATTGCAAAACATTGATACATACCATAACAAATTGCAATTTAGAAGGGACGCCCTAAAAATACCCCTTCCGAATAGTGATTCATCATGCCTTTCCAAACCCATTTTGCGATTTGATGACCTGTTACTGATTGCAAAATGGGTTTAGGACATTAAGTGGTCACAAACCCAGTTATTTTAAATTTTCAGGCTTATGACCACAAAATGGCTTTGTACATCAGACCCAAAATCTCCGCACATTTTCCTGCAGTCTATCTTACACTGAATTTAATACAACATTTAAAATAATGGCTTGCATATTTACAGTGTTTCCAGTAGCAGACTGGGACTTCGTAGCGCTATAAATACATGTCACTGTTACCTGGCGCACCCAATAGGATTGAGTTGTGTGGCTGTCTGGTTACATACTTAATCATCTGCAGTGATCACATTGAAAATTGAGCTTTCACAGATTAAAATAATGCTCTTCTCATCAATAACTTTAACTTGCATTTATTTTTCAAAATAAGTGTGTGTGGTATATTATTTACATGAAGGTGAAAGGCGAACAAATAGTTGTAGAATATTTAGTTCTTTCTTAGCCACATTTCTGGCCCGGTCCCCTTTGCAGTCAGGATCACAGTTCCAAAACTTGTTTTATGTGCTTGAGCTCCTGGAAGTCATGTGAAACACTTTGTACAAGGCAGATCTTGAGACACCATCTCCAGCACAGCCCAGAACACATCAGCTTAACATTTGTGCTTGTCTCTGGAATCTGCAGCAGCCCAGGCTAGGACACATGGCAGTGGTGTAGGGGGTTGTCTACAGCCTTTTTAGCCCAATTTGTCCCTTCCTATAGGTGTGCATGCCTGTTAAGAAACTGCACAATCATCATCTTAAGAGGTATATTTTTTCTCAACTTCAGTAACTTGAAAGAATTGTGATTTGCATATGTGACATTCACATTAAACACAAATATCAGCTGCAGGTGTGTTTCTCGACTGAGATATAGAATTGCAGATCTAAATATAATCTCTTATGTGTTTGACATTATAAATGCAATATAATTAATTTACTCTTTCAAACCACCATCAACCTCAATCCACTCCCAATTCCTCAATGTTGCTATTGAGATTGCTTGTAAAAAAAGGTTTGTTAAGACTCATAAATCCACTTAATACTTTTAAATGTCTGCCAAATCTCAAAAATAACTTTTAACAAGCATTGGCAAGGCAAATAGGTCTCCCAATTAATATGCTGACACAAATCAATGGGCTTTGCCAATGCTTGTTTGCTTTGGCATAGTTTAATGCTAAAACCATTTCAAGATGGCCATCTTTGCATGCACGCACAAAGGTTGCTATCTTGAAATGTTTCTTGTCATTAAGTATAACAAAACATTTCTACCTGGCCACCATGCATCTACAGGTGTAAATAAGTTTTCACTGCTGGCCATCTTACCAAAATAAGGATCAAGAGAAGGTATAAATGAATGAAGGAAAAAAGACTCACAGGAGCATGAAGGGCAAAAAGAAACTTTCAGAATTCTTTCAGGGGTAGGTCTTCCTGGAACATTTTTAGGGCATGCTTACTTCAGCTCAGTTCATAAACTTTATTCGGATAAACATTGTATCCATAAAAGTACAATATGATAAAAGAAGTATAGGAAACAAAAGAAGAGTAACAATAAATGCTAATAGGAATTTACAGTTATAAAACACAATGTCACAGATTTTAGGTTGTAAATAAAATGGAAAATTCATTATCAACAATTACAAGCTTATCCATTCATAACTTAAAAACTCAAGGGTTGAGCATTGTCTTACGTGCCCGTGTAGCAATTCTCAGAAATGTGCTTATACGAAAAACAAGCTCTTCATCGGTCAAGGCAAGCATACTTAAATAGGCAGAATCCAAGCTAATAGGCCTGCTCCTATTAAAATAAGGGTAAAGAAGCCCCTTGCTGTATTTCATGTAATATTTACAGAAGAGCAAAAATGTAGGGTTGATTGTCCACTAACCCCGCTCACATGGACAGGGTACTAAATCAAGTTTCGAATGGTAACCAAGAGGGAAACACGATGCAAATTTAACTGTCCCTGCTCTCAAGCGAAATAGGAGGCACCTTTCCCAGTAACTCATGGGTAAAATAAGATAATTTGGTAAGGGGTAGCAGTGCCGCTCAAGAGACATATAACTAGAAACAGAGGGTTTCTTCAATTCCAGCGCGATTCTTTCTGTGCTGTATAACAAATAGAGTGCGCTTCTGAGTTCTTTTTGTGCAGAGTTTCAGCTTTGCTAGGATTTAAGAAAATACAGCCTTGATTAACGCTGCATAAACTCTGATAGCCAAGGAATATCCATCCCCTTCTCACACTTCAAACAGTCAGTAATAATGTCTCTAGTTAGAGTCACTGCCTCATTCTTCCAGACCGATATCCAGAAAAGGGCTGGTCGAGCACGTATAAAATCGGTTACATAATTTAAGTTTAATTCTTTGTGGCAAATATATTGTGGTGTGGAGATTGGGATGCCCAACAGTTTCCTACAGAATCTGTTTTCTTCCTGCTGGATGCAGGAACTATTTGCAGTACCCCAAATCTCGGCTCCATAAGTAGCCACTGGAACACATTGCAGTTTAAAAATTTGTAAAATAGCTAAAATAGCACCTGTATTCTTTGGACATGGAAAACTAAAGATCGAATTGATGGTCTTTGAGAACTTGCTCCTGGAATGG
Source organism: Calotriton arnoldi (assembly GCA_963921515.1). Classification (NCBI taxonomy): domain Eukaryota; kingdom Metazoa; phylum Chordata; class Amphibia; order Caudata; family Salamandridae; genus Calotriton; species Calotriton arnoldi. The sequence goes on along the minus strand of CAWUFW010002824.1, from coordinate 592,618 downwards.
GTGAGGTGCTCAGTCCAGGAGCCGTTCGCAGCAAAAACCACCCCAAGGTAGGGGAATTTGCAGGTGCTTATCAATTTTTGACTGCCAACAGTAATGGAGCTGAGCTGGCGTTTCCGGGGGCCGCATGACATTAAAAATGATTTATTAAAATTAACTCTTAGATCCAAGCTGTCCATGTATTTAACAAAAGACTGTACTAGAATGCGCAGAGAGTTTGGGGTGCGGCATATAAGAACCGCATCGTCTGCGTATAATAGCACAGGAAGGGGTTTCCCATTGATCATAGGGACGTCTTGGGTCATGGATACTAATGATTTATTCAATCCTTTAATATAGATGATAAAAAGAAGGGGGGCCAAGACGCATCCCTGCCTGACCCCCCTTCCAACCTTAATAGGTCCTGAAACCTCTCCACCTCTGCCAATCCTCACTTGTGCCTGGAGGTCTTTGTGGAGATATGCCAGAAAATGGACCACGGGCTCATCCAGACCATAGGCCAACAGGATAGCCCACAGCTTTGACCTATTAACAAAGTCAAAAGCTGAGGACAAATCCATGAAGGCCAAATAGACTGGAGAGTTCCGTGCAATGGTGTATTTCCCAATTACAAGGCTAAGGTTGAGACATTGTTCGTTAGTGCCAACCTTGCTGCGAAAACCTAGCTGGCAGGGCTCTAAAATACTACATTCCTCCGACCATTCCAGGATCTTATTATATAAAACTCTGCCCAATATTTTAAGGGTATTATCGATCAATGAAATGGGCCCATAGTTATTGGGCTTCGACCGATCCCCCTTTTTAAATATTGGGACAATAATACTCTTTGCCCAGGTGTCAGGTAACGGAGCATACATTAGATTGTTTATTTATTTATTTATTTATTTATGAAATTTGTTAAGCGCACAAATACCCTTAGGTGTCTCGGCGCTGTGGACGGCTGAATGGAGAAAGACTGAAAAGGGGTGATTTATTGATTGAATAGCCAGGTTTTTAAGTGTTTACGGAAGGAGAAGAGAGTGGGGATGGTTTTAATGTGAATAGGAAGTGTGTTCCAGAGTTTGGCAGTGGCGACAGTGAATCTTCTGTCGCCCCAGGAGGCCTTTTTGGTCCTGGGAACAGTCAGCAAGTGTGCTGCAGAGGACCGTAAGGATCTTATCGGCCTGTAGGAGCATAGAGAAGTTTTGAGGAACTCAGGTCCTGTGTTATGAATTGCCTTGTGGGCAATGCAAAGGGCCTTGAACCTTGTTCTGCTCCTGATTGTTGAAGACATTCAGAAGAAGCGGGGCCCAAAAGTCCGGTTTCCATTTAATAAAATCTATTGGTAGCCCGTCAGGGCCAGGGGCCTTATTCCCAATGCTCTGGTGAATAGCTTCTTCTACTTCGGAAAGTGTTATCTGAATACTGGTAAATGAACCATGCTCATACTGGTCGGTCTCCGATAGGGGGGTAGCATAGATTTTAGAGAATTGGGTTTCCCAGTATTGACTAGAAATAGTGCAGCTGATGGGAGTTAATAACTGTCCCATAGATCGAAGATCCCTTACAGCAGACCAAAACGATTTACCCTTTTTATCAGTTGCAGCCTGCGATAGGGTTTCCCAGCGGTCCCTTAAGAGTACTCCCTTTCGGTTATTAACTGCTGTGTTATACTTCTGCCTAGCCAATTTCACGTCTAAAGCACACCTAGGTTCAACTGACAATATCCTACGCAAATTCCTATTGGCCAGTGAACATTCATAATCAAACCATCTAGGGCCCTGCTTTCTCAAAGATGCAGGCTTCGACAGAAGGGTTTTAATAGCCAGACAGAGTTTAGAGAAATCATAGACTACCTCTGGATGCGGGGTTTGAAATGACAAACAGGAATTAATGAGGGGCAAGTTATCCTTCGCTAGTGACTTAAACAAATCCCCATTGTCAATGCCCCTCCAAATTAATCTTAAATTGTCAGTCAATGGCATTAAGTCTCTGGCCCCACATTCGGATGAGAACGCGGGTCGTGAAGCCAATCTCAAAGCTATTTTAATAGGGTTGTGATCCCCATGGATAGTAGCAACAACCTCTGCGGTAATTAGATAATCCGCGAGCAAGTGGGAGATAAAAACAAAATCTATTGTAGACGAATAGCCCCTGCCTCTAAATGTCGGATGGTGATTGTTAGTCGCGTGTAATGTACCCATCTGATCCATGACATTGACCAGGTTATGCGAACTCAAAAACACTGCCAGCTCTCACGCCCTACGGGAGGAAGGACTTGGATTATATGGCTCTGCACCAAGGTGCGTATCGTTAAGTTTTGCATTAAAATCTCCTCCTAAAATAATCCCAATAATATTACCCGAACATTGCTGATAGTCTAAATTAGAGAGAAAATCAAAAAGCTCAATGAAATTCTTGTTGGGAGTAGAAAAGAAATCATTATTATAAAAATTTACCAAATAAAAATAAACTCTTCTCTTGTAAAGTACAATTTGAAAGTTGCAACTGTTAGTTGGGAGTATCTTAAAACTTCCTCCAGCTGCTACATTAAGCCCAATAAAAAGGCCCCCTGATGGTCGGCCCAATTTATGGCGAGATGCTGCTACACTGATGCAGTGAAACCCCTCTGTGCAAGTTGTGTATGGCCCAAGTCTCCTGAAACATTACTATGTCTTGTTCTTTAACTAAGCGCAGCCAATCCTGGTCATCAAGCTTGGACTGTAACCCTGCTACATTCCAACTAAGAATGTTCAAATCTACTCCACTGTTAACTCTAGTTGGGGATCGCTCGTCATTATCCATATCGGTTGTTATTGTGATTACAAAGGGATCCTCCAAATGATGCTGCTGAAGCTGCTGAACAACCATCAATGGTGGTTGTCAATCCTGTGCATCTAAACTGGACAGGGCGTTGAACCTATTGGTTATCAGAATTCTTTCAGGGGTAGGTCTTCCTGGAACATCTTTAGGGCATGCTTACTTCTCTCACTTATTGCCATTTGCGATATGGTTCAATGTGTGTTTTTTTTTGGCTACTCCCTTATTTATTAGTATTATTTTACCATTTACAGATAAATAGCAGATGTACATTCAGTTGCTAAAATGTAGACCGCTGGATGAACACATGAGACACATAGTAAGTTGGCAAAGAGAGGGTACAGGAGAGGACAGGTAGAGGAAGTAAAGCACTGGACGAGTTGACAAAGACGTGTTGTTAATGGCAGAGATCTGTTCTCATGGGTCTGCCCACATCAGGCCTCTATAAACAAATGAGCATAGTAAAATGAGGACACAAAAGTCTTCGACATCAAACACTGAATAATACTCATTTACAGCCAGGAAAATTTGTAGAAATGAAACATCTTATGGGTGGACCACACTTGATGCTTTTAGCAAAACCATCAAATAACATGCGCTGAGCCAAGTACCAAAACATCAGTAAGAGTCAGACATCTAGCCCACTCTGTGTATATTTTATACAACATGTCTTCAACAAGAGACAGCTGAAGCCTGCAGTTGAGACCTAAAATTTTCACCAAGGCCTATTCTCTAGAATTGACTTCCATGATAAAGCAAAAATGACATAAACAAACATTAACACATTTCATTGTGTACTATTCTAATTATATATGAGATTTTCAAACATGAGAAACAAAGACCCTGATTTACAAAAGTCATTTTATATGAAAACATAGCTAGGTGCAAATCCTTTAAACATCTGCGGCCGGTGCAGGTAAGAACGATGAAGTGAGGGGGTGGGGTGAGGATTCAAGTCAACAGACGACGGCGAGGGAAATTAAAATTTAAAAAAAAAAGAAAACCACTTACCTTGCGCTCGCCACATCGCCGAGTCGGCGATATGGGGAGTGCAAGGTAAGTGGTTTTCTTTTTTTAAAATTTTAATTTCCCTCGTCGTCGTCTTTCGACTATCCCCACACCCCACCCCACTCCTATTACCTGCACCGGTCGCGGCTGCCTTTACCATTTGTGTAATTGTACATCACAACTGGATTATGCATTACAGGTGGCCACCCAAACACTTATCACTCTGGAAATGGTCAGAGGTTTTCTCCTGTCGAAGGCTGAAATAAAAGGTGGCCTTAACACCCCCGAACTTGATGGTGTTCTTCCTGGGAGTAATGTGTTCCCATGGAGAAAAAACAAAGGTAAATGATGCAATTGCTCATTTCTACGTACATTTCCCAGAGTGTAATTGTATTATGCTTCCAATTTCATAATCGGAAAATGTAAATAACTTAAAAATGTCAGATTACTTTTCCAGAAGCAAGCCTGGGAACCTGAATCTGGTGCATCTTTCCAGGTAGGCACCTGGAAAGGTTTGTACATTTGAAAAAATAGTTCTATAACTTTCAGGCAGAGTTGTAGGTATTCTAATATTCTGTTACCCTTTTTTCTGAATCATACCAAAAATATGCAGTTGCTTTAAAAATGTAACAACAATGAGCATCTTTATAGTACTATTGAAGGTATGAAACACAAATTAAACTTGTTAATAGGGACTGTTTAACATATCATCTTCTTATACCAGTCTGAAGTCCAATTTGCCTATCTGGACCCTTGATGAGAACCGTAAGGAAGGCATTTTGTTGGTGTGATTTGATTTCGCATTTCCTTGATTCTTCAGGCATCTGGAGAAAAAAAATCTAATTTATTATGGTTTGTTCAATTACAATTTTGAAGATCTTTCCTTAATACTGCTGTCCACCCTGTAAAGAAATGTCAATTTTATTCACATCGATTTGTTTAAAGGCTCTTGGCGGTATATTATGCACAACATTCCCGGAAGGACACTTTCCTGAGGTTATGGAATTGCTAAAAGGCTATTGAAAGCCAGGGTATTCCTAGCCGGTAACTACACCCACATCAATGTAATGTACTATTAAAAAAACAAATTACAAAGTGGGTAAGTCACTGGGTTTGTAATGTTTGCAAAAAGTGAGTGAAATTAATTTATGTAGAGAGTTGTCCAATAAAAATATATACATTTGCAGCTGCAAAGCATCTTTTTTATTAAGAAAAAGAAAACTTTGCATGGGTAACATTGGGTAAAGTGCCCACAGACATCACAACTTTGGGAAGTACAGTAGATTGTTTTCTGTACTTCATATAACTTATCTGCAGAAATTGCAACATTATGCACCCTTAATCATACTCTTAGTTCTGCTTTGATGGTGAGAGGAGCATTGTCAGTGTTTCTAGAAATAATACAGGTTTGTAAATACATGGATATCTTTCTCTGTCATTCAACTTAAAGAGATATTTCATTATTAGGTAGTACTATTTGTCTCCTCAAACATCTTTCAGTAATTATAAATATATTCTAGAGAAGTGAATGTCAGCTGCCTTATAAATATAAGTAATCTTGCCTGGTATGTATTGTAATTAAGCTAAACCATTTTGTTTTGTTTTTGTGCGCATTGTCTGCAGTAAAAACACTAGCTACAACAGAGTTTCCTCCACGCTCCGTGGTCCTAGAAGATTTTGAATCAGATTATGGTGATGCAGAAGATGATATTGAGCAGACTGATAGAATGGAAGAGTACCTTTACGGCACTGAAGAAAATGAAAGTACTGATGAGCAAACATCAGAGAAAGTTTCTGGCAAGTAAAGAACCCCAAAATATAGTTTAATATTGAATATATACATGGTTTGTATTTGCCACTTTAACAATAAACTGAAGGATTTCCAAAAGGTATCCTCACCAACCTGCTGATTTCCATTCAGCCCCTGCAAGTAAATGGCTGTCACATCAACAGCTTTACAACCGTAGTTCATGATAACAATGTTTGAGTGGCACATTTCTACCTTTTTTGTGGCCTTCGAGTAGTCTTGGCAGTTTGTTTTTGGGTATTAAGAATGATCTGGATAATGATAGTCTGATCTCATTTTGTTGAATATGTGTTGGTCTGTTTGGAGTAGTGCTTACTTATGGTTCCTATTTAACTAAGCGAGGTCCTGTCTGTTTGTTTTGTGCTTTTGTGAGTGATCTTTAGAGCTTTTGGATGAATGATTATCATTGTCTGGTGTGTTGTTTGTTTTAGGGGACATCCCAATGGCAATTCTGTAGCTCTCACTCTGTGTTCCCTGTACTAGTATAAAGACATGCTCTCAAATGTACTTTTTGGGATCTCTGCTTAACCAACTATATTGCTTTTGCTCTTCATTGTGCTGGATTATCTGCCAACGTTATTATGTGGTCTGTATGAATAGAAATTGTGTGCCCAATTCACAAAGGGCCTCTGCACTCGTGGTGGAGGTTCAGCAGTTGTGGCGGGACCGTCACTCATGGCGGGACCTCTGCAATCAGAAACTGCAGTTTGAAGGTCCCGCCACGACTGAGGGCCCCTCGCCATGACTGTGGGGCCTCCGCCACGAGTGCAGAGGCCATTTGTGAATCGGGCCTTGTGTGTGGTGTTGGTGCACAAAATATTGAGCATTAGTTATCACCAGAATTTTGCAACTAGAATAAGGATTGCCATAATAACGTGATGGGAAGTATACATTGGTTAGCATGGGTTTACTATTCATAACTCCACATGTATGTGCTTTGAGCATATGTAAATTTTCAAAGTACATAGATGTGGCATTAAGTATAGTGTCCTTACTTACCTTCATATATTTACCTTCACAATTTTATGGTAGTCTATACTCTGGTCAGGATAGTTTGATATTGTCAGAAATACCATTGTTAGGAAGCACTGCTTTGCCAACCATAGGCACTTGGTGCATATTCAATAATCACTGAAAGTCATCTCTGACTGTCATCTCTCAAAGATGTTTACTGATCATAGCATCTGTCAATGTTTAAAAATCTCATCCCATTTGATACTAGTATCTCACCAATCTAGAAAATAATGTGTGTTACAAATAAAAGACAGCACGTCGGGAAGCCCAGCATCTAACTTACATGCAACTTACCAAGCAGCACAGCAGAATAATCAAAAGGCAATTGTCATTTCAACAGACCACATCTCTCACTAATAAAGGGGTCTGTTGGAGCACAATGGTAAAATACATAACATTGAGGACAATTTATATAGGTTTTCTCTAAAAATAATTCTATAGAACCTAATCACATGATAGAAACTTGTTAGTTTCATCAAGAAAATATCTAATGAGAAGGTGTCAACATCTTCTCCCAGAGGAAGTGCAAGATGTCCTTGAGAAGAAGATATCATTCTTGAATGCAATACTCAACTAATTATTCTCCGAAAATCCCACTTCCAATTGCCAGGGCTGCAAACAAGGCTATGCTTTGCAGAAATATGTCTGGCCCTACTTCTGGGCCTACTAGAGCCATGAACCCAGCAAGCATTAACGAGGGGAATGGATACTTCAAATCACTAAGAAATGACCTCCATATTTGATTATAAATTGATCGCTACACACGTTTTCATATATAAAAATAATATTGTCATACATAAGAATATGATTGTTTTCAGGTGTGTTGTGCTTCGCAGTCTTGGGCGGCAACTGACCACCATGAATTGAGTGAGCAGTTGCAGAAAAGAGCATGATGAAGGGGAAAGCACAATAGGAAAAGAGAAAGAAGTCCACACTAGATGGACAATAGTGAGGGTAATCGGGCACTGGAAGGGTGCTACATAGAAATCATGGCAATATGTTCCAGGAATAGATGCAAGGTCGGGGCCAAGGAAGTGGAGTCTGCACCCTCTTCTCTCACCAGAAATGGTTTCATTTCTTGCAACATGATGTATGCCTCTGCCTGAACAGTAATATTATTGCACCAGGAGAGAATAAGGGCATGTATGTTTCTCAAGAAGTGTGCACCATGTAGACCAGTGAGAGAGTCAGAAGTCATGCTGGTGATATAGCCATTTTTTAGTAACACATTCTTTCAAATCTTGCTTGATACAAAATTTGCATATTAAAATTATAACATAATATGGCTGTCATGTCTTTTGAATCAGGTCTATTCGCCATTGCGGTGTTACAATATGAGTATTAATATTTTCCTCCAATGAGGAAACACAAAATTGACTAATTAATTGCACCAAACACAATCTTAATATATGTAACATACACTGACATAATGCAGACTTAGTTGGTGCCATGAAACGTATGTGTTGAAATTAACTTGCAAATAATTATTTCACTATCTGCTGAAAATGTTTGCATTTACGTGTAAAAAGCAGATAGCAGAAATTCACTTTCTAATACATCGAGTTATGTATCCATAAGAAAAGGACACATCATAAAATATGAACATCTGATGAGGAACCTTAGTTAATAAAAAATGCAATGGGCATTGTGTGTGAGGGGGGATATTAAAATGTCAAATAAAAATGTAGGTCAAAAATGGAATGTCATATGTACCATTGTTTACCATAAAATAATGTTTGACAATAGAAGATTATAACGATTAGAGAAAGATCAAGTCTTATAAGTCTCTATCAAAGGAGAAAATCAATAGAGACATTTCGGTCCCATAAAAAAAATATTTTGAAACGCATGGCTTTTATTTGTGTTTGAAATCTTGCTTGCTTGCAGAAATATTAAGAATAATAAGGGGCACATTTATCAAATGTTCACGCAGTGCAGCACAGCAAGCCACCTTGCTGCACTGTGTGAAAGGGAAATGACAGGATTGCGCTGTATTTAACATTATATGGTGCATTCCTGCTATTTCCTAGCGCTGGTGCACAAACTGCTGCCTAGCACCACTGAAGACACCCTTGTGCCATGGTGCAAGGGTGCCTGCATTGCAGACAGGATTTCTTTTATGCAGGAAGGAGCCCCTTCCTGCACAAAAGCAATCCTCTAAGGCATTTTCCTCTTTCTATGTAGGCTGCAAAATGCAGCACGCATAGAAAGAGGAAAAAACAAGGAGAAATAAGGCTATTTCTCCTCATTACATCTCCCCTGGGGATGCATAGCAGTTTGACGCATTCCCAGGTCTACCAGTAGTGGTAAATCTGGGGAATGCGTCAAAATCCATAGGTGGATGCATGGAAACACCCACGCTTCACCCATAGAAAGCCTCTCTGGGGCAGAGTAATGCAACGCAGCGATCTGCGCTGCCTTACTCTACATTTATCAAGCCGCTCCGGGCCATGCAAGGTGGCCATACGTGTGTTTTTAAATCTAACTTTAGTGTTGCATCGCCCTTGTGCCACATTGCTTGGCGCCAGTGCAAAGCAACACTATGATAAATTTGCCCCTAAGTATTCTTGTGGGGGTCACTTCTATAAATTCAGCATTGGCATTAAATTATGCCATCTGTATTATACTTTCCTTCATATTACATGACCAATGCATGATTTACATTAAGGTGTGTAAGGCCTTAATGATAATGTGCTTGATATTGTTAGATTTTCACAGTGTACTTGGAACATGACCTGGAGAATTCATCTTGGCCCCTTTGGCGAGTACTTATATGGACTAACTTACAAATGTGAGTGGAAGGAACAGACTCAGATTTGATAACATTTAACACTGTCAAAATGTCATAAAAAACTAGGCAAAGCAAATCATTGGTATTTACTTTCCTGAACAAAACATAATTGATGTGTAAATGCGCCCTCTTTCAGCGCAAAAACGCTCCCTTGAATGGCTTTGAGTCGAGAAGCGTTACTCCAATCCCATAGCTTTTGATACAAAGCCCTATCTACAAAGATAGCCAGACGGAGATTTGCATCAATACGAATCCGTCCTTCCAGCAGGCACTAACAAGGAGAAATGCTTTGATTTCTCAAAAATAATCCTGCACATTGCTTTTGTGCTAAAATTCACAGCAAACAGCGAGTTTTTGGATTCCTTATATTTTTTGTCCAGACATTGTAATTGCTCCTCAAAGGCTATGCTTCTAGTTCAAATCCTATGCGAGGTAGTGTGTTGCACAAGACAACCTTTTTGGCATTGCAGGACAATATTAATAAATTTGGCCTTACACTTTGTTCCTCCCTTGGACAACACAGCACAGAACATTTGATTGCTTCACTGCATTCTATTAAAAACAAGTAATTCTGCCCCATAGTGTATTGGGCACAAACCACGTGCCATATACTACCAGGTTTTATGTCAAGCCAATTTAAATGAAGGATTATAATTATAGAAATCCATACATTGTAGCTAGCAATAAAGCACAGAATGTAAATATATAAAACCAGTCAACATATTATACAGTGTATTTTTAAGGATCCCTAGTTGACTAATCTTTAAGCATAAATAGTTATGCTGTAATGAGGGTTGGTATTTAATTTGTGTCTTGATTAGTATTTTGCATATTAATAGTGTTATATAGAGGTTGGCCTTGGAATCCCAGAAAATATTTAAGGGTAATTTCTTTTTATTTTTACGGAGTTTTCTATAGCGCTAACTTGACCCGAAGGTATCGGGTATCAGAGCGCCTAACACAAGCACCAGTTGCCTTACATGAGGACACATTCATTTTTGTTAGGCACAGAGAGATTAAGTGATTTGCCCAGAATCATAGGAAGTTGTGCGTCCTTGCTGAGACTCGAACCCGGTTCCCCCAGATTTGAGGTCGACCGCCCTAGCCTTTAGGCCAACTCCTCTCCCCAATTGTAATGATATCTATAAATAAGCAAACCTTTGAAATAGATATATAAAGTAAAATTTAAGTGATCAGTAGACAGCTGATATTATGTAACCTAAAATACCGAGCTCTTCCAGTAATTTAACTATTTTTTCAAAAAAATACTGCCCTTTTTTCTTTTATTTGCTCTGAAATTAAAAATGTCATATTGAATTTGGATCTATCCTGTGTTATGCTGTAGGTTTCTACTATGTTGTCAGGGAACCCCTCTATCCACATGGGTTACTTAAAGTAGAAATCAAATGAGGAAAATGAAGGACATAAAATAGATTGTGAATCCAGAGTTTAATGCATGACCAACGTCATAGGTACTAGAATAACTTGAGTGATAAATGCAACACTCACATTAAAGACACAAAATATGTGGGGACCCTATTCAAAAAGGTAAATTTGCATTTTTAGTACACCTACATGTGTAAATTTACTCTTATTCCTTGTAGTCCATTTTCTACTTTTGGCTATTCACCATTTCAGAGTGTAAATTTACTACAAGCAGTGTAGACCTAGATGTTTTCACCTTATGAAACATGGGTTGGAAGCAACGTTACAAGTGTAAAGCAACTGCTGCCAAAAAAGGGCAAAACGGACCTGGAGTAAGTCCAGCAACACACATGGCCTACCCCTGGCACTGCATAGAAAATAATTAAGGTATGGACTTAAAATACAAACCCATAGGAAATAATGTTAACTTAATTTACATTATTTTGATTTTCTAAAAATATATATAAATGTAATTAAAGTTAAAAAATAGTTATGTATAAGTAACAAATTATTATTATTTTATGACATAATATTTGTATAACTTTTAATTTACAAATGAATGCAACTTTACTGTTTTAAAATAGCAAATTAATTTAAATTAATTCTATGCATAAAGTTTGGTAATTGTTTATACAGAATAAGTGAATCTAAATATTATATTTTAGGTGTGATATTTTTATATAAATATTTAAAAAATGAATTTCAATTACATGTAATATACTAAAAATTAATTAAATGTTTAGTTCAAAATTGAATTTATACTGTAAAATTACTACTAATAACTTTTCACATGTTGGAGGAGTTCACGACCACCAGGGTGGAGCTCTCTGTGTGGTAAATTAAATGTAAAATGTAAAACGTTTATTGAAGTTTACATTTGTTTATTAAAAACAGCACTATTAATGTAACTATTGAATTAAATATTTAATTAATTTCAAATTATTATATTGCATTTAAATTACTTTTTTTGTGAAGGCAGATTTGGAGGCAAGATGGCGGGCAAGTAGTTGGCTGTGTAATTTCCGTGGTCTTTCATGTGATTACTCGTTCTCTCCCACACTTGGCGCTATCGGGGGAATCCCTCAGAGTCGATGCAGAGGAGTCCTGTAGCCCAAGATAGGGTGGAAGAGGTATCACTCACTGTCTTCTATCAAAGCATCATGGCACACAGGGAAGAGGCCAGGGCAGAGAGCCAAAGAACCCAAACAGCCTGCCGCAAAATACCGAATGCTATTCTTCGCGCTGCTAAATCATGCTCAGAATTTGCTGAACGGATCAGGGAAGCAGAGAATCAAATCTCAACACTAGAGCTAACTGCACAAAAAACAGTAACAGATATGCTGAGATCTCAGAAAGACGATGCGCAATGGAAATTGGCTGACTTGGAGAATCGTCTGCGTCAAATTAATCTTAGGGTTCTTGGGATTCCAGAGGGAGCCGAAGGTTCAGATGTTTGTAAATATGTTGTGTAACTCTTCATAGAAGCCTTCCCTGAGCTAACGCAATGGTGCTGGGACAGTGAACTGCAGAGGGCTCACCACTTACCATTTAAACAATATGACCGACCAGGCCAAGAGGCTTCAAAACCTAGGACAGTGCTAATCTATTTGAATAGCTTTCTGGCTCGGCAAGCTTTGTATGATTTGGCACGCCCAAATAGGAAAAGGTCTGGGAATGGATATGACTTCTTTGTTAGGCCAGATTACTGCCAGATGACGGTAGAAAAGCAATGGCAATTTAGGCAGCTAATCCCAACATTTCAGAATGAAAGGGCTCAGGTGTTTTTACTCAATCCTGCAAAACTCAAAGTTATATATAAGGATAAAGCCCATTTTTTTACTTCTCAAATGAAAGCAATATAATTTTTGAAGACGCTAGATGTCTAGATGTTTAGATCTTTGGGGTAAGACTAGGGCAATGGTATTGATGTGTCTGTTTAGCGGGGTGGGTGAGAGCATTCATTTGTCATTTTGTTATTATATTTTTCTCTCTTCCTTAGCTTTTCTTCTTAGGAAGGCATTGCTGTTGATATGTAACAGGGGTCTGACGGGGGGGGGGGGCACAATCAACCACAGTGGACCTCATAGGTCCAAAAGCCTCAAAGGTTGGGTTCAGGGTGGGCTGGCTCCATAGAAGGGGAGAGGAAGCAATGGAGTCAGGGGTGGGTGGTTTCAGCACGGTGTGTTGGGGCGGGGGGATGGGTTTGGGTGAAAAAACAAGCCACTTTGCTAAACGGAGCAAGCAAGACATTTCTGTATTCATGTTAAAGTTAAAATGCACAGACGAGCATATGTATTTTAGTTGGGTTAACTGTCTTTGATTTCTTACTTTAAAGTTAGTAGGGAGGGGGTGGTCTGCGCTGTAATTAGGTGGAGATGTGATGACGTCGCATAGGCTTTGTATATGCTCTATTAATATATGTGGCCTCAACGATGGGGATAAAAGATGTAGAGTAGCTCTGGAGTGAAGGTCAATGCAGCCTGATATTTTCTGTATTCAAGAAACTCGTATCCCATAGAGGAAGCGTAGAGTACTATCGAAACTAGCCTATACAGTGTAGCTTGTACACAACAAAGCACATCAAGTCGAGGCATTGCTATCCTCACAAAACACGCTATCTGTACCACGGGTAGAACACTAGTTGATAAGTATGGTCGCTGGGTGGATGCAGAATGTGGTATAGGTTCAACTAAACTAAAACTATGTTCGGTATATGGCTCAAATATTGATGAGGCATAGATCTTGGATTTCCTCAGTGTTGAACTCGCATCTTGGCCGACGCCCCTGGTCCCTTGTGGGGATATTAATATTCATTTAGATGTGTCAAATACACAGATGGAGGGGGACAAGTACACAGGGAGGGAAACCCAAGGTATTTAGAGCTTTGCGTCGACTTATATTAGATCATGGGTTAATAGATGTTTGGGCAAAATGTATGTTCCCAGACCCTGGTTTTACCTTCTATTCTTTTCCATATAATAAGCTGGTAAGACTAGGTTATTTTTTCATATCTGTGACTCTTGCTGCTGAGGTTAAGATAGAGACCTTCCCCAGAGTTTCCTCTGACCATAGCCGATTGATGTTATAGACTCTGCTAGCTGGACTTACCAGGTCTCATGGATCCTTCACTTTTGACAGAAAACTCCTGCTAGATCCAACATTTGTTAATCATATTAGACACTGGATAGAACAATTTCTGCAGATTAATCACAACACAGCCGCTAATGAGATAGTATGGGATGCTTTAAAAGCAAGAATCTGGGGGAGGCTCTTAGTTTTGGATTATTTTTACAGAAACAGAACAAAATTGCGATTCAGGGATTATATGATGAACTCAGGAAGGCCGAGGCGAAACTTACACAGTGTTTGCAAAGAAATCAGGATATAACTGTGCTACAAATAGAGGTTAACCTGTATTGGAGTAAGGAGGTCGCCCGGAAATATATTTTGTATAAAAAGGAATGCTATGAATATGGGGAGGCTACAGGAAAACTTCTAGCAAGATAGATTAGACGAAAGGAGGTTGAAAGGGGGATAGCTGCTATCAAGGACCCTTCGGGCAGATTAGCTTAGACACCACCTGAGACCCTTACAGTGTTCAAAGCATTTTATGAAGAATTATATACAGAGGGACCAGCAAATGCTAATTTGGGGTATGAGGCATTGCTGCAAGATCTGCATAGAAGTAGGCTTAGCAGAGAAGATCAAGTTCTCCTCAATGCCCCTATTACCTTGTAGGAGCTATCGGAGGCTATCAGCTCACAAGCAACTAGCAAGGCGCCCAGCCTCAAAAAATTTCCCTTGGAGTTTCATCAAACTTTTTTTTTCTTTTCTGGACTGTGCAAGGATATGTTGACAACTTTCTAAGGAGCACAGCAGGGCCAGGTTCCATCTTCCTGGGAATCGGCTAGTATTGTCATCTTTAGAAAAAGGGATAAACCACCTACACTGCCAGGATCATATAGACCCATTTATCTATTGAATTGCAATGGTAAAATCTATGCAAAGATTTTGGCTAGCTGCTTAGCTGGGTCATCGCTCCTCTAGTATCACATAGGCAACATGGTTTTATTCCCTGGAAGAGGCACGGTCAATCTCATAAGTAGGGTTGTCAAGCTATTTGATCTTGCTAACGCTCAACAAGCCCCTCTTGGATTGATTATACTTGACGCCGAAAAAGAGGTTCAATGTGTCTCTTTGGAGTTTCTATTGGAAGTAATGCGCTGGCACGTATTTGGAATAGGCTTTATAGCAGCAATAAGGGCAATGTATAGAACACATTTCTACTAAAATCTGTGCAATGGGCTTAGAATTAGATTCAGTATCTATTTTTAGGGGCACAAGACAGGGGTGTCCCTCTTTGCCCTTATTGTTTGCTCTGTATATTGACCCATTTCTAACTATGCTTAAATGCAAAGTAACTATGAAATCTGTTTTTAGGGTCAGGAAGAATATCGTGTGTTTGCATATGCAGACGATGTCACCATCGTCACTCCAGAACCAGCAGTGGCAGTGGTAGAAAGGGCAGGTGGCTCAACAGTTTGGGCTACTTTCGGGTTATAAATTAAATACAGCCAAAACCCAGATTATCTGCACTAACCAGGACCTCTTTGATGATCCAAGGATCGCTGAGGAAGGAGTATATTTAAGGATTAAAATCAGACCTTGTTTGGATCAATTGGTAGCAGCAAATTCGCTTCCTCTCCTCGGTAAGATTAAAAGCGAGCTCGATAGAGTTGAATGCCTGCATCTGCCACTAAGTAGAAGGTGCAATGTTTTAAAAATGAACGTTCAGCCTAAAGTACTTTATTTCTTCAGGGCTGTACCTTTGGAGCTCACTAAAAGCCAGCTACAAAAATTACAATTGTTTTGTGCTAGCTTTATTTGGAGTCTGAAGAAACTCTGAAGGGCAATGAAATTCATGACCCTACCTAGAAATGGGGGGGGGGGGAGACAGATGGGCAATACCTAATTTTACATTTTATTACTTTGCCTGCCTTCTACGGAGTATGTGAATTTTATTAACAGGGGAGGACAATATAGATGCTGCATAAGCTCCATTTATATACCAATGCTAATGGGCACAGAAGCAAAGGGGTGTTTGTTGAATAATCTGGAACCTAGTTATTATAAAAAAGACTCAATTCAAGGTGCTGGTAACTGCTTATAAAGTCTGGAAGCAGGTTAGTAGATGTCTTCAACTTGGTAGGATATGTTATTATACACCTACATCTGCTTCATTATTACTACCCCCATCATTTGGGATACAGTCATAGAAAGATGGAGACAAAAGGGGATAAGCACACTAGGAGATCTTTACACTGATGCTCAGATTAGCTTGTTTTCTGAGTGAGAAGAAAAATAAAAAATCTGTCCTTGATTATGAGTAAGTTCTCAAAGATTCTAGCCTTTCTGAGTAGAAAGAAAAATTGTATCACTACGATGTCCAAGAATACCCTAATTGAGGCAATCAGTCGGAGAGACAGAATTGGTGTTTCATATGATTGGCTCTTAGAATCTCAGACGGATGATTTGGAGATCCAGAATCGTAAGTGGAATTTAAGATTAAATCAGGATGGCAAAATACTACAGGAATCTATTGCGATGGGGGAGAAGATTTTAATTTAATCTAATCTGGGGGCACAACATTACAAAACGTTCTTTAATTTATATAATACCCCAGTAAAATTATCAAAATGGGGAGGGGCAGCTGATGGTAAATGCATTCGGAGTGGGGCTGAACAGGCGGAAATACTTCATGTGTTGTTCATGTGTCCAAAACTAAGACAGTTAATAGGAGGGGTGGAACAATTTCTGACTGATATTATAGGTTCATCTGTTACCCTTACACCCTTAATGATGCTGCTAGGTTTGCTGGATGAGACACTGACCAACCAGACTGTGAGGAAAAGAGGGTATCTGATCTTTGTGGCAACTGCAGTGGCTCGGTTATGTATTGCCTCAGATTGATTGAAGAGAGAATCCCCTTCCTATGAAATATGGAGAGCGAGACCTTTTGCAATTTGCAATCTGGAGTCTAGCCTCTATATTCTTAAGAGTCCTAGGAAACGTCAATTAGGGGAAAAAAATTGGGGCACGATGTCTGATTGGATGAATTCTTAATTCCTGTAGTTGGGCTGGCTTTCTATCCCCAAAATATGAAATGAGCATTGTTAATTATGGAACTGGATCAATTGGCAAAGGCTCTCGATAGGGGATTTTCTTTTTAAATCTGCATGGTGCACTTTAGGTCTCGGCCACAGGTCTGGCTTGTTAAGATATAACTAGATGCTGTAATAGGGGTCTCTGTTATGCAGTTTGAGATGTATGAGTCACAACATTACTATGTAAATTATATTAACTTATTTATGCATTATAGAATTACTGTAACTCTAAAAAGATCTATGATTTTTAAATGTTATGTGTTGCTTTAATTCCCTCTTTTCTCTCTGGATGTTTTATCGCGTGAATTAGTACGATATGTCTGTTTTATCCTAAACTGCTTCATGGGTATGTTCAGTCTTGCTTTATCTATAATGTACTGTGTTTTTTGCTCTTTGGTACTGGCTTTTTAAAATCAATTAAAAAAATGTATATAGAAAAATTACTTTTTTTTTTTTTTTTTTTTTAAGATTTATTTAAAAATCCTACCAAATTAAAATGTTTACATGTATGTTGATGGTCAGGTGTAAACTTAGATGTGTGATGACGTCCCCATAGAAAAGATAGAAAAGGTAGTGGTGGAAATTTCCGCTCGTAGGTATGTGAATTGTAATTTTTTAGTAAGTAGTACTACTGTAGCGACGCTTTACGTACTACAAAATACAGTTTGTGAATCGGGTCCATAGAGTTTAAGAAATATTTAAAAAGTTAACTGTATCATATTAAGCTAGCCCATAGGAGATTAAGTTGTTTGATGTTCAACTACAAGAAAAAACCCAAAATGTATCTTTCTGGTACACTTTGCTGGTAGATTGTGTTTAAAAAATGGATAGTTTCCAAGTGATCCCCACCTATCCCTTTTCTGGTCTTTGGTAATAAGTTTTAATTTTACCTCTGGCTTCCAGGTGTTTCTCTAAAGACCCACATACAGTCTAAGGTAATGTAGCACAGTGTTGCAATATAAGGTATCATAATTTGTTGCTTTTTCCTGCAGTACCAAGCACTAATCAGGCAAATTTGAAACATCCATGTGCAGCTAATCCCTGCTTCCCTGGAGTTCAGTGCTTTGAAGGGCAGTCTTCAGGCGCTGATTTCACATGTGGGCAGTGTCCACCAGGCTTGTCTGGAGATGGACGAGTATGCACAGAGCACCTAACATTACCAGGTGAGTATTTATTAAACTATTTTTTAGCACCGAGCCCTAGCAAGGTTACAGTGTTTTTTCCTTTACTAACTATCTCAGGTGCTGTGTGACCCACCATCAGTCGACACAAATGTGTGTGTACCCATTGGGGCCTGTTGGTGACAAGACATGCTTCCAAGGTGGAATGTTAATGTGCATCAGCATAGACCGTAAAGGCCAGATAAACAGAAAATCATTTAAGGACTGTAAAAAATAAGTCTTGTTTTACAGTCACAGAGAATGCAATACATACTTGTCTGCTTTGTCCTAGAATTGGGTGCCAAGACATTCAAGGGACCTTCTCCTGTCCTGCATTTGGCTGGCTGCCTGAAGGATGTAATTTGAAAATAAATGTTTCACTTCTTTTACTAGCTTTCAATTGTGCAACACATGCAAGAGGGTCTGGACGAATTCACAGCGGAAGAGCGTAATTTTTGTTGATTGCTTGTGTCGGGCATATTCACCACAGCAAGTATCGGCACATGTCTCCCTTTAATTGTGAGGCTACAGTCTTAAGATTCTCGAGAAGACTAGAATTTTGAAGTTAATAAAATCTTTGGTATGCTCAACTTTTCATTTGCGATTTACAAAAGAGAGTGACTTGTCTATGTTTAGCCCAGTAACTGTACTTTGTATTTCTTCAGCCCAATACCAGGCAAGCTTACAGGACATTACTCCAGTCAATGAGCACTAGAACCTGACATTTTTGTTGCAAAAATCATTCCTAGTAACTGCAAAGTCCCTGTCCATTCAGTTTCTTGCTTTTTACCATTATGCCCCTGCCAACAGCTTGATTAGTTGTGCATTCCAGTCTTCAAAAGGTGGTCTTGAATACACCTATAATTATTTCCTACATGTTGATGCCTACATACCTTCATAAAGAGGTCTGGAGCTAGTTCTCTAAAGAATGTTTATCACCTCCCAAGTTATTCCTTGTGTATATGATGTGCAGTTGGTGCGTGTAGTAGCTATATATTGTCCTTCTCATAATTTCTCTTTCTGATAGACCTAGCACATTTTCTTACTCTGGTATACTCTCCTGGCAGATTCGCACCAGCAGAGTTCTAGACCAGGCTTTTCCAGTGAGTAGCTCCTGAGTTACTGGTAGCTCTCCAGTTATATGTAAGTAGCTCTGCTGTGAGGAGCACAGCCTTCAAAATTAGGTTTTGCTTAGTTGAATTAAAATGCATATACCAACATTAAGAGTGTATATTTGAGTTATTTTCAGAACTCATAAGTCAATATTTGAACAAAAATAAATACATTTCCAAAGTATATTCAAATCTGATATCTGAGTGATAAATCATGTGGCATTGGGGAATACATTTTACAAATGTTATTACCTTGGTACCAGAGTGTAAGAAATTAGGTTATTGGTTGAGGTGAGAAGAGGTGAAACCCTTCCAAAGCAACAACCACAATCCTTGTCAGGGTGAACCACAAAATTCACTAAATTGACCTGTGCTTAACCCTCTGGTAGCTTGGCACAAAAGCAGTCAGGCTTAACTTAGAAGCGATGTGCAAAATATTTATGCAGCATACCAACAGTAATAAATATAATGGCACCAGACCAAATTAATCCAGTCAGTAGGACCATAGTTATAGTTTTCTTTAGAGCGTCAAATAGAGCCTAAAAAATCAAAGCGCGCAACCGTGGGTATCTGGGCAGAGTCAGTAGTTAAGGATGACTGTGCCAGAGTTTTATTCAGATGCAGTAGGTGGATTGGGACTGGTCTGGGCTAACCTTTGGACTTAGAAGAATAGACATATCAGTGAGGCTCTCGGCGATGGTGGAAAAAACTCTGAGCTGGAGAAGCTGAATTTTCTGCCCGAGAAGGTCGACTTTGTCGATGGGGAGCCTGTCGCCGATGAGCCCGGTGAAGATGTTTACCTTCGGACTCAGACAAATTGGAAGTCCAAAACCTCCAGCAGGGCGAAGCTACAAGATGAAGCCAAAGAGGGCTCCACAAGGCTAAATACTGTCCGTCAGAGGTCCCCCTGAACAGGATTTGCTGCTGCTGCAAAGAACGTAGTGGGAGCTAGAGCAAAGTCGGGCTGACCGGCGATGCACCTTGGGCAGATCAGCTGGCAGGCAGTTCCCGATCTTCTGTCGGTTCTTCTGGCACTTTTTGGTAAAAATCTTTCTAAGTCTCAATTGCTAGGGATAGGCAGGAGCAGCACCTCCAACACTACTTCCAAGTTTCCAGCTCCTGGGGGGCACCATGTGGGGGTGGTTAGGACTCCAGCAGAGGCCAGGTAAAGGGCTCAAGACCTCTGGAGCTTGTTATGTTCCTATAGCTCACACAGAAGGAAAGCTAGTTAGCCCTTGGAGCCACTCTGTTAGTCCTGGGTCCAAATAGAAGGCCCACTTCTCCTCCAAATAGCTAGGCAGGCCTTAAGCAGGGGACAGTCCACTAGTAGCATCAGGGCATTCCTTTAGGGAGCAAGGCCAGCCTCAAGCATCAGGGCAGTCCTCTGGGGTACAAGACAGTAAGGGTGGGCAAAGCACTACGCTACGCTCGCGTAGTTTGCGAAGTTTGCGCTACTTCGCACTACGCGAATTGCACGTAGCACAGTGCAAACACGCGTAGCGTAGCGTATCGTAGTGCAGCGGTCATTTTTTGCTTGCTCGCGGTCCTCAACGTCAAGTTGGCGACCGCGAGCAAGCAAAATGACATCCCGGCGACACTTTTTCCTCGTTCGCGATCGGCAACATCAAGTTGCCGATCGCGAGCGTGGAAAATAAACCTCCCGGCGAGATTCTCAATGCGGGGAGGTCAGGTTTCTCATTGCGAGTGGTCGCGTATGCTCGCAACCGCTCGCGATGAGAAACTACCAGTCCGCGTTGAGAAAGCTGCCGCTCGAGTAAAAATCTACTCGAGCGTCAGTAAAAGACAGCTCGCATTGTGCAAGATGCCGTTTTCAATGATTGCACAGTGCAGACAAGCATCCGGCACTGTGCAATCATCGCGAACAGCACACTACGCAGTTCGCGTAGTGCTACGCGTAGCTCGCGTAGTGCGAAGTGCACTTCGCGTAGCTTCGCGTAGCGCTACTTCGCGAACTACGCCCAGGGTTACAAGACAGTCCTTCTAAAATCTTCCACAGGTCTAGGAAGTTACTGAAGATTGTCTCAGGAGGTCCAATATGTGTACCTGGTGCCAGCCTTGCCTACTCCCACATCTGGTCCTGGAATGCTCCTTATATCCCCCACTAAGTCTCCAAGAGGTCTGGGGTGACAAAGGACTAGTTTTAGGATTACGTGTGTGTGTGCTCGAGGCAGGCCTTTGAAGTGTAAGTGAGGCAGGCAATAGCTCCAGCCCCAGCCATCCTGGCAGGAAGACAATACTGTGTCCCTTTAAGTCTCATTGTCTGGAAGAAATATACAAAGCCCAACAGCTAAGACATTCACAATCAATTGACCCAGGACTCCGAAAGTAAGTCTCATCCTGTGCACTTTCTTGTACCTAAAGGCTTTGAGGTAATCATGAAATAAATTGAGCATAACAAAATATAAGGTGCACAACAGAGAATATATTGGTTCCATAAAGGAACTTCCCCCTGAGGTAAATAACGCATCAAGAATTGCAAGGGTAAATTCTAAGCGGAAGGTGCCAGCATCGGACGAATCAAAACAATATTCAGGGGAAATAGGCAGAGGTGTTCAAGAGACAAGCTCAAGAACTAGAGATCAAGGAATCGGCAGAGTTAGGGAATGGTCTTCCTTCAGCAAAGTCAGGACAGAACCTGCTAAACTGTTCTAAGAGACACACAATTAAATCAAACACATTCTCTAGATACTGCTTCTTTCCAACTCCCGCTCGATGTGGTCAAATAGCTTGCCTCATCTTCTGGGAGCAGGCAGACTCCCTACTTTCCCATCCCTGGACAAAGGCTCACATAGCTGCACGACTGCGATCATATCAGTAGTCCGGTCCACCTGGTACAGAAGGGTTCTTTGTCAATTCTACACACTGCGTAAGGCATACCAAATATCCAATTAAATTTAAAATACAATTTCTGAACAAACAAAAAACAGTTCTTCTAACTAACGAGGATGACCAGACAACCACATGAAAATAGAAAAATTGTGAAAGTGGATAGAAACCAACAATACATTTCATAAAGAAATGCTTCAAGAGGCCCTGGCCTACTCACAGGATAATGTTAAGAAATTTTCAGTTAATTCACTGATTATACTTCGACTGTATAAATGGACTTGGTTACATCGATATACCACTACATATTAACACACCGATTAACATTGTAGCAGTGATTAACATATAATTAGTAATATTAAGGAACACTAAAGGAACACTAAAGTCATGTTCTTCCAAGTTCAAACTTGACATCCCTATGTGTTCACAATCAAAAGTTAGCACTTAATAAATGTGATAAGGTAACCCAATGTTGTCCAATGGTAAAGATAGGCCTTGCAGTATTGAAAAATGTGTTTGGGAGTTTTCCACTGCCATGACATGCAAAACTTAAAACCTCTTGTCCTACTTTTTAAATACAATGCAGCTTGTCCTATGGCCTTTTAGGGCCTAACCTAGGGATGACTTATATTTATAAACAATGAAGGTTTAAGCCTGGCAAAGGGTTAATTTTTCCAGGCCGATTTGTCAGTTCAAAGCTGCAGTACATCAATGGAAGGCCTGAGACATGTACTTGGGTGGCACAATGACTGCTGCAGAACCACTAGTAGCATTTAATTTACAGGCCCTGGTTACATAGAGTATCATATCCCAGGGACTTATAAATAAATTAATGTGCCAATCCGGTGTAGGCTGATTTTACAATTTTGAAGGGAGAAAACACAAGCATTTTAGCACTGGTTAGCAGTAGTAAAGTGAACAGGGTCCTAATGTCAACAAAACGAATTCAGAAAACAGGAGGGGTGTATGCAAAAGGTTGCAGATATAGCTGTTATGTTCTACCCGTGTAGAGTTCTTCTATTATTTATTTATTTATTTGAGAGTTTTATATAGTGCAATATTAACAACACCTTTTTTACAATACTGCTGGCAACTATACCTGATACCCTGAGGTGATCGCTAGTATTAATTTTGCATATGGTGACCCATTAATGTAATTTTGTCTGATGTGGTCACTATTAAAACAGTAATAATATAAGCAGCTCTCAATGAGTTTCTTCTTATCACAGAAAACTTTAAAGACCACTGTTCTTTACTCTTCTGCTCTGTATGGTTCCTGTCAAAGTGGCATCTCTTTTATCATTGGTGATTACTGTCTGAATGAGCAGCGCATGGGGGAGGGACGAGGAAGGAGGAGGAGGAAAAGGAGGAAAAGGAGGAAAAGGAGGAAAGGGAGGAGGAAAGGGAGGAGGAAAAGGAGGAAAGGGAGGAGGAAAAGGAGGAGGAGGAATAGGAATAGAAGGAGGAGGAGGAAAAGGAGGAAAAGGAGGAGGAGGAGGAATAGGAGGAGGAGAAGGAGGAAAAGGAGGAAATGGAGAAGGAAAAGGAGGAAAGGGAGGAGGAAGAGGAGGAGGAATAGGAGGAGGAATAGGAGGAGGAGGAGGAGGAGGAAGAGGAGGAGGAGGAGGAGGAAGAGGAAGAGGAGGAGGAGGAAGAGGAGGAAAAGGAGGCAGAGGAGGAGGAGGAAAGGGAGGAGGAGGAACAATTAAAAGTGCAGTTATATCTGCCTCGGTCCACTTTACAACCTACCCTACTATATCTAAGCGTGTGTGGAGTTAGAATAGTAAATGCACACTTCATTATGAGCAATGGCTGGTCCCCATATTAAATGGTATGTTATGTTGTGTGCGTGTGTCTTCATGTAGGCATCAAGAGTAGCTTTGCACATGTCGAGTTCAGTACAGTATTCCTATGTAGGGGTCATCCTGTCTGTAAGAAGCCTCCAAAATATAAACTGTCCTGAAGAAAAATAGGATTGCAAGAATATATGTGGTCCCCGAATTGCTAGATATACCCCATGATGCTTTCTCCTTGTTTTGCCACATCAGCTATTACGAGCCAGGTACAATGTGTATGGTTTTGAGTTCAGATTCCCTTCAGTGGCCCAGAAGTTTTTGCCTTTCCTGGAATTAATCCAGTTCTAGGACAGTTAGTCACAGTTTCTGGGACAGCATTAAGTCCCTGTGAACTACAGGAGAGAGAGACCCAGACAGGTCCAGTTTATGGAGGTGCCAAAGCTCAGAGAGAGTTGAACAGATTTACTGAAAATCACCTCTATAAGGTTTTTAAAATGTAGGCTCTAATAATTTTTTAAAATTCTTATTAAAACCCTGCACCAATGATTCTTCTTTCAGGTGCCTGGCCAGAGATAAGCATTAAGGTATATTATATTTAAAACAGACCCTTGCACGTATCAAGATTTGTTTAACCTGTGCAGTAAGTAGCTTTTTAAAATGATGTTACTGTAAAGAAACAGCAAGTTGCCCAACATTTCATGTCTCTTTTCTGTGCATTGCGCACTTAGGGCATTTGTGCTCTAAGGCTAATTTTGTAGCCAATGTAGGTTTTTAAACATTTTAAAAGTGGATTTCTCTGGAATGTAGCTGCTAGAGCCTGGTCCTTGAAGACTTTTTTTTTAAAGCCTCTCGTGTGAGTGATGCAACTCCACACTGCAACTTGCAAGTGACATCTGACTATTATGCTACTAAAGGTCAGCTATTTGCATTGGAGTTATTCAAATATTTCTCATGTGTTTAGAGAGCCAGAGCATAAGAGCTGTGTTGGAAATTGGGTTTCTGGTTGGCAGAAGTACCCACCCTGTCCAAGTAGGAACCACAGTCCTAGTCCGGTAATTTAGTAACACACTCTAAATTAATCTGTGCTCACCCTCTGGTAGCTTGGCACAGAGAGGTAAGGTGGATTTACGCACATAATACATAATAACACAGAGAAAACACCACAAAAGTATTCAATACCAGTTTAGACGAATAGAGGATATTTTTATGAGTAGAACAAGACCAAAACAACAAAAATCCAATAAGCAGAAGTCAAGATATGAATGTTTAAAAGAATAAAGTGTTTTGTAGTGCTTAGAAACAAATAGCACCAACCGGGGCTATCTGGTCGCATTTGACTGGGGCAAATCCAAAAGTTCAGGCAAACCAAAATGGAGTGCAGGTCGTATACAGGGACCAGCCTTTGCCGCTGAACAGTACCTTGTATACGTCGGCGAAAGGGACGATGCAGGAAGCAAAGCAGGCGATGCATCGCTGTCGATCTCACAGAGGGGGCGATGCATCGGTTCCAAACTGCACAAAGTCGAGGATGCGTTGAGAGTCGAGATGCAATGAACACTGGGGCGATGCGTCATCATGGAACCTCTGGGCTGTAGACGATGCGTGCTGAACATTGTGTTGCGTTGGCGCCATGTCTGCGGTTCATGAAGTAGTGGCGATGCATTGGTGTTGAAGGAAATGCTCTAGTTACAAATGTGTGCAAAGTTGTCTATGCGTGGAGTTTCTAGATTAAAGCATTGAAAACTCACTTCCAAGGGTCTAGAACTGGATTGGCATCGCTTGGCAGAGCAGGACTCACAGCAGACAGAGTCCAGGTGCTGGTTGCAGCGTGAAGTCCTGGAGACTTCAAAAACAGGAGGCAAGCCAGCAAGCTCTTGGAGATACTTTGGTTCTGTAGAGATGCAGGTCCAGTCCTTCTCACTCCCAGGGAAGACGTAGGAGGCCAACACAGCAAAGCAGTTCAGCAAAGTGGCAGTCCTTCCTGGCAGCACAGCAGTCCTCCTTTCTGGTAGAATGTCCTCAGTTCCAGAAGTGTTCTGATTTGGTGGTGTTAGAGGTCCAGTACTTGTACCCAGTTGGGCCTTTGAAGCATGGAGACTTCAAAGAGAGGCCTTTGAAGTGAACAAGACCCTGCCTTTCCTGCTCTGGTGATCTGGCTCCTG
The DNA here is from genome assembly GCA_963921515.1 of Calotriton arnoldi. NCBI lineage: Eukaryota > Metazoa > Chordata > Amphibia > Caudata > Salamandridae > Calotriton > Calotriton arnoldi. Next base: position 566,536 of record CAWUFW010002824.1, on the reverse strand, counting down.
GGTCACTATAGGGGGGTATGCAACCCTATGTGTGGGGACACAACACAGCCCTTTCAGATGTACATGTCAGCTCCTCCCTAACATCCTACTCGGGATGACCCATCAGCATGCAGATGGCCACTCAGTCACACCTACCCTTCCTTTGTGTGTGGCTGTCTGGAGGGAATGCAGTAAGCCAGCTTTCACCCACCCCAGACATGTATTCCAGAGACAGGCAGAAGGCACCAAATGGTTACAGTAAGAAAATGCCAACTTTTCAAAAGTGCCATTTTCAGAATTCCAATTTAAAAACCAACTTCACCATAAGTTGTGTTTTTAAATTGTGATTCCAGAGACACCAGACTTGGGGATCCCATCTTTTTCCAATTCTAAATTACACATATAAAATTTAATAAAGCAATCCCAATGTAATCCTATGGGAAAGGTGGGCCTTGAGGTAGTGAAAAATGAATTTAAGAGTATTTCACTACCAGGAAATGTAAAACTTAAAAGTACATTCCCTACTTTTTAAATACACTGTACCCTGCCCATGGGCTGTCAGGGCCTAACTTAGGGGTGACCTATATGTAATAAAGAGGAAGGTTTGGACCTGGCAAGTAGGTTAACTTGCTCGGTCGACCAAGGCAGTTTAAAACTGCACATACAGGCTCTGCGTTGGCAGGCCTGAGACGTGTTTAAAGGACTATTTAGTGGGTGAAACAATCAGTGCTGCAGGTCCACTAGTAGCAGTTGATTTATAGGTCCTGGGCACATGTAGTGCACTTTACTAAGGACTTATAAGTAAATCAAATATGCTAATTGTGGATAAACCAATGTTGCCATGTTTAAGTAGAGAGCACATGCACTTTAGCACTGTTTAGCAGTGGTCAACTGCCCAGATTCTTAAAGCCAGCAAAAAAAAGTCAACAAAAACAGGAAGTCAGAAAGCAAAACGTCGGGGGAAACCATCAAGGATGCCACTTCTAACAAGCTGGTAGGGGTTTGGCAGTCACTGATTACTCAGAGCAAAAATATCTGCAGAGACCATGCAAAAAGCCATTTTTATACACTAAGAATCTTCTCCTATAGTCTCAGCTCAGTTACTAGACCCTGACACTTGTAGCCTTGCAATAACCTACCCACCTCCCTGTCTCTTCTCACCCCCTACTAAATATCCCATGCCTCATTCACTTACTTATTCTAGCATTCTAACATCACCTTGCCTCCTTTTGTAATCCCCTACATTCACCTCTTCTCATGTAACCAAAGCTCCTCCCTAAATGTTTCCCTTCCCTTGCTGTTCCTCTTCGGTACTCCCTACATAGATGTTCCCATTCTCTTTATGCCCGTGTTCAACTTGTACATTCACTAGCTCTTCTCCCCTCATTGTAAACAATCTCTGCTCATCACTCCATTGCTTAATAGCTACAGTTGCACTTTTTAAAGCCAATATATACAAACAGACATGCCTCCAATCCCTACATAAGTCACGGTATACAAGTGACCACCTCAAAACTCATCTTGCCTACAAGTAGGGATCAGAAGTTGAGCAAGCAAATGGAGATGGTGAATCACTTAAATGAGACCAATTGTGGCACTAAAGTCTGAGCAGTTATCTGCCATTGTATACCTACATGTAATTATGGGCAAGACTGTGTTTTTGGACAGTTACTGTTTTTATCATCTACTTTCAAAACATCTGGTACTGTGGTCATGGGACACTGGCTGCTAAGAAGAAAGGTTTGCATTACTATCGAAAATCACCAACTATAGTTTAGTTACGTTATAAAATTATGTTATAAAATGTGTAAAGTGCATAGCTGCCCCAGAGTTAGGGCTTCCCAGTGCTAGTCCAGAAGTAAAAAATCAACTCCAGCAACTGCCTGAGAAGAGGATACCCAACAGAAAATACCCTAAGAGGAGAAATGCCAGGTTTTTAGAGACTTCTTGAATGGCAAGTGGTTCTGGATGTTCCTGATGGAATGGGGAAATGTGTATTCCAGAGAACTGGGGCTTTTGCACAAAACGAGCGTTTGTTTGGCACCTCTTTCAAATTAAACAACTTTGAGATGAGATTGGCCAGTAGGGAAAGCCGGTGCCTCTGAAAAGCAGGCTGCTCTGTGTACAGAGCAGTGACCTCTCCAGAACCCTACTGGACTCTCATTGGAAATGTCTAGTCTAGAAATCTCCTGATTTCCCTATAGACCAATCCGTCCATAACCTTTAAAAATCATTATCAAACCAGGGCCTAGAAGCAGTTCATTTTGACGTGGGCACCTCGGCCGAAAGTGCGTAATCTCCAGTCCAGACCATTTCCACTTTTGGTCAGTTATATAGCATTTTCCAATATAAATATATATCTAACGTTAAAGAAAATTACAAGAATTGATCTGGTCTTCCAAAAACTGTCTTTGAAGCGCCTACAAATACTCTGAAGCTACAGGTCACTGTGACAAACACCAATGTCTAGGTTTTGCATTAGAAGGGGTGCAGGGTGTGCACCCCTTTTTACTAACTAATGTACTGAGGATTTTTTAAATGTTATTTTATTGTGGTAATTTTTTTGTACCGGTCAGAAATTGCCCAAATACAATCTGTAAATGTTGCTTCAACTGAGCAATTAATTTTGTGTATAACTTTGGTGATAAAAGTGCAGTACTAAAGTAGATATGTTGGGTATTGCATTATTGACGTTGTTGAGTGTGCAGATTCCGAATAATTACTTGGCTCTTTTTCAAATGTTCTAAGAATGATGTAAAGTGAATGACAAGTTGTAAAGTGTAGACCAGCCATACCAAATTCATGCACAATGCAGTGAAAGAAAAACAATGGCGGTCCCCAGAGAAGAATATATTGCCGTTATTTTAGGTTTGCACCGAGTGACACTCGTGATCTTTGTTTTGTAGATTTCCAGCCTCGACCTGCAGACAGACCGAGAACTGCTGTTAACAGAAGTGTCACCCCCAGGCCGGAAGCCACACGTCATATCCTGCCAACCTCCAAATCGGAAGCACGGCCATCCTCGAGAAACGTAGACCACTTAGATTCTCTCACAAACTTGAGTAGGCAACCTTCAGGCACTAGATTTGTAGGCCACAGCTCTACAACAAATGAAAGAACGGATGCCAGAATCCGTTTTGTGACAGAACAGAGTGGGGAAGGGACAAGCAGGAGCAAGGATGTATTTTTGCCAGAAAAGGAAACCAAAATACAAGGTCATTTTCGAAATCTGACTACAATCACCAAAGAAATACCTTCTGACGCCAAAACGAAACTGAGCACGTTAACAGAAAAACTACCTGCCAGAAACACTGGTTCCAAATTTGAAAGCACATCAAAGAAGCAAAAATCTGTTCAGCAACAACATGCTGTCTCCTCTAGACTCACCGACACCCCCGAAGTGCGGGAGACGACGGTAACAGCGGTATATCACATCGTGACGTGCGCAGATTTCCCGTGCTTTCCAGGAGTGCCCTGTGAGCCAAGCCAAGAGAGAAGCTTCAAATGTGGTCGTTGCCCTTACGGGTACCACGGTGATGGTGCGACTTGCAAAGGTATTCTCCGTTAGCATCTTTGATGATTTAACCATAGTGGCTTTAGATGTCTACAGGCACAGTCGCCTTTTGTTTGAATAAATGGAACATTCCATGCTATCGTAGATCTAAAATGACAGGCACATATAATATTTACGTCAAAATGTACTGTAAAGTATTAGCTTGTCAAAGTTTGGTTATTACCTCATTGCACTCTTTACATATGCCTGTCACTTACCTCCTTTCCTCTCTACATTCCTCAGCTCTCTATTAACTCCAAGTGTGGAGATCAAACTTAATGACATAGGACGAGTGATGTGTAAATATAAGAGTACCTCCTAAGGGCACGGATTCCGTATTGTTTCTATATGAAAGTGTCACTTGCTCCGGCTTGAGATGTGACTTACTCCTGAATTTCCATGCGCATGTCAAACTAACTAACAGTAAAAGCTTTGTGAAAAGGTCCTAGATAAACAGCATCAATTAGAACTAGTTTTCTAACTACGTTTTTCGTCCCACATACATATTTCATTGTCAACACTTGATACATAACAGCAGGGCCGGTCCTAGAACATTTGGGGCCCCGGGGGAGAGGGAAGATGTGAGGCCCCTCTAATTTGCATGTAACGTCACAAGAAGTGACATCACAGAAAGTGACATCGCAGGACTATTGATCTTATTTGGCATCACTGAAGAGACCTAATGTGGATATCAGTAACATGGACAAAAAGATAAATATACAAGTGAAATAAGTTCATATATTTGAAAACTGTATTAAATGGATTACATTTGTCTCATTGAATGGAAAAACTAGGTGCAGGTCTCAAAAAGATGAATATCGTTTACTCCATGTTTCCAGATTCCATGATTCTTTCCAGATGAGTGCATGGTAAAAATTCCAGTTCTGTCTCATAAAGGGGAGAGATCCTGTTGAGGTAATGAGGGGGCGGAATCATTCAAAATATAAAATTAAACAAGAGAAAAACCCTCACACCATGGATATAATCGCAAATTTCAAAAGGCTCCGTTATCTTTCTGTGCCATTATTGTGCCACCTTAGGATGTGCCACTCACTAGTATCCCACACGCACATGCTAAGACTCGTAGGACAATCTTTTTTGTGTGTGAGCTCTTTATTTGCCAGAATTATGTTAAGTGCAAAAACACAACACATATATTACAAAAATACAAGACACCATTGCAAACAAATCAAGATTGTACATAAATTTTAAAAAAGACTTGGAACAATCGAGACCACTACTAAATCATACATTGACTTGAAGGTATGCTGCAGATTCAAGGGGTTTTCAAATCAATGTTTTTGATTTGGTGTTGGAACTGTAGGAAGTGGTAGTGGCCAACTTTAGTGCTGGTGGAGCCTTGTGCGACAATGTTTGTTGGTGCCCCCCCCCCCCAATGACTTCCTCTGCCACAGATTCCCTCAACAGTGCCCCTCAAGTCTCCGTAACCACATTCTCGCTCAGATGCATTTAATTTGATCTACCGCGCCACTGATACCAGTGTAGGGTGTCAGACCACTTTACATCACACACATTACACAGGGACAATCAATCATATGTATGTAAAACACAGTATAGGAAATATTAGATAAGACTAAGGACTACAAGGTGTAGGAGTAACATGACAATAATACTAGTAGGCAGTATAATGAAATAGTGATGGGTCTGGAGAAACAAAACTATGAATATAAAATGTAATAACATGTTTGGGGGTTCTCGAAAATAACTGGAATTAATTTCTAATCCAAAAGACACCCTTATTGCAAAATTAGGATAATAAAAGACTGGGAAAATAACCATGATGCTCTAATTTATACCTTGCAGTTTGCATGCAGCTCTAAGATGACAGTTAATAGCTCACTGTTCTATGTTAAGATTTTTGACTTATAAACAGCAAGTAACAAAAGGATCTCACTGACAAAAGCAGTAACCTACTGACCTATTTACATTATGTGCACTTTGTGATCTGCATGGTACATGTTCTTTGCAGCAAGCACATTAACCCTCTGCGCTTACTTTTCAGGAGTCAAAACTTCCACTTGACAAAACCCCATCTCTCTCTAAGAAGAACATTAATCACTGGAGTTACCATTACATTTTTATTGTTGCCGAAAATTGCTGGTGGCTAGGAAGGCAGCAGCAAGTGCTTTTAGAAACATAATATACTTGCAAACATGACGCCCCCACCCGAAGTAAGCGGCCAGTGCGATCGCACCAGTCGCACTGCCCTAAATCCAGCCCTTCTCAAGGGTCCTGTGACCTCAGTGACAGGGTCACTGCTGCTCTAGGGTGTGCTGTTTCATAGGCCTGTCCGCAAGACTGGAGGTGAACTTCAGTATGGATTGTGGTGGACAGGCCTTCAAGGTTAACCCACACTTGCCACCGCTGTGGTCCACCTGCTGGTGCTAAGACACCAGGGCTTCTAAAGTCTTGCGGGGCCTTGTAAGGTCTAGCATGGGAATGTGCTCCCTCAAGAGAGTGGTCTGGGGGACTGGTCATGATGGCTGAACCTGGTTCCCCAGTCCCATATTCGTCAGCTCTGACGATAGTGCCACATCCTACTGAGAGAAACTCGCACTGCCTTCAACTGCAACCCAATTGTGCCCCGCTATAATCACCTGGATGCGGCTCAATTCAAATTACGCACTAGACAAGAGTAATATGCTGCCTAAAAAAAAAAAGTAACAACATCCTGGAAAAAGCAAACACTCATAGGGAATGCAAAATTAAGTAACACATGTAAAATGTAGGAAGGAACAACATGGTTACCTTAACGCTTTTGCACTTATTATTCAGAAATCAGTGAGTGCTTTTGCCTGAAAAGTTAAGGACATGACTACAGGGCCCAGAAGGGACCCATTTCAATGTCCATTACTTATATACAAAACGTAAGCAGTATGGTTTAAAAAGACCACATCCGTGAACATAGAGCCGCGGTACGCATTTAATTTTCCAATCCACCCATCAACCAGGTATTGCAGTACATCCAGGCATGGTGCACTTCCCCGCCCGGGGAAAACAATGTTGTTCAAAGAAAGAAGAGAAAATAAAAGTAGTGCTTCACTGGCAAACTCTGTAAAGTAGCGCTAATGTGTTTTGGGTGTGAGTAAAATCAATCTGGCCTCTTTGTGACCCACTCTGTCTTGCTTTAGTTATTTTTCACATTTTGAAACTTTTTTTTCTCTCTGTCCAGAGGCTGCACTTTGCAATAGAAAAATGTCCCAAAAAGACATTTCCAGCAAAGTGTTTTTTTTTTTTGGTCAATTTCATGGAGGAACAAATAAATGAAAGGAGAGGAAAGAGGGAGTAATAGCTACAAGGCCCAGGGAAGGGGGCCCCCACACCTAGACTTTACAGCTGGCTTCAGCGCTTTGAGGCCCAGGGAAGGGGGCCCCCCCTCCCCTGGGCCTCAAAACAGTAACAAGGCATTTTGCACAACACTGCCCTAGCACCGGCAGTTCTACATACATTTTAAATGTGCATTCACATCAAAGCAATCTTTGCTATGGGTGATGCAAAGGTTACAAAAGCCAGTTGATCTGGCTGCTCCCTCCTCCCCTCACCCACCTCTCCTTATCTGTGTCCCCCTGGTCCTGGAAACAAAGGCACCTTCTGTCACCTAGCAACAAAATGCCGAAAGGGCGACTAGAATGGCCGGTACTTAACAGAGGCGCTGCCCCGCCCCTGACAGTTTGAGCCAACATAATTGCTGGCCCAACTGCTGTACCGTCCCCATTCTGTTTTCTCCTTCCCCCCCACCCCTGCACTCCCATGAATGCCACCACGCCCTGACCAGCAAGGTCAAGGCATCTCGCATTTGTAATGCGATTGTGTGGGGCAGGGGCTCTGGAGGAGCAGGTGGGCTAACTGTGAAAGTGTGGCCTTTCACAGTGAAGTGGGGCCCCCTGTTTTTCAGCTGAACACGAGGCCCTGGGCAGCTGCCCACACTGCCCATGCTTAGCACCGGCCCTGCCTAACAGTTACCGAAAATGTTAACTTTACTTACCAAAACTTTTAGCAAGACCAGGAGCTCCCTGCCATAAATAAGAACCCAAACCGAGGGCCACTTTCCCAAGAAGGTCACAAATCTCCAGATATACGAGTGTACATTCAGGCCTTGTGGAGATTTACTCCTAACTGCCCTGTTCACATAAGTCCCAGGCAGGCGTATGTGTGTTGCCTGTGAGCAGTGCTTAAATTTGCACAAAAAAAAAAGTGCCAAGGCCCTCGTCAGGAGGCCACTGCAGCTTGCACCACGCATTGCCCCCACCAGTGCAGCCAGCGTCAGTAACAACACAACTATTAACCATCACACCCCAACAGGTGTTACTATTCCAGACCCCCAAAGCTATAAGATTGACTTGAGAGGCATGTATTAGTGTTTTTTTAATGTACATTGAACTAATAAATAGCTCTTGTTGTGCTCATCTCCACATTACACAAACAGCACCACCATGTGGCAGGCAGTCATAAGTGCCGGTGTTGACAGTTAAGTGCAGGTGCTGAGCACCGGAAACCATTGGCTCAAATTAAGCACTGCCTAGAAGTGTCTGAAGTTAGCATGATATTCTTATCCACTCCTAGCAGTTCGTTTGAAATATCTCATTTTGGAGAATAGTCATGCAAATATTTATGAAAATTCCAGATTTTAATCTATTGAGCCTTAATGTTGGAAAATGTCGAATTTTCAGACACTTTCCCACACATTCAGTAGCCCTAGCATGGGGTAATTTATGTGCATTTTTGGAAGTGGAGAATTTGTTTTGCACTGCACAGCTGCATATGTTCAGTGCATGAGTTCTCTTCTCACTCCTCAGGGAAAGAAAGCCCGCTGCTAGACATCCACAAGTTTCTTTTTACTGCAGAAGCCATGCACGTTTTCCAGAAGACTATGAAATTATAAGTGAAAGTTTAAAACAAATAGCTTAGTTTTCCCCATCTGAATTGCTAATACGTCACACGTTTGATTTATGGTTTAAGGTGTGTAAGTGCCACTTACACATCTAGAAATGTTGTCAACCAGATCAGTAAAGTTCTCCCAACCCATCTACTCCTAGCATGCTACGGTAAAAAATAGTAATGCCCACTCAGGACGACTAGGAAGGACACTTAACCATATTTTACCATATACAGTGCTTAATTTTATTTTTATTTTTTTAAGTGCTAGGGCCCAAGGTATTACTCACTGATCCACTGCCGGTTTAAGTTCAGGTTTTAGCATTTTTTTAAAATCTATATAGAATAGTTTAATGCTTCACTAATGAACGATGCTCAAAAATACACACACAGCACCACCATGTGGTGGTTTCTCACAAATATTTGCCGGTGTTTACAAATAGGTGCCAGACACCCGAAAACACCGGCACAAATTATGCACTGCATGTGCATTAACACCTACAAGCAGTACTTTTAGCAGGCTTCTACTCTGTGAAACTATGCTTTCCTCTATTTATTTGTGCACATGTCTCAGCTTGCTCCAACAACGCTACATAGTCAGGAAAAACTCCAATGTGGGCGGGTTATCAAAATACTTCATCTGGTCACATAATTTCAAAGCAGGAGCCACACATTTCCTAGATTTTCTATACTGAAATTGATTTATACAAAGGATTGTGTGTAAATTAATGAATATATACAAAGGCCCACATTTTCAATTACCACTAATGTCGTAATATTACACCTTTGTGAAGGGAAACCACCTTTACAACGAGGTTTTTACCACGTTGTACCTTTATCACACATTTTTTAACACACGTTTTTAGAACGTATATGCTTTTACAAGGTATGCCTTTACAACGCATTTAAGGTAAGTTCAGGGGTGTGGAGGGTCTCCCCCACAAATACAATATATATATATATATATATATATATATATATATATATATATATATATATATATATATCCTACTGGCGGTCGCCAGTAGGTAGTTAAAGTTAGAACCTAGTTTCCATAGGAAAAGCGTTTTTTGTTTTCTCAATATCTTTGGCGCCGGTTGACGAATCTTCGCGAAATTTTCAAAACTAGTGGCCCGCTCCGGTCAGCTCCTGTCTTGAAAGTTTTGGGGTGATTCGACAAGCGGGGGCTGAGAAAAAAGGGGGGGGTCCCAAAACGTGTTTTCCCCATGTAATTTTCCATAGGAAATTTTAGACACAGCTACAGCCCGAACTGCTGAACGGAGTTACACCAAATTTGGCAAAAAGGTAGGTCTTGTTTCAGAAAGAGCCCTTTTTGTTAAATGGTGTAAATCCGTTCAGTAGTTCCTGAGAAATTTTAAAAAGAAAAAGTTTCGATATCTAGGGACGCAGTGGATTCGCGAACCCTCCCAGGCACGGGCTTCATTCTCATTGGCTGCCAACACTCCAAACTGGGAACTGTTGGCAGCCATTTTGTGACTCGGTAGAACCGAGTCACAAGAAAACAGTAAAATAAATGTTTAAAAACAAGAAAAGTGGGCAGGGTAGAAACACTCTGACCCCTTAGGCCTGTTCAGGGGGTCCCACAAGGACCCCAAAGGCCCAAAAAAGTATTTTTTTTAAATAATTTTGGCAGAATGCGCGATGGGGTCGCGAATCACGCCGATTATTTTATTTATTTTTTTTAAATGAAGCCCGCGCTTGATTTAAATGAGGCCCCCGGTTGGGCCAGGTCCCGGGGGCTTTGTCCTATTCATAATTGCAGGGGACCGCTGGGCCCCCCACAGCCCCGGGGACTACCACCTCCCCGGGGCTTTTTTTCAAAAATAATTAAACCTGGGGGGGCTCGAGCCCCCCCACACGCCCCGGGGACCACCACCTCCCCGGGGCATTAATAATGTAAATTAGGGGGTCCGTTATGGACCAAGCAGCCCCCTCCCTTTATTTACATAGTCCCGGGGAGGTGGTGGTCCCCGGGGCTATGTAAATAAAGGGAGGGGGGCTGCTTGGTCCCCCTCCTGGAGCCCTTGATGGCCCTGGGGACCGCCGCCCCCCAGGGCCGGCTCCTGCAGTGTCCTGGGGTGCCTACCCCCGGGACACTGCTGTTTGCTATGACAGGGCGGGAGCATGGCTCCTGCCCTGTCATAGCAAACTTGCTTTGTATTTTGGAAGCGAGAGCAGGGAAACCAGCTCTCTCTTCCAAAATCCAAAGCAGATTGCTTTTCCACACGGGGAGCTGCATGTGAGCAGCTCCCCGTGTGGAAAAGCAATGCCGGCTCCCGCAGGAGGTGGGGAGCCGGCGGGAGCGTGGGGGCATTGGGGCTCCCCCCACAGTCCCTAACCATGAGGCCAGGTCCCGGGGGATGGGGTCCCCGGGGCCCAAGCCGGGGGGGGGGGTGGCAGTCCCCCCTCCTCCGTTTTTTTTCCTTTTTTTTAAAACAGAAACAAATTATATTTGAGCATTTCCCGGGGGATGGGGTCCCCGGGGCGAATGTAAATTAATGAAAGTGGATGATTTTTTATAAATTTGGAGTCGCGACCCTAGCACGGCGCTCCGTGCGGCCCCCTGGTGTGAACGCGGGGGTGCGTGGCTCCCAGCGCGGCCCCCTGGTGTGAAGGCGAGGGGTGCGCGGCTCCCAGCGCGGCCTCTGGTGTGAACGCGAGGGGTGCGCGGCGTTCAGCGCGGCCCCTAGTGTGAATGCGATGGGTGCGCGGATCCCAGCGCGGCCTCTCGTGTGAACGTGAGGGGTGCGCGGCGCACAGCGCTGCCCCCTAGTGTGAACGCGAAGGGTGCGCGACTTCTGTATAATATAAAAAGAATGAATATAGTTTTCCTAACTAAAAATTATTCACAATTTAAAAAAAATATATATATATATATGTGTGTGTGTGTGTGTGTGTATATATATATATATATATATATATATATATATATATATATATATATATATATACTTGAAGATGAAGGATCACAAGAAAACAACAGCCAGCCAGGGCAAAAATCTGGATCCCAAAGGATACAATGAGTCACAAAGAAATATATATATATATATATATATAGAAAATAAAAAAACCATAGCATTGAGGTACATTAGACTTACAAATTAGCATTTAAAAAACCATAGAAATACATTGAAAAAACCATAGGTTTCAGGAACGTTTTAGTTAGTTGGACATTTCACTCGTACAAAACCATAGAAATTCCGGCGTTATAGTTAGTTCAGCTAACTATAACTCGCGCCCCGCAATGCACTGCTGATGACATCACATATTACATCATTCATGACATGGTCAGTGACATCACTGATGACATCACTGATGACATCTCAAATGACATCACTGATGACATCACTGATGACTTCATCCATGTGAAAATCTGATGCACCTCCTCACACCTGAACATAACCTTTGATACACCCACTCTAAAATACAGACTACCATTTTCGAAACAATAGACACATCAATACCAGTTACTAAATACACACTGACTGATTCCTAGGTCTACACACACATCCACTCATTCACCCATACAGTCACTCATACATGCAGTCACTCATCAATACAACACTATCATATGCACTCATACACCTATACAAACACTCACACACTGCCACATATCCAGAGTTACTCACACACCTAGTCAGTCATGCAAAGAATCAATCATACTTCCATTTACTCACCTATACAGTTATACAGACACCACCTCACTTATTCATACAGATACTAACAGATAATTACTCTCTTATAGAATCACTGATACAAATACACACTCATCCATGCAGCCACACTCAGTTACTGACTCTCACATATAGTTATTTATATACACCATCACTCACATATACTACCTTTTACATATGTAGTTACTTGCACATGTACCACTGAGACATCCATTCACTCACCAACACACCCATACACACACTCACCCACCCATACAGCTGTTTCCACATGCACTCTTGAACCCATACGCCCAGTGAGTCAACCACTCACACATCTATGCACAGAGTAACACACCTCCCACCCACCCACCCACACACACACACACTCAGGCAGCCATACAAATACTCAGGCAAGCAATCAATAACCCATATAGACACTCATGCAGCTACTCACCAACCCATGCAGCAGCTTACACAACAACAGACAGACTGATACAGACGTTCACACAGCTTAGTCACTAACCCATGCATTCAGTAAGACACATTTAATCACTCATTTATACAGTCAGTCACGTACCTACTAAATCCTCCATACAGACACTTATACACCCACTCATTCTTCAATACAGCTTGGCATATATATAAAACAAATTTAAACTTTACCAAAACACACAGTCACTGGATGATGTCAGTGATGTTATCAGTGATGTCATTTGAGATGTCATCAGTGATGACATGAATGATGTAATATGTGACGTCATCAGCAGTGCATTGCGGTGGCGCGAGTTATAGTTGGCTGAACTAACTATAACACCGGAATTTCTATGGTTTTGTACGAGTGAAATGTCCAACTAACTATAACGTTCCTGAAACCTATGGTTTTTTGAGTGTGTGTATATATATATATATATATATATATATAACAATGCATGGTAAAGGCATAGGTTGTAAAAGAATATGCGCTCTAAAAAAAATGTGGTGCAAAAAATGTGTGGTAAAGGCACAGAGTATTTCCCTCCGTTGTTCCATCATACAACCCTTTGTGAATCAACCCCATTATGTCTAATGTGCTCTCCATTCCTTCTGCACAAGAGAGCCTTGTTCTTTTGACAATAAAGTGAGAATCCCTCACACAAGTGAACAAGTTTGGGCTAGATACACAAAGATTGGTGTATTAGTAGGTGTGTCTTACTCTTTTACTCTTGCTTTACTTGTGTGTGTCAGGAGTAGGCAATGAGTAGGTCGATTTACACCTGGCTCACTTCTGGATTTCATCATTACTACAAGAGTAAGGCACAGCAAAATTATTGTGAATCAGGCCCTGTTTCTGTACCTTTCCCTTGGAAGGGAATGGTATAAGTTGGTAGTATCTGCCCACCTTATCACCTCAACTAGCATAGCACTTAGAGATGGCACAGTGAAGGGTGTAAGGTCTATAAATTGTGATGTTATGATTTTTCCTTGTTTTCACTGTTATTGAAAAGCTTACCTGCTTTTTATTATCCTCTGTGATGTTACTAATATTGAGTGCCCTACATCTCGACTTTTTAAAAAGAACTATTTAAAAAAAAATATGTTGAAATACATATTCCATTAAAAGGATGATCTTCAGTGTGTAAATCATTAATGAACGATCATTAGATTAACAGTGCTCCCTGTTAGTAACCCAAAAGCATTGACACCACCTCATTTATGTATTGGGTGGCATTCTGCGGGGCTACAATAACCTGTTTTCACATTCAACGCTGGTGCATTGAACTGAGTTCACTCATGTCACCCTTTGGTGTCAAAACAAACCTTGTAGAGCTGAGCTAAAGCCTCAGTTAATGCAACACTTTGGAAGTAAGTGAAAGGAGCCTTTTTTAGATTTCAGTTATTATTCTCTGAAAGGGACATATATTCATGATAACAGAAACTTTCCCCCGAAGATGATTATATGGTCTAAGTCACTATGTTACCGGTTAACTTTTCTGGCAATGTGAATGAGGTCAAAGAATAAACTTCATATTCAAAGAGTTCATATTCAAAGGCTGCTGTGCCGCATGTGTTATGTTTGTTATGTTAGTTTAATTTGTAACATGCACAAATATCCCTGGAAGGGGTATATTGACGCAGCACAGATCACAGACAAATAATCAGAAACATTAGGCCACAATCAGCTCTGTCTTCAGGAGTTTCCTAACCTTAAGATGATCAGTACATTGATGGATATGGAGTGGAAGCTCATTCCAGTACAGAGGGGCCAGGTAGGAAAAGGACTTGCCTCCTGAGCAAGACTTTCTAATCCGTAGGACTGTGAGCAGGGCTTTATCACTTGATCCAAAATATCTTCCTGGCCGGTAATGAAAAAGCTTTGAGGATAAATAACTCGGGCCTTTGCCGTTCAAGGATTTGTGTGACAGACAGCAAATTTAAAATATAATTCTTTTATGGATAGGCAGCCAATAAAGAGAGCACAAAAAGGGGAAAAGAAGCCGTCCTGGATGGAAGATTATCAATGAGACGTGCTGCAGTATTTTGGACAACTTGCAGTCTAGTTAATAAAGTCTCATTAGTGGAAGCCAATAATTCATTGCAATAATCCAAGTGGCTAATGAGAATCGCTTGGACCAAGGTTTTCCTCACATAGTTTCGGAGGAGGAGAAAAACTCACTGTAACAGACACAGCATTTGAAAACAGGTGCCTACGGTAGTCCCAACCTGTTCTTTCATAGTGAGTGATTGATCTAGATGAATGCCCACGTTTTTAACAACTAATTTAGGAACTGGCGCGGAGCCTAATTTAGAGGACCACCAATCCGGGGTCCAAAGCTTTTGGGTATGGTCAAACAGCATAATCTTGGTTTTACTCTTGTTCAGCTGGAGACAGTTTTCCGTCATCCAAGCTGCATTGGCTTTCATCTCTGTGAAAAAACTTGCTTTTGCATTGTTCAGATCTTTATCGAAAGTGATTATTAGCTGCGTATCCTCAGTGTAAGATAGTGGTTCGAATTCAAAAGCTCTGACAATTTTAGCAAGAGGGGCCACATAGATATTAAAAAGCAGAGTGGGGCTGAGACAAGAGCCCTGTGGCAGCCCCTTATCTAGCTTTATGGTTCGTGATTTGTAGGCACCCAGATTAATGGTCTGGGTTCTATTTGTTAAAAAAACATTGAACCATTTTAGTGCTGTGCCATGGATTCCTAGCTCCTGTGGTCTTTGCAGCATCCTAGGATGTGACACAGTGTTGAATTCTGCGGACAAGTCCAACAGCACAAGCAATAATGGAATATTCTTGTCTCTGTACTGTGCATAGGTCTAAGGCCCGATTGAGATGGGTCCAACAACTTATTAGTCTCTACTTTTTTATCGAAAAGATTTCCACTATCAAAGCCAGTATCCCCATATGTACTTCTCACGAGAGAGTCCCCTCTAGGGCTGGAAACCCCTGTTCGCTTGAACATTTTCCGGCCATCACTACGGAGGCCTTCTTGGACCTCTTGTCTAAAGTAAAATCTGGATCCCCTACGGACTGCTGTCCACCACACGTCCTAAAAGAAGCCTTTTCTGGCCTCCTGGGTCCAGCCCTTGCTCTTCTGAATGAGTCTCTATCCCAGGGTTGTGTCCCTAAAGCCTTTAAAGAGTCAATTGTGGTTCCCCTCCTGAAGAAACCAGGGGCAGACCCCCAGATCCTGACAAACTACCGCCCAATATCTCTGCTCCCGTACCTGGCTAAGGTACTGGAGGCTTATGTGGCGAAGTGCTTGTCTAATTTTATTGAACAATCCAACTATCTCGACTCACACCAAGCTGGATTTCGCCCTGCCCACTCAACGGAGACGGTAATACTGGCGGTACTGGACTCCCTGCGAGAGAAGGCTGACAGAGGTACTCCCCAGGCTCTGGTGCTGTTAGATCTTTCGGCCGCCTTCGACACGGTCGACCATGGTATCTTGGCGGACCGTGTCAGGGAGGCTGGCATTCAGGGCTCAGCCTCGGGTTGGATTAGATCCTTTCTCGAAGATCGCTCCCAGTCAGTCTGCTTGGCTCAGTTTACGGCACCTAAGTTCAGAACGACATGAGGGGTTCCGCAGGGTTCCTCGCTATCCCCTCATTTGTTTAACCTCTACCTCCTCCCTCTGATTCAGTCCCTCAAGGAAAGGAAAGTTGTCACTTTCAATTACGCCGACGACCTACAATTAATATTCACCATCGACAACTCACCGCAATCAGTTTCTGAATTCCAAGCTACTATGTTGCACATCCGCCACTGGATGGACCGTAACCATTTAAAGCTTAACCCAGGCAAGACCGAATTAGTCTTGACAGGGGGCGGTCACAACTTCTGGGGTCCACACTACTGGCCAATGGAATTAGGACCCTCCCCCATTCCCTCTTCCTCTGCGAAAAGCCTTGGTGTCACAATAAACAACGACCTGTCATTAAAAACCCAAGTTGGCTCTGTGGTCTCTACTTGTTTCTTCCAATTGCGGCAGATTAGAAAGGTCAGTAGACTACTCACTCAGGCAGCACTGATACAGGTCGTGATAGCGACAATTATGTCACACTTAGACTACGCCAATTCAGTCTACCTTGGTATGCCACTCTTCTTAACTAAACGGCTACAGATAGTGCAGAATCAAGCGGCCAGATTGATTCACCAGCAACCTAGGAGGCAACATGTCACCCCACTTCTGAGGAAGCTGCACTGGCTTCCCATCCCCCAGTGTTGTGCTTTTAAAGTAGGATGTTTGGTCTTTAAATCTCTACATGGACGGAGCCCAAAATTCATCAACAGCCTCATCCAAAGGTACACTCCCCCACGCAATTTTTTCTCGACCCAGCTCCATCTATTGGCAACTCCTGCCTTTAAGTTGAAGCGACAATGGGGTTGCAGGTATGCAACTCTGGCTCCCAGAATGTGGAATTCCTTTCCTCTGGAAATTAGGTCATGCACTGACTTGCTGAGTTTTAGAAAATTCCTTAAGACTTGGTTGTATACTCAAGCCTATGAATAACTCCTATTGGGTTCGGTAATTCCTAGAATCAGCGCCATGAAACTAACTGGTGTACGTGCGCTCTATAAATTCATTATAACATAACATAGATACTCCATGAGTTGAGTATTTATTTGACCATACAACAGCTTGCGCAGTAGGGGAAGCAGTGAAATAGGTTGATAGTTGGAAAGGTCCGTAGATGACATTTTGGCCTTTTTTTGAATCAGTATGACCTGTGCTGCTTTCCAAGCTAAGGGAATTTCCCCCCTGTTAATGGATAAGTTAAATAGAGAGCAGATGGCAGGGGCAAGCTGATAGGACAAGGCCCCAGAAATACTAGGAGGATATATGCCTAAAGAAGACTCTGATTTAGCAGCTGCCAGCACTTTCTGAATTAAATCAGGCAAGAGTAATTTAAATTTGCCTAAGGCAAAAACACTGTTGGAAGGTGGCTGACTAAGATTAGGCTGCCTACTTTCCTGCTCAGCTAACCTGGGGAAATTCTGGTAAATTACATTTGTTTTCTCTTTAAAGTGGTCTGCAAGGGAATCGCATAGAGCTTGTGATGTCTGAATATCTTTGGAACAAGCACAGGGTTTATCAAAATGTATTAAAGACTTTGAATAACTCTTTGGAAGAGTTGCCCGCCTGATTGATTTGATGAGTGATGTGTCTTGCAGGTTTTTTTTTTATGTTGCAGTGATACCTTGTTAAGGCAGATTTATAAATCTCTTTATCACCAAGGTTATTAGACTGGCGCCACTGTCTCTCAAATTTTTTACACAGTGCTTTCTCAGTTCTGGTATGTACCAGAGTGCGTGATTATCATGGTAAGAATTGGAACAGGTTTTAGCGGGGTTGTCTTGTCAAACACCAGGTTTAAAGGTGAGTGATATGTTAGTGCTTTATCCACATCTGCAGATATAGCTGTTAGCTCACACTCTTTTACAAAAGAGTCATGGACAACTTTGCGCCAAGTGTTTCATTCTGTTTTTAGTGGCCTTCCTTGTGTGTACAGGCACATTAGTCTTTGCAACTCAAAAACAAATTAAAGAGTGGTTGGTCCAAAGTAAAGGTCGGGGGCATCACATGACAGAGAAGGAGAATTCGTAGACTTCCGATCTAGGGAGTGGCCCACAAGATGAGTGGGTCCTATAACTTTCAGCGATGAGTTGTGCTACCTCCATATTAATAGAATCATCTCCATGGAAGCTGAAATCACCTAATAGCAGAAATTGTTTGGATGCTAGAACATGCAAGGCAATGAATTTGGTGAGAAGTTGACTTAAGTCTCTTTTAGGTCCAGGAGGGTGATACACATGGGCACCTCTCCAGCAGGCATTGGGTGAGACTTCAACCTTAAAAACACTTATCTCTGCCCAATCTGCTTGTAAAGGTTCTATGAGCTGAACTCTGTGTCTTTAAAAATAGCGGCTATACCACCATCTGCCCTACCCTCTCTGTCTAGTCTCAACATGCGGTAGTTATCTGGGAGTGCTCTTACAATGGCTGGTAAAGTGGTAGAGTTCAACCAGATTTTGGTTATGAAACCAATCTCAAGTGAGAGTGAGGGTAGCAGGCCCACAGAATAACCTCTGAGACTCTTGCTAATCAACCACACCAACAATGAAAGCTTCACACCTCTGCCACTTTACCCAGATTTCAGTAGCAACTGACAGGGAACGGGTGTGGAGGGGCGGTGGCGGTTGCCGGGGGGACAAAATACAAAAAACCCACTAACCTCCTCACAGCCGAGTCACCATCCCTCCACTGTTGTATCTCTGCTTCTCAGCGAGTCCTGGAAGCAGGAAGCACACAGGCTCCCCTAAGCTAATCACAACTCTGCAATGCAGCATTGTGATTGGTCTGAGCGCTGTGGTTCGGTGCTCAGACGGGGACAAGGACCCTGTGCATGTTCCCCACCAGGCTGTGCATTACAGCCCGGTGGGGAACATGCAAAGTGCACATGACTGTTTTGCCGGCCCAAAACTGTCATGGGCACTTGGTGTATGCAAACCACTCCTCCCCCTGTGCCACCAGCCCCAACCGCCCTAACCCAGTCCCGAACCTGCGAAAAATAAAATGATAATAACGTTATTATCATTTTATTCTTCCTGCTCTGAGAGTAGTGGGTCGACGGTGCTCCGCCTTAACGGAGGATCCGCCCTTTCCACATAACGGTTATGTTAACAAAGTTTTGTATATCACTCGTTCCCCTTTGGGATCTTATAGTGCAAGGAAGGTGAGAAAGCCAGGGATATGACCTGAAGATAATTATTGCGGCGTGTGACTAAATAATGAGTTTTAAGCTGTTAGTTAAAAGGAGCAAGAAAAGACGTGTTCTTTTAAGTACAGGGGAACATCCCAGAAGAAAAAAACAAGGACCAAAAATGAGTATTCTGCAACTCTACCTGCCAGAAAGGAAGGAATGCATAAAAGGACAGTGTTCATCAAGGCTTATGTTCTAGAAGTGAAGTGTCTGATGAGTGTCTGATGAGATGGGAAATTAAAGAACTTTGTGAACTACCATATATGGAGCAGTGCACAAGACAGAGAACTTTAGAAAAATTCTGGACTGAATGAGTGGCCAATATATTTATCTCAAGATTGGAGATTCTATGCTGATCCTGGGATTGGAAGTCACCATTTTGGCAGAATAATTTTAATTTCATCCTAGACAAACATGAAAGGATGTATTCATGCCCAAATAAGGAGCCTTTCAGTAGAACAAGCAAAAGGTATCTACCGTAGCAATTGCAGGTTGTTGTCCATCAAAAGTCTCTGTATTTCTTAGGTGCAGGAATATACTACATCGGATGCCTAGGAGGACTTTTGTGGTGCTAAATCAATCTTGATTTCCAAACGTTTTAGTGTCCATGAAGACGGACAGGGGGACAACTTAAAGCACTAAAAACTTTTGTTTTCGGAGGTCCACTCTCCCGGGAGCCACCAATACCTCAGTCTTCTCAGCACTGAGCTTAGTGCATTCCCATCCACTTCCTTACGTCCAATGTATACTGCCAGAGATCTGTATCACTGGGGTTTTGGCCACTAAGCCAAAAGTTATATATCACCAGCTTAAGCTGAAATTTGAATTCCATGGGAGTGGAAGTGGGAAGCAGCATAAATGACGTAGATTTTCTACAGCAAGAGTGCAGGTTCCTGAGGCACACTTAAAAGTGATAGAGGAAGTGAAGAATGTGAAAGGGCACAATGGAAGAAAAACAGTTTAGTGCAGCTTCTACCAGACAGATATTCTCTAGCCGGTACAGCAGGAGGTTATATTCAACAATATATGATGCATCTGCTGGATCAGTAGGATTAAGGTCTTAACACTGCTTCTGCGAGCTGCATGTCATTTATGCCTTCAGCCAGTATTGCTCTGTGATGCAGCCTGGGACAAATAAATGTTGTACATATTGAAAAGAATTATACTGTAAGTTTATTGCAAAAGGATCACTATAGTGATGTTGGATGTCACCCCAGATCCTCCACGTGCAACGGGGTATTTTTTTTAAAGGGTTATTGCCTGCTGCTGAGGGCACTAATGGTTATGAAAGACCTCAAACCCAAGTTATATGCCTGAGCAACATGTGAGGGCCTTTAACGCCCATTTAGGGCTATTAGAGCAACCATATACTGTGGGAGGAATGTTAGAGATTTAAATGGGACAAGCCGAATGACAAGCATTGAAATGTTGGAGCAGGAGGTCTGTACCAGCAATTATAGGATCTGAGCCACTTTAAGTCTTCAATGGAGCTCTCAGCATTCCAATGTTCTAATATTTCTTAAAGAGTGGCCTCAAGTTAACTGTGAGTGGCCTCTTTGTCACTTATCTCTTTGCTTTGACAAAGTTCATGTTTCCTTATTGAGCAAAGTTTTTTTTTAGAACACAAACGGATCCATATGGTCACATGAAGGATACTGAAACAGGAAACATTT
Organism: Calotriton arnoldi; assembly: GCA_963921515.1. Lineage (NCBI taxonomy): Eukaryota > Metazoa > Chordata > Amphibia > Caudata > Salamandridae > Calotriton > Calotriton arnoldi. The sequence goes on along the minus strand of CAWUFW010002824.1, from coordinate 545,513 downwards.
TCTTCCATCCACATTTTTCAAATACTTTGTCATTCCAATGAATGGCATCACAACCTCAACAGAATCTATTTCCAAGTGAATACATTATTATAGTTTCAATGTAAGAACGTAAACAAATACCTGATAACTAAGTTAAATCTGTTGATATATCTATGGTTTATGTAAAGTGATAGTGTACACCATGATTATATAATTGACCAGTTGCAGTGGCTGTGGTTTAACTATGATGCATTATGTGTATTTAAAAAAAGAAATCATGATATATTTTATTGTTTTTCAGCAATATGTAGACAGCCCTGTGGTAAAAATATGGAGTGTGCTGCTCCTAACACATGTCGTTGCAAACCTGGCTATTCTGGATACAACTGTCAAACAGGTAAGTGAACAGAAAAGGTCAAACTTTCTGAAAAGTAGCAAATAACCAATAAATAATTATTAAATAAAATTAAGATCTTGATTTTCTACAGCTTTGTGTCGGCCTGATTGCAAAAATCGTGGAAAGTGCCTCAAGCCAACTGTCTGTGAATGTCCTGCAGGATATGGCGGTCCTACGTGCGATGATGGTAAAGAAATGCTTCCCTTTTTCAAGATCAAAGTAATGGATTTCCATATGTCTGATGTAACAGCATATTTATAATATACAATAATATATACAATAGAACACTTTAGCTTCCTTTCGGTAAGGGTATTGAAAAGCAGAAGGCTTGACTTTCTGCTTCCCTTTCGGTCAGATCGCTTTCTGCTGATAAATGTGTGTCATAACACAGGAATTGAGAATTCTATTCAGTCAATTTTCTGTGTATTACAATATTGCAGGATCCTCATGGCTTCAGCCTTTTCAGGCCCACATCATATTGAATTCCCTGTGTTGACTCATGCATTCAATCTAGACAAGACATTTTGCTCCAAGAGTGCAAATATACTGCCTTCCTCACGCTGTTGCTGAAAATCTGATAAAAACATACTGTAATGATCCCAAGTAAGTTGAGGAACTACGCAGACATCTGTGTTGATGTGAATCACCAGCCTCCATGATCTGTGTCTGTGTTCACAAGTGCAGTTTTTTGGGATGTAGAAGGTTCCATCTTCACAGGAAGTAAAAGGTGACTCTTTGTTTGGGACGCATCGGAGTCCCACAAAAGATGTTCTCCGAAAGAATCGTAATGAGAAATTGGACCTGGATATGCGTAGATATGCTCCTAAAAGAGGAAATTCAAAACGGATCTCTGTCCTAGAGCTGTGAATTCCAAAATCATGGACATCAATTATAGGTAGTTCTGGTTAGCTGATACTATGCCTGACATGCTCTTTGGTATCCTTGTTAAGCACCTTGATAGCAGAGATGTCACTCTCATGAAGACAGTTTTAGGAATCGTCTGTTTACATTATGTAGTTTCGACTCCTAATCTTCCGGATAAGATAGAACAGCTCAAGTGGACATTCATGAGTGTCGTTTTTAGGTCTGGCATAGGGACAGCCTTAGCTGCTACGATAGCCTCATGTTTAAATAAATCATATTAAAAATGCACATAGATATATATTGGCATATTTGGTCATCCTCTTCATCAATTGGACTGTTCAAGTGTCATTCACATTTTGCTTCCACCCACCACAGCCTATAGGATGGAACACTGCGTCAACCCACGTCAGCCATTGTCTCTCTTCAGTGTGAGTGACTGCATTTTGCTCTTTGACAAGTGTGCATCCACCTTCAGTTCTAGGGCCAGTAGGTCAATCTCTGCTTTATTTTTTGTTGGTGTTATTTTTGAGTAGAGGCATTTGTGCGCTGGACTATTTTTTATTTGCTTCAGTTTTGCAAGCATATGAATGCCACCATCGGTTCTGAAAAAAGTTTTGCATGTCATGCACACACACACACTATAAGCTCTTGAGCTATTTGAAGGTTGAAGCCTAAGGCCATTTTTGTTCAATAGTCCTATCATGCTCTAGTCTTCCCTTGTTGGCTCAGATTGCAAATTGATTGGAGCTTTATTTCCGAATGAAATTCCACTCCGTTCAATTTTAAGTGGGCTGATATTCACACACCTGCTTTTCTGGGTGTGGGGACACCAGACCCGACTTTACTGTCTGTGAATCTTGTCGGTAAAATAACACTGAGAAAGGTCTGCTGTGCAGCACAGCCCTGGTTATTCCCCATTCTGTTGGTTTGAACTTTTAATGAGAGAAAAGAAGTGTGGTAAAACCGGCCTAAATCAATAATTCCATCCACCCAGTGTCTCTGCAAATGTTTCCTCCTAACTAATCCCTTAATCTGTATGATTCAAACCTTTTCCTCTTTCATTTACCCTCCTTAGGACTCTGTCCCATACTTATATGAGTATCACAGGTTTCTGGCACAACCTTATGACTTTACACAGACGTAGCAATCCGTACAGAAAACTCCTTTCCAATTTGAGTATGCTACATTTTGTGCTAAATCATGCTAATTGACATCTCGTATTAAGCATGGGTCCCGATCACATTACCTGGTCTAGTTTAGAGCATTGGACAAGTTATTACATTAAAAAAAATAATGCACAGCTGAAATATTACATATTGCATGTTTCTTCTGTTCCTGCAGCATACTGTGATCCACCTTGTGAACACGGAGGGGACTGTCTGGCGAGAAATGTTTGCACCTGTCCCTTCGGTTATGTTGGACCACGATGTGAAACAAGTAAGCATGGCCGCCCTGAAAAAGGATTTCTTTACAATTGGTGACGGAGTAACACCTCAAAACAGATTTGAGGGCTTATTATACTCCCTTTCAATGCAGAGCGTAGACGCTGAACCAGTTCTTGCGTATGTTTTTCGTGAAATTGCACTGTTTATAGTGCAACACTTAACATGGAAATTGTCTTTACCTGCAGCCAGCAAAACTTGCAAACAGCAGGTGTTGCCTCTCCAGGCATTAACGCAGTGATTTGGAGACTCCATGCATTTGTTTTTCCTGAAATTGTACTAACTACAGCACATACACTTGCTCAGAAAATCTCTAAATTAATGCATGAGCTGCAGACTGCCCAGCTTGGAATAACAAAGAGGCCTGGTAAGAACTGCTCACTTCTTATGGGCTGTGCTGTCTGTAACAAAAGCACTAATATGGTTTTGTTAGGGAACCCATGCACTGTTAGAAAGTGCAGTTTCAGGAAAAACGTGTGGCAGTGATCTGCTTTGGTACTGTGCAATAAACGGGATCATGATTCAGCCATAGTGCTCTACCATGAACGTATGTGCTGACTCTGAGCCTAGTGTCTCTTTTTATGTACTTGCACTGTCTAAAATGCATTCTTTTTAACTCGGAACTTCTCAGTTCTCCAAGTTATACTGTTTGAGCTGCACTAGGGACGGCTCGAAAACAGAAAGGGGCAATCACTGCTCAAAGTTTCTAAGCTTGAAGTCTGCAGCTCATGTGCTCCCTCGGGTAAAATCCTGAGTTCTTTGTATTCCTTTTAGACTGTGCTGTTGCATGAGGACAAGCACTCATTTCTATTCTGAAATGGCGCACCGAGGGCCAAATGTACTCAGCTTTTTTGTGTTCCCAAACGGTCTGATTCGCAGTATCCGCCCATTTGTGATTGCAAAAAAACCCATTTTAGTATGAAAGAAACCCAAACTGTGATTCAGGAGCAGGCCATCGAATCGCAGTTTGGGTTTGTGAACAACTACAGATTTGATATTTGGAAGGGGCGTGTTTAGGGTATCCCTTCCAAATACCGAATCGGAATGGTATGTATTAATATTAAGTGACCGAATTCTGGTCGCAATACATTAATACTTTAACGACTACAAACATGTACTGGTAAACCGTTCGCAATGAGAAGAGTTCTGCTTGGGACCCCTTCCACTTTATGAATGTCAGCAACTAAAAAGCTTGTTTAAGAGGAGGCAGTGGTCCAGGGGCTCACTGCATCTCCTTAAACAAAAAACCAAACAAACATTTCTTTTTAAACACAGTCCTTTTTCCTTTACTTGAAACCGTCTGCATTTAAAAAAAAAAAAAAATGCTTCATTAAAAAGGAATCATAGGCATCCCTGTGATGGCTGCGATTCATAGTAGGTCGTAATTTGCAGCCTATCTCATTAATATTCATGAGGTAGGTCAAATTGGGACCCACTACGAATTGGTAATTTGCTACCAGTATTTTGCAACCAGTTGCATGTACATCTGGCCCCTAGTTATTATGCGACCACAGGTGTTGTATGCGTTTGCCTAGTCTGATTGCAAATCTTTAACGCACACCGTGTAAATCACAATCTCCTACCTAGCCATTTGAGATTTGAGGCTTTATTGCTGTGTGAAGTGTTAATGTTTCTGTATATTTATTGTTGTCTCAAACTTTGCTTCTGCCTACTTCTGGACATACATTGACACTGACATATCTGAGTATTCCAAAGCAGATACTATACCGTTTTCACATGGTGTACTTTTTTAATCGACAAAGTTATTCCTAAAAACGAGAACTGACACTTTCACTGCTTCATTATTTTAACCCTTTGATCAGTGGTTTGCAACCGACACTGTGAAAATGGCGGTGAATGTGTTGCTCCAGAGGTCTGCAAGTGTAAACCAGGCTGGTATGGACCAACTTGTAGCACAGGTAATTTATGCCGTTTTTATATTTGACGACTTTTTACATATTTTTATTGTTTGATTAAAGTCTTTTGTGAATTATTAGACTACGTTGAAGTAAATACTAGTTGTGTAGTGAATAGTTAAATACCCCTGACTGTTTGATAACCCGGCTCTGTTGTGTATTTGCATGACACCTTAACAGAAGTTCACGTGTTTTCCTCTCTCTCCCGCAGCTCTTTGTAGCCCGGTGTGCCTCAATGGGGGAACGTGCGGGAAGTCAAATGTCTGCCTCTGTCCAAACGGATTCTTTGGGCCTCAGTGTCAGAACGGTAATATACACAATTATTTATTATTTCTTTATAACGAAATTTTGTAAAGGTGAATAACTTCACACTGGTCTTCTTTACGTATTTTCGTTTTACTTCTTCCTTCTCCTTCACTTATGTATCTATCTGTTATGAACAAGTTGCTATGATTAGATCACAGAAATTGTCCAATTTTTGAGCTCATTCGTGATTTTTTAGCATAGCATGGAGCGTAAACAATAATGAAGCCCCTTAAGTAGTTCACTTTGTGTAAGGGCAAAGTTAGTGCTCATGCCACGCAAAGCAGGAATTTCATAGCTGAAGCAAATGTGGGAATGCTATGTTCTAAGGAGTCTGCTCCCTATGACAGATGCAGACACTCGAGCAAATGGCCCTGAATACATGGGCTAACCTTGCACCTCTGAGGAGCTGGCGCAAATATAGTTCATACCTCAGAGTACCCTTTGGAAAGAGATACAGAAGAGCCCAGGCACCCAGGATGGAAACACAAGGTGGATACAGCCACAGACCGTGCACCCTAGTGGAGAGGCCCTGCCTATCAGACGGTGTTTGTTTCCGTGCTCTGCGCTGTCTGCATTGCATAGACTTACTCTAGTGTGCATTTTTCTTTAATGGACTCGTAGTTAGTGAGGGTGTGCACTGATGCACATCTCACCACTAACCACAAACTAGGCTCGGGTATCACTGGGCTCATTGGAAGATATTACAGAAATATTCACAATAGTGCAACAAGGATTTACAAGACGTTCTCTTCCTTTGGAGCAATTTAGCATTAGAGGAGAAGCCACATACATTGGTGTGACTATGTCCAGTGGCCCATGGCAGCGTTGGTCATATCTAAGCACAGCTGCTTTTGCACCTTGGAAGAATGTCTAGCTTTCAACCAGGCCCGGCTCTCAACACCATTTCTCATGGAGCCTACTGGCTCAGCCTTGGCATTGCCGAACAATATTTGATTGCATAGCCTGGGGGTTTGCCCTTCCCCTTTGCAAAAGGCCTATTGGGCTCTACCTTCCTTCTTGTCCCATAAACTCTGGACACAGGGCCTGGACCTTAAGCCAGGCTTTGCTCTCAGCACCACTACCCTTATGCACTACTGATTGTGATCCTCGGCTATGCACAATGAACTCTGGAAGCAGACAATCCGTACACCTGCTCTTTAGCCTGCTGAGCATAGCCAGTGCCTCAGGTCTTTCAAAATCTTTATATCTTTGCAAAGTATTTAAAAAGAAATATGGTTGTGTTTACAGTGCCTATCAACATAGTGTAATATAGAAGTCATTTGAGGCATCAGTGTTTTGCCAGTGAGCTAAGATACTATTTATATTGTCATCTGTGATGTCTGATGTGTGCTTATGCCCTGTGCATTTGTTGTGTTATGTTTGTATATCTAACTATTAGTGCTGACTTTCAAGTGTTAGCAGACTTGCCTTACAACCATAATGTCTTTTGTACTGAACTGTTTTAGTCTTTAATTGATTTGCCTTCTGAATAATAAACTAAAACTTAACTTTAGCTAGGGATTTTCAGATTTATATTGTTGGTTTATCATATTCTTTCATCCCTATTTTACACCCTTTGTCAGTTTAATATGTCCCCTTCCCTTGACCAATCTGCACCATATTTGGGCGAAACAGAGGTATTTCTGTGCACGTAACTCCCAAAATCGCTGCCATAATTAATTGCCTTTAATTTATCTGATGAGAATCTGTTCACCCATTCCTGAAATATAAGTTAAAATGTGAGTCTCCAGTGTGAACGTCAAAGTATGGATAGTTTCTGGATTGCTTGTGACCTACAGAGAATAGTTCAAGACCAAACACAAAATGTTATAGCACATGTGCAATACTTTTTGTTTGTTCAAGTACCTCCTGTTCTGCACAAACTCCGCCCTCTGCTGCGTGGCAGAGTTTACCGGCTCCACCCCTAATAATAATGCTTTATTTGCATGCAGTCACTTCATGCAGTAAACAACATAAGACAACATGTACCAAGTTGCACAGGGGTTGTGAAAAGCAAATAATGCACACGCTCCCTCTGAAACACGCCCTTTCATGATTTCTAAGCAAGCTCCATGTAGGATCGGTCACCTGGCTCCCCACTGATCCATTAGAGTTCAGCTGTAAACACAAGGATCAATGGGGAGGGAGCCTGCAGTGCATCTACATATCAAGGAGATGTTTCCACAGGTATGCTCCTCCAATGAAATTCATGCACTCGGCAGCCCTTGCGTTTACTGAACTCTAATGGATCAGTGGAGAGCCAGGCGACCAATACAACATGAAGCTTGCTTTGAAATCATGCAATCAAGCATGCCCCGGAAATTCTGGACAGAAAGTCACCCCACTTGCCGCACTGCCCCTGCAATGGGGCGATAGGGGCTAGAGAGCGGATTTCACCCAGCCACTATGCATGACTGAGGGGAGCTGCGGGTCCTGCCACTTTGTCCATATGCAGGGGTCTCCTCAGAGAGGCTGCAGGGAATACATACCTTTACATCGCATGCGTTTACAACGCGGTCGTTACAACGCGGTCGTTACAACGGGCGCGTTGTTACATCGCAGTACCATTACAATGACTTGCTGTAGGGGGCGCGCTGGACTTAGGAATAGTATAATTTACTATTCCAACTCCAGTGTGCGCAACAGTAGGGAAGGTGTTGGAATAGTAAATTATACTATTCCTTAGTTTAGAGCGCCCCCTACAACAAGTCGTTGTAACGACTTGCATTGTAATGGTGCTGCGATGTAACAATGCGGTCGTTGTAACGACCGCGTTGTAATTGCATGCGTTGTTACGCATGCGATGTGATGGCTTTTTTCCGTTGCAGGTGATGGAGGAGGTGGCACGGGCCGGGGACTATTGCCTGGTGGCCGAGAGCTACACCTCGCAGCTCTCCGAGCTTCCGAGGCCCAAGCAGGGCCTGTTCCTGTGGTGGGGGGAGACACTTGCCCAAGTTGGACGTGTGTTGGAGGCTTTGGACTCTTACAGCTCTGTGGCAGCGCTGGGAAGGTTGCGGCAGAGGAGCTGGGGCCTCTGCTGGAGAGCGTGGCATACAGCCTATGCCGGAGTTGCCTGTGACCTGTGTCAGATATGTTCAGCTTGTCTGACCTAAGAATGGCTCTGCCCCAGCCATATCTGCCTTTCTGAAGATTTCAGAGTCACCTGCTGTGAAGAGAAACTCTCCCATTATGCCTGTTTACTGATTTTGACTAGGTAATGTCCAGAGACTGGCATGCCGCAGGAAACTATGTGCTATCATTAGAACTCATTTTATTTTCTCTTAAAACTCTTGCCAAAATATGACATTGTATCTTGGGAGAAGCATAGTTTCAATTATAGCAGGCTTAGAACAAGCTTAGAACAAAGGTATAGAAGGGGAACGAGTCACAATGTGCCACCAGAGCTGGCAGGCTGTCTGAAGAGGAGGTGCTTACATTATGCTCCATTACTCGGCCCGCTCGTGGAACTCTGCAAATCTCGTTTAGTTTTTCAGTAACGCCGCTGAGTTAAACTCCGCGAGCACCGCCCAGGCCTATTAATGAGCATCAATGGCCACTTGCAGAAATTACCTTCAGTAATACCAAGCAATAATGACATCTAGTGGTACAGTATTGGAGAGCTTCAATGGCACTTGTATTAGTGAGCCTTAATGGTCGCAAGCAGTAGTGAACATTAATGACCTCATAGAGTAACATCAGTTTTGCCAAGCACTGATGAGACAGATTGGCGTTACAATGGATGAGCTTCACTGGCCAAAACATTAACAAATATTTTGGGTCCCAAGAAGCAATGATCACCAGTGGCCCTATGGAATACTGCCTGGCGCCCCAAACTCAGTGATCGCAAAACTGCAGATCGTTCAAAATTCGGCAGCAAGATTGCTCACGGGCACAAACAATCGTTGCTCAGCAAAGCCCTCCCTACGCTCCCTTCACTGGCTTCAGGTGCAGGAGAGAATCCATTTTAAGGCTCTCTGTGTTGCACACAAGTCTTTAGAAGGAAATGGGCCACCCATCATCAAAGCCTTGATTAGACCCTACAAGGCTACCAGAAGACTTCGCTCTGATGAGCTCCACCTGGCAGAAGTGCCCAGAGTCAAGAAGGCCAGAACGGGCGGCCGTCTTTTTTCATATAATGCTGCCAAACTTTGGAACTCCCTACCGCTTTCCCTCCGTAGGGAATCTAACCACCTTGCATTTCGGAAACAGCTAAAGACCTGGCTCTTCCCATACGGGTCTCCTCCCCTCTAGCCTCCGCTGCAGCGCTGGGATGCCCCCGGGTAGCCATGCGCTATATTAAAGCAAAAAAAAATAAAAAATTGATCTGACGTATTCTCTATTCATAAGTGCTTTTTTAGGTCTCGCCTACGCAGCGCGCATGCGCTGCATAGGAGAGACCGTTAGTAATCGGTTCCTTTTTTCGCCCCAAAACGTGCACGCGTTGCATTGCTTTCAATGGCAACGCATGCACGTTTGGCGATTCCCTTGCGGGAGCGAGCTTTCAAAACCATCTGTTTGTAATTAACAGATGGTTCCTGCTCGCTCCCGCAAGGGAAACCGGCGTAGGCCCCCTCCTCTTTCCCCTCCCCCTGGTGCCTCCTTTCAGCGCGAGGCGCGCACGCTTGTTTCTTCATGCAAACATTTTGAAGAGTCTCTGCCATGGTTTCCTGAAAACTCCGTGGACGGTTCTACGCAGTGGAATAACAAAACAAATGAGCGAGCGAGTGAGAGTGAGTCATCGGCTAGAACATTCCCTTGTCACCGCAGGGCACGATTTAAGCTCTTATATATACCACAAGGTGGCTGTACTGCCACGCGCGCTCTCAGCAGGTAGCGGATCCGTAGTCGAGAAGCTGCAGACTGGTTACCGAAGCGAGCCGTGTGCACGCATTTCACGTACTGCGGAGCTGGCAGTGTCGATGGCTCGTGTCCCCATGTCTCCGAAAACCGTGCGAGATAATAGTGATAAATCCACTTACACAGAAACATTAACTGAAGCAGTTGGCGTGCTGCCAGCAATATGTAGCCTGAAACGGATCTACCATTTACAGCCTCGATTCCAGCTGCTCTTCGTACAAGGCGAGGCAGGCTGTTCTACTTCGCCGGTGATCTCTTGTTATGATGGCTCTTCTTTCCAGACGTTTAGGCATTCGTGTCTTTAACATATGATTTCAATCGGATCTATGTGAGGCCATATATTTTTACAGGTTTGCATCTCTTGTTTTAAGTTGCCTAGTTTAAAATAACAGGCGAAAGCAACATCGTCTCTCCTTTCAAGCAAGCAGTGCTCCACGATAGCTTCTGAGCCTGCGCTCTTGTTTCCCCGCAGTCTTCAAAGCCTCTCATCTTTTTAGCAGCCCTTAAGGGGTCTCCGCAGCCTTTTTTGTATTTTCTAGCTGTATACATACGTGTCTCCAGCATATGCCATTTTGTATCTAGTTGCTGTAGCTACCTCTGTCCAAACAGTCCATATTTCAGCAGCTCACCTTATGACGATCACCGGAGCCTTCAACATTCTTTCTAACAGTTTTCATTGCAGTTTAGTCTTTCTCCGCTGCGCATTGAGCCAGTTGCCTGATACTTCATTGCCACCCCATATTACCAATATCCGTTTTACATTGCGTCGCTTGCGGCCTCCACACCTTTCCGATCCTAAAAGGCGTTTTTCCATTTGTAATTAGTATAGTGCTAGTGTGTATCATTATTTGCTAGTCGCGACCTGCTGTCGGTGTTAGGGAATGTATGTCACTGTCCGTTTCCCTACATTTGAAGTGAAAAATGAAGATTAGTCTGCGGCAGACGGAGCATGTCTCGCTGAAGACATGCTACAAATCTCTTAACTCTCGTTTGAAGTCCAGTAACAGGATGACCCAAACTGCGGGGAATCGAGACCTCTTTGTTTGTTAATTATTTAATTGTGGTCATAGAGGTTTTGAGCCACTTCTAAATTGTCCTGTTTATAAAGGCAGGCGAGTCAGCAGAGTAAGGGAAATAAGAGATACTATGAGAAAAAGAAGGATTTTAGGAGAGGCTCAACATTAAAATGAACACAAGTAAATACATAAAACAAGCATTGGCATAGCCAATAGGTCTCGCCTTTGGGACCTTATAAGTGTTTGGTTATCCAGCACAATATCCTTGGTGCAACAACATCAACTGTTGCATGGCTAAACACTTATAATGTCCCAAAGGCGAGACCTATTGGCTATGCCAATGCTTGTATATACTGTATTCTCTTCATACCTGTCAATTGTGTTGGGTGGGCACCAGTTGGGTCTTGAATATCACCCTGGGGCGAACTGTGTATTAGTGATATTTGGAAAATTTTAAATTGCCTTGTGTTTTGTCCCAAAGTAGTAACAGAGCTTGCACTTTTTAAACTTTTGAAGGCTACTTTAGAAAACTAAATTTTTGCAGCATGACTCCTTTTCTGGATTTGCATGCTGTGCATTATTCTGCCATCTGGTGGTTGGGTTCAGAATTGTTTGGTAGTATGTCCATCCCATGTGTGACGTCAGGCAGCACTCCAATGGTTCCTGTGCCTAGTCACCATCTTCAGATTTTTATTCCACCATTCGGTCTGGAAGGACAACGGTGGAGCGTCGAAGAATTTTTGAAAAAAGATGAGGAAAGTAAGAAAATCAAAAAAATCATCCGAGACTGCAAGAAGAGCGACGAACAGAGAAGGACATTCTTCTTGATTCCGATGGGTGACCGGCAGTAACACCACGTGGTCAGAAAATCAAGAAGGGAGAGACCGATGAGGATCATAGAAAACACCCCTTTTAAGTTCTGCCCCAACTGCCACCCCAAATTTACACAGAGAGACCCAACAAAGTCTGCAAGCTTTGTCTCCTGAAAGACCACAAGGACGAAGACTGCGAGGCCTGCCAAGTTTGTACACAAGACTTTCAAGGTACGACGTCGACAGAGGCTAGAGCACTACACCATGCCCAGCACTCAGAAGACATAGGTATCAGTTAAGGACATTGATGTATCCAGTGACGAGGTGGAGAACGTAGAGGAGGCCAAAACAGATCATGGAGAGGAGTCGGATGTCGAGATCTATGCTGCTGATGCCAAAAAGAGGCAAGCGTCAATAAGGGTAGTGAAGGACGCTGTAAAGAAGACGTTGAAGGTAAATAGGCCACCGCAAGGCGCCGGCACGAAGTCCTGAGACAATAAGTTCCAAAAGTAATTCTCGACTTTGAAGCACTCATCAACTGAAGGTCAGCCAAAACAAAAAGAGCCACATGGAACCCAACCAAAGGATACCGATGGGGGCAAGACACCATCGAAACCCTAAACTTAACCATCCACTCGAGAGGGAGTGATAGACAAAGGCAAGACCTTGTAGACGGTAGACCCGTCGAAGCTGAAAAAGAGACCAAAAAGTGCTCATGGTTGAGTGCAAGGAGAGAAGGCTTGAGGCTGAAATGGCTGCCCTTCTACAGAGTAAAAAGTAGTTTGATGACTCCTTGAAGGAATTCAGTATTCAGAATTCAGTATTCCTGCAAAGCCTTCGATGACGACTAAAGCTAAAGATCCAGTCTGACATAGAGGTCCCGGCAACGCCAGAACCTCATGAAGAGGAGAATGAAGGAGGTTGAGGACATGACAGGGTTCCATGACAAGAACCAGTTTGACGAGACATGGCAGGATCTCGACGCAGAGTCTCCGGAGGAGGTGGTGGACAGCTACCCTTCTAGGCCATCCACACCAGATGATTTATCTCTGTACAACATCCTCATCAAGAGGGCTGCAGAGACATATGGGGTGCAACCAGAGAAGGAAAAGGGAGATTCACGTTTTCTTTTTGAAACATTAATGCCCTCACAGAAGGGAAACTTATATCGGCCCATGCACCCTAGCATCCTGGACCAAGGGAAGGAGGCCTTCCATGAGCTTGCCACTGCACGGGCTGTAACACCAAAGAGTGGAAAAGTACAAGCATTCCACTCAGGAATCTAAATACATTAAGGGAAATGCTCCAGCGGATACAATTATAGTGACAATCGTTAGGAAGAGAAACAGTGTCCCCACATCCACGGGGCAGCCACCAGAAAGACAAAGTAAGAGACTTGGCTTGGTGGGAAGAAAGATAGTGAGGCAGCCATCCTATGGAGGATTGCTAACTCCATTGCTCTCTTGAACTGCTACGGCCACCAGCAATGGGACGAGATGGAGTCCCTCATGCAGGACCTCCCAGAAGAAATCTGCAAGAGGGCTGAGGCAGTAATGCAAGAGAGAAAAAACATTGGTAATACCTACCTGCCTCAAGTCTGCACTAGGTGCAGAAGATACTGCTAGGCGGCAGATGTGCACAGGGACAACATTAAGACATGCCTGGCTCAGGGTATCAGGTTTCAAACCAAAGGTGCAAGTCTCAATCATCAATATGCCATTCACAGGGGACGCCCGGTTCGGCCAGGCAGTAGATGATACCCTTCAGCAATTAAAGAAGGATACCAAGATGGTGAAAGCAATGGGGGCACTGCAATTCAGGGGTTCCTTCAGGAGAGAAGCAACCACAACCTGGAAACCCGCTGGCAGGGCACCTTTCACATCTGGGCAGCAGCAATAGCAGTCACAAGGCAGTACACATCATGCCACACAGCAAGCGTAATACCAGCAGTGGGAACATCCTACAAGACAGTCCTTTAGAGGAAGGGTAAGAGACCAACAGGTTAATGACTTATGCAACATCCAACCCCACCACAATACACCTGTGAGAGTCAGGATAAGGGGATTCCTCCACCAGTGGGCAAATATTACCTCAGACCTTTGGGTTTTGAACATAACATGGGTGCAAAGAGTGATGCCACTCCTTAGGAAGGGGGATTATGTGGCCACCCTAGATCTAAAGGATGCTTATCTACATGTACCTATGAACCAAAGGCACAAAAAATACCTTAGATGTGTTCTGGACAAGATGCATTACCAATTCAGGGTGCTACCTTTTGGCATAAAGTCGGCACCAAGAGGATTCACAAATTGCTTAGCAGTGGTGGCAGCCCACCTAAGAAGACCAGGAATCCATGTCTACCTGTACTTAAACTATTGGCTAGTAAAGGGTCAGTCAAAAAAAAGATGTCACAAGGACATACAAACAGTAATTACCACACTGCAATGCCTTGGTTTCACAATAAATCCCAAGAAATCTTCACCACAACCAGAACAAGTCAAGGTGTTCCTGGAAGCAAACGTAAACTCCAGGACTGTGCAAGCGTATCTAGTCCAGAAGAGAGCAGAGGCAATCGCAGAGCAGACGGGGTCGTTCTCCGACAGTGAGGACTGGCATGAAGCTCATAGGCATGATGGCATCATGTATCCCACTCATAACACATGCAAGAATGCATATGTGCCCCATTCAAAAATGGATCTACAACAAATGGTCACAAGCCGCCTGGAGCTCGGAGGATCTAGTGGTTGTCACAGCAAATGTAGAAAAGGAAATACAATGGTAAAAATCAACAAACATGAACATGGGGAGACCATTCAAGACAAAAGCTCCCACTGTGACCATAACAACAGACACATCGCACACAGGCAACCTGAAGGTACGAAGATTATGGAACAGCACAGATGCAGTAAAGCACATCAATTACCTGGAGATTAAAACTGGGCTTCTAGCCCTAAAAGCTTTCTAAGTGCACATAACAGGTCAAACTGTACTGTTCCAAATGGACAATACAACAACCATGTTCTATTTCAATACACAGGGGGGGACAAAATCATTCACCCTGTCCAAACTATCTCAGGAGATATGGAAATGGGTGATCCAAAAGCAGATCTCGCTGCAGACAGTCCATCTGCCAGGAAAACAATACATGAAGCCACACAGATTAAGCAGGCAGGACAGCGCCTCCCACAAGTGGGAGATGAAGCAGGAGACACTGGAAAAAATCTACAAAGTCTGGGCAGACCAAGTATACACCTGTTTGCAACCCCAAAAAATGTAAACCTGCCAACACTTCGCCTCCATGTTTCTACTCCCAGTCAGAGGAGAATGTTCCGTCACCCTGTCAATATGCTGGTCAGGGAAATTTGCATATGATTTCCTCCAATTCCTCTGATTTCAAAAGTACTGGACAAAGCCAGACAAGCAGGGACATGGCTGGGTCCAAAGTGGAATGGCATGGTGAGCAAAAAAACGATGGATTAGGCCCAGATCTCTGTACTGGGGTGAATGTACGACATTGTTCTGCATTCTGTCCATCAATTGTAGTTTTTGCATTTGTCACCCCGAGTGGGACGGGTATGCCCAGACGTGGATCCCGTGCTCTCCATGCCACTGGAGTCAAGATATCCTGGCTGATGAGGGCTGAAAGCCCGAAACCGGTCCTAGGATGCTTGTTTCCAGTCCAGGGAGGACCTGGCCTGGCAGTTCGGGCTGGACTGTTCCCATTGGGCGCAGGGTCAAGACTGATTTGCATATGGCTGGGTCCAAACTGGAATGGCATGGTGAGCAAAAAAACGATGGATTTAGGCCCAGATCTCTGTACTGGGGTGAATGTACGACATTGTTCTGCATTCTGTCCATCAATTGTTGTTTTTGCAAGCAGGGACAAAGCTCATTCTCATAGCCGTACAATGGGCCAGGCAGACCTGGTACTCCAGGGGACATAAGATCACAATCAAAGCAGAACAAGATCTACTAACAATGCAAGATGGGAAAGTGTACCACCCGGAGCCAGCCACACTTAGCCTAGCAACATGGCTCCTGAATAGCTGTAATTCGGGCATCTCCGGCTCATACCCAGGACAATGGAAATCCTAAAAGAAACAAGAAAACCAAGCACTAGGAAATGTTACATTGCAAAATGGAGCAGATTCATTCATTGGTGCACAGATAACTGGAGAATGGAAACAAGGAGAGAACAGGAAATGGTACTAACATACCTCACTCACCTGTTAAACAGTACAGTGGGCTAACCTAAGCAATGCTAAAGGTACACCTGGCAGTAATTGTAGCCTACACCAGTGGTACTTCAAGTAATAGCTTCTTCACATCTCCAGTTGTGAAGAGATTCTTGGAAGGTTCTAAGAGAGTTACACCACCAAGATCAGTTCCAGCACCATTGTGGAACTTGAACACCATGCTAAGACAGTTAATGATAGAACCTTTGGAGCCTATGCACAAATCGGATCTAAGATCACTCTCTCTAAAGACAGCCTTTCTGATTGAAACTCGCTGACTCTGCATAGCGATGTGATCGCAATCGTTGATGATACAGGAACCATACCTACAAATCCACAGAGACTAGGTGATGCTCAGAACCAATCCATACTTTCTATCCAAGATGGTGACCCAATTTCATGTCACCCAAAACATACAATTACCTACTTTCTTCAAAGAACCTAAGACATAGACCAAAAGAGCCCTGTACACACTGGATGTGAGGAGGGCTTTAATGTACTATCTGCAGGAAGCAAAGGAGTTTTGCAGAGGAAACCAGTTGTTTGTTTCCTTTGGCTAAGCAAGCAAGGGTTCACTGGTAACTAAAGGAACAATCGCAAGATGGATAGTGGAAGCAATTCAAACATGCTATTTCTAAGGGGTGGGAGAGCCCCTACCCCTGCGGCCCAGAGCACACTCAACTAGGAAAAAAGGTGAAACACTGGTGTTCTTAGCAAACATCCCCATTGATATTTGCGCAGCAGCTACATGGGCATCACCACACCCCTTTGAAAAACATTATTGCGTGGACATTCAAATGCACAAGGAAGCGCTGGTGGGACAGAAGGTACTACAACACCTGTTTTCTAGCACTTCCTCATTTCAAACAAACCAACCCAAGGGAAAGGATGCCGCTATATAATCTAATGCACAGCATGTGAATCCTTAAAAGGATTCATCCTGCAAAACGAAATGGTAACTTACCAGTAGGAGTAGTTTTGCAGGTTGAAGAGTTTTCTTGATTCACATGCGACCCACCCCCTCCCTAGAAATGGGAGATGAGGCAACCAGGTGGAATAATAAAAAAAAAAAGAGGAGGGACAACAAAGAGAAAGGAAAATTAATCCGAAGATGGCGACTACGCACACACAACAACAACAAAAAAGAAAAACCAGAACGATTCCGGACCCAACCACTAGATAGCAAAATAATCCGCAGCAAAACTACTCCTACTGGTAAAGTAACATTTCGTTTTGTCCACTCAAAACTGTCACTACCAGTCTAGTTGTTTTGATTACTCTACACTTACTAATCCTTGTGAAGATACTTAAATCAGGTGCATCAAATGCAAGCTAACCCCCAGCATTAGAAACCATCTCAACTAAAATAACCGCTTCTCTATTAATTAATCGAACATCCTACTGGTGTATCTCTGTCCACATGGAAATTCTGCAGCTCTTGACCATTTATCACATCATCTCTCTATAATTAGTGTTAACATTTCACACATGCTGTGATGGAAGATTTAAATTTCCATTTTGATCAGTCCTCTTTAGCACTCCGCGTCCCTTATCAGTCTGCCAAATGGAGACTACCACCCACTACATATCAAGTCCATGCAGTGGACGTAATTTGCAGAATGATGCCCGATGAAGCAATGTAGAGCCTTGAGCTGCTGTACCCCAGTCTGATACATCTTATGTTATTTTTAAATGATTGTATAATGCTGCATGAACCCGAAAATGCACCTCTATTGAATTAACTTCCTTTCATACGTGGAAAGATATTTTGTTAGAATCCCTCAGTTTCTCATTCCTCTTTGACAAACACCCTAAGAAATGATCCTCAGTTGCTACTGTCTGACCATGTTCAAAAGTCCACTCTGCACTCGATACATTAGCTCATATGTAGCAAAGGCAGTCTGGCCATTTAAAAAACAATAAGGTTTGATATACCTCTCAGTTAAAAGAAATAAGAGAGGAGCCCTGAAATTTAGAGCACCAAGGCCGAAATACATTTCTCGACCCATAACGTTTTAGTGGGAAATGCTCACCAAACATATAAGGTAACAATGAGATTTGCCAAAGCCTTCTGTTACTCCCATAACCTTCTGTCTGCCCTGTACTAAAAGACCTGCAGGTAACAAATCAAAGGTCCACTGACTTATGCAGACAGTATTGGGAGTCCTTTCATATCAACATATACAGAATTAGAACATTGGAATGTTGATAGCTCCATTGAAGACAATGGAGTGGCTTTGACTTAGAATGGCTGGTGTGGGACTTCTGCTCCAACATTCGAATGCTTGTCTTAAACATTCTACCCTCGGTGGGTGGAATGTTCTAATAGCCTTATAGCCCTTCTGCCTCAGGCTATACCGGTAGTTAAAGGCCCTCTCCCTTGTTATAGACTGCGGCTCTGATCTATAACCCATGTTCAGGGACTTTAACAACCGGTATAGCCATCAGCAGCAAGCTTAAAGGGCTCTATTATATCCTCATTAGCCTTGTGCTGAGATAAAATTGCTCCATCAACACCTAATTCGATAGCTTGATTCTCTCTATTGAGAATACCTGGGTTACTGTTACAGAATGGGTGCAGTGTCCCAGTCCGCACCAGACGCACATTTGAAAAAGGTGTGCCTAGCGCAGACTGAGACATTGCACCCTGTTATCATGAATGTGCTGCCCCCAGGATGTTCACATGCTGCTCTGTTTCAAAAAGAGACAGAGATCCCCTTTCAGATGGTTGCTGGCAGTGATTTCACGTGCCTGCAGGCGAATGTATATGTGTTCCATGGAACCCTCTTTGCCCACTCCAGAGGGCTCCCTTCAGGCAGCGCACTAACAATGCAACACTTTTTTATTGCACACTATCAGAGTGCCCCTCAAAGGCCTAATTGTCTTTGTGTCATTGTTCATAATAAGATACGAGGACAGAGGCAAAGTGATTACCTCATTTGCATGGGGCCACATCCCCATGCAAATGAAGGACAGCCGTGTCAAGATACCACTAGCGCTACAAGTGCGCCAACATTATCGCTATTACAGAAGGGACACCAAAAGCGTCTGTGGCCCTGCTGTAATTCCATAGTGCCCCAGGGGCAGTGAATGTCAACAATGATGTAATTGAACATGTCAGGAGTGATGTTGTAGAAGCCTAAATAATAAAATAAAAGACAGACTCCGTCAGGTTCAGATGTAGAAGATTTTAATGTACGTGAACACGGGGACAGCTGGCTTGGTAACCAACTGTCCAGTTCAGCATGGTCTTTTATTCCTGTAAACCACAACAAAAAGGCATGCCAAGGCATTTCGGTGCATGTCCAATAAAATTACAAGTACAACAGAATTTCTGTGGAATTATGAAAAAACACATCATCAGACAGTACAGGTTTGCACAATTATTAGATACAGGACCAATCAGAAGAAGCTAAGTTGTGATTACCACATGTCTAGTGATTGGGACAATGGGTTTTTTCCAAACAAAGGCAAGGCCGAAACCAATCAGAGGTAGACACTTCGTCTCATCAATATATGGTATGCTAACGGTGTCGGTTGCTAGGCTGGCAACCAAATACAAGTCACAGAGGATGTCTTTGAGCGAGCCTTGCATTGTGTTACAAGAAGTTTACTTCAGCACATTTTATTAGTTCACCAAGGGTCATGCATTTTGTTCTGCACGTTCTACAGGTTTTCTCATTGAATATCATATAATGGTCAACTGACACACAAAAGGAAAGGCAAAGAAAATGGATTTCACAATGTAATATGAGGTTATAAGCAGTGCATGGTGAAGGTGCACGTTCCGGTTAGATCAATTAACCATAACTAGTGAATTTCAGTATTTTTTGTTTTTTTAAACTTTCTGTATTCCCACAGGACCCAAGTGGCCAACAGGTTAAAAAAAAAGCCCTCTCAGCCAAACAGAGTAGTTTATTTGGTTTAATTTGTGGAATTACAGGAGTTTTGGCAGTACCAACCATCCCAATATCACTATATTTAGACGTTTAATTTACCAAAAAGTGGATAGTCCGATTTACACTAAATCACAAAAAGCACACTTTCTGAATAAAGATTTCGTTTCTGCCAAATTTGGTGTAGTTTTGTTCAGCCATTTTGTCTGCATCGCTTCCCAAAATTCATGTGGGAAATTACACAGGAAAAATGCATTTGGGACCCCCCCTTTTTCTGAGCCCTCGCTTGACTGATCACGTCGAAATATTCCAGAATGGAGTTGAGGTGGATGAACTTTTAAAAGGTTTTGTGAAGATTCATCTAATAGAGCTATAGTTATTAACAAAACAAAAAACGCTCTTCCTATCAAAACTGTGACCTAACTATGACTACATAGTGTCAACCATCACTGTGTAATATATACATAATACAGAGGACTCTGCAATCCCTGTTTAAAAACCCATCTCTAATTTCTTTCTAATAGGCGATTTGTGATGCACTCAGTCACCTATTACATATGGGATAAAGTACTCGGTTCCTTACACTATAAGGATATTGCAAGTCCCCGAGGAGTTCAATGACCATACAGAGGAACGAGGCCAAAGGCCAATCTCTTTTATAAGCTTATGGAATTCTGAGATGACATTCAATATCCTTATCATATACGGTACAGGGGAGTTTATTCCTTATAATACATGGTCACCCCCATCACCCGTCCACAAACCACTTAATTCCTTGGTGCATAGTTCTTTCATGTGAAAGAGAGAGCATGTTTGCAAGCATAAAGAATAAAAATAGGATCTCCAGTGCAAAATTGCTGTCAAATATTTGTTGCGAAGGATATTAGAACCAGTTAAGTGTGTTTATTTATAAAAAAAGGTGCAAAGGTTTAGTAGCTCGGAATGTGTAGAAACATGCAAAAAGATTCTAACTCTCTATAATTACCAAAGAAGTGCAAAAAATAAACATATTGCCATAAATATTTTTTTTTTGCTTGTCACTGTACAGCTAGAAACACTGAGTAGAAAAAAGAACAATATTTTTTTAAACACCTGCTTTGAAAATGCTGCTTTAGCTATGTGACCTGACCTGCCTTTCCCCTTGGCATGCATTGTGAAGACAGCACTCAACTGTAATAAGTTATTACAGTTGAGTGGCTATGTAATTTCTTTATATTAGGTGACTGGGTGCGTCACAAGTCGCCTATGATAAAGAAATTAGAGACAGGTTTTTATACAGGGATTGCAAAATCCCATGTATTATTAAGAAATGATGAAGCTGCTTAAGTCATGAAAGGCCTTCTATTAAATCATTGAAGTCATTTTAATTCCCCCATAACAGTTGTCAGGTAGGGCAGACATTTTGTGGGATGGCCTACCACACGCACTTGTATCCATAGAACATAATTTGTGGTTGAGGCGCGTTAGGAATCAATTAAGAGCCTTCAGTCCACTTCAGTGGAAAAGGTTGCACTGTAAAAATAAATTGTAACACAACATAACAAGTATCACACTGGCTTGAACTGTGGGACACACAACTTGCGGGTGATTTAAATTTGAGGGGACATGCAACAGTGGTTGCTTCTCGTTTTTTGGTTGCCGTACATCTGGCCATTTTGCTAGCAATGTTGACATTAATCATAAGGATAAAGTGGACAGAACCATATGTAGTTCCGCTATGTAAATACCTGCCAATTAGGAAGGTTGTAACAGTTTGCTTGGCTTTCATATGGGAAGGCATGTTACATGCTATAAACTGGCAATTATCGTTGTTCAAATTAAGACATTATGTGGGCCATATGCATCGACAGGACAATAATTACATGCGTGATTTAGCAAATTTTCAGCTCCTCTGTCTTACAAGACAAATTTATTCATGAAAATAGTGAACAGCTTTGCCCCAGATGTCGGAAAAACTAAATTACCTCATTTCAGAAATTGGGATAAACCATACAGGTTCATTAAATAAATAACATTATACATTTTATGATATTTATTAACCAAAGTTTGTGATATGAATGAAGGGACTTATAAAGCGCAACACTTCCCCGGAGGCGTCTTGGAGCTATGAGAAACAAGGGGCAGTGAATCCTCAATTGTCAGTTTGCTGCACAAAGAACCAAGTTTTCAGCGATTTCCTAAATACAGAAAGAGAGGTGGCAGCCTTCAGGCTATAAGGAAGGCGATTTCAATGTAATGCTGTAGACCTGAAGAAACGTCTGCCACCCCAAGATGACTGTTTGAACGATGGCACCACTAAGTGCATAGCAGAGCTGGAGCGAAGAGTCCTGCCAGGCACATACCATCTAAAAATTTCCTGAAGTAGATCGGGCCCTGCCCATGAAGAGTCTTATAGGCCGTACATAAGGCTTTAAAGATGAAACGTTGTTTATCCGGCAATGAGTGCAATTTCCTAATCGCCACTTTAGACGAGTACAATTTAGGGATTTTAAGAAGAAAACACGCAGCAGCGTTTTGATGGGTTTGAAGTTTGTTTAAAGAACCCTTTAGCCCATCTAGATAGCGACTGTTGCAATAATCCAATCTGACCAAAGCTAGTGTGATGACCACTGTTTTTTTTATCACTCTAAGTGCAAGAAAAGAAGTCAAAGTAACCTTATTGACTTGATTTTTATACTACAGTTCGTCAAGCAGCACCCCAAGATTTTTTACCCTCATAGCGAGAGCTGGAAGTGAACCCAAATCAGATGGCCACTATGTAGGGGACCAGAAATAAGTGTTGTTCCGAAAAAGAATAACCTCTGTCTTAGCTGAGTTAAGTTTTAGACAGCTGCAGTTCATCCATTTACTTACTGCACTCATACAATTCCTGAATAGATCGCTTAAATGGACATCAATCTTTGAGAGATGCACTACTATCTGAGTATCATTAGCAATAGATGCTAATGATAAACCAAATGATTTTATGAGCACAGCCAAAGGTGTTACATGCAAGTTAAACAGCTTTGCGCTCAAAAATGAACCTTGCAGAACTCCACATGGCAAAGTGTTCTGTTCTGAGGTGAACTCTCCTAAGGACACTGACTGAAGTTGTACAGAGTGAAATGATTGCAACAGTGCCAACGCCCAGCCACCTATTTCAAGGCTATGGATACGGTCAACCAAAAGATCATGGTTGACTGTCTCGAAGGCTGCTGACAAATCTAACAGGATGAGGACGGCATTTCCACCCCCATCTAGTGTTGCTCAAATTTCCTCGGTGGCCACTATCAAATTCAGATTTCAGAACCTAGAGCCAGATGTACGACCCTTACAATTTGTGAGTCGCAAATTGTGTCATTTTGCCACTCGCAAAATTTAATGTACAACAGTGTCTCAGACACTGTTTGCGATTCCTAATGGGGTCGCAAATTGCCTGCCTCATTAATATTCATGAGGCAGGTGCAATTTGCAACCCCATTTGGAATGGCTAGCACTCCCAGGGATAGTGGCCTGCTGGGGTCAGCAGACCACCATGCCTGTGACTGCTTTTTCAATAAAGCAGTTATTTTTTTTTTTAAATGCAGCCCGTTTTCCTTAAAGGAAAACGGGCTGCATTTAAAAAAGAAAAATGAAACGTTTCTGTTTCATTTTTTAAGAGTAGGCAGTGGTCTGTGGGACCACTGCCTGCTCTTAAAAAATATTTTTGCATACATTCCCGTTTGCGAGTGGCTTACCACCTACTTGAAGTAGGTGGTAGACTGCAAGTGTTTTGCGGCCGCAATTGCAGCTGCAAAACAATCTTACATTGAAGTGCGAGTCGCTATTAGGAAGGGACTCCCGTGGGATGCCCCTTCCAAATAGCGAGTCGCAAACCATATTTTGCGAGTCGGTAATAGGTTACTGATTCTCAAAATAGGGTTTTTACATGGGGCAGACCTATTTTGCGGTCGCAAATGGGCCGATTTCCAGTTTGCGACCGCAAAAAACGGTCATACATCTGACCCCAAGTGCCCTTTGTTGTCTGTAGCACTGTTTTATCCTTGCTCTATGACTTTGACTGTGATATTGTTTGTCTTTTATTGAAGAAATGAGTTACAGAAGTAAGATGTGTGCATAAAGCTGAAGACAGTGTTTTTAGTACCTGTGACTTATTCTTGTAGTACTTCTGTATTTCTTGCAATAAACTAGGAGTACATCAGGCACTCCTGGAACTCAGCAGTAAGCCATAAGTACTACGAGAGTAAGTCACAACAAATTTAAGGTGAAGCAGTATGTGTGTTGATATGTGTGAGGGGTTCAAATTGTGCTGCGTGCCATATTTACAGAATAACGAATGATACAGTAATAGCAATCAACTGAAAGTTCAAGCCTGCCGTTAATTCCACTAACCAATCGGCTGACAAACCCACCTGAAAAGATGACACTTTTTTGCCCCTCTCCCTCTGCGGCCCTGCAGACTGCCACATAGTCCCTTTTTTCCACCTCACCCGTGGATATTAATTCACACACACACTTACAAAAATGATATTTCAGGGTTGACTCACTGTCTAACTGTAAGTCTCTCTTGAGGGGCTAGGGGATGGGGAAGGAGAGGAAACTGTGCAACGTAAACGGAGGTTTTTCACTGACTCTTCCTGGAAGCACCGGGTAGGGCAAAGGTCAAGCTAGTGATAGAAGCTCCTGCCTGTAGCAAACCTTAGTCGAAGTCCACACTCCACTCCACTTATTCTATTTGTGATTTCCACAATTCTTCCCCTTCATAATTGCTACCCTGTTTCCTAACCAAATACCTCTCTTCCTAATCCCTCTACTTTCCTCCCTACCCTCAAGGCCACCTTCAACTTCTATCCCCTATCAGTGTCACCCTCTTTCACTTTATTAAAAGCCTTGTCAACTCCTTATTCTCCAACCCTACTGGTAACCTCTTTGTAAAACGTCTCCATTGGAGGCCAGTAGTATACATAACATAAACCATAACATAAACACTTCTAAATCACACTTTCAGATGTTTATTGTAACCCAACACAGTGATAATCATTCTCTAGACCTCGGCAGGATCAACCTCCCCTGGGCCTCTAGATCATCGACCTATTCTTTGTTTTCTTCTGCAGCTGTTTGCAACCCTCCCTGCAAGAATGGAGGTCACTGCATGAGGAATAACGTCTGCACCTGTCCCGAAGGCTACAATGGGAAAAGGTGTCAAAAAAGTAAGATTCTGCAAACCTTGACAAAAGTCGTGGTTTTCAAAATGTCCTAGCTGAAGTATGGTGATCTTACTGGTACTGCATTCTCTTAAGGTGTCTGCGATCCGATGTGCATGAACGGTGGCCGGTGTGTGGGGCCCAACGTGTGTTCGTGCCCTTCAGGGTGGAAAGGAAAAAGATGCAACACACGTAAGTCTTATATTGTTCAAAAGTTAACATTTTGGGAACATTTCCTAAAATAATAGTTCTGTTTGAATTCGCATCTGTGTACTATATGTGCGTCAAGCATAAAGAACCAGCTGCTTTTTTATACGAGTCAAATGAAGCATTTAGCAAAGGCGTTATAACAATTTATCACGTCAGGAATCATTTAGACACGTATAATTCACGTGCTGCACTTGCTAGTAGCTGCTTCTGAAAGTGACTGATTGTACCACCCACTAAGGCCCCATGCAGGGTGGTGAGAAAAGTGCATACTTCCACACAGATGTTAGTTTTTCAATGTCCCTGTCAAGGTTAAATAAGAACACACACACACACGAGACCATGGATTGCTCAATTGCTGAGTTAGACGTTGCATAGCAAAACTAATTGGAAACCTAATTGCAAACATTACTTGATGACAAATGGCTTTGAAATGTGATAACCTAGCAGCCAACTTAAACTTTCTGCATTTATTTTATATATTTATTTTCACAGACATATCAGAGCTGGAGAAATTCTTATAATTACTAGAAATTGAGTTGTTTTTAGATCGAAGCCTACCAGACAGCGCAGCCGTCTGGTTCGCTAACGACATCTTGGGAACATTTGGAAAACTTACCTGAGAATGTATTCTGCCCATTGCTTACCAATGGCTTTGTGGTTTATAACTCATATTAGCTTGCTTTCTATTTGCTGGCTTTATTTGTTTTAGGCTGCCCAAGTTGAGTTCCTCCCTTTCCGTTGCCCAAACGCTACTTACTGTATTCTACAACCAGTACTGGATTTCTGCACAACAGGCCTTCAAATCTAGTTCTTATCTTGTCACATTTGCTGAGCCTTCAGAGACAGTGATCAAATGTCAGGCTGTGTTCCAGGGAGCTTGGCATTTACTTGTATTTCTCTGACTTGAAACTGAGAGGATTTAGGAATCATGCTGGCTAATGGGGGTGTGCTTGGGAAAGACTGTACAATGTTGTTGTTTTTTTACCTAGCACACAACAAAATGTGTATGTCTGTAAAAGAACAGTGCCGATATTTCAGAATATATCAGAATTAGGAAAGGACAAATGAAGCAAATGTTTTGGTAATTCTAAAGTGTGATGGAAACAAATATTTTAATGCAATCAAAGCAAATCAATACACTATGTGATGACATGGCCACTCATTATAGTGTGTGTGCTGTATACTTTCATCAGTAAAATTCTATTAGTGTGCAAATGTAATGGTCATTTCAATTGAAGTTGTGTTGTTTGTAATGGCAATAGGCTACCACACCATGTATACTCCACTTTACCCCACTCTGCTCTCCACCACTCCACACCACTGCACTCGTTTCCGCACCACTCCACACTACGCCACTCCACGCATCACTGAACTCTACTCTGCACCATTGCACTGTGCGACACTGTACTCTCCAACACTGTACTCTCTGCCACTGCATCCTACTCTGCACCACTCAACTCTACCCCACTCTATGCATTACACTCTATGCCACTACACTCTACGCCACTCTAATCTATTCTGCACCACTACATTTCACACCACTGCCCTCTACATCACCCTACTCAATGCACTCTACCCTGCACCACTCTATGCCACTTCATTCTACTATAAAACAATCTACTGTCACTGCACTCAACGCCACTGCACTCCACTCTGCGTCACTGCACTATACGCCAATGCACTCTACACTACTTTATTCAAAACCAATGCACTCTACGCCAATATACTCTGCACCACTGTATTTCACGCCACTTCACCCTAGCCCACTGTACTCCACTCAATGATACGACACTCCATGATACTCCACTCTATGATGCTCTTCTCCGTTAAACTCTGCTCCACTCCAACAAACTAATCCGCTCCACAACACTCTACTCATTCTATGCAACTCTACCACCCTACTCCACACTAAGATGCTCTAGGCAACTCCGTCCATGCAACTTTACACCACTCTAGTCTAGGGGGCGTAGTTGGACAGTTGGCTCATGGGATTTACCAAAGGATTAAATGTTTAAAAAATATCAATCAGTGGTTGACTAAGAGCTTCGCTGAGCCAGTAGATGGAATTAGAGAATGGAAAGCGGTAATCAGTGGTTGATCTTCACAGTCAAATGCTGAGAACGAGTAGCCAAACATGGGCAGGATAAGTGAGTGAAAGACAGTGCACTAATATTGGTGAGTGGCTTTTAGCAAGAAAGATAGGGAGCCAGTGGCTTTGCAGGGGCTGTCCTTCGTAGGGCAACTGGATAATATAGGAGCAAGTGGACAATGAGGGCTTCCATAAGTTGTTAATAGAGAAACGTTTAAGAAAACAAAGTCTGTGGCTCAACATGTAAGTAGATGAGCACCAGAAACAAGTCACACGTTAAACAGGGAAGTCCGCATATGAGTATTTAAAGTCTGTAGCAGGACAGACATATTAAGGTACTATACCGGAATTTAGTTTAGGAGTCAGGGACTTAGCGGTTGGGCTAGGATTTTCAGTGGTTAGTCATGGTGAAATTAGTGTCTGAAAGGGGATGTTTGTTGCTGTGTAACAAATTATGAGTGGTTGACAATGTGGAATAAGTGAATCAACAATGTTGATCTGACTCAGCACATGGAGTCAGTGACTAGCTTGGTTGATTCAGGGACTCTTATGGGAGAGGAACCAGTTAGGAACTTGAAGGCCACTTTAGCTAGGAGAGTCAGTGGCTGCTGGTAGGATTCCATGGTCTGGTGCTGAGTTGCAATTACTGAAGTGGGTAGATCAGGTTTTTCGTAAGGAGAGTTGGTGACTGGGCAAAGTCTAGACATAGACATTCATGCTGGGCAAATGGAATTAGTCACCAAACAGCTGACATCACTGGATAATATGCAGGTTGATTGGAAGGTGCTCTATTGGAGAAGCAGGTAGGTCAGATGTTTTTTTAAAGAGGAATATGCACAGAGGTAGCTGAAGGAATGATGAGACTTAGTGCTATAAAATTCCTAAATTGATCCTGTGGGAGAGCAGGAGCATTGAAGAAATTGCCTGAATATTGAATTTGCCAGTGATATTGATGCGTCTTCCAAAACCTTTATCATCTAAGGTGTCAGCTATGACTCATTCTCTTCCTGTATTGCTGTGGATCTGTGAGGCTGGCTGTTGTGCAGTACTATAACTAACAGAAGGTCAGCTGTTCAGGTCTGAGTAGAGGTGGAAACAAGATTGAGGGCCTGGAAGGAACTAACGCAATATATCTCTGATGTGCTCACTCTCTCAGCAGTAGACATATCTTTCTGCCTTACAGAATAAACATCAATCAGAAGAAAGCTATGCTTGAATTAATCTCTAGTGCTATCGCTCGGGGGCACATTCTACTCTGCACCAGGAGGAATGGTACAGCCTGGACTGCCAAGTCCTTTCCCCTCGGGGGGGGGGGGTACACAAGTTCTTCAATTTGGCATGTTTTGGCCTCATCAATGAGGTATAGTTTGAGTTTTGTGTCACAGTGAGCATGGGACCCATGCCTGGGCAAATCCTGCACACTTTGAGTATCTAATGTAACGAATAGCAAGGTGCTGGAGAAAATGTCTCAATCAATCTCAGTCCCTGGTGATCACTTTGGGCTGCCTTTCTGTCCATTTTTCACCTGTATCTCTTACTGCAGCTCACATGTCTTCTGTGGTATAGTTGTAGCAAAAGGAGAGCAGACAATTATCTTCACTTTGTTGACAATAAGAAACCTTCCAATCCTAAGGGCATTGTTGGTCCCAACAATTTGTACTACGTGTCAAAAAAGTTAAATATTTTATTTAAACCAAAGAAAATGTATTTCCTAGAAAACATAAATGGTCTAGATGGATGAGAGCCGCAGTACAAATCTATAGGTGACTTACAACCTTCATTCCCATTATATGTAGGCCCAATCCCCTCAAAACTGCAAAAAAGGCAGTTTCGCCTGATATATTGAGTTTGGTTAGACAGGTAATATCATATATGATTCCTTTGAGGATGGCATTTGTGATTAAATCTGTAATCATATGTGTGCTATGCTGTAATTTGCTGTGCAATGGCATTGCAGAATTTGTGTAGGCTTGATTTTCATTGGTACGTTTGACTTCTCTTCTACTGATACATTTTCTGGAATTCTCTCCAGAACACAGTCTGAGAGAAGGTTCTGTAGCCCCTCTGGGCGTAAGGACTTAGGGGTTGATGAAGACTTTGGAAGAAAGGGTACTTTGTCGCAACGAAGTGCCCTACCTGCCAAACTCACTGTCTGCCCGCCTGATTTAGAGATGGGCTGACAGGTTTACACACAGAGTAGAATTTACTCTGTCGGTGTCAAACTTACTCTGATGAGCAGAAGGAGGAGAGGCCATCAGGGGTAAGCCATCTGATTCTCCACCCTATTTAGAGTCAGTGGTTCGATGGCTTACATTTTTTTATTGTCTGTTACCACTAGGAATATCTTGGTAGTGAGGGACAAGAAAATGAAGACTAATGACCACTACACAGTCAGAGAAAACTTCCATGTTGTGGGGGTCATTAGTTTTTTTATTTTTCAAAAACAAACTCTCGTTTTGAGAGAAAAATCTTTGGAAAAGTTTGGCGTCTGCCTATCATGCTTGATGGAGCTGTCCGTCAGACTTTTCTTACATTCACAGGAATTGCCATGATGGCTGTTCCTGCCACCGCATAAAATATCTGCTGCAGTGACAATTTAAGGATTTTGAGGGCCATGGGCCAAACATATTTCGGGCCCCTTTTTGGAACAGCTTTGACTTTATGATCAAGTTTCAGTTCTTGCATGCACTCTTTGGCCAGGTCACTGATAATGCACAAGCACACTCGTCCAAATTCTAAATCTGTTTACATCTAATATTTAGGGGTAATGATGTGTGTTTTCAATATTGTAACACAGCAGCAGGTCACTAATAATAATGCACATAATCTCAGTGACACATGAATATTTGAGGTCCTGTTTTGATCTAAAGAATATTTTTATGGATTTTGCATAAAACATAAACACATTTCTCTGCAAAATGTCTGTGATAGACTCTCACACATCACCCACATTAAAAAATAATTACCGAAAAACGGTATTTGAAACAATCTGTTTAAGAATTATTGATGGTCATCAGGGTAAGACTCTCTGCAGAACAGAGATGGCTATATAAGAGGTCCCCCTGAAAGGCTGGGGACCTGGGCCAGAGCCCACTTTGTCCATGCCACGTCTCTGGTCCGCGGGCCTGGCAGACATCGCTGAATATGGTGGACAAACAAAATGCTGGGTGGCGGATATAAAATCATCGTCACCCTGTCTGCCTTTACTCCTACGGTCAAACTATGCATCAGGCCATTGCTCAAGGTACCAGCATGAGAGAGAGAGAACACAGTGGGCAGCACCCTCCCATAACATTGCACTGAAACAAATATTTTAACGATCTTGGTAATTGTGCATTTATATATTAAAGCGTACATTGGAATAAATGAACATCTATAATGCAGAAAGGGGGCATCTAAATGAAAACTATATGAAGATTATAGCAATACTGATTTTTTTCTTAACATTGTGGCCTTTTTGATTGATAGGAAACCTTGACATTTTATAACTAAATGTGTTAATGTTGTAGCTGAGGGGTCCGTTACATTATGTTTTCTATATTATGCTTATTGTGTTGTTTTATAGTAGCGTGTTATGAGATTCGTACAGCACTGTATTGTCGTTAGTATTTGGTGGGTAATCATTAGGAATGAACCAAACAAGTCGAGGACCATGGATGTGTTTTGCATTTGGATTTAAGAATATCCCCAAAAGCATGAGGTAGGCCTGCACTAAGGCACCTTCTTTTAACTGCACTTCAGTGAAATAGATTCAGACCATGTTTAAAAGGTCTTGTGGTTATAGCACTGACTTCACACAGAGTCTTTGTTGTCCCAGTTCAACAACACCTCACTTATCTAGGTAGTGTTGATTGCTTCCTTGCACATCTCTTCATTAAGAACTCTCCATAGCCAGCCAGCAAACTAGCTTAGAGATGACCGTGCTGATATATGTTGTGATCTGCTGGTCACAAGAACAAATCCTGTAAATGTTAACTCAGCCTTTTCTCCTTCCAAGGTTCATAAACTGAGCGTCATTGCACCTGATATTTCCTGTGCTTAGGATAGGCAAAACAATGGCGTGGAGCGCTGCATAAATAACATTGTGCTAACTATGGGTGTTAGGAGCATTTATGAATTATGCAATTTTCATAAGGGTTTATTTTGTTTTTGTGTGAAGTTAAAATGCTAGTGAGGTATGCACTTGCTATTTAAATCTGTTAAGTAGGATGTGCAAGTTACAGCATCGTGCCCCTCTCTATCTAGCCAGTTCATCCTTGCATACTTCCAAGGTTGCTTAAACACATAGCAGATTCTTGTGGGTGATAATAATATTAAATCCAATGTTCCACGCAGACCGTATTTTTTTTAAACCAGCTTTATTGATTTATCTGGTCCTAAATGTCAATAGTATTGGTATATAACAGACATTATACGGTCATTAAAGTATACAGGAATACATTAGTAAAGAGAGACAATAAAGCATAACACTGTTAACCTTGTAGCTCACAGTAGCGAGCCTGAGCATGCAGCCTGAGTTCTGCAAGTGTGTTGTTGCAGAGTCCGTGGCAGAGCACTCGGTCTAGCCTGAGGCAGGATTGTCGCTTGAAGGGCCCAAGCCACGTGGTAGGGCTTGCTAAGGGAGTATTGTGCTGTGGTGGTGTGATAGGGTTTAGGGTCCAGGCTGTGGTGGCCTGGAATAATGCCTAGCATCACAATAGGACACTGTCAGAGACCCTGTACCTCCCAGGAGCGGCCCGTGGAGGTAAGAGCGGTGGGGCCGGGTGGGGGGAGGGGGGTGTTGACAGACGGAGACGAGGTAAAGTTAAATTTTTAAAAAAGAGGACCACTTATCTAGCGCTCGCCGCATCGCCGTGTCGGCGATGCGGCGAGCGCAAGGTAAGTGGTATTCTTTTTTTATCTAACTTTACCTCGTCGTGGGTTGCCCCCCTCCACTCAACCCCCCCGCTCTTACCTGCACGGGGTGCTCCTCGTTCCTCCTCTCTTTACAGAGACGCAGACTCTGCCCCAGCCCAGTGAACAACCGTATTGTGCCACATGTTCGATGCAGACCCTCTATGATGACAAAGTATTATTGAAATGCACACTACCGCTAATATTATTAGTAGTAGTGTTAATAGCTTTATATTTATTGAATTATTAGTAGCAACAGCATTATTGTAATTTATATTACATTAGGAAACAGTGTAGTGCTGAATGAGTATCATTCAAACTTTTACAAATACGTACATTTTTCAGAGAAATAGGTTTCACATTTTTCTCTCATCATTACCTCACCACATATCTTTGTCCCAGTAATAATAATGTTTTTGTTCTTGCCCCTTTTCCAGCTATCTGTCTACAGAAGTGTAAGAATGGTGGGGAGTGCATTGGGCCGAACCAGTGCCATTGTCCTCCGAACTGGGAAGGGATGCAGTGCCAAACCCGTAAGCATATCATGAGCTGTCCCTTAGAATGTGTGATGACCGATGTTCCTAGAAATATGCAAAACTTACTGTCTCATGGGACGTGTAATATTGTCATTACGTAGATTTGTTTTTCATTCTCACATGTTTTATACTGTCCATGTTTTACAGCCTTATGCAACCTAAAATGTCTTTATGGCGGAAAATGTGTGCTGCCTAATGTGTGCTCGTGTCGCCCCGGATACACAGGAGCAGTTTGCAATAAGAAGTTGCAGGTAATTAACATTTGGATCGACACTGTGGATCATTTTCATATCTTTTCGTATATATGAACATATGTATAATGTAAATAAATGGTTTATGGAGTGAACCATAACTGAGGACTTTCAGGGGTGTTCTAGTTTTATTCCATAACCACTATCGCCTATAAAAAAAGTGAAACGTCCCCAAGTGACAGATGTCAGAACGGAAGAGGTTGAATGGAAAAAGAACTATGCAAAATTTGAAGAAAAACCAACAGAAGCACCCTATATTCAAAACTGATGCCATTTACCCCTTTAAAAAAATAAGCATGTAAAAGGTAGTTGCAAGAAAAGACATTCCATGAATTGGTTTATGCCTAAGGTAAGTTCTATTCATCATGAAAATGTAAATTACGCAATTTAGGTGGAATGATCTCTCAGAAATGCTATTCTATGAACTTGGTTTCTATGAAATCACATACAGGGTGTCTGGATTCCAGTTTCAACTGATTTTAAATGGGTAAAAACAACCGGACCAAAATCTGTCCATTAACTTGGAAGTACCAAACTCTGGCCTCTAGAGGGAAGCATTGCTTGTCTCCCAGGATTTTTCCCTGTTGGTTTATCACAAAGTAAATGTAGAACAAATACTACCCCCCTCCCTTTTCAGGAAAAAGCATAGGAAGGAAATTGCAACCACTCATTACCTAACACCTGTACTAGTTTGGTTCACCCACAAAAGACATAAATAAATACTAAATAATCGCTGTGGACATGTGGCCTGCAATTCTAACTTTGTTTCTTAGTTGCGTGTAAATGGAAACTTCATTGAATTTTAACTACAGTTTCATTTGTAGTGAAAATATTGCTAAGTCACTTCTAATTGGGTTGGGATATTAAATTATTTAATTGATTCCTAAAATACGCATTAAGATCAGGTGAGTTAATCCTGCCTGGGCCGATCATAGAGACGAAAGGGACTAACGTTTATGTTCCAACTCACATGAATTATGGTTGCATTTGCTATGCTGTTGCCCTTCTCTTGACCATCAGAGGATAATATTAATCAGACCAGTATGCCTGGCCCAAGGGGTGCTAAAGTGCCGGGAAACATCTTCTATCTGTTTTAAGCACTCTGCTCCCTGGGTACTGGCAAGATTTGCAATGTTTGTTAACATACTCAGGCAGCGGCTTTCTTCGCCTACTGTGACCGTCTATTTGGAAGGACAATAATGAACAACAACACATGCAGCTCAAGCAGTGCCGGCCGAGCTCTAACTCGAGAAGCCATACTGAGGCATCTGCGCCCTGATTAGCTGCCACTTGTGCTGTCATTGTGCAATTTTGCAACATTTCTGGAATGCACAGCCTGCTCATCTCTTACAACTCACAGCATTATGCACAAAACATTTTAGAACATTTTAACAAATAGTTTCTTTTAGCACTTAACCATTCTGTAATGCATTGACTGCTCACTTCTAGTCGCACATTCTTTTTGCACAAAACTACTTAGATGATTTTAACAGATAGTTGTTTTTATCTTGACTGTAGTGGTTTTTATTAACTAAACAATACATTTTACAGTGCAGGTTAGTTTGAAATGGACAGAGCAGGATTAATCTCCATAAAGACGAGCACATTCATCAAAGAAATCTGTACACTTTTATTAAAAATGTCTGATCATTTTACAGAGCATCAGCCCTTTCTGAGGCTACCTCATGGAAGGCAGGGTCACAGTGCACCGCCAGATGTTAACCATTTCCCCAGAAGGGAAAAAAACAGTAGTCCACATGAACACAAAATACTCAAACTGGGATTTAAACTTTGTGCTTAATTAATAATAAAACATGCTGTGTAGATTGGCATATATAATGTGTGCATTTGTATGGATGAAGCCTGCTCTTTGTCTAGCATCCATGCACATTGGTCTGTATGTGATCTACTGTGGTAGAACAAAGGTAACTCATGCATCTTGCCAGTGATATTTTTTAACACAAGGATCTGTTTTAAGCAAACATTGACATCAATAGTTCTGGAATACAAAGCACACAAGCTCAAATATAACTAAACATGGAGACATTATACAATTGAACTCAACACTCTTGTCAAATTATTAGTTTGCTGTCAGTGAATTCTTGCTTCACCGATACTTCTGCACATGTTTTTTATTGTTCACTTGC
Organism: Calotriton arnoldi; assembly: GCA_963921515.1. Classification (NCBI taxonomy): domain Eukaryota; kingdom Metazoa; phylum Chordata; class Amphibia; order Caudata; family Salamandridae; genus Calotriton; species Calotriton arnoldi. The sequence continues at coordinate 510,484 of CAWUFW010002824.1, read as the reverse complement.
AAGGTATGCAGCACACCCAATCTTGGTGATGGCAAGCTGCAGAAGGTAGCTGAGATGAAGCTGTGGGGGTACTGTTGCTGTGCTGTATGCTGCACACAGCACAATCATCCATGGATGCAAGTAATAACCCACCGAGCTTTCTGAAATAAAATCGAACAACAAACTAAAAAAAAATCTGTGAATGTATTTTGTAAACACCGTTTGAAATCCGCTTCTGTAAAATTTTGTTGGCATTCAAAATTGCGTAACCAAACACTCCTTTGCATCCATCATCCCACCCTCGTCGCCATGAAAAGATGAATCTCGTAAGTTATAAAGTTGATTTTATTACCAATAGCATCCCAGCATGGAGCAGCATCCACAACTCAGAGCTCTCCTCAAACTGTCCTCCTTTAGAATCATCATAAGGAGAATTCCAATCATAGCTAAGCAACAGGAATATGACATCACTAGATCTGTACACACTGATAATCATTGATTTTAAGAAGTTGGAAAAACACTGGAAAATACCACTGAAGTGGTAAAAAAATATAGATTGACAACCTAACCACATACAATCAATTTATCTTTATATACCCCATTTTCGCTTCCCCAGGACCACAATATTATTAATAGGTTGATCGACTGCTAAAGTGCTGAATGTACACTTCAGTTTAGAGGTTACAGAGGTACCCAAGAGTTTGCATCTCACACTTTTCGAACATGTAGCAAGTAGGAGGCAACCTTGGGTGGAGCTGAAGTTTGTCCAAAGCCTTTGTCATGTCCCTTTTCTTTGACACAGCGGGGCACTCGTAGTATTCTGTATGTCAGTTGAAAAGAGTCCTTCAAAAATGCATATGCTCTGCTTATTTGTAATTTTAATTTTATGAGCTCAAGGACAATGCTTTATACTGAACTTTCTGTAGAAGTAAAATATGCTTTCTCTTGTTTTAGGTGCACAGTCAACGTGGTTGAATGAGGGTGGTTATGTAGCCAAGACTGCAGAAGTGAAACACCAATGCCAATGGAACTTGTCCATGTTTGAAAAGGGGATCCGTTCAGAACTGAGCATGAAAACCTGCTATATACACCAGAGGCTAGTTCATGAAGCATGTCCTAAAGATAGTAACAATTAGTCAAACTATGTCTAATATTTGAAGCACTGATGTGCAATGACTTACTTAACTCAGACATGAAGAATTCAGTGTACTATCATCCGCTCGAATCACTACCTCAGACTCTGAACACATGTCGGCAATACTAACAAAGTGCACTTTTGTGTGTTTATTGCAATGGATTTTGTCGCTATTGTACCTTTAATTGTGAATAAAAAAAGTTATCTTATTTAAACAGTGATATAGGCATGTGTTGTCCTTCAGCACACAATCTGTAATCTCTAAACTCTTTTGAGTTTATTTGTAAATCACTCGTGTTTTACTACGTGGAACCATGATGAAACGTATGCGTTTACAACCCTGAGGGACATAATATTAGACACTGCCTTTAACAGACTAAATATAAATATTTCTTTCTTTCAAAAAACAGTTATTCGAGCAAAATATTTTCTTTAAGGGAAATAAAAGTCAAATGAAATAAAATCATAGACATTCTAAAAGCAGATTTATACTTCTACCAGCATTTCTGGCTGTGTACCATACAATATATTTCTTCTTCTTAATCATGTGTCTTCTGCAATTTTAAAACTGGCCTGTGATTTTGTTGAATACTGTTGCATCAAAATAAAGAGAATCTTTTCACCAGAATATTTTTCAAACCAAATGTGTACATAAATAACTAAATTACAAACTGGGTACTCAGTGTTTGTGATACTCTCTTTTTAACTTTTTATATTGGGGCACATTATATATATATATATATATATATATATATATATATATATATATATATATATATATATATATATATATATATATATATATATATATATATATAGATTAAACATTTTATAAAAACAAAATAATCTCAGATGTTCTACTCCTTATTATAAAATGTGCACATGAGGAAAACATCTCCAAATGAAATTTTCTAGATTTTCAAAAGTTAATTTCTTAGTGAGAACAGAAATATAACTCTTTGATCTGTGACAAGGTTTGTTTGGATTTTGTAATGTCTTGAGGAATATCATTAGTTAAGAGCATGAAGCATCACATTTCATGCTAAAGACGATATTTACTTGAAAAAGGTGATTTTTGGTACTGTATGAAATCTTCACTAGCTTCACCTATCATTCATTGACACTTGCCTGAGTGTATGGAGGTGTGTTCTTGTACAGCAATCGAACTGTATAAGTTATTGCAAGGGAAGACTTCATCTCATCAGCACTCATGTACTGGAATGCAGAAATTTCTTTCTTCCCAAAATCACCTTGCTCAAAGAAATGAAAGAGGCAATAAGTCATATGCTGTTTAGGTGAAAATCCATAACACTTATTTGCAAAGGCTTTGTGCAATAATAGTTCATCACACCAAAGAAACACAATTATTTAAAATATTAGTGCTGTGATTGGGTAAGACATTGTTTCTTTCAACACACCAATGATACACTGCAATATCACTTCAATGTCTGAAAACCTTGGTGTAATGAGTACTATTTTCATTTTCTTGTTAAGCCATATTCTTTAAAAAGGAATGTTCAATTGTTAAGACAAAGATAAACATGCATTGAGGCCATGAAGCTTTGCTAAGGGGCTAACAGCTTCCGTTAAAAAATAAATTTGCAATATAAAATGAGAAATCTTTGAGGTCTGTTCTGCATCCTATTTTAGTTTCTAAAATCAAACTGACTGGAATAACAAAATACTTTTGAAACATGATAAATGCAAGTCTATAAAGAATATTGCCATGTGGTAAGGACTAGATAAAAGAGAATATTCATGAGGATTGCAGGAATCTTTTACTTTGTGCACACCTTTTTAGAATAAGGACATGTTACCTGTAGTAGAAGTAAACTGTTGAATAGAAAGCTGACATAACTTTTCCTAGTTTATTTCTTATTTCAGTTTGACTTGAGAATGGTCAAAATGTAATGTATCTGTAAAAAGATAAAGACATGAATTGCTAGAGATAAACATGATTTTTTTTTACCATTTTTACAGTACAGATGCAAAAAAAAAAAAAATACTTTGCAATACCCGACTTGATGATTATGGTAATGTTGCCTGTTGTTTCCATTAAGCACTGTTAGCACGATATGCCAAAAATGTCTGTCTTGTCTGGTCTCTAACTTTTAAGGCCCTGTATATATATCCAAGTCTTAATGGTAAAAAGGCATGCCTGTTAGTGAAATGGAATGTTTTTCTAAATGTGAACATTTTGATATATTAGGAACTATGTAAACCAATCAACCGCATATGTAGAATTTTGACAAACTAGGCTGATTCCAGACAAATGCCTGGGTGTAAATACTACATACAACTAACCATATGTATTTGTGTACATAGGCCGTTGTTAATTTTATGTCAATGTTCATTGTGGTATTCGGATATAATTTCTGTGTACAGTGAGTCGAATCATGAACATTACAATAAACACATTTTTGGTAATAAAAAAAATGTATTTTGTACTACTCTTCCTCAGTTTCTGCACTCCTTGTTCCCTATCAATTTTTGTTGAAGTATTTTCTACCAAGCTGCTCCTCTCTCATTGCCACCTTGGAGTCCAAACTATTCCTCAATGAGGTCTCACTTTCCGTGTTCTCGCAGGATGCTACATCATTTGTTTTATCGCATCAATGTTTCACAGTAGACAGTTTAGGCGCTATCTACCACTTGTAATGAAGTACGCTGCTTTACAGTCTATGCAAAGCAGGTTTATCTATAGCAACACATGCTACAAACAGAAAAAGTTACTTGCAAGCATCTGTTCGTAGCGTGTAGTGCTGTAGATTCATATCCACACATGCTTCCAGGGGGAGGATGTGGCACTATTTTCAGATCTCTTCTTTATTAATTTTCCCAGTGCACATGTGCACCATATTGCATTTGCTTGCACCTCCATACTACTATCACCCGCTGTGCAAAAAACAATCTAACATGGAGCCGGTGACCATGTGCCTTGTCAATTTAAGGTGGAGTCACAGCATGACCTATGACTTGAAAGATTTCCTTTGAAGAAAAACAGCTTGCAAACATTTGAACCCAACACTAGATGGGAGGAGTATGAAGAGCTTGTGAATCTACAGCATTACATGCTATGAACAGATACTTACAGGGTAAGTAACATTTTCCTTTTTGTGCCACTTGTATTTGGGGCAGTAGATGTCTTCATCAACAGTGATGCACTTCATAAGGTCTCCCCCTCAATGCCAATCACAATTATGATAAGTTATGGCCTTAATTCTACACAATAATTGTTATTTTAGGCCTGGTGTTTGATAAGAACTTATATTTTGACCAAAAAATTCTTGAAATACCTGCAATTGCATACATTCTTAGTGGGGCTTTCAGACCACTCTATTCAGCCATTGGTCTGTTGTAGTGTCATTGCAAACACAAGGAGATGATGGATGGAGGGCTGAAACTTTTCAGGCACTCACCCCCCAGTCACAGATCTGGGTTGAATCCATCATCGTTCTTTAGCTCACTTCGCCACCCCAGTTCAGACACAGCTATATGCAAATCAGTCTTGACCCTGTGCCTCATGGGAACAGTCCAGCCCGAACTGCCAAGCCATGTCTTCTCTGGACCGGAAACAAGCATCCTGGGACCGGTTTCTGGCTAACAGCCCTCATCAGCCAGGCTAGCTTGAATCCAGTGGCAAAGTGAGCAAGGGACCCACGTCTGGGCATACCCTGCCAACTTAGGGCGAACAAAGCAAACACAAGGAGATGATGGACGGAGGGCTGAAACTTTACCAGGATGCTTGTTTCCGGTCCAGGGAAGACATGGCTTGGCAGTTCGGGCTGGACTGTTCCCATGAGGCACAGGGTCATGACTGATTTGCATATCGCTGTGTCTGTACTGGGTTGGCGAAGTGAGCTAAAGAACGATGATGGATTCAACCCAGATCTGTGACTGCGAGTGAGTGTCTGAAAAGTTTCAGCGCTCCGTCCATCATCTCCTTGTGTTTGCTTTGTTCGCCCTAAGTTGGCAGGGTATGCCCAGACGTGGGACCCTTGCTCACTTTGCCACTGGATTCAAGTTAGCCTGGCTGATGAGGGCTGTTAGCCCAAAACCGGTCCCAGGATGCTTGTTTCTGGTCTAGGGAAGACATGGCTTGGCAGTTCGGGCTGGACTGTTTCCATGAGGCACAGGGTCAAGACTGATTTGCATATAGCTGTGTCTGAACTGGGGTGGTGAAGTGAGCTAAAGAAGGATGATGGATTCAGCCCAGATCTGTGACTGGGGATGAGTGTCTGAAAAGTTTCAGCGCTCCGTCCATCATCTCCTTGTGTTTGCTCTCTTGTAGTGTCATTCCTAATTTGCTTCATCCTAAGTCTGTAAACAGCATAGGGCAATGGGTCATCCACTTGAGCCATTGGGCCTCTTGTGAATTATGGCATTTTGCCTGTGCCCAATGTGCACATGTCCCAGAACAGCAGTCTCATTCAGTGCGAGGGAGTAGTAGATGAATATCTCAATTTTTATAAAACATTATTTTTCCCTTTAATTGTTTCCCTTTTTTTTTTTTTTTTTAAAGAGCCCGCTAGCTAAGGAGATACTGCTATGGGGCACTCGCTTCATTCTGTGTGGACACTGATGGCCTTTGAAACCTTTCCATTATGGCCACCAAAATATGCACAAAAAAGAGATAAACCAAAATGAAAAGGGGCCTATAAAATGTGAAAACTGAATGTTAAATAACTGGCAACAGGATCCATCCCTGGTACTGAAATGAACTTATTTCTATGGGGTTGCTCACATGTGATCAGGGAAACCTGTGTCACTCACAGGGCAACAGAACTAATGAATTATGTGGACTGATCAATTGTTGCATGCTTTATGCTGTTCAGAACAGAAGCAGAGTATGAATGACTTTAAGCAGCCACTGACAGAGGAAGGCTGATGCAAAATCTGTCTATGCATGTGTATGTTTGTGCTTGTGTGTGTATGTATTTTTGATAAATCTTTTTGATTACAAGAGTCAGCCAGACTACTAACCCTGCCAGCCCCTCCTAAGAAAATCCAGCATGGATTATTATCACAGTGCAAATTGTCTCCCCTCATGGTTTCTCAAAGTCGGTAATCAAAACAAAAATGCTTGCCTACTTAAGGTAATCTGTGAGATTCCATGCAACAAGATACATGTCTATAAGCTTTAACAGGGTGCAATAACAAGCTACCCATAAAGGCCTATTGACTTTAACTTTCACTTTATATAATGAGAATGTTTGGCCTATTGCTGTTGTGACATTTTACAATTAACAGATCAGACTGTTGTATTCCGCTTTAGGGGTCAGTATATAGGTTTTCCTGAATCATGTCCTTATATAGGCACAATTCGCATTGCCATTATATAGGCATAGAATCCCTGTCCTTATTTAGGCATTAACCGTGCACTCCAAATACAGGCATGGTCACCGACATCCGTCCACCCTAACGTCACAACAAGTTCTTAGAAACCAGACCATTAAGCTTCGGGAGTTCCCCTAGCACAGGACTATTGATTTCTCCAAGAACTCATCTATTATGTATGAACCGTTATACCTTAAGGGTTCATTCCTGACGTCTTCCTCTGTCCGACTTTACGTCAATGCTAACAATCCAAGACACCTACCAGGTATAAATATACCTTCCCTTGCCCAAGCAAGTTAGAGGAGACCTCGACTTCAGAGGAGCCCGTAACCCGGCCTGACGCACTGAGAAGACGCTGTCATTCCTGCACGCAGACGAAAACAGCTTCCAGTGTTCTGACTCCCTTCGCAGGGTGTTAGAGTTCCAGATCTGGCAAGAGATTCCCACCTCTCTCATTCTCAAGGTATTGAGCTGACTAGAACCTAGAGGGACTCTTGGCATACCATACTTGGCATACTAGACTTAAAACATACTCTTAGTATACCAGACTAGAGAATACTCCACCTACTTCTACCTTTCCCTACACCTAGACTAGGTTAGGTACATTGGGGTAGAACTAGCTTAGAGACGCATCGTATGAGTACTCGCATTTTTAGCTCATGTTATTTATGTACGTGAATATATGCTAAAATATAATGCTAGCGCAGTATTATTTATTTCTACTGCTTACGCTGTACATTATTTATCTTGCATACTGTCTTGTGATCATAACAGCACATATCTCTTACACGAGAAACAAGACTGTTCAATAAAACCTTTTTATTGAAAAGCCCGTGTAACTCTGTAGAAACTAAGCATGCACGATTGACTGAGTGAAACTGTTATCTATTGTTTCCACGATTCTGAGACGTGTTCCGATTCTAAAGGGAAACAAAAGTTGTCATGTTTTTCGGTTGCCAGAAACTACTCCCTTCTTGTTATTCAAGGAGTTTCTAGTGGCCTCTGAGCTAGCTGGCACAAGTAATTAAGTTTAATATACTCGATAGGGACATACCGACCTTAGTCCTATGTCAAGCCTATAGGTTATATTATTCCAATGCGCAGAGCCTATTAGGGAAATAGGAACTACACTACATGGTGCCCAACGTTTGGTAAGGCAGTAATTTAACGCTAGATACTGAGTTACTCAGTCGTGCTTTTCTCAGAGACCCCTACTCACATAATCCATAAGACGTCTGGAGTGGGTAGGGTTAAATATCCACCATAAATAAATAGGGAAGCACCCTATATATTAGTTGTTTGGTTTGTTCAATGTTGAAGGATACAGTGTTCCAAAATATTGTGCACCTTATCTTTTTGTTTCCTTGAAACTTGTTCTACATTTTTCAAAAAACAAAATGTCCATAAACGGGGACAATAACACCGGGAACGGTGGAGCTGCGGCTGACCCAGTCGTACCAGCTTTTAACATTACAGGTTTAAATGAAACCGAGGAGGGTGTTATAGACATCCATCCAAACTTAAGGAGAGCCATCACTCTAAAACTTATAAAACACGGCCTACCACCAAGAGGAGGTAGAGCAGTTTTCGTGATGGAGGCACACGAATCCTTTCAGACAGAGGTATTCTATTCATGGGTAATATTTCCTGAATCAAATTCAGTAACAAGAATGTTTCACTTTTACAAAGAAGATGAACCACCAGAGGAATATATTCCTTTCGAGGATATTGAAATGCCACTAACATACCAGGAGCATCAGCTCTGGTTTAAAGGCGCCCTAAAACATCACAAAAACATTACCAGGCTCGGTCCACTAGGTAGACCAGGAGCAACATGGCCGATTCTAGCCGGCTACACTCCTCATCCTGACATCGATATAATGTCAGACGAGGAACTACTTACTCAACTTAAAGAGTTAATAAAAATCTACAGACAATTAGTTCAATATGTCATGCGGACTTTCACAGTCCAACCACCATTAACCATTCCAAATCAAACTCCTCAACAGGGGAATACACTAAAAATTACACCACAGACTCTATACGCAGTCATGGGTAAAATGCCCACAAAACGTGAGCAAATTCCATTCTAGATAGCTCAAAACATTACTCAAATCGAAGTATTTCCAAATACTAGCCCTTATGAGAAACACAGAATAGTAACAATCTGTTTACCAATGGGGATCACACCACAACTGGAAGACTGCACCACTTGGGGCTCAGTCTTTGCTGCCATCTATACTAAAACACATGGTATTCCGTCAATTGCGGTAATACCAGATGTCCTGAAACAAATTCAAAATGAATACGGGGCAGAGCCTGCTCTGAATTTAGGTATGAAATTTCTGAAAAACTTCGACCAGGTCTCAACAATAATATTAACTAATATTAAAGGGAAGGCAGCAGCAGTGGCGATCCGCCAACGATTAAGGGAATTCGATGTTACAGAACATCAAACAGAACTACCCGTAATAATAGAACGATCTTATGCAGAATTAGGCAGAGATAGTTTGGGTGGAAGACCATTGAAGCCAAAACTATCTGAAAGTCCTGAGAAGGACTCTATTAAACAAACTCCTACATCTTCTAAAAAGAAGTGGGAAACTAATAAACAAAATTCAAACGAGAACCGTTCTCAATCCCGAGGTAGGTCTCCTCAAAAGGAGCCCTCTGAAAGGAGGTATAACCTCAGGAATAGGGATCATTTGAAAAAGCCTGACAGGTATCAAGATACTGATGCACGTTCCTCTCGTACCTTTCAGATCTCGTCATAGACATCGGAAAGAAGAGGACGGTCAGAACATAGAGAAGAACGCGTGAAATCGAAAGACGACAAACACGTTCCGAAAAATAAATCCAAACCTCAATTCTCAAAGAAGAAGGTAGCAGGTCTGAAGGTCAGACATGCAGAGGATACTGAGAACACAAATCAAGAACGGAGAATGGGCTCAGACAATGCTGGACAGTGCAGCAGAAGTCACAATAGCTCGCCAGAACCTGAAGGAACTTCTGGAGATAGTGGACTTGAATGAGTACATCACAGTTGAGACTGTAGACACTAGGTTTAGTACTCCACAAAAGTTATATGAAATAACACTCCGGATGGAGGGAGACATACCTAGACAGGTGAAAGCACTTTTTGGGGAAAAACCTTCAAGGGGCTATGACATACTTCTAGCAGAAAAAGACTGGCCACCACAATTTGTCAGGGAGTGCCCACATGGCGAGGACATTATTATGCCTGCCTTCTCCAATAATTTCCAATTCACCTAAAATATACTTATGCCAGGAAATGGGCAGTTGCCCAGGCCCCAGCATTATACAAAAATCATGTAGGATGGGATGAGGACTCCCCTCACCATAAAATACATCTAAAAAATGAACCTACTGCACAGAGACAGTAGCCAATAAAGTAAGAAGCTAAAAAAACAGGTCAGGGAGATCTTAGATCAACTTGAATACCAAGGGGTGATTGAAACATGCACCTCTTCAATGAACAATCCTTTGTTTCCTGTCTTCAAACCAGACAATACATATCGTCTAGTTTTGGATTACAGACACTTAAACACTTGTTCTAGAACATTTGCAGTGCAAAATGCACATAGTACAGCATTAATGAATAACATTGTGCGTAAAAATATAAAACCACATTGGATATCTCAAATGGTTTCTTTTGTCAAAACATAGCACCTGGAAGCAGGTACTTAACAGTTTTCTCAATAATGGGGACCCAGCGTCAATTTTGTCGACTCCCACAAGGGTTCAAGAACAGCCCGGGGTTATTCTCAGCGAGAGTAACGGAGTTACTACAAATTTATGATAATGAGGCATTGTCATATGTCGATGACATCTATCTGACAGACGATGACCTGGATAGGCACTTGAACAGGGTGAGCACCATTATACTGGGCTTCGCCTCTGAGGGCTATAAGTTCAACTTTTAAAAGTCCAGAATTGCCCATCTCAATGTCCTTTTTCTAGGATATGAGCTTTCAAGTGAAGGCAAGAGCTTGGTAGCCAACTTTTTAGAAAGGTGTGCGCTGCTCCAACATCCAAAGACGCTGAAAAATTTACAATCCATCCTTGGTTTCCTAAATTTTGGAAGAACTTACATTCTAAATTACGCAGAGAGGGTTAGACCTCTCTACGCATTAATCAAACCTGATTTTTCAATCAAAAATTGGACACAGGAACACACAGAAATCTTGCGTTCACTCCAAGCTAACATGTTAGCAACAAATCACTTACAAACACGCGTAAGTCAACGCAATTTAGTGATCCGAATAATTTCGGGTCAATGAGGATTCACCTACTTAACATTTAACGAGGGTGAAAAAGTACCAATTGCATACAAATCACATTTGTATACACAAGCAGAAATGCGCTTCACTTCAACAGAAAAAATACTGACAGCAGTTCAAACCGCTGTAGCAAAAGAAAGAGCTCTAGCCCAAGGGAAACGCATCATTGTTGTAACCCCAGTTCCGGCCTTAGAGGCGGTAACTAAAGCGAGCATTCCAAATGCAAAAGCATTACATCCTAGATGGATACAATGGGTTAATTCTCTTGCTGCAACAGATGTTGAATATGTTTTTGATCCTGATTTATAAACACAAGCGTTCCTGCAATATGAACATGAATGTCCTCTGCCCACTGAGATTCTGCCTCTCGATCAGTATGAATTCATAATTTACACTGATGGATCCGCACAACCCGCAACAGGGAGTATGCAAGCTTACAGTGCAGCGTGCGCAATCGTTAAAGGTCGCATGCGCGATGGCAACTTCAGACCTATGGTCACAAAAACCCAATCTCTAGGAGATTGCACAGCTCAGCAAGCTGAACTACAAGCATTCAAACTGGCACTTGAAAGTACAGATCGAGAATTCCCCACACTCATAGTGTGCGATTCTTTCTACTGTGTGCAGTCGTATAATGAATATATACAAACGTGGCTTGAAAATGGGTTCAAAGATGCGAAAGGTGGCACAATAAAGCATAAAACGCTTTGGGAACAAGTAGTTCAGTTAAAAAGCGAACTACCAAAGGCTCACGTGATCCATACACTGAGTCATCAACGTGATGGCGTTCACGTTGCAGGGAATTCATTGGCTGACGAAGCCGCAATGGGGGCTGTTCAGACGGCTTCCGTAGCTGCGATCACTCGTTCAAAAACGAGAATAGACAGTGAGATAATGTTGGCTGTCAATGCTACGAGCAAAGGCAGTGGTGCAGCGTTGCCAAAAAAGTTTCCACTCAAGTACTCTTATGTAATTGATGCGAACAACGTTCCTTTTGCTCGAATCCCTGGAGTGGGGGATAGGGTAATTCCAAACATGGAACGTAGAGCAGCTTTGATTTATGAAACACATCTGGGAGAGGGTCTGTCACATCAAGGGAATCTCTAAAGCAATATTGACATTAAAAGAGATGTACTGGTGGCCTGGCATGAATACACAGATTCACATCTTCATCAATGACTGCATAGACTGTAAGGTACAGCGAGATGCAGAACGCCACCAGACACCATGCTACGAAGTAGCCTGCCAGGGACAGACACCATTGTTAGACAGCATTAGACTATCTATGCACAGGCGTCCTTGTGGACAACTGCAATCCCACCAATACTAAGTCAAGGTTCCTATGGATATGGTCTCAGCGCTCGGCTGACGCTCGAACTGTTATAAAAGATTTGCGAGTCTTTATCAGCACATACGCAATAGGCACGCTACATTCTGACCAGGGCCCTGCGTTTAGCTCTTGAGCTTAAAAAGAAGCCATGGCCAGTCTGGGCGTTGCATTGCGGTACTCCTCTCCGTTTCATCCTGAGGGAAATTCTGTTGTGGAAAGGAAAAACCGGGACATAAAGCAGTCTATAACAGCTAGGGTATTAGGTTCGGGTGATGGGTGGGTCAAACATCTTTATGGGGTCCAACACTCAAACAATTTGCCAAGAAGTTCTCTAGGGGGGGTCACTCCATATGAGGTCCTATTTGGCACAAGAATGTGGGTGCCAGATCTAGAATGTAGTGGCACAGTGGTGGAAAATAAACCCTTTGATATCAAAGATCGTTTGGCTGTATTACAGGATCTAAATGAACTGAGATGGAAACAAAGCAACGTATTCCTGCAGCCAACCACCACTGGGGAAAAACCGGCAGTCCCAGCAAGGCCTGTCTGGATTCCAAAAGTTGGGTATCTAGTCAGAGAAAAAATTGCGGACAAGAAGGAATTTGGACCTTCTTACAGACAACCAGTACCTGTCCTAGCCGTACACAGAACAAGAACAGTACTTCTGCCGCCCCTTGCTGGAAAAAAGGAGAAAAGATTTGTGTCCATCGACCTCATCAAACCACAGTATGTGGCCAATACTAAATAGTAGGCCTCGTGGACTCCGACCTAGTAGCAGACACACTCCTCTCGCTACTATCCAAGAGGTTCAGACTGAAAGACTGATAACCATCGAGAATTCAGCAGTAACAGATGAAGGACTGAGCAACAATGCTATGGAACTCATCCCTCTTGAAACTCAAGTAACAGTTCGTCCAAATACACCTGTCTACACCAATGTAACAAGTGATCAACTGGCTCCAGCGATTTCTACAAATCCTGATGCAATTCCAACAATTGACAGAACTGCTTCTGGCTATTTCATTAACTTTGATACGTTTTCTGAGGATCTGAGTGAGCTCGAGACGTCGCCAGCATCAAAAACTTTTAAACAGCAAGTACAAGACTTTTTACGTTTTTTGAAAAAGACTTCTGGTTTCACCATGGATTGAACTTTGGGTTACTTCTGGAATATTTTTCTTCCTGCTTTGGCTAGCTTTGGTTAGGACTATGAGCGTACTTATAAATGGCAGATACATCCATTTGGACACTAAAAGAAAAGAAGTGAACTTACTTTTAAAACCTCACAAATCATCCCATCGTGAAACAAGAGACTTGTCAGCCGTTCCTATACAGGATGGTATAGTGTGGGACAAAACAGATTTCTATATTTTTGGCCCGACGGAACATTTGAACATTCCACATTTATTTAAGATCTCACTAAGTGATTTTGTTTCATCCAGTACCTATTCTGATGATTGGGACTTTGAAACTGTAAATAACATGATGTTTGAGCTAGAAAAATCTGCTGCATTTTCTAATAATGAATATTTAGAGGGTTTATCAGACTATGAACAGCTGTATTGCTATAACCACTATGGTCATCATTTTTTGCATAAATCTGCAACACCTAGAAATCTGTTTATGTTTAACCAATGGGAGCATTGCCCTACACCACCAAAAGGTAGTCCAAAAACATTTGCTAAAAAGTTTCCATATTTTTCAGGATACAATACATCTGATCCAGAAACATTTTACTATAGAAATGTAAACAAAACAGGACTAAAAATTATGTTAACAAATACAAAAGAGATTTACTCTGCAGCATTTATTGCCCAACTGTCTAGACATGGTTTCAACTTGTGGAAAGAGACAATAGACACAAAATCTGTCTGGGGTACTAAAGATTGGCAAGTGCAGGGGATAGAAGCTTTATTTAGAGCCTGTATCGTCCCTCAACAAATAATGTTTTTGAATGACACTGTGCAACAAACGTCTTGCCTTGGGTTAGCCAAGTTTAAAGACATGAAAACTCCTTCTGTACCAACACCTGCAAGTGATAACAATACACAGGCACGGGTTACAGTTGACACCATACTACAACTCAACAGAACAAATCCTGATTGGAGAAAATGGTTGATCTGGCCCACAGACACAAACAACTGTCAAGAGAGATTCCTGAATAAAACACAGGGGTTTACTATTCATAGGCCAGACCCACGATACGTCCAAAGACAGCATCCGGGGGTAGTAACAACATACAGTGTAGGAAAATTATGCCTCGATTGGCTGCAAAAATCTACACTTAAGGATGTGAAACAACACTTATCTTTACTTAAAGAAGACGCAGACCTTAGGGAATTCTTGCTTGGACCAAGAAAACCGCGTCAAAAAAGTTTCATATATGCCGGCATTTATGCTGCTTATAATGAAGCATGGAAGGTGTCACAGATGGAGGCCGCAGAACGAATACGTGATCTTGATCGTATTACCTTAGAGAAAACTCTCTCTGTGGTCGACAATGGGTTGCAAAACACACAAGATGATGGACGGAATACTGCACATTGGCAAACATTCACCCCCAGTCACAGATCTGGCTTTAATCCATCGTTATTTTGCTTCACCACGCCACTCCAGTTCAGACATAGCCATATGCAAATCAGTCTTGACCCTGTGCCTCATGGGAACAGTCCAGACCGAACTGCCAAGCCATGTCTTCCCTGGACCGGAATCAAGCATCCTAGGACCGGTTTCAGGCTATCAGCCTTCATCAGCCAGGATAGCTTGACTCCAGTGGCGTAGTGAGCACGGGACCCACGTCTGGGCATACCCTTCCCACATAGGGCGAAATGCAAAACACACAAGATGATGGACGGAATGCTGCACATTGGCAAACATTCACCCCCGGTCACAGATCTGGCTTTAATCCATCGTTATTTTGCTTCACCACGCCACCCCAGTTCAGACATAGCCATATGCAAATCAGTCTTGACCCTGTGCATCATGGGAACAGTCCAGACCGAACTGCCAAGCCATGTCTTCCCTGGACCGGAATCAAGCATCCTAGGACCGGTTTCAGGCTATCAGCCTTCATCAGCCAGGATAGCTTGACTCCAGTGGCGTAGTGAGCACGGGACCCACGTCTGGGCATACCCTTCCCACATAGGGCGAAATGCAAAACACACAAGATGATGGACGGAATGCTGCACATTGGCAAACAACTTTGTCCTCCAGACTTTATTCATTGGACAGTATTGTATCTATCTGCTATCGTCATACTGGAACAAGATTTAGCCATGTTACAGCAAGGCCAGTCTCAGTTACGTTCTATTATGTTATTAAGCTGGACGCTGCAATCTTTGCGTGCGGGCTATGTGCCTTGGCGTTTTATCAACACGACGACTCTGTTTGCAGAATACAATCTAACTGATAAACAGATCGAACTGGCACAAAGGGGAGCAAAGTATACAGTACTGAGCATTGAAAAACTTGAAAAATTACCATTCACAGTGGCAGAAAAACTAGCTACAGAATGGCTTATTCATGGCAAAATTAGTCTACCTGTGACTACTTTCCAGTTTCAGTATTGCCTTAGACAGATGCAAGCAGGCAAATATGAAAGGTTGGGTAAAGAATACATTAAGACATCCTGGAATTTACCTTACACCTATAGATGTTGGAGTGGGGATCGTGAAGTGTTTCTGAGCAGTACACACTGTGAAAGTGCACTAAGCGGTTCACTGATTTGTCAGGACATATCTTTACACGGGGCTTGTAATGGTTCTGTGGCAAATTTGTCCTGCCACCAGCAGGGTACACCAGCCGCTGTGATTAATTCAACGTTTGGACAACTTTCTAATGGGAGTTACCTCATGTTGAATGATCAGAGTTGCTGTGGCATGTTGCCAGGCATCCCATATCTAGTAACGGTCAACTCCAGGGTTACTTGCTGTATGCAAGTATTGTTTGCCCTAATAGACCCAGTCAGGGAGTCGCCTTTATGGCCTTCATTGAATGTCTCTTTTATACAATTTGATACTTTAAGCAGAATGAAAGCCATGCTTATACAACAATCAGTGCCTTTGACCTCGGCCAAAGAAACCTATGATCTACAAGTTGCAAGGACTTCGGCTGAGATACAGGCTTTAATTCATACAAACTGCCCTATACATTTCGTAGAAATGATAGGACGTATCTTTAACATGTCTGATACAAGCGGAATTGTACATGTATTTAAGACCATCTGTTCCGGACTATTAGCACCTTTCCAGGCTGTCCTCGGAATCATCCCAAACTTCGCACATTCGGTGTTTGGTGGTGTGCCGTTAATTCTAGCACTTGTTGCAGGAATTCTGTTTCTATTCCTCCTACTACGCTATGGCAAGCCTCTTCGCCAACATCACTCCGAGCGATGTGGAGAGAGCCCTCCTTGAACGGAAATGCCGTGAGCGAATAGTACAGCTTTTGGGCATGCCTCGTCTACGGGAACTTAATACAAGGTGGTTCCTGTCATTCAGACCAATCTGGCAAGATTGCATCTTACCTGTTCTACGCTGCTTGTTTTGCGGTGAAGAATGCGTGCTAGACACCTGTCTAACACTCCCATCAGTCATGCCAACGGATATCGATACTCTGCTGGACCCGATAACGGCACATGCTGTGTGTTGTCCCCAGAGGCTTCCAATCCTGATGGCGGCATTCATTGAGATCTCACAGACGCTTCCGGCTGCTGCTGAGGTACGAGATGGATCAACGTGCACGCAGGTAACAACGGACGCGAACATTGCTTCTTCTGCTGAAGGCGATGTTTCTCATCTCTGTGCAATTAACCTTCTGAACGAGGTGTTCCAAATGTCACCAACTTCGGTGGACGATATTTTGGCTACGGAAATAGATGATCTAATGTTTACGCAAGACCCATACACTGACTTTGATTCGGCTCACAGTGTACCAGGGCAACAATGAAATTTGGCCTTCATATTTTCAAAGCTTGGAATAGTTCCCAGAAATTGAACTTTTTCTTTTAAAAATGTTTTCTCTCGATAGAAAAGACATGGCAAATGAACAATCTGCTTACAGTAGAACTAGTCTTATAAAACTGACTTCTTTGAATACTTCCAGGGACACATTGTCACCTTACTTGTCTAACATTTCATTTAATTCTATGATATGCAATGGCTTTTGATTTTGAGAACTTATCGACCATTTCGTCATATGTATATATTTCTGTTTCATTCATGTTGCGTTTTACTTCCGTTATATGCTTAGAATGGAAACTATGCTTTAAAATGTACAGTACCTATTGCGTTTCAACAGTTTTGAGCTTCTTTTAAAAATGCTTTTAGAAATGTTTTTAGCAACATGTGGTACTCAATTTTATGTTTAGCATTTAGTATTATCGTTCAATCAAAGTGGATTGGGTGTTGTATTCCGCTTTAGGGGTCCTTATATAGGTTTTCCTGAATCATGTCCTTATATAGGCACAATTCGCATTGCCCTTATATAGGCATCGAATCCCTGTCCTTATTTAGGCATTAACCATGCACTCCAAATACAGGCATGGTCACTGACATCCGTCCACCCTAACGTCACAACAAGTTCTTAGAAACCAGACCCTTAAGCTTCGGGAGTTCCCCTTGCAATGGACTATTGATTTCTCCAAGAACTCATCTATTATGTATGAACCGTTATACCTTAAGGGTTCATTCCTGACGTCTTCCTCTGTCCGACTTTACGTCAATGCTAACAATCCAAGACACCTACCAGGTATAAATATACCTTCCTTTGCCCAAGCAAGTTAGAGGAGACCTCGACTTCAGAGGAGCCCGTATCCCGGCCTGACGCACTGAGAAGACACTGTCATTCCTGCATGCAGACGAATCCAGCTTCCAGTGTTCTGACTCCCTTCGCAGGGTGTTAGAGTTCCAGATCTGGCAAGAGATTCCCACCTCTCTCATTCTCAAGGTATGGAGCTGACTAGAACCTAGAGGGACTCTTGGCATACCATACTTGGCATACTAGACTTAAAACATACTCTTAGTATACCAGACTAGAGAATACTCCACCTACTTCTACCTTTCCCTACACCTAGACTAGGTTAGGTACATTGGGGTAGAACTAGCTTAGAGACGCAATGTATGAGTACTCGCATTTTTAGCTCATGTTATTTATGTACGTGAATATATGCTAAAATATAATGCTAGCGCAGTATTATTTATTTCTACTGCTTACGCTGTACATTATTTATCTTGCATACTGTCTTGTGATCATAACAGCACATATCTCTTACACGAGAAACAAGACTGTTCAATAAAACCTTTTTATTGAAACGCCCGTCTTTCCTTTCTGTGTAACTCTGTAGAAACTAAGCATGCATGATTGACTGAGTGAAACTGTTATCTATTGTTTCCACGATTCTGAGACGTGTTCCGATTCTAAAGGGAAACAAAAGTTGTCATGTTTTTCGGTTGCCAGAAACTACTCCCTTCTTGTTATTCAAGGAGTTTCTAGTGGCCTCTGAGCTAGCTGGCACAAGTAATTAAGTTTAATGTACTCGATAGGGACATACCGACCTTAGTCCTATGTCAAGCCTATAGGTTATATTATTCCAATGCGCAGAGCCTATTAGGGAAATAGGAACTACACTACAAGACCTACGTCATCTAACATAACTTTGTTCAAAGAACCAATCACATTAATATCCTTTAAAATTGGCTTGTCACCATATTGAACTGCTGTATTGAGCATGCACTTTTCCATAAGGCAAACATCAGATATTCCGCCATTAAATTACAAATATGTACAAAATTACAGTTGGCAAAATATATACAATCTCTGCTTAGAGGGCCTACCAAGGATTATCACAGTGCAACTCTTACAGTCCCAGGAATTGTTAGAGGGTGTGGCCAACATCAAAATAATTGCCTGCTGCGGCAATCTGTGAAAGTTTGAGAAACAAAATACCTGTGAAGGACTATTGGTTTTAACATATGCTTTCCACAATAAGGAAGCAAGACCTACGTCATTAGACATATGGCCTTAGACATATATTTTTGCAGTGAACCTCTGAGGCCTATAGCCTTTACCATCGGCTTGTCACTTTCACCAACTCCAATCTAGTGTATCGACCATAGGCTTTCCCACAAAGCAACCATCAGGGATACAGTCGTAAAATTACAAATGTAAACAAACTTACAGTTGGCAAAACAAAACATAATCTTAAGAGGACTTAAAGGAGTTATATCAGTGTGAATCTTCATTTTGGGGACATTAAAGATGAGACAAAGGCCTATTTCACAATAATTGTCTCTTGAATAAGTATACCTGTGACTCACTTGTCGCTTACTTCTGAACTCCTGGGAGAACATCACACTGAGAACCAGGAAAA
Source organism: Calotriton arnoldi (assembly GCA_963921515.1). Classification (NCBI taxonomy): domain Eukaryota; kingdom Metazoa; phylum Chordata; class Amphibia; order Caudata; family Salamandridae; genus Calotriton; species Calotriton arnoldi. The sequence goes on along the minus strand of CAWUFW010002824.1, from coordinate 491,036 downwards.
AGTCTGATTCTTCTGGGGATTCATAGTGAATGAGAGTTGAATAAGATATAGGAGGGGCTATCTCATGTCAGATTCATAAGGATATTCAAGGGGAGACTTCATGTGCTCCACCAGGGCTGCATTCATCACCAATGCATCCCATCCCCAATGGTCTCTTTATTTAATGCGAGACAAAGTCCTGTGCTTCTAGGATCATCTCAATTCAAGTGGGCCTGAACCAGATGCATAACCATCACAAAATCAGAGTAGCCACAACGAGGATTGTGTCTGGAATCTAATCTATCTTCAGATATAATATCATTCAAAAACTTTATTTCGGACATTGACCATAAAAGTGCAGATGAACCATATACATTAACATTTCAATTCATAGACAATGTCAGGATCACAAAGTCTAGAATACAGTTGATAAAAACATGCATTAACATTTCAATTAATAGGCAAAGTCTAAAATACAATTGATAAAAATATGTGCAGCACAATCATAGATCTAAAAATCTAAACACTAAGAAAGTGCAGTAAAACCAATACAGAACCTTCCAATAGTAAGAAGAAAAAAATAATAATAATCCATTTCAAACAATTGGAGGACCCCATGGCAATCTGACACATATAACTAGTCCACAGAGTCTGAATTGATGTATGTATCTAAAAAGAGAATAGATATTGCAGTGATGTCAAGATACATGTTAAAAGTACATAAAGATAAGACAATGTGGGAAAAGAATTTCTCAATATGTCCACGATATAGAGCCCATGCAAAACAAGTAATAAGTACTTTAGGTAAAATGTAGGGAACACTAGGGACAAGGGTGGCCAATTAGAAGCTTGCCTCTTGCCTCAACCTCCACATTGATAGTAAATAGTGTGATACAGCAAAGACTATATGTTGGCTTACATCCAATCTTAAGATATGAAGGGCATTGTTATATTCTCTAACACCCAGGAGCTGACAAATTGGAATAAGCCACTTTTTCCTGCACAAAAGAACAACCCATGCTCTCCTGTTCCCTTTCTGAGCCACAGGTAAGGCAAGAACACCCAGTTGATTCCGACTTATAAGCCAATTTACCAGTAAAGGAGGCAATAGGCAGGGATCTGTACGTAACTTGTAGATACAGTTGACGGGCCAACGGGGGCTCAATTTCATCAAAGAAGTGTTCAAAGTGAAACCTTACCTTAGTCTGAAAAAAACAGTCAGTCCGAGTACCATAGGAGGGAGCTGACCGTATTTGATCCAGTTTATAATGAAGGTATCTTTTTTTTTTTTTTTACTTGGGGTTTGCTAATAGCCAGTACAGCCTCCGGCACCTCTCTCAGATTTCCGCATCCTATCTTAATAGTGTGTCTTTCACATATCTAATCCATGGGATACTTCTCGATCCCAGTATTCCTAACACTCCGGTGTGGCCAGCTCAATAGGAAGATAATTCGGGGGTAGCCCAGATCTGACATCAATAAAGAATTAGCCTGATCCCTGCTCCCTCAGTAATGGGCCGCAGACCCAGATCAAGTCTAAGTTGGATTAGCTGGGTACTACTAGGAAGACCTAGGAGGAAACTATTCTCTGTGACTTGTAGTTCGGACATATTTTTGCATCCTTAGAGTTCAGACCCATTCAAAGCATCTCCCAAAGCCTGCATTTTATATATTTGAGTTACAGGAGATATTGTGCGAAAACACAAACTTTGCTGCACTCTGCCCCGCTATGCTGTAAAAGTTTGAGTCTCCGGTTCTCAATGTGGAAACTCCAGTCCAAATCATCAGTGAGTGTCAGCCCTAGATATTCGATGACCTTAACCCGCTCTAAAGCAACACCAATAAGCTTGGGGTTAGCTCGCATGGTATGGCCAGGGTTTAAGATCACAAATTTAGTTTTCTCAAAATTTACTTCGAGGCCCCTCTGTTCACAATCAAAATCCCAATGTTACTGTCATCCAGCATTAGCATACTAAGATAGACATTAAAGAAGATTCAAGATCTTACACTTTTTTTCTCTCTCTAGAAGTAGGTGACTCCTCAAACTGTGTATTGTCAGAAAGTCACAGTGACAGAATATGAAAAATATAAATGGGTGAGTTTTCTTGAAGGCTCTAGTGCCCAGGGCTCTCTTGAACAATTCTTATGTTCTCTATAAATCTCTAAGGATAATTAAATTATTAATTAACTTACTGATCTGAAGGCATATGCAATTTTACAGTATCTCATATCAAAAGTGTAGTATTCTCCACAACCATATTAGAAGAATGGCTATTGCAGTAACCTAAATCCATCAGGCAATCAAGTCAATCTGAAAATGTTTCAAAATCTTCCAAGAGATGACAAAATGAAAATAAATCGAGGGCTCAATATACTATGCATCTGCCATCACAAAATGAAGAAAAACTGAGGTAACGTCCAAGAAAATATGGAAACATCTTCTTTCATCCCACTCTGTCCATCAAAGACTCCTGCAAGCACACGCTAAATCTAGTTAATGAAATGGTTCACAAAGCTGCAGAGGTACACAAAGCATCACACATCCTGAGAGAACTGTGCTCAGCGTTAAATGCCCTTCAAGTTACTCCCTCAAGAGAACTCTGTTAAAATCTTAACTTTTCCATAGTTCATCTATTTATTCAACCCTGAAAGCACCAATGAGCACATTCTAGCAGATCTTGTGAAACAGTGCTGGAGTGCATGTCAAAAGCATTCATAGATGCTCTTATCCATGAGTGATCCAATCAGTAGTTGGGAGAGGGAGGACCTGACACAAGAGCAAAAACCAGAGCTGTTGCAGTGGAAATGTTGGTAATTGTCTGTGTGCAGTGACATACTGAGGTGCTGCTGTCTCTCTGGATTGTTTTCAGTGAATTGACTCTATGGATCCAGGCCCTTGCAACAGTTTCCCATAACCACTGTACCTAAGGCCCATGTGAATAAGAGAATGAGAATGATGAGGGGTGGGAAGTTGGCAACAGTGGTTGCACTGCCCTGTTGCGTTACATATTTTGGTAATTTGGATTCTGCCAAACAGTAGTATGTACATATGAGGACAATATAGATTGTGACTTCAAGATAGGGGCAGTGTGAATGCATGTGGAGTCTGGCATGGCTATGGTGTTTAGGTTGATAGGGAAAATTTATTCTTGCTTAAAATGGGCCTGTATGGATTGATTAACATGGATTCTGATTTGCATTACATAATAGGCAGTGGGGATCCTTGCATACCAGTGGTGCTTTACATACCTCCACAATGAGATTTCTGGAATGGCAACACTGGATTACATAAATAGGGGATGTAGAAACAGTTTTGCAAAGTTAATTTTTGGTACTAGGGCAGTAATGCTGCTGGTATCATGGTAGTACCTGTAATTATAACACTAATGTGTGAGACCTAAAAGTATTCAGTAAGTAACCAGTATTGGTATTGTAACAACAGCCCTAGCATCCCAGGCGGTTCATTAACACAGTGAGCTGTATCCATGATGACCTCTTACTAGCTATCATTCTGAGAACGCCCATTGAAAGGTTGCCATACTTGGCAACATAATATTAGAAACACCTTATTGATGGACCATGAACCTTGATGGACATTATATCCTGACAAGGAACTGGAGAATAGTGGTATTTTTCAAGGCAGAGGATTTTGCATGGTCATTTAGTTAGAAGGGCACACTACATCGTCAATGGCTCTGTTGTTTGCCTGTTTTGTATCCAGTTTTTTTGTATCTAGCACACAAGTTCTTTAAAGGCACACATATGATTTCTACTTCACAGAAAAACTTGATCATGGATATTGTGGCAGGCACTGAAAAATGTCTATTTTTTTTAGTACACTTTACAGAACTGCTTCTAAATCCTATTATTTTTTAGCAGATACATTTAACAAATTGTGCAGCATAGCTCACATTTTTTTAATCAAATTGTCTTTGGTGATAAATCCCCCACAAAAAATACCCATTGTAGAGAGTGACACTTGTAAAGAACATCTACTGGAACTTGCTAGATTATTTCAAATGTGAGGCTATCCTCTGCATATCTGCAGGAAAGTGCCTCTTTTGACATGGTTAGCCCCCACTTTTTGCTTGATGCCTGATGTGATTTCAAAGTGTACATGCACTGGGTCCCTGCTAACCAGGTTCCCAGTGCCAGATCTCTCTCCCAAAACTGTACCACAATTGCCACAACTTCAGCAATCTCTATAAATTCCTAGTAAATGGTACCACTGGTACCAAGGGCATTGGGACTGAAGAGTGTCCTCTGCGGCTGCAGCACCAATTGTGCCACCACAGAGAGCCCTAACCAAGACTATGCTAACTGCTATTGCAGGCTGCATGTCTTGGTGCAGAGAAAACTGAAGAGTCGACAGGGCCTGTGTGCCATACCCCCATACACTGCATGAGGTAGGTAAGTCACCCTTACTGCAGGCCTTACAGCCCTGAGCAAGGGTGCACTATATCCCATGTGTGGACATATCTGTATGAGCAGATATGACCGCAATATCTGAGCCATTCTTGGATATAAGTGCACAGGGAAGCCATAGAGAATATATGGGCTGGATACTTGTCACTACGTGTCTCCTAGCTCCATGATGGCTTCACTGTCCCCTAAGATGTTTGGTACAAACATCTTGTCTTAATAAACACTGACTGGTCTCAGTGACGGATTTATTAATAAATGCACACAGACGACCTTTTAGAGGGTCCCCTGAAAACCTACCAAGCACTGTTGTGGTCTCTGACTAGTCATAGCCAGCCTGCCACCACCAGACATGTTTCTGACCTCATGGGGTGCGAGCCCAAAAAAAAGCCTGCTCTGAGCGGAGGTGCTTCACACCTCCTCCAGGTTGAAATGTTCTTCTACAGTGGGAAGCTTCAAAGGTGGTGCCGCCTTTGAAGTGCAACCCAGGCATCTCCAGATAGTGGAGGATGCCAACCCTCCTTTCCTGCTCCACTTGTGGCATAAGGAAAGGTGGGAAAATTAGTCAGATGAGGAGATGTGCCCTCATTCAGCCAGCCCACCCGTAAGGTGTGGCAGGTGAAGTGGGCCCCTTCCCACAGGAGGTGGTCACTTAGAGGGTGTAGACACCCTAAATGTACGTAGCCAATTGGCTACTACCTGTCTCCCCCTTTAATGCCCCTAAATGTAGTATTAAGTGACATCCCTGGATCTGGAACTTTAGATTCGATGGACACAAAGATGAAACGGACCAAGAAGAGCTGCTGCCCGAGAACTGAAACCCTGCTACCGAAAAATTGGTGCCAAGCCCTGTCTGCTGCCTTAAGGACTCGACAGTCATGGTGTGCTGCCTCATCTTGCCACTGTAAGGACTCCAAGAACCTCAGAGAACCTCCAGTCTTTGACAGGTGACAAAGAACTTCCTTGGAGCAGAGGCTTTGCTCCCCTGCGACAGCACACACTGAACCACAGACTCCGGTCTCTTCGACTTGCTGCTCCCCAGTGACTCCGACCAAAAGTGGTACACCAGCTCCGAATGGTCAGATATGTCCCTCCACCAAATTTGAGGACACCAGGACCTACCGGAGGTGAGCCACACCAATACTTGGGGTACCAGACAACCTGCACCGAGATGAAGAGTCTACTCAAGACTCCAACTGCCCAGGAAGAAGCACCTGTCAAGGGACGCCAAGACCCCTGAGACCAACTTCATGAATGGCCCAGCTGTCCTAAAATTGCCTCTCCAAGCTGCCTGCTCCTGACCAGGAGGACATCTTGATGCACGCTGCTTGGCTGACCTATCTGCTTTGCACCCGGCCTGACCGGCCCCGGTAATGCCGATCCAGCTGTGCTCCTATGGTCCTGAGGCCCTTGCAACATGCTCCCTCGAGTGGGCCCCCTCGGACTCATCTGCAAGTCCCCTTGTGCAGTGCATTTTCAAGTGGCCCTCTCTCCCGTAGCGCACCAGCTACCAAAGACCTCAGCACCCTGCTCCCGACTGAATCCGGGACGCTCTAGAGAATCCACTGGTGGAACATTGGATCTGGCTGTGCTAACTACCTAAATCCAAGAGGTGAACTTTGAAAGTCAACTGTATGATTTTATATGCATTTTTGTCTTTTTCCCCATTAACTTCAATGGTGTGTATTTGTGCACAAAAGTGATTTATATTACGAACTATAAAAATTCATAACTTTTAAAGTACTTACTGTAGAACAAAGTTCTTGGTCTGAAAAATTATATAAAAAACGATATTATTTTTACAAATTGGTCTTGGATTTTTCTTGAGTGTGTCTCATTTATTGCCTCTGAGTACAGCAAATGTTTAGCACTGCCCTCAGATAAGCCTAACTGCTCACCCACACTTCCACAAATAGAGCGTTAGTATTATCTACTTTTGCCTCTGTAAACCAATGAGGATCTCACTGAACTCTCTTCACTGTGTACTTTGTTTTAGTACACTATATAAAGAGCCAGCTTCCTACAATATCATACAGCAAGAAATTGACAAGTGTTTGCAGTTAACCGGGGAAGCACTTCGGTCTGGTGCCAACTCTCCCCAGCAGCTCCGCAGTGCCGTCGCCGCAGTAGCGAGACCTCCTCCCTTGGGGTTCGCACCTGCTGCCAGTCTCCTGCCCCTGCGCTGTTCCAGCCTCAGCCAGCACCTCGCCTGTCTGGGACACACTATTCCCTGCCCCGCTTGGTGACTCTGTTTCACCAAGTCCTATTTAATTTAATTAATTTAATTTTAGCTCTGACCGCATTTTCGGCCTGTTTTTTCCCCGCCGCTGCTGCCCCTGCGGCCCATGCCTCCTGGACAGCCTCCGCTCCCGCCTCCCAGCACCTCGTCCCGCCCCCCTCCCCTATTTTATGGCGGCCGCTGCGGGGGAGCGCGAGTAGGACCCTGACCTCCGGTCTGGTGCCAACTCTCTCCCCAGCAGCTCTGCAGCACCGTCGCCGCAGTAGCGAGCCCTCCTCCCTTGAGGGTTCGCGCCTGCTGCCAGTCTCCTGCCCCTCACTGTTCCAGCCTCAGCCAGCACCTCGCCTGTCTGGAACACGCTATTCCCTGCCCCGCTTGGTGACTATGCTTCACCAAGTCCTATTTAATTTAATTAATTTAATTTTAACCCTGACCGCATTTTTGGCCGTTTTTTTTTCCTGCCGCTGCTGCTCCTGCGGCCCCTCCCCCCTGGACAGCCCCCGCTCCCACCTCCCAGAACCTCGTCCCGCCCCCTTCCCTATTTTATGGCGGCCGCTGCGGGGGAGCGCGAGTAGGACCCTGACCTCCGGTCTGGTGCCAACTCTCTCCCCAGCAGCTCCGCAATTCCGCAGTGAAGTCGCTGCAGTAGCGAGACCTGCTGCCAGTCTCCTGCCCCTGTGCTGTTCCAGCCTCAGCCAGCACCTCGCCTGTCTGGGACACGCTATTCCCTGCCCCGCTTGGTGACTCTGCTTCACCAAGTCCTATTTAATTTAATTAATTTAATTTTAGCTCTGACGGCATTTTCGGCTGTTTTTTTTCCTGCCGCTGCTGCTGCCCCTGTGGCCCCTCCCTCCTGGAGAGCCCCCGCTCCCGCCTCCCAGCACCTCATCCCGCCCCCCTCCCCTATTTTATGGCAGCGGTCGCGCGCAGCGGACGTGCCATTGGTGTGCCGAATGTACGCCTAAGACAAGCCCTTCTGCGCCTGCTCGTGACCCGACCGCGACCAGCACCAGGGACCCTGCATCTCGGACTACCCACCGCAACAACACAACCGCCCTCCACGCACTCAACCCCGGAAGACTCCGAGACTGCCAACAGGCCATGCCAAACACGACCCACGGCCAGTTCTCCTGCCTCCACTGCCGCCAGACCTTCACCACCAACTTGGCCTCCAACACCGCCGACGCCCTAAGATGCATCCTCCTCAACATGCGCTCCATGCACAAACACGCCGTGGAGATCAGGAACCTACTCGACTCTCTCTCGCCACACATCGCCTTCTTCACGGAGACCTGGACCAACGCCTCCTCTGGCCCAGGCATCAACACCGCCATCCCAGAAGGATACAAGATTCAGAGGAAGGACCACCCCAACCACCCGGGAGGGGGCCTCGCCATCACCCACAAGAGCACCCTCCGCCTCACCATCTCCAGCTAAACTCTCCCCTCCGCCGAACACCTGCACTTCCAAATCCAGAACAGCCCCAACTCCACACTCCACGGAACCCTCGTCTACCGGCCCCCGGGCCCCCTTTGCCGCCACCATCACCGACCTCATCGCACTCCATGCCATAGCCTCAATGAACTACATACTCATCGGAGACCTGAACTTCCACCTTGACAACCACAGCGACCCCCACTCCACCGCCCTTCGTGACAACCTCGCCAACATCGGACTCAAACAACTCGTCACCACACCGACCCACAGTGCAGGTCACACAGTCGACCCCATCTTCGCAGCAGGAAACAGCGTCCCCTTCAGCCACACAACGGAACCCCCATGGACCGACCACCACTGCGTACACTTCACTGTCGACAAACCCAAGGCACCCAAACCAGCCCCACGCCCACCATGAAGGAACTGGAGCAAGGTCATAGACGAGCAGCTCAACTCCACCCTCACCCAAGTCAACCACACCTCGGCATCCAACGCCAACGTCGCAGCCAGAGAACTACACACTTGGATCTCCAACTGCGCAGACGAGCTTGCCCACTATGCAACACCGACAAACAGTGCCCCAGGAAAGCCGCCTGGTTCACCACCGATCTCCAAGAAGCCAGACGCACCTGCAGATGCCTGGAGAAAAACTGGAGAAACACTAAGACACCCAAAAACTACACCACCTACAAAGACGCCATGACGGACTACCACAACCAAATCAAAACCACCAAAAGGACCTTCATCCACAACAAAATCCTGGAAACGCGCAGAAGTCAGGCCCCTGCTCAAGAAGCCCACAGCTGACCCCACCGACCTCAAGAACTACCGGCCCATCTCGCTCCTTCCCTTCGCGGCCAAAATCGCAGAGAAAATAGTCAACAGGGAACTCACACGATTCATCGAAGACAACGCCGTCCTCGACCCATCCCAATCCGGATTTCGAAGCAACCACAGCACCAAGACTGCCCTACTCACCGCCACAGACGACATCCGCACCCTCCTGGACCAAGGCCACTCTGCAGCCCTCATCCTACTCGACCTTTCAGCAGCCTCGACCTTTCAGCAGCCTTCAACACCGTCTTCCACCGCACACTCGTCGCCAGACTACACAACGCCGGCATACAAGGAGCAGCCCTAGACTGGATCCGATCATTCCTCACCGGAAGAAGCCAAAGAATCAGACTGCCACCCTTCCTCTCCGATCCCACGGATATCACCTGCGGAGTCCCACAGGGATCATCACTGTGTTCAACGTCTACATGGCTCCCCTCGCCGCCATCGTCCGACAACACGGCCTCAACATCGTATCATACGTTGACAACACCCAACTCATCCTCTCCCTCACCAAAGACCCCACTACCGCAGACTCAACTTCCAAAAAGGGATGCAGGACGTCGCACTCTGGATGACCAACAGCTGCCTAAAACTCCACACCGAGTAAACAGAAGTCCTCGTCCTTGGAATCACCCCCTCAGCATGGGACAACACCTGGTGGCCGACCGCCCTCGGAAGTCCACCGACCCCCGCGGACCACGCCAAAAACCTCGGCATCGTACTCGACTCATCCCTCACCATGAACCGACAGGTCAACGCCGTCACTTCCAGCTGCTTGAAAACCCTCCACACCCTCCGCAAGACTTTCAAGTGGATCCCCCCTGAGTCAAGGAAGACAGTCACCCACGCACTCATCACCAGCAGACTGGACTATGGAAACGCGCTCTACGCCGGCATAAACAAGTCCCTACTCCGCAAACTCCAGACGATACAGAACACCGCCGCCAGACTCTTCCTCGGCATCCCCCGGCAGGAACACATCAGCCAACACCTATGAAGACTCCACTGGCTCCTCGTGGAGAAAAGAATCACCTTCAAAATCCTCACCCATGCCTACAAATGCCTGCACAACACCGGACCCGAATACCTCAACAACAGAATCAACTTCCACGTACCCAAAAGGAACCTCAGATCTTCCAACCTCGCACTGGCTGAAACCCTGTGCATCCAGAGAGCCAAAGCAGGCAGAATATCCTTCTCCCACATTGCGGCCAAGACCTGGAACGAGCTCCCGGCAGACATCAGACGCACCCCCTCCCTGAACACCTTCAGGGAGACTCTCAAGACCTGCCTCTTCGGCTAAACAGATCTGCTGATCCCCCCCGCCCCCCTCCCCCCTCAGCGCCTTGAGACCCCCACGGGTGAGTAGCGCGCTTATAATACACTGATTGATTGATTGAAGCACTTATTTGGAATACCAACAGCAGAAACAAAAGTGACTGAATCCTTTTTGTGGTTCATTTTCATCCATCAGCTCCTAACTACAAAAACATAATGCAAAAACATTTCCCTTATTACCCACTTGTGAAAATTAGCAAAAGGATTTTCCAAAACCGCCAGTCATTGCTATTGCAAATCTCCCAGTTTACAAGCTTCTATTGTGAGAGCTGAACATAAGCAAGCTATAACAAAGGCAGGGGTTCATTGCTGTGATTTTAAAAGGTACAGCACGTGAATACCTTTTACAAACATCATCTGTAACATGTTCTGTTACAAGAAGAACCTATGGCATAAGACAGCATCTTACATGTCGATCAACATGCATTATTTATGTGATTCAGTGCCAATGCTTTAAAAAACAACATTTAGGCCAAACAATGAATAACTGCCATACACAATTTAGGAATCATAATGCAGCAATAATTAATAAGAAACACGACCAACTTGTAGCCAATCATTTTAACCTTGTGGACCATTTGTTATTAGATTTGAAGATTTTCCCCGTTGAACATGTCTTAAAGGATGAACTACTGCACTCCAGAGCAAAATTCTGGATGTACTGTTTAAAATCATTTGATCCAGATAGACTGAACATCACTGACAATACCACCTGTTTGCTGCATATCTTAAGAGATCCTAGGATGCATTGATTCAACATTTCATTTGGAATTTTCACTCACTGAGGAAGGTGGAAGCCGAAATGTCGTTGTGCAAATATATTTTTGTTCTTTGGTGAGTCTGTATGTTTGTCACTTTTGTCTTGGCTATTGCATTTCTTTGTAACTCATTGTATCCTTTGGGATCCAGATCTTTGCCCTGGCTAGCTGTTGTTTTCTTATCTTATTGAATTTCTAGGATTTTTTTAATGTAAAGTAATACTTTGTTACCATATGTAAAGCCAATGTCAGTGCATGTTGGGGGGTTGGACTCCAGGCCAGGCCTGCAACCAACCCTCACTGGCAAGCAACCCCACACTGGTATGTGGGGTTGGCCACAGGCAGTCAACCCCTGCCATCCATGCCTTTTGGTCATGCGCGGCGTGGGCTTAGCTGCAGGTTCTGCCTTTCTGCCTGGCCCTGCGTCCAATTCCCCGCAGGCAACAAACCCCTGCTGTGGAGCATGGCCCCCCTTCACAAGCCTTTAGGGCCCCATGAACCCCATCACAGGGCTATTTTATTTAAGGGGAGGGGGACTGCAGCTCCCCTCCCTGAGCCTCTATGAGCCCTGGGGAGCCCATCCTCCTTGGCCTTAATTCTTAATGTTAGGGAAGGAGGGCACAATACCCTCCGAGGCTCTTTCGGCCCGAGGACCCCATCCCCTGGGGTCTTATTTTTTAATAAAGGATAAGGATGCACATGCCCCCCTCCCCAAGCTCTATTAGCCCCGGAAACCCCATCCATGGGGCTTTTTCTTCTTATAAAGGAGAGAGGGTAATGCGCAGCTCCCGCCCCCCTCCCCCCAAGCCACTATTGGCCCCGGGGACTCCATCCCCTGGAGATTTGTTATTTTAAAAAGGGTAGGGGTGCACAGTCACCCTCCCCAAGGCACTATTGGCCCTGAGGACCCCATGCCCCAGGGCCTTTTGTTTTTGAAAAAGGGGAGGGAGGCATGAGGCTCCCTCTCCAAGCCACTATTGGCCCAAGGCTCTATCCCCTGAAGCCAAAAAAAGATATTTTATGGGGAGGGGGATAGTTGGCCCCCGCCCCAAGCCTGTAGAAGCTCTGGGTACCCCATTCACAGAGGCCAGAAACATTCATATTAGGGGTTGGGGCACTCAGTACCCTCCCTGAGCCCAAATGGGCCCGGAACCCCACCACCAGGGGCCATAGAGTAATTATAGGAAGGAGGGGTGTGGACCCCTCTTCCCAGCGCTTTGGGTCTAAGACATTTATTTTATGGGAGGGGGCTTGTGGCTCCCCTCCTGGAGCCCAAATGGGCCCCAGTGACCTCATCCCCGGAGCAAAATGCAATTATAGGGATGGGGCACGTGCCCCCCCTCCCTGAACCTTCATCCCCGGGGTCTTATCCATTATTAGTGGGTGCCCTGGTGCCCACCTGGGGCATGCACAACACTTAATGTTAGGGGCCACCTGGCATAAGCAGCTATTTGTGCCTGCTCCTGCAGGGAGGGAGTAATCACAGTTTCCCTGCCTGCAAGAGCGGGGGCAGGGAAACAGAAGTGTTCTTGAATCTGGTGGCACACTTCTTTCCCTGCCTGTGGTTCTCAGGCAGGGAAAAATACTGTGCCCCAAGGGTGTGCTCCCCGGAACACAGAGAGATGCAAGCCCCCTCTTCTCTAGTTAATGTTTGGCCCGGGAGAAGGGGTCTCCGGTGCCCATTTGGGCTCAGAAAGTGGGGCTGCACACCCCCTCTACTATTATGATATATTACAGCCCCGAGGACGGGGTCCCCCGGGCCCCTTAAGGTTTGGGGAGGAGGCTTGGCCCCAGGAGATGGGGTCCTCAGGGCCCATCTGTGACTCTGGGAGATGCCCTGTCCCCAAAATAATAATAAAATAAAAAACGCAGGTGGGCGTTACATTATTTTGTTTAAAAAAAAGTTGCGGGCAGGGTACCTCTGGAGGCAGGGTATCCATACCCTGCCCCCATATTAATTTTTGAAACTACACTCAGGACATGGGACTAAGTCTCAGAGTCTGGTAATGACTGATTGCAACATTTTTTCTCATGTTGCAAGCAGCCAATCAGAACTTTTCTCCTGCAGGAGCAAGATGGTCCAAGGGTAAAAAGCCACCTGGGCCAATCAGAAGGCTCTATTTTTTAAGATTGGGTTCAAGGGATTCTCACAAGAGTCGCTTGAACCCAACCATCCAGATATATAAATATTTTTGGAGTTTAATATATTCAAAACTACTGATCAGATTTTTCCCAAATAGCAAAGAAGCACACATTATCTGCCAAGATCCTGCTTCCTACCAAATGTGTTGTAATTCGGTTCTGTAGTTTTTGCAATATTTCTTTCCAAAAAAGTATATTTACAAGGCATTTTCAGTTTTGGGACCCCCTTTTTTCTCAGCCTCTGCTTGATGTATCAACCCAAAACTTTCCAGAAAGGAACTGAGGTGCAACTTTTTTGGAAGGTTTTGTGAAGATTTGTGAAACGGCACCAAAGTTATTAGCAAACTAAAAATTGATATGTCTATAGAAAAGCAGTCCTAACTATAACTACCCAGTGGTGACTGCCTACATAATGGAGCAGTGGTTCAGCCCACTACAGCCATTGGCTAAATTCTCTCTAAGTGGTGGCATTTTGCACTTTCACAAGGAGCACATTCACACATGAAGTACATCCCTGCAGTCATAGGAACTGCTGTAACAATGTGTGCTTTCTGAGACTAAACATATTTTTACGTTTTGCTTTTAGCCAGTGTTTATTTTTTAGGTTGGTGGCAGCACCACAGAACCCCCAGCAATAAGGTATCACAACTACCATGGCAAAATAAAACAAACATTGGCAAAGGCCAAAGGCTGGCTGATGAACCCAAACTTATTCAGTGTTCATGATTACAGAAACAATATTCAATCATTTTGGATTAGTCGAATAAAAAAAATAGTTACATGCTCCTTTAAGATTCTTAAACTTAACAATACTTGCATTTAAAGGTCTGAGTTAGAGTTTGGAGGACAGGTTACTCCATCACAAACGTGACAGATAACCCGTCTGATGTTTTACAAGTGTATTATTCAAAATGGCACTTCTAATATGGCAAATGGGATGTCCGTTACGTTTGTGACTGAGTAACCTGTCCGCCGAACTCTAAAGCAGGCCCTACGTCATGAAAGTCCTTTGATTAAGTCATGCAAGACTGCTGGAGCCAAATTGGGCATTTGCTGCTGGTCCCTGACCTCTATTGCACGTTGCACTTTACCGCGAGTCCCTGGAGGGGCTTCTTAAACTTCACGCCGGTCCCGCAGCGCGGGAGACTGCTGGAGCCAAATTGGGCATTTGCTGCTGGTCCCTGACCTCTATTGCACGTTGCACTTTACCGCGAGTCCCTGGAGGGGCTTCTTAAACTTCACGCCGGTCCCGCAGCGCGGGAGACTGCTGGAGCCAAATTGGGCATTTGCTGCTGGTCCTGACCTCTATTGCACGTTGCACTTTACCGCGAGTCCCTGGAGGGGCTTCTTAAACTTCACGCCGGTCCCGCAGCGCGGGAGACTGCTGGAGCCAAATTGGGCATTTGCTGCTGGTCCCTGACCTCTATTGCACGTTGCACTCTACCGCGAGTCCCTGGAGGGGCTTCTTAAACTTCACGCCGGTCCCGCAGCGCGGGAGACTGCTGGAGCCAAATTGGGCATTTGCTGCTGGTCCCTGACCTCTATTGCACATTGCACTTTACCGCAAGTCCCTGGAGGGGCTTCTTAAACTTCACGCCGGTCCCGCAGCGCGGGAGACTGCTGGAGCCAAATTGGGCATTTGCTGCGGGTCCCTGACCTCTATTGCACGTTGCACTTTACCGCGAGTCCCTGGAGGGGCTTCTTAAACTTCACGCCGGTCATGCAGCGCGGGACGCGCGCGGGACGTGCCCGGGCTCAGCCCGGGCCAAGACCGGGCCAAGACGGGCCCGTCTTAGCCCGTCAAAGACCGGAGGAGGCCGGGCTGGGCCAGGTCTCTTAAACTGATTTAAAAAAAAAAAAAAAGGTACTGTGCTGAGCTCCGTAACAGATTCGGTGGACAATATTTTACTAATCTGGTAAATGAACTATAGAGCCTGGCAACCATTATTTACCCTAAGTGATAGAGACTAATTTGTTTATATTGAATGTGTAGACCGAGCTACGGTTACTTAATTAATTTATAATTGTTATAATTGTTTTTAATTGTCCTTAAAGACTGGTGTTAAGTAGAAATATGGGGAAGAGAAAAACACTGAGTGCAAACCTTAAAAAGGATACAAAGACAGGGGGACAGTCATGTAAGACCCTATTAAGCTATCTAACAGGTGCTATGGGAGCCATAGAGCAGCAGATTAACACTGTAGAGGAGTCCTTGAATACAGTGAATATAGGTATTGAGGGGGGTCTAAGAGAGGATAATGACACGCAAGGGGATCCTGACACACATACAGTGGCACCTAGAATTCCAACTTTCTGAAATGGTTGCATTGTTAATGTGTCGGACCATTTATCAGGAAGTGAACAGGAGAGTGACTCCCAACCGCCAAATAAGCGACCTAGAAACCCTGACCCGGATGTCCTCCCCTCAAACAAAAAAGTGAGAGGGCAACAGATTAAAGAAACCCCCATATTAATCCAGAAGAAATCTGCAAAAAAGGATAAAATTCTGTCCTTCGATAAGGGCGGGGGTTGGGAAAAGTTAATCACCAGCTCAAATGCACGTATGCAGAATGAGGTGGTTAAGATTAAGGACAAATTAGAAATTATAGACACCTTTCTTAAAGAAACGTTTAATACATTGTTATGCAGAATTGGAAAAATGGAGGAAGTCCTATCCAAGTGTCTAGTAACCCCTATGAAACCTGTTGAGGAAATAATATCTGGCTTTACACGTGGCCGGGACATAATGACTGATAACACACGAAGGCCCAATACAAGACATGCACATGATGGTTGTAATGAGCGTATACAGGTACCGCAGGTACTGCATAATATCACAAAACAGAATAAAACTAGGGAGGTTCCATCTACAAGCGTCCCGCTGCCACTCGATAAACAGACACACCATCAGGGGAATCCTGGTAATATTCGTACCCCGATTAGAAACTGTGAATCGACTGATAAAGTGGACATATTGGAGAGACATATGATAGCTCTTGATTTACCACCTGTGGCCACCCCCTACGTGGTTGTTTTAGCAAATGTCCCGAGATTACAACCTGGAGTGAATGAGTCCTGGGAGTCTTTAAAGAACAAATTGCTGCATTGGCTGGGTGCTAGAACTGGCCTCTCAGAGAGACTATTGAACGAATTCAAAATGGTTAGGAGAGTGAACTGGGTAGGAAGGAATTGTAAGAATCTGAACGGTGACTGTGTAGTGCTGACTTTTAAGACTCCGCAGTTGGTAAGACTGATCCGGGGAAGAGCAGGAAACAGTATAATTGCTGACCATGATGTCAATATATTCCCACTAGGCTACTTTTACCAACCATTAGGTCATAACAATGCTATTACACATAGGACAACTCACACCCTGAATTATTCCTCCCGATTTAATGTTCCCACCAAAAATCGTTTTGAAATGCTCACCAACCTTGAATCTGTCGATTGACCACGAATGACGGTACCTATACAGACTGCAGTACTATGTAGACGGGGGGTTACAGTAAAAGATGGTTGCCTATTGTTAAAATCAAATCCAGAAAAAAGGATAGATATGATAGCCAATGAAAATGTAGCTTTACTACCTAATATAGCCAATGATAACTCGCTGGTCCCCTCTTTACTACCACCCACACAAACTAACTCTGAGATGGCAGATATCGATAGTGGGGGGGTAAATGGTGGCGGCGAAGTAACGAAGGATAAATGTCAGCTTATGTTCTGGAATACAGCGGGACTAAAGGCTAAAGTGTCCAATACAATCTGGATGGAGTTTGTGAACGGCTATGATATTGTTAGCTTGCAAGAAACTTGGGCGGTGGATCCTATCCACATAAATGGATATAAAATCTTCCACTCGCCTGCTAGTGCTTCCTCCCATGGCAGGGCTAAAGGGGCCTCTGTATTTATATTTCTAACTATCTTAACATAAGAAAAATAGTATTAAACGTTAATGATTTATGCTATCAAATCCTTAGCCTCCATCTAGAACAGGCAGCCTGTTTAGTTATACTAAATTTTTATAATAATGTACCTTTTACGTTGTTTAAGGGCTTATTGAGCTCGATGATCAATGACATAAATAATTTGCAGTTGCATGATGTATTTGTAATTTGGGGAGGGATTTTAATTCGCCTCTGTGCCAGCATTCGGATAAAGAGATCTGTGGTATCTCCTACGATAAGGGTTCTGACTTCTCTCACTTCCCGCATACCTCTTTTGGAAACATTTTGAATGATGCTATGTTTAACCTGGACATGGGGTTTGCAAATGACCTGTGTTCTCCAACAGTGCCATTTCGACCCACGTTCAATGGTAGAGGTATATTCTCAACTATTGATTTTATTTTAATAACTAGCAGACATGCATCTCGTGTTAAGAATTTTAATACCCACAAGATAGCCCCAAGTGATCACTTCCCTTTGAGCTTAGACATAATAATGCCTAGTCAGTCACTTAATACCAGAGATGTTCTCTGCAAAATGGTTATGCGCTCAAATGGGTAAATATAGATTCCGGGGAATTTATTAAAAAAGTTGGACTGAACTGTAAAGAAATGTTCTTAACCTGTCTGAAAGAGAAGGCTACGGATCAGGAAATTATAGAAAATGTTCTGGTTATCTCTAAATTTATAAAAGAAGAATTAAGGGTTAAAAATAAAAAGCGGGCTACACATAAGCAAGGCTGGTTTGACACAAGATGCACAAAGGCCTATTCCAACCTTAAAAATCTTCTACATGCAACAGTAAGGAACAAGGAATTAATTAGTGCGGCTAGGAAAGAATATAGAAGGCTTTAAAAACGAGAAAGTCGGCGCTAAAAGTAGAAGCATGGCTAACCCTAGAAGAAGCTTCTGAAAAACGAGATTCCTCCGCTTTTTGGAAAGCGGTTAATGCACCTTTCTTAGCCGATAATGATATAGCAACGGTTGAGATTGCCATCACAGAATCGGAATGGATCTCACATTATTCTAAATTGTATGAGAAGCCAGTTAATGATCCTCTTGATACTATGCTGAATACGATCAATGATATGCCTCTGCTTAATTCCAAGGGATTAACACTAGATTTTACGCTTTGTGAGGTTTTAAAAGCAATTAATTTAAGCTCGGGAGGCAAGGCGGCAGGTCCGGATTGTATTCCGGTGGACCTTTTTAAAGCTAATTTGGAATTGTGGGGGCCTCTTTTGACTCAGCTTTTTAATGCATGCTGTTCTAAAGGCTTATTATCAACTTGGTATGAATCTGTAATTGTGCCTATTTTTAAAAAGGGAGATAGGACTAATCCAGAATGTTATCGTCCTATCTCGCTGCTGGATTCCACAATTAAGGTCATTGGGCGAGTTTTATTAGATAGAATGCAGGCATGGGCAGATGAACGGGCTATTTTAAGTGACCTTCAGTATGGCTTCCGTAAGGGCATGGGCACAGTTGAGCAGGGCTTAAATTTACATATAATTTTGGATAAATATACCAGAGCAAAAGGGGGCAGACTTTTTATGATTTTTGTCGACTTAACAGCGGCTTTTGATTGTGTTGTTCACAATAAGCTATGGCAAATTTTAGAGAACATGGGCATGGATGTTTTAATAATTACCTTCTTGAGGCAGCTATATTCAAGGGCGAGGGTCCGGTTCGGGAAGGGTGGTGAATGCAGTAAGCACTTTAGCGTATCAAGAGGAGTGAGGCAAGACTGTGCCCTTGCCCCATTCCTCTTTACACTATATATAAATAATCTTGAATCTGTCTTGGTAAAGGAATGTAGAGACTTGCCCACAGTAGAGAGGCGACCCATCCCTGCACTATTATACGCGGACGACGCGGTATTAATGACTCGCACCCTGTTCGCTCTTCAAAGGGTGGTCAACTCCTTTTCAAATTTTATGTTAAGTCTGGGGCTTAAGATTAACTGTTCCAAAACGTTTTCAATGTACTGTGGGGAGGGTGTTAACAAAAGGGTAAAACCCCTCTTTATAGACTCAAAATCCATTGGAAGCGCTAGAACGTTTTCATACCTGGGGATCCTGTTTGATAAGTCAGGAACTTGGACCCAGGCTGTTATAACGAGACGGTTGTTGTTCATTAAGTCATTGATGGCACTTTCCAACTTTAGTCGTAAGTTGGGCAGGCGACCCCCTGTGGAATTGTTACGTATTTACAAGGCGAAATGTGTGGCAATTGCCACCTACGGAGCTGGAGTTTGGGGATATGCGGAGGTAAATGCCCTGCAGACTGCGGAAAATTTGTTTTTTAAATTCCTTTTGGCAGTTCCTGACAGTACTGCAAATTATATCTGCCACTCAGAATTGGGCATGCCGTATCTCGAAGATTTGATTAAGATACAGCCAGTACTTTTGTGGCATAAAATATGGACAACAGATGAAACTAATTTTAATCGTTTTATTTTAACCGATGCTTTAGGATTGGATGGGGTCAGAAATATTAGAGGGATACAATATGTTAAAGTGTTTTTAACTGGAATTGGGCACAGTGAATATTTTAATGAGCCGCTTACTATGAGTAACGTGTCCAGGAAAGATTTTAAAGTTAAATGCATCTGTTATTTGGGGGAAAGAAGAGCCATAAACGAAGTGAAAAAATCAACAGTCCAAGCCCACCAACTTTCACTGTCGACTGTTAGTATTCAGCCATATATTACATTAACTATGGGCGATTACGATCGATTTCTGTTGACCCGTTTTAGGCTGAATATTTTATACCGATTACTGAGTTTTCCTACACTGAATGACTGGTCTAAAGATTTATGTAAGTGTCCGTGTGATGGGGTCTCCACACAGTCAACTATACATATATTGTTTTTTTGTAAGTACTATATTAAACCTAGAAAAAGGTGGATTGTCCCTGTGTTACAGAAATTTGGCTTGAAACAATGTCGCCCTGCATTATTGGCATTGCAATTTTTGGATGTTGTTTATGTTATTGCCGCAGTCTCTGCGTTTTTTAAAAATATTCTTAAATGTCGCAAATCTATTATATGATCTTAGCTATAGTATTGTGTGTGTATATTATTGAAATGCATAATTGTGCTTTTTTGGTTATCTTAATTGTAACCGAATACAGATCTTTTTGATTTGATTTGATTTGAAGTCATGCAAGTCATTTTAATTTCTATGTTTTGGTTAGTAAATGCCTGTGATATAATCTAATTCCTTATAATTAGGGAGATCTAAGAGGTCCTTTTAGACCATGTATATTTTATGTGGGTATGTAGTTTGGCAAACCTCTGTTTTTTATTATGCATGATCATATATTAATTTGCATTACCCTATTTTTTTGTGTCTCTTTTTCAGTCTGAGCTCTAAATTATGTTGCAAGGTAATCTCCACTGCTGGTCACAGTATCATGGTCACAGTATCATCCAGTCAGGAACAGTGAAATACGCCATGAGGAGAATGAGCAGGTTTAATAAATGAATAGGTCAACACTTTCCTTTAGAAAGTTGCAATTGTTAAATATCATATTTTGTAGTCGGTGCCACCATTATACATTTTACATTAGCATCACTTCTATGGCATTATCACACACTGCAGCACAGAGGTGAGGTTTTTATTCAAACACACCATTTCCCATGTGTTCGCTATAATATAAATCTGCAACATCTTGAAAAATTTAATTTTTTTAATTAATTAATTTATTTTATTGAGGCGGATATACTTTGAACTGGTGTATGTTTTGCTTTGCAGAGGTAAGAGTTTAGTGCTCTTTCTGTAGTATTCTAGGTCGTCTTGGGGGTGCAAGGTGGAGCTCTCCACCAGACGGCAAGGACACTAGAATGGTGGACCACCAAAATGAGATGTATAGCCCAGTAACGGGAAAATGGACATATCCACTCACATCCCAAATTCAATACTCGTACCAGACATGGAGCTGCCCCATCAAAACTTCATATTTACCATGGAGGTAGGTGAACGCATTACCTTAGAGCATTATGATCTGTTTTTCCCTACTGGGACAGATAATTAGCTATACAAGTAGCGAGTATAAGTCCTTGATCTGTCTTCGAACTGCTGTGATATAGATGTATGTGGCCTTGCTAAATGTTTCACAATATTGTGCATGTTGTATCATTAGTAGTTCAATCATGTTAGTCATCGGATAGACTTGCTTTGAAAATGTGCATAGTGGATTCATGAGTTTAATATGGCCATGCTTACGCTGTGGAGGGTTGGCAGGCACACATGACAAGATGTGTTGCAAAAAGTGATAGGGAATATAGGTGGCCTAAGCACTTTTGAGATTAAAAGTCTTCAGTAGTCCTCGGCTCAAATTCCTTTTATACAAATTAGGAATGAACCTTATAAGCCAGTAAGAATAATTAATAACCCAGTGTCAAAATGCGACTTTTACAATTAAGCTAAGTATGGACGATATCAATGTATGGAATGTGTGTACGTCTATGAGTTTTGGTATCTAAAAGTTCACCTCTGCTTTAAAATAGCATCAAAAATGTTAAACAAATATAGTTAATTAGACTCTTCCATAGATGCTTTTCAAACTGCACACATGTGTAAGGCCATCATTATTACGAGGCGCATGGCTGAGATCTTTCCATAGGAAATAATGGTCAACAGTCTTAGTAAATGTAGCGATTTAGGGTCACGTTTGATATGGATCTCCCAGAATATACAATGACGCCAAACCCAGAACAATCAAAATTCAAAAATATGTTTTTATTTGCAAATATTTTGACATATATAGTACTCGAAAGAGAAACGAAATTCAAGCAATAAGTCAAATTACTGTTGTAAAATACAAGAAAGAGAAAAAGACATCCTGGCAGGTTTACAGATTTTCTAAATTAAAGAGTACGCTAGGAGGCATGTGGGAGCCCTCTCAAGGCTTCCATTTCTTTGTGCACTGCAGACCAGAATATGGTGCTCGGCATCTACATACATCTGGAGAAATGCACTTCCCTCCATGTTGACAAGGTAATCTGCAAATAGCTGAAATAACAAAAAAGCATATTAGTTGGTCTACAGGGTAAGAGTTACAGTTAAAAATAGTATCATTTAATATTCTGCAATATACAATACATTACTGTTTGCTTGATTGTAGATAGATAGCATCATGGTTCTTAGAAGATGGCCCTTACTAAAATGTATATTTAATTTCCTCTTTGCAAAAAAAGCAAACTTATCTTTTGATATAAATTACCATTATTGTAACTGACACAGTGCTGTGACAATTATTAACGTTTCATTTAAAACATTTGCAACATATCAAAATTTCAGTTTTAATATTACTGTAGTTTAAATTCTCCAACACAAATTTGGTATTTGTTTTTTATTAGGACCGGCAGGCCCCCACGTTGGACTGCATAGCATTGTGCTGCACAGTGCATTAAACTTCCAGTGTTTGCCCTGCTCTGGGAAGTTTTACTATGTTAGACAGTTTATAAAGCACAAAAAGTATCTGCATGAGGGGCCAATTTACTAAAATATCATGCTATTGTATTCATAGTTCAAAATATGTACAACTTTGGATGTGTTCTGTACAATATGGCACATATTAAAAGTTGGAAAAAAACTTACCTCCAACACCTGCCTCAAGGAGGCATATATTTTTAGGGCCAAGCCTTGTATGCCAATGTGAGTATGTAGAGCTTTGTATAAAAGACCATGGATAGCAACATGGCAAAATCCATCTACCACCCTTAGGACACCCCCTTGACACAAAGCAGCACGTTACATAAATATTTTCTGGTGGAAAAAAATCAACTGCACCATCTTTGTAATCTATATTTTGCTCACGGTTTCTTAAAGATCAACTAGGTGTCAGCAGCATAATTATAAATCTGATTCCACATTTATTAAAAATAGAAGTCACCATGGTGTAAATGCAGATTAAATAATAGAGGTTAAAGTGTTAAACCTTGCAGAACTACATAGCAAAACTCTAGCAAATGTACCCTATGAGACACATAAAAGAAAGAATCTGAACCAGTTGAAGGCTGCTCCTGCTAGACATATGATCACAATGGAGTGTCCAATGGTGTTGAAGACTGTGTAATGATCTAGTAATGTCAGAGCGTAGACACTGGCTTCCTCCAATTTAATTATCAGGTTATAGTAAATTGAAT
Organism: Calotriton arnoldi; assembly: GCA_963921515.1. Lineage (NCBI taxonomy): Eukaryota > Metazoa > Chordata > Amphibia > Caudata > Salamandridae > Calotriton > Calotriton arnoldi. The sequence goes on along the minus strand of CAWUFW010002824.1, from coordinate 467,784 downwards.
AACTATATCCATACTAATCAAAACTCAGCTTGCTCTTTTCTAATGTAGTTTGTAGCTAAAAAAAGGTTGGTGTTGAGCTAGCACTACTTTCTCCAACAGTTTTGTTGAGAAGGACAGGTTAGATACTGTTCAGAAATTCAACAGATCTTTGATGTCCAGCCTGGATGTTCCCAACAGGGGGTGACAAATTCAAAGTCTTCCTTCTAAGGGTCAGACAGCTATTATAGTAAGCTTACCCTATTGTATACTGCCTACAGTTTGCTCTAATGCATTGTAGAGTTTGGTCAGTATTATGTCAGAATGACACCAAAATCTCTTGTTCACTATCACCAATCTTAAAACTGGGATGCAGATAGAAGTTGGAAATCTATGAACTCAAGCATGCTAGCTAAAAGAAATTCCAGAAGAAAACCAGCACCGGGTATCCCAGCCATGCACAAACAGTCAATTTTAACCTTACTTGAGAACACTGAATACCTCCTAATAAAACAAGCACTGGAAATAGATCATCATCTGGCTTTAAAGTGCCAAAGCATGCAAACAGAGGTGTTCAATAATGTTGTTTGCATGCTCAAATTCTATTTAGTGTGTTAAACCAGACTTATTGGCTTTGGCATTGATACAGTGAAGAAAGTAGCACAAAGGATTGATTTCTGTGTAAAGTGCATATAGGAGATAAAAGGACTCAATGTGACAAACGGGTATGAAGACTCAATGCACTTTTCAGGTGTAAAATTGTGGCTTCCCAGGGCACACTCTGTGCACCTTCCTAAGAGGGCAGCCCCTTAGTGCCGCATTCGGCTTAGTACCTGTGCTCCACACTTTTGGTCCCTGTGAGAACTCCCCTTTGGTGCTCTCCCATGCATTCCTGGCTCGTGGGGGGGCTGGAGCCAGGTATTTACACTGGCCCAACTCAGGTGCTGGCCTTGCCCAGCTGGACACCTGTCAGGGTAGGTCGGCACTGCGGCAAGCAGAGGCAGCACTGAGTTATTCTTTCCTTTGTTGGGTGGTGGCGTCGTGCCTCCTTTCCTCAACAGAAGGTGTGCACATTTGTCTAGATTTCGGTTTTCTACCTCTCGGGGAACAGCAACGCTGGTTGTTTGCCTTGGGGCAGAAAGTGGAAGGAGCAGATCCTGCAGAGGGTGTTTTCGGAGGTAGCAGCGGATCTCATTGTTGGTTGCTCGCCATGTTTCCTTCCCAGGAGAAGTAGCTCCGAGGCAAGGTTTCATTCATTAGTGGAAATGGTGTTGCGCTCGGAGAGCGGTGTGTTGTTAGTTGTGTTTAGAATACAAGTCTTCGATAAACATTGTGCCTGAACATTATTTCCAGATATTTAAAGGAAACCGACATGTGTACAATTTTGGTTAACGCGGTGTTTAATTAATAGCAAACACACCTTATCTGCCTTGTCCTCCTTTGGGGATATTAAATACATTTGCACCATGGCAAACGCGATTACCTCTTCGTAAGTCTTCCTCGCCACATGACTAACGAAGTGAGCTTCAGCTCCACATCAGAACCCTCCAAAGCAAAAGTAGCCTCCCATCCCCTCCCAATATGGCCGACCCAGGTCACCCTTGACCTCTATAAGAGGCGGGCCGGCCCAACCCTTCAGCCTGTTTTTTTGGTTCTGCGCGATTCTCTCCAGAGGCGCTGTCAGGTAAGGGTGCCTGCTGTAGCAGGTACTTGGGTCTCTGTTGGCGGTCCTGCTCTAGTAGACCCTAGGATCTGGACTTTCTCCCCCTTCCTTCCCCTGGTTTCTTTTAGCCGGTTAGGCTCCGCTTCAGCGTGCCACGGGTCTACAGGGGGGGCGGCAGGCCGGGGCTGGTGCTGGGACCACTCCGTGCTCTCTCCCCGGCCGTGTCTGCTGGTCTCTGGGTCATTGCGGGTTATGAGTCCGGCGCTCGCTGAGCGCCGGGAGTTCCTTGTTTCCCCCGGGGGGGCCGCGCTCTTGCGCTTGCATTGATCTGGCTCTGATGGAGTTGCGTCGGCCGCCTGCCCCTCGGGGAGCCTCGGCGGTCGACTTCGGGCTACGCGCCTTGTTTCCCCCTGGGTCTCCACTGTTATGTGGAGCTGTGGCTCGGGCTTACCGCTTCGTGAAGCCGGGCTCTCGCCGATTTCCTTTGGGGTCCGTGCATGAATTCTTCGGTGCTCAGGGCTGCGCTGTTGCTCCGGGGGATTTCCTCACTGTTCTGAGGCCCGGGGCCTCGGTGTCTCTGTCCCTCCCTTCGGGGGCGGGGTAGGGCGCGTCCTCCAGCGGGGCCAGGTGCAGCCGGTTCAGTTGCGCTCCCTCAGCTGTTTCTAGTCCGGGGCGCGGGAGCGCCGGCAGTTCCAGCGTATGTATGTTCTGGGGCACTCGAGGGAAGGTTTCTGTCATGGGTGTTCCCTGTCTTGGATTGCTCTCTGTCCGTGCTTGCCTGCTTTTGTACTATGGAGCAGGGGGAGGCCCCGGTGGGGGCGGTTGCTGGCTCCCTGGTTCCGGCTAATTCTCTGTCTGCCCAGTCCATCCAGGACATGATCCAGGCTGCGGTGGCAGCGGCTTTTGCTCAGCGCGATGGGGGGCAGGGTTCTTCCTCTCCTAAACATCCTCGCAGGGACCCCACTCCTGTCTCTGATGCGGAGGGGGAAGAGGAGGATCTTCGTGGGCGCTATGTCCAGGGTCAGGAACTATGTGATCTTCTCCAGCACATCAAGGAGAACTTGGCTTTTCCTTCTCCGGCGGCGGAGGAGCTCTCGGAGGATTTCTTCATCCAGTACCAGCGTAAGGTGCCTGAGTCCCTTCCACTGCATTCCTCCATTAAGAAAGTGATCGAGGGGGAGTGGTTGGATGTGGATAAACAGTCTTTTCCACGGTATCTGGGCAAGCGGTACGCCACACAGGACTTTGTGAAAGATTTCCCGCCGTCTGTGAAGGTGGACTCTCTAGTGGCGGGGCTGGCCTCACAGGGTTCCATCATCTCCGAAGACGCCTCACCCTCTGACCCAGTGGACAAGCGGGTGGAGGCAGCGGCCAAGCGCTCCTATTCGGCTGCCAATTTCTCCATCCGGGCCTCGGCCTACCTGTCCTACATGGTCCAATCCTTGTTGAAGGATTTTCAGTCCTTGGCGGAACTCCTGGACCAGGGAGCTGATGTGGTACCAACCCTGGCTCTGATGGAGCAACAGACTCGCCTTCTCTCGGACATTTCGTTCGACATTTTGGGTGCCGCTGCTGCAGCGGGGGGGCCGCCATCCAGGCCCGGCGCCAGATATGGCTGCGCCACTGGAAGTCAGAGGCTGCCCAGAAGGCTTTGCTGATGAAAATCCCCTTCTCTGGGTCGAAGCTGTTCAGGTCAACATTGGAGGAGATGATTATGAAGTCTGCTGAGGACCGTAAGCTGCTGGCTCCCATCAAGTCGTCCAGGGGTCGCTTCCCTGGGCACAGCCGGGCGTTCTCCACCTCGTCCAAGGCTAAGGGCAGCACGCCCTTTCGGGGCTGGGGTCGCGGCCGGGGCACCCCGTTTTTCTCAAAATCCCGGTCTCAGCCTGCAGCTTCCACTTCTGCTCCCAAGTCCTGACTATCTTCTGGCGTCCCCTGGGGAGGTTCCTGTGGAGGGACGCCTTTGCCATTTCATCTCGGCATGGGAGAACTCTGTCTCGGATCTTTGGGCTCTTCGGATCGTGAGGGAAGGTCTGTCCATCACCTTCTCCTCCCCTCCCCCGGATTTTTTCCTCGCTACTCCGCTGCTTTCCTCCCCGGTCAAGCGGCGGGCCTTGCTGGCCGGCATTCGGGATCTGCTCTGCAAGGAGGCCATCTGGCCGGTCCCGCCTTCTCAGAGGGGTTACGGCGTCTATTCCATCCTGTTCCTGGTAAGGAAGGTGTCTGGGGATTTTCGTCCTGTCTTGGACTTGAGGCAGGTGAATTCTTTCATTCCCCATACTAAGTTCAAGATGCTCTCTCTGTAGGAGATTCAGCCGCTCCTGGTCCAGGGGGAGGTGGTCTCTTCTCTGGACCTGCTGGACTCTTACCTCCATGTGCCCATCCATCCGGCCTCTTAGCGTTTCCTCCGGTTCTGCGTGGGGGACAGCCACTACCAGTTCCAGGTACTTCCTGTTGGCTTATCATCTGCCCCGAGGGTGTTCACTAAGGTCCTGGCCCCCTTGGTGGGTGTTCTTCAGCAGGAGGGGATCAGGGTGTTTCCGTACCTGGATGACTGGCTAATTTCTGCCTCTTCTCTCTCCAAGGGGGTGCTGCACGTCAGGAGAGTCTGCGAGGTACTCTCTGTCCACAGCTTCCTGATCAACAAGAAGAAGTCCCACCTGTCTCCCACCCAGGACTTGGTCTTCATTGGGGGTCGGCTGGACATGCTCCAGGGGAAGGTGTTTTTGCCGCTGGAGCGCCGGGACACCTTGTGGCGGGATCTGGGGGCTCTTCTGGCTCTGGATTGCGCTCCAGTGCGCCTGTGGTTAAGGGTTCAGGGGTTAATGTCGACCACCATCAATGTCCTCCCTTGGGCTCGCCTCCACCTGTATCCCTTGGTCAATCACCTTCTGTTTCTCTGGGACCCCTGCTCGGGGGACTACGAGGTCCTGGTCCGGGTGTCCCCACAGATTCATTCAGACCTGGGTTGGTGGTTGGTGGGGTCACACCTCTCCGAGGGTCTTACTTTTCTGGTCTCTCCTTCCCGGGTGGTCACGACAGATGCCAGTCACCTCGGCTGGGGGGCGACCTTGGGGTCGTGGTCGGTTCAGGGTCTTTGGGGCCCTCTCCAGTCGCATTGCTCCTCGAACTTCCGCGAGTTGAAGGCCGTCCTGCTGGCCTGCCGGGAGTTTACTCCTTCTCTCCGGGGTCGGCACGTCTTGGTTCGAACAGACAACCAGGTGGTGAGGGGTTACATCAACCATCGGAGTGGGTGCCGGATGCACTCCCTCTGGTTGCTGACTCGGGATCTGATGTCCTGGGCAGAGTCGTCGGTCCTGTCTCTCAAGGCGATTTATCTCCCGGGGTCGGAGAATGTGGTGGCGGACCGTCTGAGTCGGGTGTTCCCTTCGGTGTCTGCTCTCTCCCTGTCTCCGGAGGTTTTTTGCCACCTGGTGTACCGCTTCGGTTTGCCTCTGGTGGATCTGTTCGCGGACGTGAGCAATGCTCACCTGCCCCGCTTCTGCGCTCTCCTTCCAGGTCCGGGGGTTTGGAGGGTGGATGCTCTGTCGTTCCCTTGGCCTTCAGGTCTCCTGTATGCCTTTCCCCCTTTTCCCTTGATTCCTCGGGTTCTCTGCAAGATCCGCCTGGACAGGGCCTTGGTGCTCTTGGTGGTTCCCGGCTGGGTTCGCCGCCCCTGGTTTCCTCTCCTGTGTGAGCTGGCAGTTCAGGACTGCTGGTCGATGCCGGATCTCCCGTTTCCTTTGCAGGGCCCTCCGCTCCTCGGTTCGGTGTTGCGCTGGCTCCATCTTCAGGCCTGGCTCTTGAGCGGGTGACCTTGCTGGCTCAGGGGTGTTCTTCGGGGGTGATGGATTTGCTGCAGGGCTCTCGCCGGTCTTCCACCTTGCTGTCCTATTCCCGCCACTGGTCCTCTTTTTCCCGTTGGTGCGATCTGCAGGGTGCCGACCCTTCCTCGGTGGACCCCTTGCGGGTCCTGGACTTCCTGGCTGAGGGTTTTTCCTTGGGGTTGGCTCCTTCCACTCTGCGGGCGCAGTGGGCGGCCCTGCGGGCTTTCTGCAGTCCGGGTCTGGATGGGCTGGATTCCTTGGTTGCTCGCTTGCTGCGGAGCTGCTTTCTGCGGCGGCCTCGTGCTCTGTGCTGGTCTCCTCCTTGGGATCTGCCCCTGGTGCTGCGGGCCCTCCAGGGTGCCCCGTTTGAGCCCCTGCGCTCGGTTGACCTTAAGTTTCTCACCTTCAAGGTGGTTTTATTGGTGGCCGTTGTTTCGGCTGGCCGGATGGGCGAGCTGGGGTCTTTTCTTCGTTCCTCCCCCTTCTTGCGGGTTTTGCCGGACCGGCTGGTTCTGTGGCATGACCCTCGTTTTCTGCCCAAGATTCCCTCCCTTGTGAACCGCTCTCGTGAGGTGTCCTTGCCTTCTTTTCCTCCTGGAACGGAGGCTTCTCTGTCCTTGCTCGATGTCCGGCGTGCGGTTGTGATCTACCTTGAACGCACGTCCTCCTTTTCTCAATGTGATAGTTTGTTCGTGACCTTTGGTCCCGTTCATTCTGGTCACAAGCCCTCGGTCTCCACCTTGAGTCGTTGGCTTAAGCAGGCTATCCTGCTTGCCTACGGTTCCCAGGGTTCGGACCTTCCGGTGGGGGTGCAGGGTCGTTCCACTCGGAGCGTCTCTGTGTCCTGGGCCTCTTTTAAGGGTGTGTCCACTGATGAAATCTGCAGGGCGGCGACTTGGTCGTCTCCGCACATGTTCATGGAGCATTATCGGGTGGTCCTGGGTGGTTCCCCTCCGGGGGATTTTGCGGGGGTTGTTCTGGGTGCTGGGGCGGCTGTTCTGTGATTGGCCCCTTTTTGTGAATCAGGGTTTCTCCTGTTTCTTTTTGTACGCAAATAAACGCTGTTTGGTTTTCTACTCCGCCTTGGGGTGTTTTCTTGTGTACATTGAAGCCTCTTGGCTTGGGTATTTGCTCACTTCGTTAGTCATGTGGCGAGGAAGAATTACGAGGAGGTAATGCCCCGGTTACTTACCGGTAATCTTCATTACTCCGAGTATAGTCTTCCTCACCACATGAGTTCCCATCCCTCCCTCCCTGTCTGGCTATCAGCTTCATGTTGTTTGCTTGGTAGTTCAGGCTGAAGGGTTGGGCCGGCCCGCCTCTTATAGAGGTCAAGGGTGACCCGGGTCGGCCATATTGGGAGGGGATGGGAGTCTACTTTTGCTTTGTATGGTTCTGATGTGGAGCTGAAGCTCACTTCGTTAGTCATGTGGCGAGGAAGACTATACTCGGAGTAATGAAGATTACTGGTAAGTAACCGGGGCATTACTCCATTTTGATGTGTGTATGAGTCCGACACCCTGCAGCTGGGAAGTGGTGCCATTATCGGAGCGCTGTGGCGTTCGACACTGCTAGTGGCATGGGGCAACAACTTCGCACACACTTTGCCTCGCATCCCGTAGATCCCGTAAATATAAATGGTAGGCACACATGGGAAGAAAAGAATCCTAAGGAATGCGGACAGCGTCTCCATTTGTGGGGTATCGTGGCTGAGTGGTTAAGGTGATGGACTAGAAATCCATTGGGGTCTCCCCGCGTAGGTTCAGATCCTGCCTCCTAGGGGGCATTTTTCATAAAACTTTCCTTACTCATGCCAAACTGTGATGTATTTAAAAACCTCTTTCCAAATGTCATAAGGAAAAGGCAAATTAACAGTTAGCACGGAGTTGGCTAGTATGGCTTCCATACTGGGAGAAACCGCTGGACAAGGTTTTGGAGCCAACTATGGCACCAGAGACCCTTCCCCAAGGCGTTTGTTACAATCGCTCCTACGCACACGGTGAGGTGTAATATAGAAATAGATAAGTGGGCTTGGCTCTATTGTTAACCAAGCACAGAATACTTATACCTTGGAAGACTATTGCTTCCCCATAAAGGGTCTTGATGGCTGAATTTTGCTATTACTGCTCACTACGAGACTTTGGCTTGGAATGCAAATTTTCTCCCGCTAAATTTAGGGCAATGTCTTTGCCAGGCCTGACTGTAGCGTGGAAGTTATGAGCGGAGGACACAGGAGCCAGTTGTCTGGTGCGTGTGGCCTGGCGGATGGCAAACTGGTCAATTGGCAAGTGCAGCGCTGGTACTGGATATACTGATTCTGAGGAATGGGCCAAGTTTGCATAACGATGTTGTTTAAATCTTTAATGTGGGGCATGTATGGGAAATATTACTGACATGTGGCAGAGAAATGTTTGTTTCAGCATCATGCAGCATCCACAAAAAGTGTTATTTTTGTTTAAGCTTAATTCGTGAGGCAAGGGTGCCACAGGCATTAAAGCCACTGGGTGGCACCACTTCATTAATTTACTGTTAGCAAACATTAGGCTGAACGAGGATGGGTGATCTGAGTGATTCGTTTACGATTGAGGTATTTCAGTGCTAGGATACAATTCGCCAGCCGCAGCTTGGCGCGCTTTTAGTTGACATTCGCAGGGAGACTATTCGTTGCTTCATAAGGAAGGGAGGAGGTGCTAAATATTTGAGTCTGTTACTGTCCCTTCAGGTTAATTCGTAAGGTCAATAGTAGCATATGACAGTACATCTAATTACTGTGTGAAGTCATATTGTAAGTATATAGGCAGTTCTATAGGTCATGCACGCATCAAGTACACTTGCATATTTACGACTTCTCAAGTTCTCAGGCAGAATTTGATGTCTGCAATTAAGTTTGTCGCTCGTGCCTTCTTGGGGTGTACCCTCAAACAAAACAGTGTTAGAGAGATGCACTTGTCGTTTTGTGCAATTGCAATGATGAAATAGGACATTTGTGACTGACATTATATTAGGTGTGGGCACAGGTCTGGTTCTAGAGGGTGGGCCAGGCCCACCCAAGGAAACCCTTGTCGCTCGTGCTTCTTTACGTCCCTCCCAAAGAAAAAACTCTAGAGCCGGGTCTGTGAGGGCAGTAAAATCCGCTCCACCGGCGGAGTTCACAGAGTTTTTGTCACGCCGCTTGGAGGGCGGAAGTTTGACAAAGCTCTGCCTACGTCACGTGGCGAAGTTTACTGGCACTATAGAATGGATGACAAGTGAAACCATAGGAATGTCACAGCTCGCCAGCTCACTGAGACCCCAAAAATCTATATCCAATGAGCACCCAAATAAAAAACAAAAATGCTGCTCCTTTTGCGAACAGGGAATGCAGGAAAAACTACAATGAACACTTGATATGTCATCACTCAGTTGTACATAGCATGTAGTGGTCGGAACCAATCAGAGCTGTGCATGAGGAGGTCGACTATTATTTGATTGGCGCAGACCACGTTAGGTCTCTGTGATTGGTTACAAATCCCGATGAGGCACATGAGAGGCTCTGCTGTTAGGGCACTGTTATCAGGGAAGCTCTGTTCTCTCTGAAATGTCACTGGGAGGTAAGTGAGAGCAAGATAACTGGCAAACATCTTACATGGCATGCTTGGCTCCTCCCGTGAGCAAAAGGCTAGGCTTGGCAGGTGCAATCACAGCGGACTCACTTTGTGCAATTCAAACTCCTGGTGCCCGAGCCTCTCACTGCTCACTCCCTCTGGGCGCACTATTCTTCTATGTTTCCCCTCCCGCGTAGGTCACACCTTTCCACCCAGTGGGTGGGCGCTCAGCGCTGGAAGCAGCAGTGTTTTGTTTCACTGGCTGGGCTCAGCGTCTGCCTGCTGCTTCCTGCCTGGCTGACACAGGGCTTTGCTTCGGCAATGCTTCCTGATCCAGACAGGAGCTACGTCTGGTCTCTGCCTTCTTCGCAGACACGGGAGGGAGACACTTGACTTTACCCTTGAGGGTTGCATTTTAAGTTAAACACAGAGTCCACTGTGACCTCCGAGGCCTCCGTGGAGGGAGCCATGATGGTGGCCAAGGATTACCCCTTCTACCTCACGGTGTCGGTGAAGAGAGCCAACTGTTCCCAGGAGGTGCATATGGTCATCAGCCCCCTCGAGAGAGAGAGACTGAGGTAAGCACCCGCACATGCCCACTTGCCGGCCACCTCCTGCTCCCGGGGTATGTGCTGTTGACATATGTGATGTAGAAGGCAGTAATAGGCAATGATAATCATGAAACCGCTGATAGAGCGCCATGCTCTCGAGAAATTTGTAGGGGTGCATCATAACCACCGTTAGTCTGCACCCGCATATATCCAGATATATATTAATGAATGGCCAGTAAAATGTAGTTCTAAATCGCATTTATGAGAGTGAATAGAAGAGTAATTGTGCTATTATAATCATGTAAATGTAATGCTTAACTGAAACGCGTTTAAAATGATGCATAAATGAATTAGCTCATGTGCAATCGAGATGCAGTAGTTAAACGTGTACCATATTAAGTTGCACGTGTAGTTCACTTTTTCGCATATGAAATGTATGAACCAATGCTTAGAGAAGTAATTAAAATTGTGTGTTTAAATTGTGTAAAGGCCTGACTGCATATACGTCAAAGAAAGGCCTGTTTGTTCTTATGTTAGCTAATTTTGTAGGGCAAGAAGGTGTTCTCTTGGGAAGGCTCTCTGGGCACGGTTGGTAGATTCGTACAGAGGAAAGTTTGTTGAATGTATTTTCTGTTGCAGGTGCAAGGACACATGCCTCATTAGTGAAAGACTGGCTCTTTGTTTTAGGAGTTAGGATGGTGGGAGACATTGAGATGGGAGTATACTGGAATGTAGGGATGATACTTTCAGCGGAGAAGGTGCCTGGGACCGAAGGTCACTGTAACCGTCTTGGATGAAGTAAGAGTTTCGATGGAAAAGTACGAGAAGGAAGAACTGGCCGGAGAGGCGTGACAAGGGCGTGTCCTATTGTATGTGGATTTTGTATAAGGGATAGTGCCCCGAGGGAACAGGGTAGATTGGAGGTAGAGGAGACCTGAGAGAAGGGCGAAAGAGAGAGATCTAGTTAGGAAGGAGCATCTTAGAACGAGCTCAACATGCTAAGTGAGTGCACTTCTTAGGAAGTCTTCACAGCTGACACCTTTTTCTTCTACTCTTGCCTGGGGAAACTTGTTAAGTAGGGATGTCACCTTAGCGGTAGAGTAGGGACAGATTAATGTTTTTCTCTTTATTAGGTAAATGAAGAATAATATAGAGATTGGAGCCGTCATTGCTAGTTTAATGCTTCTGGAACTAACGATCCTTCTTATCCTGAGTCGGATGAGACTCCTGCGTAGGATGATGGTTGTATTAGTGCCCATCTATTTCTTTAACCTCGTGTTGAGGTGCTTGTATGTGCAGTTATTCTTGGCTTTGTAATAAACCCCTAAAATTTGAATTCGGAGTCAGTGACCTTTGAAAGCAAGCTGGATTTTAAATTGTTACATAACAGGATTGGATTTTCTTCCCTTCACACTATTCAGCAGGTAAAAAGATTCTGGCAACCTGAGGATTCTTAGTGATGGTAGGATAAGATAAGAATCCCACTTTATCAGTTGGTAGCAGAGTAGGATGGTTTCCTCTGATAGTAAGGGGAGATCTAGATTAGGACAAGAGATTACTTGCCCCATAGGGCCCGAGTGATGGTGATCCAGTGGATTGTAAGAGGAGGATGACGGCGGTCGCTGAAAACTGACGGAGAATGACGGTGCGGCGGAAGTAGCAGTTCATGGTAGCGTGAGTATGAACAGGGTGATGCTTGTTAGATTGCGGTATTGATTTGATTGTGTGATGTCTTGCGGAGTTGGAATGAGAGTCGTGTGATTGAGGATCAGACCGTGAGCGCACGCGGGGCCGAGAGATTTGATTCGATATCCCGGGATAAGAGATTGTGGTGTAGAAGACACCCAGAGTTGAGATTGTTGACCAGAGGTTGTGGGAGTCATGAGACGTCGTTGATTAACCCACTGATGATAGGGAGCATATGTGTGAGTGTGTGAATAACCGACGCTAGTTGTAGGCTGTTGTGTGTGAAACATTGAGTGTTTGGATCCTATCGATTGTGTCAGAGGCGATTGTCCGGTCGTTTCGCGGACAGACAGTTGCCAGATTCGAGGTCAACAGTTTCGAGAGACTGTTCGGTCGTTGGTGGACAGACAGTCAGAGAGGTGATTGTCCGGTCGCTTCGTGGACAGACAGTTACTTCAGAGTGTGATTGTGACGCGTGTGAAGAGTGAGAGGTGAACTGTAAAGGAGGGGGAACTGCTGCGAGCGGAGGAAGCGTGACGTCAGACAGTGCCGCGCTGCGATAGGTCGGTTGGTGTGAGCCGCGCTGGTATTGGTGGACTGACATCAGGAAGTAAAAACAAAATCGTGTGCGCGAACTCTGCTTCATCATGAAATGTTTTAAAGTTTTACGAGAACTGTGTAGAGGTGATAGACATGTGGCTACTCGGGGTGGAGAGGAAGCCCCTCCCTAAGATACGCCAGCACATTACATGGCTAAGAATGTGGGATTGCATACTATAATTTGGTTTGAGAATTGGCATAAAATGACACAGGGAGAGGGAGAATTGACTTTCCCACGCTATGGTACTTTCAGGTTGGAAGTGTTGTACCAGTTGAAATCTGTGATGTCTTCTTTGCGACCACTACCCAGACCCACACAGTTTGAGGCGTTACACGCATGGATTAGAGCAGCGTATGACAGGAAGAGAGACAGAAGTCAGGAAAGGGTGAAGAAGTCGATCAGGGCATTTCAAGATGCGAGATGGGATGCACTGGAGAAAAGGTGGAGAGTGGAAACGATTGAAGGGGATAGATTATATCCGTTGCTAGAGAAAACGGGAGGTACGCAGGAAAGGAGTGCAGGGGAAGATGACAGTGATACGGATGACAGCTTGTTAGAGAGACTGCTGTCAGAGAGACCACCTCCATTTAATCCAGATCATAGTGAAGGAAAATCGACTGTAGAAGGAGGGACTGGCGAGTCACAGAATCAGACGAATGTGAGAGTAGTGGGAAAAATCTCCACAGGAACGGAGGGAGTGGGAACACAACCTTCAATGGGAAGTATGAGGTTGCCAGATGCCCTGACGGTACCTGTTACCATTGGTCCTATAGTGTCAGTGTATGACCCAGATCAAGTAAGAGAAGGACGTTTATCGCAGACGACAGGGAGAGAGATCAGATCAGCGTTGGAGGGAATGGTGTAGAGGAGGGAACGGTTCACTCCCTGAAGCCCATAGAAGCGAGCACGCCATTGCCAGCCACCGCAGACTCCTGTAGGGGACAGGTGGATGTGAGACCGGTAAGACCAAGGTCTTTGGTCGAGTCCAAATCAGAATTGAGAATGTGGGTACCACCTGTGAGGAATCCGAGTGATAGGATGGCAGGAGATGTGGAGCAAGACAACTCAGGAAATAGACCAGTTTCTAGGAATATGATAGAAGAGACTAAGCCACGAGAACAAAGTTGTGATTATGATGAACGAATGGTGCTGCTTGTCGAGAAATTTTGAGGAGTGCCATGAGGGCAAGGATTTTGGATGTAGTGAGGCTGAAGGAAGAGGTAGACGAAATGATTAGTGGGAATCTGCCTTTGGATAGAATAGAGATCTATGAACCAGACGAGCTGTTTTTTGTAGCAAAGGATGTGACTCGTAAAGCGAGGGCCGCACATGAGAAATTGACAGAATTGGCAAAGAAATATGAGGTGGATTTGACTAAAACGAAATCGTTGCAAGGATCCCATAGGTTGCAATACAGTGATCAAGAGCTGGAAGAGAAAAGGGTCATAGGACTGAGGACACATATCAAGGACCTGATTGTAGGGATGCGTATATGGGTCATGCTTAACAAATGGGAGGAGAGGTGGTCGAAGAGGAAGATTTCCAAAAAGAACGTAGGAGAGACGCCGCCTCCGAGGGGAGGGACGTCAGGAGTAGAGAACTATCCTTTACGAGAAGTACAGAACGGAGGGTACGTGCATGTGCCATGGAGTAGAGGTGATTTGGCTGCATTTACAAATGATTTTCCTCGGCTGAGGGAAAAACCAGTAGAGTGGTACAAACAGGTTGACCGTTTTGTTAAAATTTCGTAGGTATTGTGGATTGATTTGAACACCTTCTTTGATATTGTAGTACCAGGAGACTTATGGTCAGCTTGTAAAATTGCAGTTGAGTGGCCGACCTCCGAACCTGAAAGGGACGCTGTCACAAATGGTCCATCACCTATAGTCATGAAAAAGTTCGAACAAGTGATTACATGGTTGAAGTTGAAGATCTCGCCGCAAGACATTGATTGGGTTAAGATAGATCGAACTGTTCAGGAACCAAAGGAGACAGTGCATGAGTATTATGACCGACTCTTGCAAGCTTTTAAACAGTATAGTGGACTAGATACCTTAGACCCCAAGGATATGGGGCAGTTTGTCTCAAAGTTTGTCCTAGGATTGAGACCAGAGGTTAGTCTTATGATACAGCAGCATTTGATCTGTTGGCAGAACAAGCCGGTGGATGAAATCTTGCGGTATGCGAGGTACTGTAGTGATGAAGTAGACTCGAAGCACCGGAAGCTGAAGGACAAACTGATGCTTGTTCAGATGCAACCAGCTCAGGTCCAGCCTAACGGAGGGACGCTGGGAAGAAGACAGGGAAACAACCAAGGGAACCAGAATGTGCAACGTCAGGGAAAAGGGAAACCTGTAGATCCTAAGACGGGAATGGATGTGGTGACATTGAAGAAGACCACTGCGTGTCATCTTTGTCACCAGATTGGACATTGGGAGCGCGAGTGTCCTTTGAACCCAGCCAATCAGGTGCAAAAGGAGGTAGAAGTGGTTCAGGCACCCGTGCCGGAGGTAGTCAATACTGTGACGAGGCCCAGATCGATTAAAGGGGGGACGTTTAACCCACAGGTGCAAGTTCCCCAGCCACCGAGAATTTCGCAAGGAATGCGGACTTACCAGCAGATGCCCCTTTTCGAAGGGTATGATGAGTACAGCCCAGACCCGTTGGCCTGACGGTGCCTGAGGGGGGAGGAAGACTGCACACTTGGAGCAGTCTTGGAGGTAGACCAGAGGGGACCTTTTGTGGAGGCAGACATTGATGGTCATCCTACCACTCTTTTGGTTGACACTGGTGCTACCCGGTCTACTGTAAGATCAGCAGTAGTCCCCAACCTACCCCTCTCGGGACAATCGATCCAAGTTGTTGGAGTGGCGAACAAGAGGATAACTAGCCCATTGACCGAACCGATTCCAGTGAGAATAGGCTCTTTCCGAGATAAACATCAGTTTGTGGTGTGCGATTCGAGTCCAGTCTGTCTGTTAGGAAGAGATCTATTGTGTAAGTTAAATTGTACCATCTATTGCACACCTAGGGGAGTTGAGGTCCAGACGAAGGATGATGATGCCACCTTCAAGGTTGCGAATCATCACTTGTGCATAGAAATGTATCCTGTGGTGACAGTGGAGGAACTTCCACTAGATTTGAGAGATTCTGTGCCACATGAGGTATGGGACTTCACGGGAGAAGAGATTGGACTGATCAAAGGGGTTGAACCTGTACAGATCCAGGTTAAGCAGAATGTCGAATTCCCCAGAACGCCTCAGTACAACCTGTCACCCGAGACTATTGCAGGGATTAAACCTGTAATCGAGTCCATGATCAAGCAGGGAATTCTGAAGGAAATAAGAGGTAGCCCATGTAACTCACCCATCACATGGAACTACAGAAACCGAGTGGGAAGTTCAGGATCGTGCAAGACCTGCGAAAGGCCAACACGATAGTTGTTTCATGTTGTCCAGTGGTACCGAATCCATCAGTGATACTGTTTCAGATCCCATGCGAAGCCGACTGGTTTACCGTGATTGATTTGTGTCAAGCATTCTTCTCGATACCGCTCCACGAAGAAAGCCAATTTCTTTTTGCTTTCCGGCTGGAAAGTCGCGTGTTAACGTGGTGCCGTATCCCTAAAGGGTATACAGAGAGTCCATCGATCTTTAATCAGATCTTGAAGAAGAATCTTGAAAGTCATGTATTGCCACAGAACTCAGTTCTCGTGCAGTACATAGACGATCTGCTTATTGCCTCAGAAACAGAAGACGCTTGCAGGATAGACACGATAGCCCTATTGAATCATTTGGCAGAGAACGGACACAAGGTGTCTCCGAACAAGTTGGAGTACTGTCTGAACGAAGTGCAGTACTTGGGTCACAGAATAGAGAAAGGCAAGAGGAAGGTGTCACCAGATCGAATTGAGGCGATAATGAACATGGCTGTGCCTACCACTCAGAGGGAGGTCAGGATGTTCCTGGGAATGGTCGGCTATTGTCGCCAGTGTATTCCAAATTTTCGTTGCTGCAACAGGTGTCAGCATTGAAAGATGTGAAAGCATTGTAATGGGTCACCCTCTGACAGTTTATGTACCACACTCGGTTGAATTGTTAATGACCAGGACAAAGACCCAGCACCTAACGAATAACAGGTTAACGAGGTACGAGCAAGTCATACTTGCCGCAGAGAATGTGACTCTGAAAAGGTGCTCTGTCTTAAACCCTGCGACATTAATGCCCATACAGAATACAGATGATGAAGATTGTGAGGACCATGATTGTCTCAATGTGACTGAGCTATGCACCAAACCGAGACCTGACATTGTCGACGAACCACTGACTGACCCTGATGAAATTTTCTTTGTCGATGGTCCGTGCCTAAGAGACAGTGTTGGTCAGTTGAGAGCAGCGTTTGCTGTATGTACCATCTCAGGAGTGGTTGAGGCTGCTTGTCTAGAAGGAGTACACTCCGCGCAGGTAGCTGAGATCATTGCCTTGACTCGTGCCTGTTTGGCCGCGGATCAAATCCGAATCACGATCTACACTGACAGCCAGTATGGGTTCGGTGTGGTTCACGACTTCGGACAGTTATGGTCACAAAGGGGATTCATGACATCATCTGGTTCACCCATTAGGAATGGGGAATATGTGAGACAGCTACTAGATGCATTGCAATGTCCGAAGGAAATCGCTGTAGTCAAATGTGCTGCTCATGGAAGGGGGAATGATTTTGTCTCTCTAGGAAACAACTACGCTGATGAAGTTGCCCGTTTTTGTGCAGAGCAAGGATATATATTCACAGGGGGCTACACAGGAGAGAGCCAAGAAAGAACCGAGCTCAGCATGATGTTGGCCATGGCAGACACTTGGGAGGAACTCAAGCGACTGCAGGATGAGGTTTCAGATCAAGAACAAGATGGATGGCTCAGAGCAGGATGTGAAAGAGGAGATGTTGAGGTTTGGGTTTCCAGTGATGGTCGAGCGGTGTTGCCAGAGAATCTGTTGAGCCCGATGGCGAGACTGATACATGGTCCGATACATCTTGGCAGAGATGCAATGGTGCGTGTGTTTAGACAGATATGGTATAACCCACGATTTTGTGCAATTGCTGAAGCAGTTTGTCAGAGATGTGTTACGTGTCAACAGATGAATGCGGGAAAGAAGACTGTGGTTACATTGAGTCACATTGGGAGGTCAGGAGGACCCTTCAATAGGATGCAACTAGATTTCATTGAGATGCCCAAGTGCAATGGGTTGAGGTACATTTTGGTGGTGGTGTGTGTATTCTCACGGTGGGTGGAGGCTTACCCAACACGCAGGTGTGACACTCTCACAGTGGCTAAGTTATTGTTGAGGGAACTTATCCCGAGATTTGGTTTTCCAACCTCTTTGGAATCAGATAGAGGAACACACTTCCACAGTGAAATCATGAAGTTGCTTTGTGCCGCATTGAATGTCGATCAGAGACTACATTGCAGTTATCGACCAGAGGCTTCTGGGATAGTGGAACAGGTTAATGGAACCTTGAAAGCCCGAATGGCAAAAGTGTGTTCGTCAACGTCCCTGAAGTGGCCTGATGCCCTGCCGCTTGTGCTTATGAGTATTTGCAGTGTCCCCGACAGGAGAACTGGGTTATCTCCTCATGAATTCCTGATGGGGAGGGCGATGCGATTGCCAGCAGTACCAGCTACAGCTTTGATAAACATCACTGATGACTTGATTCTTGATTACTGTAAAGGACTATCTGATGTGGTCCGTTCTGTGTCCCAGCAGGTGCAAGCTGCAGCTGTTCCGGCCTCGAGTGATCTGTGCCACGACCTGTGTCCAGGAGACTGGGTGCTTGTTCCAACGCACGTGAGGAAGAGCTGCCTGGATGTTCGGTGGCGAGGACCGTACCAGGTAATACTGGTGATGAACACAGCAGTGAAGTGCGGAGGATTACCGAACTGGGTGCATGCTTCCCATACCCGCAGAGTTTCAGCACCCTCGGAAGAAACAGCTCCTCTCTGGAATGAAAATCCAGCTGATGTGGCAAGGCCACATGAGAGGACAAGTCAAGCTGTGAGGGCCGCTGATGCAGCTGGTTGTGCACCGGAACAAGCGGAAGAGGGTTCCGACAACCAGAACCCCGACTTTGACTCGGATGACGGAGGTGTTGCTGTGGGTGGAGTAGAGTCAAATTCAGCAGAAGAAGGAAGTGGTGCACAGGGTATTCAGGGAGAAAGCGGAAGAACGACCAGAACCGAGGAGGCTTGGCCTGAAAGACAGAGGCGACTGAATCTGAGGTTGGCACCCGAAAGAGATCTTGCTCCAGTGTCTGAGACGTCTGAATCGGAAGCAAGTGACGGAGAGCAGGCTCAAGAGGGTCGGAGAAGGTCGAAAAGAACGAGAGTACCTTGCCAGAGATACGCTACCCCGGAGTGGACTTACGCAGTGACCGATGCCGGGTGTAGTGAGTTCAGGGAGGCTGAGGTCCGTGCTGGTGGTCAGCAAGAGCCCGAACGTGGTGTTGAAGGTGGTGCTGTTAGTGCCAGGGCTCGAAGTCGAAGGAACACTGACCCTCATGGTTCCGAATCCGCCACTTCTGAGTAAAGTTCGACAATTGGTTTTGCATCGACTCGAATTTCCATCATTTGGGTTTGAGCCATCTCCACATGAAATGATAATTCTTCGTCTTGAACTTTTGCATCATGTTTTAGAAGCGCTTGGAGCTGATCTTATTGCGGACTGAGTATAAACTTGTTGTAAATAAAAAGCCTAAAGAAGAAGATAACCTAGGTCCGAGTGGAAGAAGAATAAACTTAGGGACTTTCCGCAGAAGAGGAACGAGGACTTAGGGAAGTCTTTTTCTGGACTATGTAAATAAGGAACTGTAGCTGAAAGGGGGATTTCCAGCTGTTTCGGAGTGTTGTTCGAACTGGTTAAGCAAGTCACGCGTGAAGAAGACAGAGACTGTTGAGTGTTCGTTGCTGAAACCAAGAACTTTGAGAACTTTTCGAAATCATGGAGGCTGGAGATTAACACCGTAGATCCAAATTGATAGTAGGCACATTGCTAGGGGGTGTGATAGTTTCTATAATCATAGCAGTTGTAGTTTCATATTTTGTTCCACACGAGCTAGAGGAGGGGGGGTACAAGGGACTCCTACGCCCACCACACCTAGCGAAAAGGAGGAAATCATAGGAGCTGAAAGAGCTATGCTAATAGAAGAGAGTCGTAGGTTGCATGTAGATTTGTCTAGAGGTGATTTTAAGCTTAATGCGTATGCCAAGCTGCTATATGAGTACGTGGATGCGATGGATGCGAAAGATTGTTGTGTGTGTATGCAGTTGCCAGCGTCAGTGGATGAGGGTATTAGATACCACCATCTTCCCCTGACTTATGGAATTTCGTGTAGTTTGTTGCTTAGTGTGTTTTATGGGAGAGGTCACTATGAGTATTTCTTTTCCAACTATGATGCCGTGCTTCCAGAGGTTCCTGCTTATAAACATTTGAACAAGTACGATTATTACAAGGCGGATGATAGACTTGGAAAGTACTTCATACCGACTTCGAGTTTAGTTACAGCCTATGCCCATAGACACAATTTAACATGTGCATTAACGGAAGTAGAGAAAAAGTTTGTAAATCAGGTAGAAGATAGATATAGAAAACTAACACAAACACGTCATACCGGAGATAGTCCTGTAGATTGGACAGACGAGGAGATGTTACACAGATCGAAGGGAAGTTATGGCCCTATAGCATTGGATATGGTGCAAAGGGGGAAGTTGTGCGTGAGACGTGTACAGACCTATTATAATAAGGTCTCTTTGGGACAGAGTGAGTGTGATCATGTTTTCACTATGGAGGAATCAGCAAAGAATTTTCTGCAAGGTCCTGTACAAGTGATACCTACGGTGTATTATGTGTGTGGAAGGAATGCTTATGTGAGATTGCCAGCGAACTGGTATGGCACGTGTTATTTGGGAATAATATTTCCAAAGATTTACCATGCAGAGGATTTGGAACTTTTGGAAGGTGGAAAGCATTCGAGAGTGAAAAGAGGTGAGAGTGGAGGAGCAGTAGTAGGAGATATCTTTGGAGTGATGATACCAAGTTTGGGAGTGATCCTGAATGATGTGAAGATCCGGAGATTGGCGACTGTGGTTGATGAATTGTCAATGAATACAGCAAAGTCGTTGATACTTGTGGATGGAGAGATGTTGTCGATAAGGACAATGGTTTTGCAGAACCATCTTGCTTTAGACGTCTTATTGGTAAAAGAGGGCGGAGTCTGTAAAATGTTGAAAGTTCAAGAGTGCTGTACTTATATACCAGACAACAGCAAAGATCTGGAGAAATATATAAGTAACATCACTACGATCCATACTAAGATAAAGGATTTGACTGAAGAGGGAGTTTGGGAGAAAGTTGGCAAGGGATTTGGTCACGTGGGAAGCTGGTTTGCGTATTTGGGAAAGGGTTTTCTTGGCTATGTTCTGAGACCTCTCATTATCGTTGTGGTTTGTGTGGTCTGCTTGTGGGGTCTTATCAGAGCATACAAGTGGTGTAAAGCAGGCAGAGTTGAGAGAGCTTTGAGAGAAAATGAGACGAGAATGGCTAGACTGCAGGACAGTCACTATCGAAGCATTAAGAGTCTGGAGAGATTCCGACAAGGGAGGATGGCAACAAGTTCTGTTTAGGTCGGTTCTTTCTCCAAGAAGAGTTGTAAAAGTGTGATGACAGGAGTCATCAAAGGGGGGAACTGATAGAGCGCCATGTTCTCGAGAAATTTGTAGGGGTGCATCATAACCAACGTTAGTCCGCGCCCGCATATATCCAGATATATATTAATGAATGGCCAGTAAAATGTAGTTCTAAATCGCATTTATGAGAGTGAATAGAAGAGTAATTGTGCTATTATAATCATGTAAATGTAATGCTTAACTGAAACGCGTTTAAAATGATGCATAAATGAATTAGCTCATGTGCAATCGAGATGCAGTAGTTAAACGTGTACCATATTAAGTTGCACGTGTAGTTCACTTTTTCGCATATGAAATGTATGAACCAATGCTTAGAGAAGTAATTAAAATTGTGTGTTTAAATTGTGTAAAGGCCTGACTGCATATACGTCAAAGAAAGGCCTGTTTGTTCTTATGTTAGCTAATTTTGTAGGGCGAGAAGGTGTTCTCTTGGGAAGGCTCTCTGGGCACGGTTGGTAGATTCGTACAGAGGAAAGTTTGTTGAATGTATTTTCTGTTGCAGGTGCAAGGACACATGCCTCGTTAGTGAAAGACTGGCTCTTTGTTTTAGGAGTTAGGATGGTGGGAGACATTGAGATGGGAGTATACTGGAATGTAGGGATGATACTTTCAGCGGAGAAGGTGCCTGGGACCCAAGGTCACTGTAACCGTCTTGGATGAAGTAAGAGTTTCAATGGAAAAGTACGAGAAGGAAGACCTGGCCGGAGAGGCGTGACAAGGGCGTGTCCTATTGTATGTGGATTTTGTATTAGGGATAGTGCCCCGAGGGAGGAGGGTAGATTGGAGGTAGAAGAGACCTGAGAGATGGGTGAAAGAGAGAGATCTAGTTAGGAAGGAGCATCTTAGAACGAGCTCAACATGCTAAGTGAGTGCACTTCTTAGGAAGTCTTCACAGCTGACACCTTTTTCTTCTACTCTTGCCTTGGGAAACTTGTTAAGTAGGGATGTCACCTTAGCGGTAGAGTAGGGACAGATTAATGTTTTTTTCTTTATTAGGTAAATGAAGAATAATATAGAGATTGGAGCCGTCATTGCTAGTTTAATGCTTCTGGAACTAACGATTCTTCTTATCCTGAGTCGGATGAGACTCCTGCATAGGATGATGGTTGTATTAGTGCCCATCTATTTCTTAAACCTCATGTTGAGGTGCTTGTATGTGCAGTTATTCTTGGCTTTGTAATAAACCCCTAAAATTTGAATTCAGAGTCAGTGATCTTTGAAAGCAAGCTGGATTTTAAATTGTTACATAACAGGATTGGATTTTCTTCCCTTCACACTATTCAGCAGGTAAAAAGATTCTGGCAACCTGAGGATTCTTAGTGATGGTAGGATAAGATAAGAATCCCGCTTTATCACTGTGTATTATGGTCTTGAGTGCCACCAAGCGGCACTATGAAATAACTCGCAAAGACAAAGCATGATTGGTCTGTTGTAAATGCCACCAGGATCTAAAATGCTGGCACAGCTCCTATATACAACCGTGCTAGGATACATTCACGCATGAGATCAAGCAGTATTTGGGCTTTTCTAAAAATGTTGACCTATTGCTGCATGCAAAAGATCTCCCAAAAGCAGCAGTCCACTGTGAATATTTTCAACGTTCTCAGCACTCTCTAATGTACGTACCTGTTTACTCCTTATTCGGGGTAGATAGTGCAAGAGGGGCTATGAGATAATCTTATTATCCGATTCAATTTTACTAGTTCCAGTAATTAAATATGTGAGGTGATTATGAGGTGTACACATCTTATATTCTTAAGGACGAAGAATGGTCTTTCACTTCTCAGGCGAGTTAGGTGGAGCACAATTAATTAGGGGTGGGTGAGTGGAGCAACTCCGCCCGCTCGCAGAACTTAGTGGAATTCTAAGGAGTTTGTATGCAACTCTGCAAAATTCCGCGTAGTGCTACTCCACAAGCTCTCCCCACCCTTACATTACATATGTGAAGGGCACGCCATGGGGACTCAGGTCAAGTAAAGGAAACTGGCATTGAAATGGCAGGTGAGACCAGTGTGTGATGTTGGGGTTAACGTAACTTGCAGGGTACAGCTGAGATCGGGGAGCAGGACGGATGAGCGGATTGGTTGCTGTGGTTAACCGGACATCTTTCTCCCCTTATTCCCAAGGCTCTTTCAGATCCGACATCTATCCATGGCCGGTAGTTAAACAAAACAAAGACAGCAAAACCAGGTTTAGAATAAATAAAGCCAATTTTATTTTAAAAAGTCCGATCTAAGTATCTTGTCCGGCCCTTGAAAAACCTTAAACTGGTTCAGACGACTGGTATTTTCTTTTGGAACGGTGGCTACCCTAGTTGCGGGTCAGGGAAAACACAACGTCGCACACAAGCTAATTGTACCCGTGCAGGGGTCTCGGAGTAGTTTTGCCTCAAGTGATCAAGTGGCTGCTTTGGGCATATTTTAATTGTCTTGAGGGTCCTGGATGCCGTTGCTTTATACAGCAGGCAGCGGTTCTGCCATGCATACCAATGGACCAGATCAAGGCGGGATACATTTTGAAGCTAACGGAATCGCCAGGTATAAGCACTCAAACTCTATCTTTGAATGGAAACAAACAACTAGTAGCCAGTTGGAATGGTGGCAACCCTAATTTCGGGCTGGGAGTACACATCTCACACAAGCTTTGCACCCCTCAGTGAGCAGTTTTTGCTGCACGCGGTCAGGTTTCTGTTTGAAAGACAGTGCTCTGAGGGGGCAATTTTGAACAGTCTGTAGCAGTTTATTTATTCAGAACTTGATAAAGTAACTGGGCTTCTTGCAGATACAGAGGCAAATCCCACACACTCACAACTCCATTGATCAGCTAGACTGCAGCTCAGTCATACCCAATTTCCATTCAACATGCTCGGTGACATGATGTCACAGTAAGTCTGTTTAGGACTACAGCTGGCTGTTTTGGGGGCCTTCGTAGCAGGGGTTATCAAGTTGACCCAGCATGGAAAAGCCCCTATAGACAGATTAGAGTGCATATTGGTCTGCAATTTGTTGCTCTTTCCACATTTTCATTAGGACACCATAGGGCTTCTTTCTTTTCATATGGTTCTTTGGCACAATTTATATGCAGCAAGATTTGCCTGTGTCTTGTGTTTTCGAGCTGCCTCACCTGCAGAGATACTTAAAGGTATGGCCACGTTTAATTGCGGTGCTTGGTAATGTTCTCACGAGCACCTATATGACCCTATGATTTAAAGCTAATTTTGGTTATGCAAGTACCGCATCACCACCATAGGAGCCCAGTCTCTTCGAATCTGGGCCGAGTTCCCCATCAGTAGGGGCCAAGTTCCCCATCAGTAGAGGCCAACAGATATTCCTTGAACTGAGGCCTGAGCTCAAAGTACTGGCTCTACAATATGAATAATAATGGACAAAGCCAACTGGTTTGATATTTCGCATAGCGGCAGAACCTCTATATCTCTATAGTGTCAGGTGCAGCTGCTTGAAATCTTCACCAAGTGGCAGTAGGTCAAGTTGTTGCTAGTTCTCTTCTTGAGTCACATGCAAGTGCTTCAAGTGAGCTAGACTAAGTACCTAGGTTACTTACAGTGAGGCAGAGGGGTTCCATTAGGACCCACAAAATGTGGGCTGCGTCAAAACATGAAACTGCGACTCTTAGATTCCAACATATTGTCTTCGCACTACTCACATTGTTAACATTTAAACGGCCTGGGAAGATTATGAGCTGAACAGCACACTATTAAACCGTACATGGGAAATTACTTTAGGGAATTAAATGGCATATTGCAATTAAATGAAGACATGAATTGGTTAAGGCCACATGTTTCTAATCTCACTGGAAGCTTGGCCGTCACATAGCACAGT
This sequence comes from Calotriton arnoldi, assembly GCA_963921515.1. NCBI lineage: Eukaryota > Metazoa > Chordata > Amphibia > Caudata > Salamandridae > Calotriton > Calotriton arnoldi. The sequence continues at coordinate 443,323 of CAWUFW010002824.1, read as the reverse complement.
GAGGACAGTCACCAACGTCTAATGGTCTTTTGTGTCTACTCTAGCAAGACATTTTCACACACTTTCTACTAACTGGAGCCTCTATGTGATATACATAGCGGGCAGAGAGATACAGCCAGCAGGATGCTCACGTACTAAGGCATCTACAGCAGTGAGTGTTGCTTGCCAAAAGTGCAGAGGATATAAGGGTTAAATAGCATTTCCAGGTCCCACTGGGCTTCCAGACAAATGGCCACTTTTGCAAGCAGGTTAAATGGTGATTTCAAAAAGGGCATAAGACGGATGATGGCAATGGCAAAGCAAGACTGTGCAGTCTTATGAAGAGTAAAATGTTTCATATAATTAATTACAATGTTACTAGAAGGTAAGCCAGGGACAAGGCAGGTCTTTGATTCTGGTGGAGGGCAAATAATTCCTGGGATAAACCAATTGAACTAGTTCTAATTCTAGATTAAGCAACCAGGGTCAAAGCTGGTTAGCACATAGTGTGGGATGACCCCCAATTAGGGTGGTTAAAGTGCCATGCATGTGAATATTTTCACACAGTCCAGCAAAGGACTCTGCTTTTGACAACATCAATGATTTACGTCAAGTTACCAAGGATAGGGAGCATATTGGTTATCACAGTAAGTGGATGTGTGTCACAAGATAGGCACATGATTTGCCTATCATGCAGCGTTGCCAGGGCCTTCATTGCCACATAGTCATAGCAATTCAGACCACACCACTGTGTCAACCAAGCACATCCCCCCTTGTGTTACAATGCTAGTGGACTGTTAAGATAGAGTGTACAAAGCAACAGGCCTTGAAGGGGGCAGTGGAGCTAATGCAACCCATGGCTACACCATGCAAAAGTCCAGCAGCTAGGCAGCTAGTGCCCTAGAACTGGCCCCTGTTGCGGTACCATGTACACTCTAGAAACCAAAACAGTTTGCTTTATGCCAAAGAAGCTTAATGTAGTTTGTGCTCCATTGACATGCGATATTCTCTGGCTTAAGTGAACAGTCCCACCAACAATAGGCACATGAGTTCACGATCTTCCCCTACGGACTGAAGGTACAGACTCACTAGCCTGTCCTCATACAGAGCAGAGTGCTCCACTTTTCTGTAATAAGAGCTACTCCGGTTAAAGGTCAAACAGGCTACTAATAATTATTGCTGTACAAATTCCCACACACCCTTAAGCACTAAGGACAGAACCCTCAGTTCAGCTTGACTTACTATTCAGCTTGACTTACTATTCAGCTGTGAGCTTTAAATATATTTGGATATGCTACCATTTTGTCTTTACCAGCATATCAGTTATGACATTTAGCATTACACCCTGCCAGCTGTTTGCTTCATATATATATGTGTCTTTATCAGCATATCCGTTTCTGGATATTAACTTTTTCACTCAAACACCCTGCCATTCTGTCCCACAATTAAGATGACTCTGCCCCAACCCCGGCTCTTAGGCTAAGCAAAAGAGTAAAGCCTTTAAACATGTGTAATCTCTGTGGGGATGCAGAGGTTAACAGTACTGACCAGGTAGGGTTTGTGCATTGGCATGAGGGCCTTCCATTGGTCCGTTGGCTTACACTTTAAGGCTCCCCGATAGAGGTGGTACTGTTGCCTTCAATATACTAAAACCCTCCGAATGATGAGCAAGGCTGACATTCGACTGGGAGAGCCACGCAATTAGCATTCATGAACTACCAGTAGCTCACACATGACCATTTGAGACTTGTGATCTAGAATGATATGCACTTCGCAGAAAGTGAAGAACACGTGGTAGACATGAGGGAAGTCTGAACATCCAGAACAGTATCTTGCTTGGGGTTAACTGAAGGCAAGTTAAATGCAGGTTGCCTCTCCATACATTAGGATTGATTTAAAATAATATTTACAGCCTCAATAGGTAAGTTAATAAAAGGGTAATAAAGAAATAGTCTTGAATAGACACCCTAGGGAGGTTGAGGTTCAGAGAAATGGAGATGACCACTGAGTAGCGGAAAGTGGCAGGGCTATCTGTAACCAGTTCCAAAGGACACAAATAGAGTCCTGCCAGGGATTAATTTTTCTGGATATAATGAAAGTATGGGTAGCATAAGCCCAAGTTAAATAATGATGCCTTTAACCGATACATTTGACTTGCCATGTTCACTTTGCTCAAAGACAGAAGTCGAAGGGGCGAGCTATGTTTCTGAAAAAATTCTGCCAATATTTTTATCTATTTTAACAAGTGACTCGAGAGTCAGGCAGCAAAAAATGAAGTGTGTTGCTTAGAACTCTGAAATATGATGGAAGCAATGAATTTAACAGGGTATAAGCGAATCAAGGCACAGTACTAGTTGATGGACAAAAGACAAACATTCCTGAAACCGGAATTTCAGACACATTATTTGGACAATATAAGGGTAGCAGTAAAATTGGGTGTCTGTGAAAATGTTGTGGCCATTTCAATGGAAATGGGCCCTTTGGAAACAAGGGTGGTTTACAGAATACTAAAGGGGCATTTATGGGGGACCCCGGGCCACGCCGTCTGTGTTAGACCCACCCATGTCTTGGTTTTGGTGTGATAGGCACACCTGGAGCACATTAAAAGGCTTGACACAGCTGCAATTCTTGGAGATAGGTCAACTTGTATTGCTCCAAGAGCTGTACCAATAAAATGAGTAATGGTAACACCTGGTGTTTACAGCGATACGATTTGACAAAACTCACTTGGCACTATGTTAATGCTCTGAGCAATTTTATTCTTCATTCCCCCTCAAGTGCCTTCCACTGAAGTAATCATATAACGAATATTTAACTATAGCTCTGCGAAGAGAGCCTGCTTTTGTAAAAATAAACAAGGCACCCAGAAGCTCAATTTCAAAACAGGATAAACCTCAAACTAACTTACTGAGAGCTCTGTGGCCCAGAGCGGGAATATGGAAATGCAAAATATGCAAGTTTCAGTCCCTTCTTCTTAAACAGAATGCCCATTTTGAAAGCTGGTTTGTTTGTTCTACTATCACAATTAGTAAGTTATGCTGCAGTATCAGAGTGCTATGCTTACAAGGCCACAATGAGGGGAGGGAGCCTCACTTGGTTGTGGAGGGCTGTGCCTCCTGTGCCAGCTTGAGCTAGATACTGGTACTAGCTGAAGCGTTCAGACAGTGGTATGGCATAGACCGTGGCTGGGGATGCCATTGAACAGTCCTGCAGTAGGGCAAATAACACCAGACACAAGCTTACAGAGCAGAGGGGCTTTGGTCATAAGGCAGGGCCTCATCAATGCAAGTACCACTGGGTACTTCGGTAGGGATGGGGTCCCCCTGTCAGTGGTTGATATGGACCAAATTGTAAATTGCCCTGGGTTATCGCACTGTTATAGCAGGGCTATGTACCCCCGGCATGCACCAGTGCAGTTACATCACAAAGCTGCAGCAAAAACTAGCAGGGGCAGGTCCTCACCCCACAGTTTAGAAATTCACCTGGGTGGCAATGACCTCACATTACTGGGGGAGCGGCACGCTAATCAAGCCAATGAAATCTACATTGGGTGAAACCAGCAATTCATGGGGCAAGGTATGGTGGTCCCTTAATTTGCACAGGGTATGGCATGAAGCCAGGTCTGGGGAGGCCATCGAACATTCCCCCTGAAGGGCAATTAGAGCAGTGCGCAAGCTCATCGATGGGGAGCGCATGCTGCATTACTGTATGAGACCCATCTCTCAGCCTCAGAAAGGGAAGCATTATGTAAGAAATGGCAGGGCCAATGAAATAATGGAATGATAAAAAAGAAGATAACAAGTAAAGATGGATTATGATTGGTTTAAAGAGCGAGGTTCTATGAGAGGTATAATCCCTCACAAGGCAGTGCGACAGTTGGGTGCGCAGATGCAGCACCCTGTGTTTGGTTTTTACAAGCTGTGAGACGGGACGGTTCACAGCTACTGTCTGCACGCATTACAAGAAAAAGGCATTGGTTGATTTCATGTAATATTTAAGGGAAGGAGTGCATCTTCACATCTTCATGTTGTTTGCTAGGGCCAGTTGTATGCCACAGCATACTCTGCTTTTGCTAGGGGGGTTTTGATATGGGATCGGCATGGTGTGCCTTTTCAGAAAACAGGTGAATTAATTGATCCAGAAGGAAGGTATGTGGTGGTTTCGGGGTACTTGGCTGGGCGAGACTTGACTATAGTGGGGGTCTATGCTACTAACTCGGAGCTTTGGTTAAATAGGGCGTGGCATGGATAGAGGGGGTCAGTGGAGGCAGTGGGGGGTATGACTTCTTTTATGGAAACATGTTGAGGGAGGTTGTGGCTCTGGTGGGGCTCTCTAAGCATTATGCTCTGGAAAGGGCACATCGGGTGCCGGGACGTCCGTCTCAGCCCGGAGAGCCGGCAACACCAGTAATTGCCAGATTACTATATTATAAAGACTGGGACCATATCCTAGCACAGGCACAAAGGGTGATATCTTTAAACAGAATCAAAAAGTAATGATATTCCCCGATTTTTCGAGTGAAGTACAAAAACAAAGGGCCTCTTTTATAGAGGTCAAGAGGCGCCTTAGTGATAGGGGGATTACATATGCAATGTTGTTTCCTGCTAAGTTATGTGTTGCATATGGCCACGAGGCGCTGTTTTTCACTTTGCCCCAGCTGGTTTTGGAATGGATAGATCAACTTCCCCAGGGGAGGGTGCATGGCCCAAGAACAAGAAGCAAACAGACAAACAGCTTGATGGTGGGGGAAGGAGGAGTGGAGGTGCAGTCCCCTCTAGGCTACAGGCTCGTCAGGAGCAAAAAAGATTGGTTAGAGAGGTGAAGGGTCATAGAGGAACTGTAAAATAATCCCTTACAGAAAATATTGAGGAAGGGAACGGAAACAGATGTATTTAGTCCATCTAGTTGTAAGTTGGGGATGAATCCGCGACGTCACACCAGGCACTTCTGATGATATTAAAAAAAAAAAAAATGGCCACAATGTAATTTCAAGAAGTGTTGTGGAAGAATTTTGAAAATATTTGAAAATATAAATATCGTAATTGTAGGAATTAGGGTGGGCAACTATTGTGAAAGGTGGCGGGGAGGAGGGTGTATGGGTGTGACCCCTTATATGTAGTATTGAAAGTGGGATATTTTTAGTTTGGATTAGGAGAAAGTTCCTTCTTGTCCTGAGGTTGGGGTGTTTGGTTCGGGGTAGGTAGGTTAGGAAGTCCAATGGTCCATTATGCAAAAGAAATCTGACGTGTTGTACAATTTTATTAGTTGGAATGTGCGGGGAATGAACAACATGACTAAGCGCTATAAAGTCCATGCATATTTAAAAAGATGGGGAGCGCATGTTGCATTACTGCATGAGACCCATCTTTCAGCCTCAGAAAGGGAAGCCATACATAAGAGATGGAGGGGCCAGTTGTATGCCACAGCATACTCTGCTTTTGCAAAGGGGGTTTTGATATGGGATCAGCATGCTGTGCCTTTTCAGAAAACAGGTGAATTAATTGATCCAGAAAGAAGGGATTTGGTGATGTCGGGGCACTTGGCTGGGTGAGACTTGACTATACTGGGGGTCTATGCTCCTAACTCGGATCAGGATGGGTTTCTTCAGGGATTGTCGAGGATATTGGCACCATACATGACACAGAATATCCTCATAGGAGGAGATTTTAATTGTATTGCTGACCCAGACCGAGACAGAGCACGCCCAGTCCTGATGTATTCATCAGTGCATCGAGTGGCTAGGCAATTTAGAAATTGGCAACAAAAATGGGGGTTAGTGGACTTGTGGAGATATGCACCAGAAAATAGAGATTATTCGTACTTTTTGGTGCTGAATGATCTGCATGTGCGATTGGATACATTTTTGTGTCATCGGGCAGTGCATAGTGAAGTCAGAATAGTGGAGTATTTATGCAGAACAATCTCTGACCATAATCCTGTTTTACTATTAGTGGGGTGGAATGGAGAACAGGCACGAATACCAGCCTGGCGTTTGCGCATGGAGGCATTAGAAGATCGAGTGTTCCATTATGTTATTGGAAAGGCAGTGGTGAATTATTTTAAGGAAAATTAGGCTACTTCTGTGTCTCCTCTGATAGAGTGAGATGTGTTTAAGGTTGCTATACATGGGTGCTGTATAGCGGAGAAAGTGGGGGTTAGACGTACCCTTGTGAAAGAGATTGATAAACATGAGAAAGAGCTGCGAGAGCTAGTGTTGGCAAGACAAGGTAAACCGGAGTTGAAACAAGAGTTTTTGGATGCCAGGGAGCAGGTAGCACTAGATATAGAGAAACTGCATCCTTTTGATTATAGAGAGTATATGAAAAGGATGCATGTGGAACGTGACAAGGCGGGTACTTTGTTGGCCTGGCTCACAAGCCCTAGGAGTAGGGGCACACAGATACTGGAAATAGATTCTGAAGAGGGTACACACGTCTATACACAGGAAGCCACTAATAGATGATTTAGTAAATTCTATGCAGGTTTATATGCTATGCCATTGGAGCTTCCGCCACATTTTATTAGAGTTTTTAGAGACAATAGAATTGCCTAAGATTACAGTGGAGGAGAAAAAAGACCTGGGTGGGGAAGTAACACTTCAAGAAGTGAAGGCTGCCATAAAGCATCTTGCAAGTGGGAAAGTCCCTGGAATTGATGGGTTCCCTGTGGTATTTTATTTGACATATATGGAAGAATTGGCACCAAGACTAGTTAATCTTTACTTGGCAGCCCGTAAGGAGGGGTGATAAGCCCACACAACTGTAGAAGCAATAGTGATCCCACTGTTAAAGTCAGGAGGACCTCTGAGGATGTACGGGCTTATTGCCCACTTTCTATGCTAAATCTGCATTAAACGAGATTGAGTAGAGTATTGGCAATGCGCCTATCTCCATTAATGGCTAAGTTAATACATATAGATTAGTCTGGGTTCATGCCGAGAAGGAATACGGCTCATAATATCAGGAGGGTATTGGCGATCATGGAATCTGATTTTGCACAGAAGGAAAAAGGTGTGATTGCAGCAATTGACATTGAAAAGGCATTTGATAGTTTACGTTGGGATTTCCTTTATGAAGTGCTCAATAAGATGGGATTGGAAAACCAATTTATTGCATGGGTTAAGCTTCTGTATGCGGCACCTACTGTTCGTATCAAAATGGTTAAGCATATTTCGGAAAAATATGCAGTGGGAAGAGGGGCCCAACAAGGGTGCCCACTCTCCCCATTATATTTGCAATTGCTATGGAGCCACTTGCTAGTTGGGTGAGGACAGGAGAGATTTACAGGGGTCTGGAGGTGTGGGGCATGCAACATTATTCAGCATTATATGCAGATGATATGTTGTTGTTTCTCAAAGATGCTAATGTTGATTTGCTGCATGCCATGAACCTCTTAGATCAGTTTGGGCAAGCCTCAGGATTATGCATTAACTGGATTGAATCATATTTGTTACTATTACAGAAGGATGTGACGCAGCCTGTGGATTAGAGGGGGCTTAATTGAGAGGGAACGTGTCTAAAATATCTGGGGGTAAGATTATACCATGCTCCCATTTATTTATTCGAGGGTAACATTGGTGTGGCAATTAGAAGTTTTCAGAAAAGTGTAGTTTTTTGGCGAATGCTGCCGCTTTCAGTTTCAGGACGAATAACAGTAGCAAAAATGGTGGCGTTGCCCTGATTACTTTACATCTTCGCAACATTGCCCATGGTGATACCGTGTAGAGTATTTAGAGAAATTGATTCTCTGTTGGTTTCTCTTATATGGGAACAGGTAGGCGAAGAGTGACATTGGCAAAGTTGCAACGACCCACTAGCCAGGGAGGACTAGCTGCCACAGACATGGAAAACTATTACCTAGCAGCAGAGTTGGAATTGTTTACACAATAGATTCATTAACAAAGATTTCCAGGGGAGGTGAATTTGGAGAGAAAACCAGATTTGGATGTGTTGTATAGAATAATTGTAGCACCTGTCAGTGGACAAGTGCGGGGAATGCCCACAACGTGGAAGGTTGTGCGGCACTGTTGGTGTCTTGCACTTTAACAAACTCATACTCGGAGGCCCTGTGCCCCAGGCATTCCATTGAAAGGTTTGGAACAAATCATTCCAGGGGAAAGATTGTGGGGCTTAGCAGAGTGGGCAAACCATGGGGTGCATTCGGACACGTTAGGAGATTTGTTTTGTGACGGGGTGATATTATCATTTGAGGAATTCCCAGCCTCTTTTAAGATCCAGAGAGAGCAATTTTTGTTGCATCGAGGGGTGAACGCTACCATTGGGTATGGGTTTAGAAGAGCCACAAGTACATAGTGCTTGTCAAATATTGTGTACCACGACGGGTCGTATGAAGGCGGTGACGTTCCTTTATCAGGCAATAAGAAGTGATATGATAACGCCTCTTGTTGGTCTAAGAGAATAGTGGGAGGAGGATTTGGCACACCCAATACCACAGTTGGAATGGTCTAAAATTCTTGGAAATTCATACATTGTATCTAGAAATGTGAGATTTAAAATGATATTTTTTTCTACTTGCACAGAGCATATCCAACTCTGGGAAAAATAGCTTGAATTTATCAGATAAATGTGGCATGCCCGAGATGTGGAGAACATGGTTCAGAAATGTTGCACATGGTGTGATCTTGCGCATTATTAGTGGAATACTGAAGGGAAGTAATATTCTGTACAAATGAGACAACAAAGAGATCAATTGAGTGTACTCCTATGGTCTGTTTGCTGGGAGGGATTTCCAAGACCTACAAAGTGTAAAAATACTACAGGATTTATTGATTTAGCTTTGGTGCTTGCAAGATGTGAAATAACTATGAACTGGAAGGAGCCCAGTGCCCCTAGGGTAGCAACATGGAAAGTGGAGTTGGTTCGTTAGACGGGTTATGAGAGTGCAGTATTGTATAGGGATATGAGGAAAGGAAGAAGATCAATTGAAAAAGTTTGAGCATGGGATCATTTATTTGATTCCCATAACGATTTAGAAAAGAGTGATGATTCTGAAGAAGAGAATGAGTAAAAATGTAATTTGTAAAATAAATATGTGTTGTATACATACTGTAATGGGGACTGGGCTTAAGGAAGGGTGGTGGTAGTGGGGGTAAGTTGTTTAATATTGTTATGCATGTCTTAATATTAATGCTAATAAAAATTTGTTTATAAATAAAAGGGCGACCCTCTGAGCGAGCACAGTAGGTAGGGGTGCTTGATGCCAAACCCCACGAGTCTTTACCTGGGATGTAAGCGATGACGCCCCGTTAGGCCTTTGGACGGTTGCAAGCCTGAGGAACCGGACGCTTGCCCTGGACTGCTCCACCCCTAAAAAGGTGTGAGTGATAATCTGGGACTGGCGATCATGGATTTAAAAATGATAGCGCCGAATGCGTTGGCCCACGGTGCTGTTTAGCTCATCAGGCGGATGGGCAGCTTAGGTTACTCACCGCTGCCTGCCCTTAGACCGCCCATAAGTTAACCCATCAAGCTGGCATATTTCACTTATGAAATAAACCTGCAGCAAACTGTTTTCCACCAAATCATGTGTGGGCCAATTTATTTCATTTCTTGAGTGATAAGTAGATATTAACCAGGTGTGCTGGGAGGGTTGCCAATATCGGCGCTAAGTCCCTCATGTATTAATTGAAAGCTCTTCAAACAGCAAACAGCATGAGGTGAGAGAGACATACTCCTCTGGATAGACCCAAAGGCCATTTTATAGAACTGTTAACAATAGGTCTTGCAGCCTCTTCTTCCTTTCCTACAGCTGACTCCCTGCCCCTCTATTTCTGGAGAGCCCTTAGAGTTTGGCATGCTTGAATCCAACTGCCCTGAAGCCTGATGAATGCAAACATCCAATGTCCATCAGAATCCTTCTTTTCACATCCGTGGCCATGCTGTTCATTGGTAAGTCAAACTGCTGCTCCTGTGCATTGACTGCAATTGCCAGAGTCAGACCATCACCTTCCAAAGACACCAAAATGCCACTGCAGATGATAAAACTGAGTATCACTACTGCAAACACTAGAAAGACTATTCAAAAGGGTACCTCAACTAAATTCTACCCATGTTAAGCATGTTTGTGATTGTAGGTGATTACTTGCAGAAAGAGCCTTTCAGATTGTTCCCCACATCTTTCTCATTTAAAAGTGAACTGTTAGTACCTTAAGTCTAAAACAGTGTGAAATTAAACATAACATTAAAAAAAGTATTTTCTACCAAACATGTAACAGTGACTCAGCACTATATTTGTTGTACATTATCACAATGCTAAGTGCACCTAGTGTTCTGTCAACATCACCCACCAAGAGTAAACCTTGATTGCTTGACCTCAATACCTCTTGATGGCAAACACCTGGAAAAGGAGGTGCTCCGCGAATTAGTGTTCTCAGAGTAATGTCTGTGTCCATGGACAACACACAATACTTGCAACAAATACTGGCAAGTTGCTCCTGATTTCCATAGTCTTCAGAGCACTGGCCTGACATTCATGCAGAATCTAATAGTACTGAACCTACCTTCGAGCCATACCAACCTCATTAGCCAATCACAGTGCAATTACCCAGCTCATCAGTGCCAAACACAGATGTTTTGACCCAATCGGTTTCATTTACTTTTTCTTCTTCCTTTGGAATCCCAGATTCATTAATCTTTTTTCTTTAATGCAGGTATACAATTTTTATATTCTTGACTTTACTGTAATATGTATGCCAAATCCTGCTGGGCATTATGCTAAATACATTTTTTTATTTGATTTGTCTTTTGGCAGGATGTGACACCCTCTTCCGTCCATCCATGTGTTTTGATAGTTGTGTACCACCATAGGTATTCTGCTGTTACTACCAGTGGTCCAGTAGTTTCCAATATATAATTTGGGGTTTTATGCATAATTATGCTAAAATGCATAAAAATAAAAAAGGTGATAAGCAACAAGTAACAATTGACTAACTAGTGAACTAAACATACACCAGTTTTCATCGTTAATTGCATGAAGGCCAATGCAAATGGTTTTAATACTGGGGCTTACTGCTGTTGTTTGCCTGTTTTCTAGGTTCATTGTATGTGAAGCAGACAGACAGTGGGCGTGTTTATTTGTCTATGTAGTTTGAGAGAAGGAATACGCTAAAAGCCTTATTTCCCACTTCCTGATTGTCCTTAGCAACTGTTCATTGCCTTTCCACTAATAATGCACCTTTGTATTTATCTCAGGCCCACAATTGTGGGGTGAGTGCTATTAACAGTGCATAACAACTTCTGTAGAGGACATTAAAGGTTTCTAATTCCCTCAGCAGAGAGCAATAAAGCTCCAAAAACCATGAACAATTGACTTCTAGATGGCCCCATATTGAGCTTGAGCATTACACATAGTTTAACTACATAAGTAACACTCAGTGGTGGCCGCCACAAGCAAAGGGTGGTGAGGTGGGTGGAGGGAACGTGGGAGGCGGAGCTCAGGGGGGTGTATGAATATATAAAAGTAAAAGAACTTACCTGAAGCCACCGGCCGCCTCCCGCGTCACGTCGAGCTTCCTAGTCTATTCCTGGTCCTGGCAGCTCCTCGGACAGACTCCCATCCAATCCCGGCGCTGCTCTCCTGCGGGAGAGCAGCGCTTGGATTGGTCTTAGCGGGCTGAAAAGACGCTCTGCTCACGCCTTTGGGGGTTTCTTCAGACTGGCTGAAGAAACCTAAGTGCCCATGTGTGTTTTCATCGGCCCGAGACGGCCAGCCAAACACAAAAGCGCACTTAGGTAGTAAACATAGCATTCTTACTCCCATGCCCCGCCCCTCCCTGCAGAAGCTGGCTCAGAGCCAGCAAAAGAAAAATAATACAATATATTTCATTTGCTGGCTCTGAGCCAGGCAGTGGGGTGACGCTCCTCCCCCATTGCAGAGGAGCTGCCACTGGTAACACTGTCGGATTACTTTAAAGTTTGAAATAGTGTGTTTGATTCACTAGCAAAAACCGTAATTGACTGTCTGACTTGTACATAAAAAGTGCAGTTAATGCCTTGTCATTTGTAGTTACTAATCAAGCAAAGAAATTCCAAAGCTGGAAACGTTTTCATTTTACCTAAATGACATGCTCCTCCAACCCATCCTGCTGGGCAACTGCAGACACCTGGAGCCACACAAACCCCGTCATTTCGACACACCTGAGGACAGATTGCTAGAAGAAAACAATATATTATAGGGACTGTTCACTCAGATTTTATGAATATAATTTATGCAGTACACATAGAACCACTTTTGCTGTTTGTTCCTCATATAAGAGTATCCTTACACCTTTCTTCATGTTTTGACTGTTTTGCATTGGCTACTCTTTCAGAGAGCAGTAACTAAATTTAAACTTCACTGAGTTGTTACAAGCCGCCAGCCATCAACACCTCTTTGCAGGTTTGCTTTCAGTCTTATGTCCTAGATACATGATTCTGCAACCATCCATCTCAGTTTAGCTCTAATTCTTACTCTGAGAGAACTTCGCCCACAAATCATATTATATTTGATTAATATCTACTTGAGTCATTGAAATCCAAAAGTTACTCTACTCTTTGCATTCATGTTAGTCATAATGTATTTGTGAGAAGTTTCTTGACACCAGTCTTTGCTGCTCATCTTAGCATGAGCTGTCACACAAGCTGTTCAACATTATGTTCATAGTCCTGAGGAAGTCTCCACAGTGATGTTTTGTAATAACACTCAACATTTGGGGGTTGAAACATCAACGTGAAGAATAGGCGCCCCATTCCAAATCAGACATATCTACGCCAAAGAATAAGGCCATATGTTTCAATATGTAAAATAAGGTTACACGAACGCCTAATCAAGTTATCTTTTATGTGTGTTACTACTGTCAATTGTCTTACAGTGTTTGGATTGTGTTATGTGTTATGTAATGTATATGACACATATATATGTATGTAATTCTCTATGTGGTGGCACAGTCCTGTGTTTTAAAATATTGATATGTGTATCATCTTACACAATGTATGACTTTACAATATGTCAGTCACAATTTGAACTCAGTGTCAGTCTCATCTGTTTTGTCATTTGTGGTTAGTAGCAATTTATTGTGGGCCATTGACTGGCCATCCTAATTTAACAGGACAAACTTAGTTTCAAAGTGATTGTTTCTTTCTCGGCAGAACCGCTATTTTGTATACTGTCATAATTCCCCAGGTTCTGTGAGATACTGGGATACCCCATTGATATTAACAGCTAGTTGTGTTAAGGCTAAGGGTGGGCGTAGTTCGCGAAGTAATGCTTCGCGAAGCTACGCAAAGTGCAGTTCGCGCTACGCAAGCTTCGCGTAGCACTACGCGAACTGCGTAGCGCACTGTTCGCAATGATTGCACAGTGCCGGATGCTTGTCCGCACTGTGCAATCATTGAAAACGGCAACTTGCACAGTGCGAGCTGTCTTTTACTGCCGCTCGAGTAGATTTTTACTCGAGCGGCAGCTTTCTCAACGCGGACTGGTAGTTTCTCATCGCGAGCGGTCGCGAGCATACGCGACCACTCGCAATGAGAAACCTGACCTCCCGCGTTGAGAATCTCGCCGGGAGGTTTATTTTCCACGCTCGCGATCGGCAACTTGATGTTGCTGATCGCGAACGAGGAAAAAGTCTCGCCGGGATGTCATTTTGCTTGCTTGCGGTCGCCAACTTGACGTTGAGGACCGCGAACAAGCAAAAAATGACCGCGGCACTACGCTACGCTACGCTACGCGTGTTCGCACTGTGCTACGTGCAATTCGCGTTGTGCGAAGTAGCGCAAACTTCGCAAACTACGCGAGCGTAGCGTAGCACTTCACCCAGGGTTAGTTAAGGCATGGTGCTGTGTGTGCAGAGTGCCTGATGTCAGATTAAGTCTATTCTGAGGAAAGGTATTCACCATATTTTTGAGGTACCTTGGTACTTTCTCTGTAGAAATAGGCCACAGGCTAGTAATGGTCAGGGTGAATATACCTTATTAAATTTATTTAATAAAGGCTTTAGGAATTTCGCAGTACAGAATCTGATATGCACAAGTTTAATCCCATCTTTATGTGGTAATACCAGGATTCCCTTGACTATCCAATGACCGAGGTGAAAGAAACATCATTGGCATTTCACTGCACTCCAAATGAGAGGCTTCATAAAAATGTTTTTGAAAGTATTCATGACAGAGGCAGAAATGACAGGGACTAGGCAAAGCGGAGTAACATTTAATGAATCATTTTCAAATGACTGTGTCTTCATCTGAAAAAGTTTGGAACTTCATTTGATGATGAAATAATACACAAAGATAATATAGAAAGGATATACGTAATGAAGGGCAAGCTACACAACTCGGGCTCAGAGCATACACTGACTGATTTAGCAGACATATTACCCCTTATAACCTTAACAATCATGAATGTATTTGACATCTACCTGATTTCAGTACAAAATTCTTTGAACTGGTGTACGTACATTTTAGGGAAGCCGTATGCTCTGATAACTACCAAAAATAACATAAATCAGTACATTTGCATGCTGGAAAACAAAGAATTTGTAATCTTCTGTTGTGTACAGACATGCCTGTGCAATGCAGATTCCCAGGACTCTCACAGATGCCTGTAAACCCCTTCTGAGTTTTGAAATTTAACACTGATAAATGCTATACGCATACACACCTGTCAGGTTTCCTAAGCCCACATGGGAATATACTCCGCATTGTGAAATGTTTGCATGCAGAAGGTATGAATATGATGGAAATGTGAAAGCATTTCGGTCCAGGCCACAAAGTCATGAATCTCCAGATTCATAAGTAGAAGTCTGCACACTAAACAGATTTACAGCTGTTCTCTTGGCTCACAGAATTCCCAGCTCAGAGGTTTTTGCTTTTAGCTTAAGTCCTCCATATTGCATTTCATGGAAAGTGATTTACCATGAAATGGCTTTGCTTTCCCCATATCCCATTCATAAATGGGGAGCATTGTTGTGCACAGCAATCAGTTTTGCATGCAGATATTAAGACTTTTTCCATGACCTTAAAATGAATACAGTTATCTCTTTTACTATGATAACAGTTCAGCCATCCAGTTTCTATTTGAGGAAAACACATCATAATAGTAAAGTATAAAGGGTACTCAGAATAAATCAGGGCTAATCAATACCCACCTCAAGCAAACCTCCAAACATCTGCAAGTAGTGGATCCCAGAATATAAACCAAACAATCCTCAAGTGGCAACGGGAAACTCCCTCACAGAATAGAAGACCGGCAAACACGTACACTGGCATGTGGAAGACATAGGATGAGCTGAACTTTGCTGGGCTGTGGTCATTCCCAGAGAAACCCCTTAATGGAGACATGCTCTCCTCCCAACATCAACCATACGTGTCCATTCACCAATAGGAATGTCAGAAACAACCCTGATTATTTGGACAGGACTCAAGGAATAATAAGAGAAAAAAGACACACACCTTTCACCATTCTGTGCAAATGTTTATTCGCCATCACTGACAGGGAAGAGAGAGATGTAATGAATCGCTCAACAATCAAAGAAACTGATAGTGGCCTAAGAAAATGATCAAGACAGAGGAGCCATCATCCATATGATACTTACCAAATGGCCTGGCCCTTGCTGCAGGGTCACCCCCACACGTTTTGCCTTCCTCCTCCTCCTACTTTATGCCAAATTTGTTTTTGTTGGCCACAGGACTCTGTCTAATTTACCAGTCCAGTGCCAAAATGCTTGTGCGCTCTACTCTAAACATGGTGGAATTGTCTTATATCATATTGGTATATTTAATTTACTTGTAAGTTCCTAGTAAAGAAGCACTGCATGTTCCCAGGGCCTGAAAGTTAAATGCTACTGGTGGGCCTGCAGCACTGATTGTGCCACCCACTTAGGTAGCCCTTTAAGCATGTCTCAGGGCTGCCATTGCGGAGCCTGTGTGTGCAGTTTAGACTGACACTTTGACCTGGCAAAGTAAATCTGTTGTCAGGCCCAAACCTTCCTCACGGGCAGGGTGCAGTATATTTAACAAGTTGGACATATACTTTTAAGTTTTACATGTCCTGGTAATGAAAAACTCTTACATTTATTTTTCACTAATGCAAGGCCGATCTCTCCCATAGGATAAAATTGGAGTTGCCTTATTACATTTTATAAGAGTAAGTTTCAAATGGGAAGAGATTACTGGTTTTTGTTTGGTGTCTGGAATCCTAATTTAAATTCCTAACTTATGGTGAAGTCGGATTTTAAATTACAATTTTGAAAATGCCACTTTTAGAAAGTAGGCATTTTCTTGCCTTAGCCATTTGGTGCCTGCAGCCTGTCTCTGGTCACATGACTGGGTATACTTCACAGTAGGGCTTTGTGTATTCATCCTAGAAAGCCACACAGTATGGCAGTGTAGGTGTGACTGAATGGACCATCACTGGCAGAAAGGGAGGGAGGACCCGGGCCCAACCTATCTTGCACCTGAATAGGCTTTGTCCTGTCGCCACACAAAGCACTGTATACCCCCCTGTATTCTGTCTGGAGCCAGGGCCAGGAAGGCAGGTCATCTGTTAATTTCAAAGGCATGCCTCTAGAAGCTTCTCCCCACTTCGAAGGCACAACTGTGTAGAAAAGAAGGACCTCAGACTTCAACTCTTCAGTACACTTCTGGACCTGTTTATACTCTTCCAGGAAGAAGGACTGCTCTGCTCTTCTGGACCACGGAGGACCTCCAACGCAAGACTTCAGCCCGCCCGTCCACGACGCACGGCCTGCTCCTCGTGTCCCACCGACAACTCTCTCCTTGCTTTCCGTAACCGTCTCCAACATGAGCCGGACTCTTGGCACAAAACCTGAGAAAGTAAAACTTCAGTGGGACTAATCTGGGACTGTATGTGACCAGCACGCTATTGCAGTTGGCCTGAACTTATGATTTTGACCAAGTCCAGCATGACCAATTATCCACGGTTGGGGCTTTATTCTTTTAGGTGCTATATTGCAGTTTATTTTTTTTAAATTATAACTTTGGTTCTACTAATTGGATTTTGTTGTTTTGGTCTTGTTTTATTTATTAAATTCAGCACTATTTCTTCCAACCAGGTGTGGAACTTTTTATGTCGTGTTTTCACTTTTTTTTACTGTTTGAAGGGTTGCACAAATACTTCACACATTGCCTCGAGGTTAAGCTTGACAGCTCTGTGCCACGCAACCAGGGGGTTGAGCGTAGGTTAATTTGGGGTTTGCTTGTGCCTTACCCTGACTAGGATTGGGATTGTTACTTGACCAGGGCTCACGCCCCAATCAACCAGTAATCCAATTTTTAACACTCAGGAATACTAATCTACACAACGAGCCTTCTTCAAGGCTAAAAAACAAATATCTAATCGTACAGTGGAGGCCGGTAAGTTTAGGAGGGGGGGGCGGATGGGACGCACATGCCCACGGTTTGAACAAAAGAGTTATGCTGTTCCTACAAGATATGAACCAAAACCAAGGAAGAGGAGAACAACTGGACCCTGATGGTTCACAGTTGGGAATCCATTTGATTGGAATATATTGCCCTCACACACCTTCTCAGGTGTCATGCTTCATCATCGGGCTGCTCCTCGTCGGGTCGGCAGGTGCGATACCCGACGGGCTCCCTATAGTAGGGGCACTTTCTCTGAGATCTTTTTCCAATTGCCGATGGGTGAGGTGGGGGTGAGGGCGCTAGTGTGTGTAGAGGAGGGTGTGAGTAAGTGAATCTAAAATAGGGTTTGGAGTACTTCCGACAACAATTTTAATCAGGGGTCTCCTACCCTAACTAAAAACAAGAACTATAAGGCGCTGTGCTGAGTATTATGTCTCAGATCGTGGTGCTCTTATAGATGGTAGGTCAACATGTTTCACGCCTCTTGGATATTCTGTGGGCGATTCGTCAGGACCGGGGTGAAATTCTATCTACAACTTTAAAACCTATGACGTGGTTGCACACTCACATCACCATATGACTCAGTAGTCAGATACCTGGTAGTACTGGAACTACCTGTGGACAGAGAGAACAAAGTGCATCAAATTGACATCATTGAATAGCTGTCATCTCACATCTTCCCTGTGAATGGTGGCCCTCGATACTTGTGGTGAGCATAAACCACAATTTGTTAAAATCAGAGTTAGTTCAAAATAAATTGTCGCACCGTGAGTAACTGAGGTGAATATATGTGGACTTCACCCCTTGTGGCACACAGTGACGTCGCAGAGGGACTAACAACACTCACCACAAATTCAACGAATGTCCAGGTATCACAGTACCCGGTAGGTTCACACACGAGGGGTTCCTCTAGTGCTAAGGTAGTCAAGGAAAAAGCATAGAGATCATGGAGTTAATCGCAAACAGTACAGTAATTACCATCAATCATCCCACTGGTATTCGTACTCACGCTCCATCTCTGTCTAAATGACTGAATGATGACGATCAATGTATTTAAATACTCATCAAGGGTTACTAAGCTGTGCCCACGCACACATTCACGCTCACAGCCATGCATTCACACATGCGCACACACACGCAAACACATCCATTCACAACACTCATTACCAAACATTCATACATACACGCACGCACCAAACATTAATTTTAAAAATAAAAAACACTTACCTGCAGCTCTGCCTTGGAGGTCCCAATGAGGGAAGGCAGCAGTTCCAACGTAATCACAGAGTGGGATGGGGTCAGTGAGACTGCTGACCCTACCCCACTCTGTGATGAAGTGTCACCGATTGACACTCGACCCTGGGCGCTTCAGGGCTTAAAATTGAAGTGCCCATGTGCGAGGCAATCAGTGACGCTACCCCTCGTCACTGAGGGGAGGCCTCAGGGACCTTTGCTGAGCTGAGGAGGTCACACCCACAGGAGCTGTGACTTCCTCAGTCCAGCAAAGTTCAGCTCAGGCAGCCGGGAGCCTGTGCATTTAGCGCATGTCTAGCTCCTGACTGCCTGACCTGAAAATGAACAGTGTCTGTCAGGCTGACCTTTGTTCAGCCGGACAGAAACTGTTCATGAGGGGCAAAAGGTGGGGGGCGTGGCTTCTCAGCCCTAATGGACTGGCTACGGCTGTAATCGTACTTGGAATCTGATGATGGTTAGCTAAATTTGCAGATCCTTTAAAGTAACCAATTCGCTGTTTATTATTTTGTACTTTTACTTCCCTTATTCTACAGCCTTGACCAAGTTGAAAATGCAAAAAGTTTTATAATCGGAAAAGGACAGCTGTTTCTCCTGAAACAATGAAATACACTGTTACCAAATTGCGTTACCACAATTTTATGGATTTGAAAACATCAATACAATCATTCATGAAATGCAATTAATGCATAATGCATACTTGGAATTCGTTTTGAAAGTATATTGTGATACCAACAAAAAATGTCAATATAGCATTCACAATACTTTAATGACGTCTGAATATGTGTGAAGTGACACAACTGAAGACCGGCTTCCATTGTGCCACAAATATATTCCAGTTCAAGGGAGCTTCACTGTGCAGTCTTGTACCCCCTTCCCCCCCTCAATTGTTGAGATAATATGAACCTACCCATCCATAAGAGACTCATCAGGCTGATCCCACAAGAAAACAGACCTTGAAAACAAGCCAGTCAAGGCCACTGCCTGATAACAGTTACTAATTAATAAATGGCAGTTTAATAAGTTTCAATTAGGGCCATAAGCACACACTTGAAACCCACAATCTAATTGCTAACAAGCATTGGAAATGCCAATAGGTATGGCTTATGAATGCACTGTCAAGACAGACCTAAAACTCCTTTTGTGTTAATGACTGCCCTCCTCCAATCTGTGCTACTGAAAGAGAGAAACACCATACATTATCTAGTTATCTAAGCCATACTAATATCATTCCAATAGCATGTGTGTGCCCTTAAAGGTTCAAGCTCGGGCAACTGAATAAATAAACAAAACAATCACAGCTGTGTGCAGGGCAAGCACTTTTTTGTGGAAGCACACAACTTCCTCCCAATTAAAACATGTGCTCCTGGCTCCCAACTTGTGGGTAGAACCAAAGCCCCTCTTCTGGTGGTACTCACATAATTATCTGGCCATAGCTGACTGTCAAGCAGACAATAAAACTGAACGCTGCATACTTGGACCCCTGTAACCATGGTTTCCTGATAATTTAGGCTTTGTTCTCAGTGAGATGACTCAATACTCAATATAACTACAAAAAATAATCATAAAATAGAGAATACGGCTGCAACCTTTGTCCCAGAAAATTCAGTTATGGGATACTTCAACTTCTGATTGTAGAAACCCGACCATAAAACCACAAGCATAGCTAGCAGAGAACAAGAATACCCTGAATCTGTCAAGTACTACAGTCAGCCCCTTTAACATCTGTCCCACACTCATCATAACTATGTCATTCTCTTATGATGTATATATCCTGCAACACCTTTACATGGTCTCAATGTGAAGTCTAGCATCCAGCTAGGGTTTGGGTGATGTTATTCACCACCATATTTCACAAAGCTTTGTAAGGAGGAAAAACAGCAGTGGAGACGAATAGAATCTACTAACTCAGAGCTGATAGCAAATTCCATGCTCCCATTCCCCAGGTTTCAGGCCCTTCCTTGGAGTAGGACACTGCTTACCCATAGAGGTGTGCTGTAACAGTGAAGGAATTCCTTTTTTTGGGTTTGCTTGTACAGCACAGGGATGGTAGTCCAAGTGATTAGTTTGGTGCCTTGGTAGTCCTGTGCCCAAGGCTTAAAACAGAACAGGAACATCAGCATGGCCGCACTTGCATAATAGTGCATCCATGACTAAATTGATATCTACTACGCCCAACCAATTTTCTTCCCAGAACTTGCTCGCTGCTGTAATGAAGGGCAATTATTGCTGGTGGCAGCTGTATGGGAATAGTGAGGTAGTGGAGGAATTAAATGAATTAATGCTTGTCTTCGTGTATATTAAAACAGTGCAATCACCTGTACTCCCCAGACCCTCAATCTCACAGGATTCAATCCCACCGAAGCATGTCATCAAAGTATTGAGACTTGATCTAACAACACTGGATATTGCCAAATGATAATAATTAAAATGCATGGATGTTCAGTGATATATGCAGTAGATGTGCATATGCTTAAAGCCAGATTGATTTGCCTTAGGGTTTTAGGAAAATATTCCTTATGCTTTGCGAAGATATGTATGCATGTTATATTTATATGAATGCATGTGATATTTTTCGAAAAGAATAAATATATTATTATATGAATGCATGTGATATTTTTTCGAAAAATAAATTATTATTTTTATCAGATTAAATTCATATATATGTTTCTAGTACTTTGGTTTTCAAATTTGCTATTTATAGTTAGGGGTCATGTCTTTAAGTTCTGTTAGATTGATTTTCTGTGGAGTACAGGTAATTGCTGTACCAGAACATCCAGGCCTGCTTCAGGCTCATAACAGGAAGAATAAATGCAGTTGTAAATATCAGTGGGGACTCCCTCTCTTCACTGCCCACAAGAAGACCAATGAAGCCTCAATTCTCTTCAGAGTAATACCTGGTTGCCAATTTAAATAAAAGGCAAAGAGACCAAATGGGAATTTCAGGAACTACCCAGGAGTGGATACAATCATTCCTCCACTGCTACAGTTAGTAAATAAGAATTATTTTATTTAAAACCTCCAGAGTTTTTACATACGCGCTTCAATTGGCATGCTCAAAGATTCATGTAATTGAAGTCAGATTATCAGACAGTACCAGCCAAATCCATAAGCATGATGATAATATCAAAATCCACCACTGCATACAAAAGGAATCAGGGAAACAAACCAAAATTAGTAATTAACTGAAATGTATACACTACTATAAGACATCTTACTGGCCCACACTACTAAAACGTTAAGGAAATGCAAAGGAGTTCAAAGTAGTCAGCTGAGTGACTACTACTGCAGTGAGGGTCCAGAGCTTGGTTGATGCGGGCACAAGGCCAATTGCAAACTATTTGAATGAAAGAGGATCTTGCAAGTGGTTTATAGCTTGAAGATGTTTTATGAGATAATCAGAGATATCAATTCAATTCGGTTAAATTTCATTTCTTCCCTGGTGGGCATTGCCCATACATCAGCATTAAAAATCATCTTACTACTACATAAAGTGCATAAAAATAATAAAAAGTCCTAAAAGTTTTTTTTTTTAAAAGTGTCAGCATTAAACTGCTAAAATTGGCATTTTCCGCTTTCTCATTCACAAAGCTAATATGTGACAGTGCCGAAGTGAAATAGAAATCTGCTCCACATAAAATGCACCACAACATACTGTAATTTGTGAACACTGTTGTTTTAAAGCGATATAGTGTTTCCTTTCTAGTTCTCAACTGGAAGGTGTTTATTATGAGAACCTGACAGACATCCCTTAAGTAAGGCTGACGCGGGCCCGCAGTGACAGAAGGTGAGTCTCTGCTTCTTTGGGTGTGTCATTACAGAGCAGCATGGGCTGTTATCAGGTGGCCCTCTAAAAGTAAAGTGTTTCCACAAAAAGATCCCCAAACTCTAAACTCCAAAGACAGGGACTTTAAATATGGAGGCCGGTGTCACTAGTGTGACACATGCTCTGAGATTCCGTATCCTGGAGAAAACACTGCGGCTGCTTTGGGAACGCTCCAGGAAATTTGGATGGGGGCCAGGAAAGGATTTTGTTTTAAATCTTGTGAATTACACTGACATCGATTATTCTGAATTTCAGATCCACATTGACAAAGAAGGGGTTATCTGGGGTTTAGTTGTGTGAGCATCTGTTTCCTGAAATTCTCCATCTAAGCCCATAATGAAGGAATGCTTGGGGCTGTGCTGTATTTGGGATTATGGCTGTACTTCCTTTGTAATGCTGCGGCGCACCTTCCAGCAGCCACTTGCATTACAACCTTAACTTAGAGCTCATGAAGCAAAGGAATAAACATACATTTATATCTACAACCGATCTTTACCTCATAAATTGAATATTAGTAGACTGCGGCCTGTAAATAGATATACCTGTTTTAGGAGCTCAATGTAGAAAGGGCAGGGCGAAAACCAATCAGGGCCAGACTTAAAACTTATTCACGCAGCGCATCAGCTACAAATACTGCGCTGCATGTAAAGGAGAGATGAGGAGAGCGCCATATTTACAGAAATATGGCACTCTCCTCCCCTTTCCCTAGAGCCGGCACTGAAATCATCTGCCGTGCCCCATGGAGACACCTTTGCGCCATAGTGCAAGGGTGTCTCTGTGAGTCTAGCAGAGGTTTTGTACTGGAAAGATAGCCTTTCAGTACAAAATACCATGCTTAGACTAACGTTAACCCTTTTCCCTCTTTGTATGCGTGCTGTAAAGTGCAGCACAAGTACAAAGTCTGAAAAGGAAAGAGAAATGAAACATTTCTCCTTCCTTGCGCCTACTTCAAAAGGGCGCAGTTTTCTGACACTAAACCCTGTCTACTTTATTTAGTGTATAGATTTTACCATTGGAAACTTTGGGTGGTTGCATGGGAACACCCATGGTACGCCCCCTTGGCACTAAGTAATGCAAGCGCTTGAAAGTAAATGGGAAAAAACTTTTGGAGACGATTTGAGTCACTTTTGTGACGCAAAGATGGCGTAAAATCTTAGAAAATCTCCCCCTCAGTGTTTTTTTAATTTGCACACAGACCGGTTTGCAACTTGCATTCATTTTGCGATATAACTGACGTACCGACCAGTTGCATTAGCAAATACACATTCTAAACTGCTTGCAAAACTTTGTGACTCATTTTTATTTATGAGGGGGATGGAATTTTGCAACCCCATTCGAATAGCAGTAAATCACTCAGTAAATCTAGGGTTGGACGTGGGTACCTCCATCTCTGTATGTGCATTTCCAGAGTGTCACCATTTTAAAGGCAGCCCATGGCCCAAGGGACAGGGGATACTTTTAAAAACAAATGTCGGCATGCAGAAAATTACATAGAGGGACCAGGCTTCTTCCTCTCTGCAATTTGTAATGAGCCACAAAATGCCCTGTGCAAGATGAAAAATTATTAGGATTCACGTCAAGTTGGAGAGCGACAAAAATTCACCTCCCAGTGAGATTTCTCA
Organism: Calotriton arnoldi; assembly: GCA_963921515.1. Taxonomy (NCBI): domain Eukaryota; kingdom Metazoa; phylum Chordata; class Amphibia; order Caudata; family Salamandridae; genus Calotriton; species Calotriton arnoldi. Next base: position 419,267 of record CAWUFW010002824.1, on the reverse strand, counting down.
ACACGGACGGTCGGTTTTCTCAATGCGGGCAGTCATGGGTGGTCACGACCGCTCGCATTGAGAAACCTTCTGTTCGCTTTTAGAAAGTTGCCGCTCAAGAGGTACCCGAGCAACAGAAAAGAAGTAGCGTCCTCTTGCGCTGCGCATGGTGCTGTTCGCGTTGATTTTCCAGTGCAGAGCAAAAACCCGGCGCAGAAAATCAATGTGAACAGGCATGACCAAGCACACTCTGCCACTTGCAGTACTCCTCATAGCATGGCGGAGTTTTTTGGTCACTTCTCAGAGTTCCGCATAACGGAACTAGCGGAACACCACGAACTCCGCCCAGGCTTAGATAATAGCACTGCCTGGCCACCGGCCACCCCGTTCAGCAGTCTAAGAGAACAGAGAATGCTCCCCCAGACAGGCACAGGCTCCCCTAGACCTCTACTGCTTCATCTCACCGGCATTCGTGCTAGCAATTTCCATCAGCTCACAACAGGCAGAAATTAGGAAAAATTGCCAGGCAAAGCACCAGGTAACTCCTGGTGGAAAAAGTCATAATGGCTGGACTTTGGTGTAGAAATACTTGCCGGTAATTTAAGTTTCAACTCACCCGGTATCGCCGAACCAAAGTCTAACCAACTTTTAATGAGGACCTAAAAGAAAGTAAGTTAACATGTCCATTTAATGAGCGCTTGCCTCTCCTTTTGTTAAAATAGTGCAGGTCCAGTGAAGGAAAGATGTAAACGAGGACCATCTGGTTGTATTTACACTCAGAAATGGCTCACATTTGACTTTCTGCAGGTGCGAATGAAATGTAAACAGTTTTGCTCACCTTCTTGGCATCTTGATCCAGTCCACCCAGAGGCACAAATGCACTTCACCACGCCATTGACAGAGATGCATTCCCCGCCGTTCTGACAGCCGCCTTCACAGCTCACTGTAAAATGGAGGCACATGCTTAGCATTGCCGGACGAACTTGTCATGTATTTGTCATCAGATCGTTAGCGTGAACTGTTACAGATGGAGGCATTATTGTTTTAGCAGTCAGAGCAAATACTTAGGTGGAAATGAGTGCAGCACATTTATTTATTGATCGCTGAAACAGCTGACTGATGAATTATTTCTTTTCGCAGCCACATGGGCAAAAAAGCAATCTAGATTAGGGCCAGACATGTTCAATCATAGTTAATGCAGCAGAAAGCGCTTTGCAGAGAACATTTTTAATAAAACAAGCATCTCAAACAATGTACTGTACACGGGATGTGGTTCCTGGTCATAAAATCTAGGATGTGATGCCAGTGAGGACGGCTTCCTTGGAACTCGACTACACAGTATCATGTACATTTAATGAATACATTACTTTATGCATGTTAACCTTGCCTTACGGAATTACACTTTGAGGCAGCGATAAATAAAGTAGTTTGCACAAAACTACTCATTACCTTGTTCAAGAGGGGGATTAGAACCCTTGGGCCAAATCTACTCTTTTTCATGCAACGCAGCGTGCCAACCAAAATTGAAGCACTGCATTGCGTGAAAGGAAGAGATCAGAACAGCACTGTATACACACAACACTGATTCTCTCTCCTCTAAGGGGCCACACTTTAGGCCTACTGGCACCATGCCAGCACACTTGCACCGTAGTGCATGGGTGTATGTGTGATGTCTAGGTTAGTTTTGTACTGGAAGGACACCCTTTCAGTACAAAATACTACGCTTAGACATACTTTAAACGTCTCCCAAGTTTGCAGCACATATGCAAAGTTGGAAAGGTTTGGAGAAAAAATCTATCTCCAGGTTTACATCTGCCTCATGGGGGCATACATTTGTGGTGCAAGGACCAGTCTACATTTTTAGTAGATAGGCTAGGGTTTTCCATAAAGAAACATGTGTGGTTGCAGGGGAATGCCCATGTACCACTTGTAGCACTCCCCTTCATTCAAAGTAGTTCTAAAAAGCGCATAGTGCTACTTTGTCATATTTTAGGGCTACCTTCCAGTGCAAAACAAGCTTTGTGCTCGACATAAGGCCAAATTCATTACTTTATGAAGATTTGTGACGCAAACCTTGAGCAAAGTGTTAGTAAATCTGGTCCCAAGCTCCAATGTTCCAAGGCAAGCTACACACCCACCAGAGCACATCTCCTCTCAGATATTTTGCACAGGTTTGAAAAATGCAGTTTAGGTGAACAACACACACTATTTTTTCTCCCTTCACTCATTCTCCTTTTCAGGCAGATGTGGATAGACTGAAAATGAGGATAAGCAATACTTTATGCGTTGACTTGACTCTTAAAATTAATTTACTTATTTATTTAACAAAGATATTTGTAGAGCAGATCAAACACATGGCCAATGAAGCTCCTCACAAGTACAGGGAACAGTGGGGCATATTTACAAGGAAATGGCGGAGCTACGGCAAAATTTGCAGAGCCACCCTACACCATTTCCAAAACGCAGGGATGCTCTGTATTTACAACAAAACGGCACACCCCTGTGTTTTTTCTAGTGCTGGCGCTAAAGATAGCTGGCTCGAACCAACACAGACACCCATACACCATAGTTCAAGGGTGCCTGCGTTGCAGGGAATGATTTTTTATGTGCAGGCATTAGTTTTTGGCGCTGTCTCAGATTTACACATCCATGTAAATCTGGGGCAGAGTCAAAATGCAATGCATGTTACGGTGGAAAGCTCTCAGCAACACCCATTGCATACCCCCTTCATGCAGAAAACTGTGTGAAGGGTACCATATTTACAAAGCGGCGTAACGCCACTTAGTAAATATGGAGCAGGGCATTGCGCCACATGAACGTCTGTAAAAGTGAGGTTCCTGTGGCACAATCCCCTTGTAAATATGCCCCAGTGTGTGGTAATAGTGTATCCTAAAAGTCAGAAAACTGTTAGTGTCCTAAACTGCTAAGTCCATTTGAAAGAAGTGTGTTTTTAGGTCCTTTCAAAATTGCCACAGATTAAGCTTGAGTCTAAGATGTTCTGGTACTTGATTTCATGTTCTTGGTGCTTGACAGGAGAATGTCGGTTTTAGCGACTTCTATTTTTGTTTTTGTGACCTTGAGTAAGGGTTGGATTTGCCTCTGTTTCTCTCCCCTCGTAAGGTGAAAATTTGTTTTTCAGGTAGATGAGAAGGCTGAGGTGTAGTGCTTAATGGGTGATGCAACAGCATAGCTGTGGTAGCTACAAACACATTCAAATTAGTGCCTTGTAATAATTTATAGAAAGATGTGGTACTAAAATCAGCTGAAAAGGGGGAACCAAATGGAGTGAGGCTCCTGTTAAACTAAACAAAGAACTGATTTGTCATTCAGTGGGGTTGATGTGGTTGATTTAAGTCGTTCCTCAGTTTCTTGAACCATGCTGTAATATTAGGCCACTTTACTTTTGTTCAAGTGCTGCAAATACAATTGAGAATTCTTAGAAGCTACACTGCTTTGTATAATGAAAAATGCACATTTATGGTCAGGAAACTAGCAATTAAAAACGAAACACTTCATTTATTGCAGGTGGGGGAGGGTCACAGAAGAAGTTTTGCTATGGCTGAATTTCATCTCAGCCCCAATGGGGTGCAGCACCTGTTCTTAACAGCCAACATTCATTGGCAAAGCCAATAGGTCTGGCTTATGAATATAAGAGCCTCTTCTGTCACTGATGGGTTTAGGTACTTAACAGGTCATCATACATGTACGCTGTCACTCATCTTTGCACTCATACATCCAATCATGTATCCGCTGGCTCATTCTTGCATTCACCCTGACCCAATCACAATGAAGCACACTCAAACTCAATAGCCTTTGGAATAGTTTACATGCCGCATGGCTGCTCTCCTCCCATCAGTGCAGCTTCTAGAGAAAGGCAAATACTGTATATGATTTAGCCATCTAAGAAACCTCAACAACATTACAAAACCATGTGTTTGCCCCTGAAAGTTTAAGCTTGGGCAGCTGGATAAATAAACAAGATGATCACAGCTGTATGGAGGGCAAGCAATTTTTTGTGGAAGCACACAGTTTGTTCCCAATCAAAACATGTACTCCTGGCTTCCAAGATATGAGCTGAGTCAAAGCCCCTCTCGACTGATGCTTACATAATAGTCTGTCAATAGCTGCACTGTCAAGCCGGACAATAAAAAGCATTGCTAAAGTGAATAGGTCTGGCATTAATGTCCTAATACATACAGCATTATCACATTAGAGCGAGGCACATAAGAGCGAGACATCGGGAGCAGACATAGCAAGCTATAGTGATGGGTGAACCTATTTGCTTTCTTCTATTGAATATGAGTATCCTATTCTGCAGACCTGGTCCATGTATTTGAAGGAAGTTTTTTCATCAGAAACACTAATAGCCCTACATTGTTGCCCATCTATTTTAGACCATGGAAATTTATAGTCTATACAATAAGAAATGGATGAGTACTTGGTAAAGAAGGCACACTGTAGTTGTAATAATCCTTTTATAATGCTTAGTTAAGTGCAGTATGGAAAATCTTTGCCCATTTGGTACAGCATCATCCCACTACCTGGCTTTACAATCCTGGATTAGTATTTTGATAACCTGCACATCCAGGATGTATGAACCCTGACCTATAGGAGGCAACCCATTCAAAGGAAGACCAATTTTTTACTGTATCGTTCACTATTAATTTTGAATAGAACTTTAATGAACAATCTCTGTTACATCAGTTCCTGGTCACCCACTTTACTAGATAATTCTACATGTAGCAGAGTAATATAAATGGATTACAAGCATTTGTCTTTGATTATGCCTCTTATTCCACTGTCAAAGAACGCTTAATCTATTGATGAGAAACATGCAGGTGTTGTATAAATTTCTCTTAGCTGAATAAGCCAAAAGTGGCAGACAGAAAATATAACTTGGTCAAATAAGTTTCCTGAAGAGCAAAATTATGATGGCACACTTGGTGTTCCATAAAAGGGCTACAACAAGCTCCGTTGCCCTACAATAAATGGTATTTTCCTAAAAGTATAAGACTTGGAAACTTGTTACACTGTTGAAGAAGAGAGCTACAGTTATAGCTGGCGCATTTTTCAGACGGTAATCATAAGTTAAAGCTCTTTACACCTTATGCTGTACAAATAATGCACAAATATCTATTTTCCCTAAACATAGATTCTTTCTTTTTGAAGTTTTGCTGCCTGTGATTCACATACTCTAATGGGCTTCGAAAAGGGCACTGATGATTTATCAGTCAGAGACGTTGTATTATTATCCTTCCATATTTAACATGAATTTGGTACAGACAAGAAGAACTATGATTTTTAACCCATGCATTGGGTTTAAGTGTTAGCCAAATTTCACAAAGCTTGTTCTGCGCTGTAAGGAAGAAGTCCTTATAAATTAACTATCTACTAAGAGCGGGGTTTCACTTTGTCCAGTGGCAATGTCCTTTTTGGATGCAAAGTCAACTGGAAAAAATGTTTGTGAGTTTGCATTGTTTGGAATTCTTTCTTGTGTTTGATAGCATTGGTATTATTACAACAAATGAGAGTAAGCTCAGAAGCATTGCCAGATGCAATCATTGCCACACTGTCTTCCTTGGAAGAATAACCTCCATTGTACCTATACTTTCCCCCACACACATGTTGTGCACTTTAATAAACTAGTTTCCCTCTCATTTCTGTTAAAAGCACCTGAATTGACCTATGCTTTTAACAGATGTGCTAACGTTTGATGACCGCAGACCACATAAGTGAAAGGCAGGAGAAAAACGTGGACCTCGCCTTTTGTGGTTCCGGTGTAGGCATCTCATCTCTCAGTGATTAGAAGTCTCCATTTTGAAAGCATTCTCTGCCACCTCATCCATAAAATTTGTATGAAAAACAATATTTTTAACTTATGACTAGAGCGAAACTAGTGATTAATTTTATCCAAAGCATGGCGGTGCTGCACTGCGATCTTTCTTGGTTATACATATGTTCATCCCCCAAGGAAATGCTACACGGTGAAGAGATGTGGTATTCTGGGAAAATGGCTTATTTTAGAAGTTGGACATTTGTATTCTAATCCCAGGCTTGGCACTTGAGTGAAGAACTGTAAGCCCCTTGGCTGATCACTTTGGACTGATTCGGAGAAGCTTAAAAAATTATAATGTGAAAGACAATGGTAACTGATTAACGTCATAGGAGTAGTTAACATGCATGTGTCGGAAAGTACTTTACCATTGTTATACAAAAGGTTAGATGCAGGGCCATTGGTATTAGATGAATCTATGGTTGTGCCTTTATCAACGTCAGTATGGATGTGCTACGTTTGCCATTTAGTACAGCATCAGCTGCACCATTTGAACATTTTAAATATGTTGTAGATGGAGTGCAACATCATGTATTACAGCTGGAGTTGACTGCCGTATTTAAACACATTTTGGCACTGTTGTAAGGAACTTTAAAATATGATCTCTCACCATTGTTTCCATGGTTTACCTTTTTCTTGCAGAAATGTATAAATATTTTCACATATTTGGGGTGCTTCTGGCTATGTCCTAGAATCTCAGAAGTAATTAAATAGTGACATTCAAAGGGTCAACTCCTTTGAACACCCACACCCACGGACCATGTGCGAAACCTCCGTATCACCCTGGAGTCTTCGCTCTCCATGAACCGTTCAATCAACGCCATAATATCGTCCTCCTGCTTCCACACGTTCTGCTTGCTTCGAAGGATCTTCAAGTGGATCACCATAGAATCCAAGAAAACGGTCGCGCACGCGCTCGTCAGCAGCAGACTCAACTACTGCAATGCACTCTACGCTGGCATCACCCAAAAACTCCTGAAGAAACTGCAAAACATTCAGAATGTCTCTGCCAGACTCATCATGAACATCCCCCGCCACAGCCACATTACTGGTCACCTGAGAGAACCCCACTGAAATCCCAGTCAACAAAAGAATCACCGTCAAGCTCCTCACACACTCCTACAAAGCCCTCCATGACACCGGACCTGCATGCCACAACCACCACCTCTCCTTCTACACACCCACCAGACACCTCCCCTCCACTCTGCCCAACTGGCCCTGGCCACCAGCCCACGGATCCGCAAGACCTCGGCTGGAGGGAGAACCTTCTTCTTCCTCCCTACAAAGATCTCGAACACCCTGCCTCTACACCTCTGACAATCACCGTCACTGCCTCAATTCAAGAAGGACCTCAAGACCTGGCTCTTCGACTGAAACGCAGTCCTCCCCCCCCCCCCCACAGCGCTTTGAGACCCTTACTCATGTGTAGTCCTGATTGATTGGTTTGATTGACTAATAATTTATGTACTAGCTAAAACAATGAATCCTGAGCTTTGATACTCAAACACCAATTAATACGAGGATTAACTCTGTGCAATGTAACTCAGCACCAACTAGCAGTCCCTGCTCTCCTCTGCTTTATCTCTATGGCATAACATTGAAGAGCTACTCATGATCAAATGCAACGCTGAGACATTGCATTAAGACCAGTGCTGGAATGGCATGGAAACCCCACCGGATTCTTGCGCCTTGCTCCTGGTACAGTGACACAGACTGTCCTGGCCCAAGAGAGCAGTGTCTCACACACACTGTGGGGATCTCTTTAGAGCAGCTCCCTGCAGGGGGTTGATCGGGGCCCTTTTTCTCCTCTTCATTGCTGTGTGCTCCATTTAGGCCTTGCTCCATTGTTGGCCAATATTTTTTTTTAACAAAGAGCAGTTGTTGTCGAACTTGATTGGGCATGTTGAGATAGAATTCATTTTTTTCAGAGTCCTGCATTACTAAAGTCTGGGCTGGGTGATTCGCGGGCTTCCCAAGTTTGCATAATTTACATACTATAATTATTCTGTTTTTAATAGGTTGTCCTTGAGCATGGTGCAGGAGCCGAATTTCACAATCCACATCCAGATGGAGCAGACAATTAGAGGAACAATGAGGCAGTTTATTAGTTAATCTGCAAAGGATAAACTCAAATTAAAATATGTGTGTATATACATATAGTCACTGGAAAAAACAAAGGTTACAGGGACACTATAGTTAGGCTCAGATTTCACTCATAGAAAACCAGTGAAATTCGGCAGTTATTGTTACCTGAGCTAACTATAACTTACACCCCTGCAATACACTGCTTATGACCTCACATATTACATCACTCATGACCTGGTCATTGGCATCACTGATGACATCACTGATGACATCTCAAATGACATCACTGAGGACATTATCCAGTGATTGTGAGTCATTTGTAAAGGTTTTTGTGTGTTAGACGTATATACTAAGGTACCACAAAAGTTAAATTAGTCTACTTTGTGTACTACTAATAACTGATTTCTTTTTTTAACATAGTTTATGTCAGTCGCTGTGTGAATGTCTGTATCTGTATGTGAGTGGGTGTCTGTGTGACTGTACAGGGGTGTGAGTGGCTGTGTGAGTGGCTGTATTGGTGAGTGAGTGGGTGTGTCGGTGGCTGTATGGGTGGGTGAGTGAGAGAGTGTCTGAATGGATGTATGAGTGAGTGACTGGTTGTGTAAGTGGCTGTATGGGTGAGTGAGTGGCTGTTTGAGTGAGTGTTTCATTGAGTGAGTTGGTGTGTGAGGGGCTGTTTGGAAGAGTGAGTGTCTGTGGGATTGGCTGTATTGGTGAGTGAGGAGCTGTGTGAGTGGTTGTATGGGTGAGTGAGTGGCTCTGTTGAGAGGCTGTATGGGTAAGTGAGTGGGTGGGTGTGTGAGTGGCTGTATAGGTGAATAACTGGGTGTTTCAGTAGTTGTATGGGTGAGTGTGTGGCTGTGTGAGTGGCTGTATGGATGAGTGACTGGTTATATGATCAGGCTCTATAAGTGAGTGAGTGGGTGTGTGAGTGGCTCTATGGATAAGTGAGTGTTTGTATAAGTACTTGTATGGGTCTGCAAATGGGTATGTGAGTGGTTGTGTGGGTATGTGAGTGGGCATATGAGAGGTATGGGGGAGTGACGGTGTGTGAGTTGTTCTGTGGATAATGTCATTAGTGATGCCATTTGAGATGTCATCAGTGGTGTCATCAATGATGTCACTGACCATGTCATGAGTGATGTAATACGTGAGGTTATAAGCATTGCATTACGGGGGCATAAGTTATAATTAGCGCAGGTAACTATAACTGCTGAATTTCACTGGTTTTGCATGAGTGAAATCTGAGCCTAACTATAAAGTCCCAGTAACCTTTGTTTCTTTCAGTGAATTTACAAGGTTTTTAAAAAAATTCTATTTCCTAACTATAACATCCTTGTAACCTTCGTTTTTTCAGTGAAGTCTATGGTTTTTTTAAATTCTATTTCCTAACTATAACATCCTGTAATCTTTGGTTTTTTAAGTAAATTTGTGAGGTTGTTTAATTTTATTTCCTAACTGTACCCACTAACCTTTGATACTGAGTGTGTGAGTGAGTGCATGAGTGTCTCAGTGGGTGTATGAGTGTCTGAGTAGGTTTGTAAGTGAGAGTGAGTGACTGAGTATGAGTGGGGCTGTAAGTGGGTATATGAGTGTCTGAGTGGGTCTGTGAGTGCGTGCAGGAGTGTCTGACTGTCTGTGAGTGGGTGCGTGAAAGAATGGATCTTTGAGTGACTGTGAGAATGTCTGAGTTGTTCTGTGAGTGAGTGCATGAGTGCCTGAGTGGGTTCTTCTCACTTCTGACCTTTTTTGACTCTTTCTGCTCATTGTTGACCTTTATTTTGCCTCTTTCTGCTAGTTTCTGACCTTTATGTTGCCTCATTCTTCTCGTTTCTAATCTCTATTTTGCCTTTTTCTGCTTGTTTCTGACCTTTATTTAGCCTCTTACTGCTACTCTCTGACCTTTATTTTTCCTCTTTCTGCTCATTTCTGATCTATTTTTTGCTCTTTCTGGTTGTTTCTGATCTTTATTTTGCCTTTTTCTACTCGTTTCTGATATTTATTTTGCCTCTTTCTGCTCGTTTCTGACCTCTATTCTGCCTGTTTCTGCTCGTTTCTCACCTTTATCATGGCTCTTTCTGCTCATTGCTGATCTTTATTCTGCCTTTTGCTGCTCATTTCTCACCTTTATTGTGCCTCTTTTTGCTCATTGCTGACCTTAGTTTTGCCTCTATCTGCTCGTTAATCACCTTAATTTTGCCTCTATCTGCTCGTTAATCACCTTAATTTTGCCTCTTTCTACTCATTTCTGACCTTTATTTTGCCTCTTTCTGCTTGTTTCTCACCTTTATTTAGCCTCTTTCTGCTCATTGCTGACCTTTATTCTGCCTCCTTCCGCTCAGTTCTGACCTCTATTCTGCCTCTTTCTGAGTATTTCTCACCTTTATTTTGCCTCTTTCTGCTTTTTGCTGACCTTAATTGTGCCTCTTTCTGCTCGTTTCTGACCTTTATTCTGCATCTTTCTGCTAGTTTCTGACCTTTATCTTGACTCTTGAAGCTCATTGCTGACCTTAAATCTGCCTCTTTCTGATAATTTCTGACCATTATTCTGCTTCTTTCTGCTAATTTTTGGCCTTTATTTTGCCTCTTTCTCTTTTCTCCCAGGAACGCAGGGAGAGCTTCAAGGCCCCAACGGTCCCAGCTGGCTCCCCACCTCCAGCGGGAGCCAGCATTGCTCTCATAGACAGGGAGCTGTAGAATGTAGCTCCCTGTCTGTGAGAGCAATCCTTTCATCTGTTTCTCTTCCCGCTGACAGAAGAAAACTCCGCTCTCAGCAAGCGAGAGTGGTTTCACAGCTCTCGCTGGCTGAGAGCAGAGTTTGTGTTTGCTCTGACTTGGCGAGAGCTGTCAAAGCTCCTGCCAAGTCAGAGCAAACAGGTATGTTCCAGGGATGGGCAACCCGGGACATACGAGTAGCTGGACCTGGGGCGGTGGCGATACTCAGGTCCATGTAAGGCTCTTGGAGGGGGCCGCAAGGTCCCCCTCCTTTGATCTGCATGGGCTGGCCCCAGGGAAGTGGTGGTCCATGGGGCCGAATATGGCCCAGGAGTGGGGCCGCGTGGCCCCACTCCCAGTTTTAATTATATTATAGGCCCTGGGGAGGTAGTGGTGCCCCGGGGGGGTTTGTGTGCCCCCATTACTTTTAATTTAGCCCTGGGAAGGGGGTGGTCCCCAGGACTTGAACCTGCCCCAGGAGGAGGGTCCATACTGCCCCCCTCCAAATTAAAAATAAAGCCCTGGGGAGGTGGTAGTCCACGGGGCTCCAAAGAGCCATGGATAGGGTTTTGCATGCCCCCCTTCCATTATACTATAAAAGCCCCAGGGAGGTGGTGGTCCTGGGGCCTAAAAGAGCCTCAGGAGGGTGGCCCCATACCTCCCTCCTTTTTTAAATCCTGCATGCCCCCAGGACCTGATACACCTGGTGGCTAAACAATAGAGAGGCGCGGTAGCCAGCGCTTTTTTTATTTTTTTATTTTTCAGTGGGAGCAATGGATTCAGCATGATTCCTGCCAAAAAATAAATGCTTTTTTGCCATGCAGGGTCCCTCTGGGACCCCAGTACCAGAGCTTAGAGGTCAGGGTATTCCTACCCTGCCCCCTCTTCTTTTTTTTCCCCTCATTTTTTCAGGGACTTGGCTGAATCTGAGTCCCAAGATGGCTGCTAACACTTCCTGGTTGAAGTGTTGGCTGCCAATCAAATCTCGGCACGAGATTGGGAGGGTTCGTGGAGCCTTCGAGTGCCTGTATATCTAAATATTAATTTCTTTTAATATCTCAAAAACCAGTGAACGGATTTTCACCAATTCACAAAAAGGTCGCTTTCTGAACCAACAGCGACCTTTCTGCCAAATTTGGTGCAATTCCGTTCAGTAGCTCGAGTAGTCATGTCTAAAATCTCTATTGGAATTTGCATGGGTAATATGTGTTTTGGGATCCCCCCCTTTTCTCAGTCCCCACTTGACAGATCATCCTGAAACTTGCAAGACAGTAGCTGAAGTGATTGTCGTACTAGTTTTGAAAATTTCACAAGGATTCTCCAAACGGAGCAAAAGTAACTATAACTCGTGACCTAAGGTAACTATAACTCGTGCCCCCTCCATGCACAGTTTTCTCATCAGTAACTTCACTTCAAATGTTGCAGTGATATTATAAATGATGTCATAGAAGATGTCATGAGTGATGTAATCTGGGGGTAATTACAAGTGCATAGTGGGGTGTGAGTTATAGTTACCTTAGGGCATGAGTTATAGCTATACCTATAACTGATGAATTTCTATGGTTTTGTGTGTGTAAAACCTGAACCTAACTATCACATCCCTGTAACCTTTGGTTTTTTCAGTGAATTTCTATGTTTTTTAATACTATTTCCTTGCTATAATGTCCCTGCAATCTGGGTGTGTGAATGGGTCTGTGAGTGGGTGGTTGACTGGTTGTGTGGGTGTGTAAGTAGGTGTGTGAGTGTGCGGTGGGTGTGTGAGTGTGTGTGTGACTGACTTTGTGGATCTGGGAGTGGGTGTGGCTGTGTGTAAGTGGGTGTGTGAGTGGCCGTGTGAGAGGTTTTGAAGGGACTGTGAGTGGGTGAGTGAGTGGCTGTATGGGTGCGTGTGTGTGTGTGGTTGTGTGGGTGTGTAAATGGGTGAGTGAGTGGGTGTGTCAAAGCTGTGTGGGTCTGTGAGTGTGTTTGAGTGGTTTTGAGGGTCTGTAAGTAGGACTGTGTGTGGCTGCATGGGAGTGTGAGTGGGTGTGTGAGTGGTTGTGTGGGTGTATAAGTGAATGTGTGAGTAAGTGTGTGAGTAGGTGTGTGGATCTGCGAGTGAGTGTTTGTTTTGTTTTCAATTGGGGGTCTGGATCTGCTGATCCACCTAAATCCGGGAGATTCCGGGGGAGGATCCGTGGTTCCTCGCATGGTTAAAAAAAAAGTTTTGGGGACTATTTCTTGCTCATGAGGGGTCCCTCACAGACCCCTCCATTAGTCCCATGGGGTCAGGGTTCCTCTACCCTGACCCCTTCTTTCACTTTTTAACTTTATTTTTCCCGCTGGGAATCGAGTCCCGATGAACAAAATGATGGGTGCAACTTTCCTCTCAAGTTGCATCCATCCAATCACTGCATTGCTGTTGGCATGTGGATTTGTAAATCCACAGAGGATCCACAGAGGATCCGCGTCCCTAGATATACAAATTTGGATTTTAGTTAATATCTCAAAAACTACTGAATGGATTTTCAACAAATTACAAAAACGTCACTTTCTGGACCAAGATCTACCTTTCTATGTAATTTTGTGTAATTCTGTTCAGCGGTTCGGGCCGTAGTCATATCTAAAATCCCTAAGGGAAACTGCGTGGGGAAAATGCATTTTGGGACCCCTATTTTACTCGGTCCCTGCTTGACGAATCACCCCAAAACCTTCAAGGCAGCAGCTGAAGTGAGCGTCATACAAATTTTGAAAATTTTGTGAAGATTTGTCAAATGGAGCCAAAGTTATTTGCAAAACAAATAACTATAACTGTACTGGCGACCGCAAGTAGGTAATATATTAATTACTTTTTTATTGTTTGTATCTGTAATTATGGCCTTTGTGAAAGTCTGGTGTGAGTATAATGTAATTGACAGCTGCAATTGTAACCATTTCTGCAGTACATAATAGTATAGTAATGGTTTTACTAAAGATTTTCGGTTAAGTGTTGTAATGTAGTGTAATTGCATTTATATAGCATTTTTACTCTGCCCTGCTGACTCCGCCCTCTTGCTGCCCTGCTCCCTGGACCGCCCCCTTTAACCGCATCTCCCAGTTTCCCTGCTTTAGGGTTCCTGGAGTTGTTGTTTTCCAATTCCAGCATTGATCTAGGCAAAGTAGTTTGTTAAGACAGAGAAAGAATATGATATGTACAAACTGTGTTGATGTTTGAATTCATTTTAATCGCTACTAATTTGTTATAAAACGTAAAATATTTTACTACTTGTTTGCTCTGTGGACATTTTTCTATGAATAATGAATACATGTGTATGCTGAATAATAAACCCAGTATTACGTGCCTATTAAATACTCATTTAAGAAAGAATTAATTGTTGGTGAGAGTTCTGCATATGCGTTATAGCCAACCCACCACACCTTAACTCTTATCTGTTTAGATAAAAACTTAGGATAAACATTTTAAAAAGCACAAGAAAGCATTCTCTTCTAATCCCGGCCTCCTGCTATTTTGTACTGCCTTCCAAAATTTCTGGCTGCTACCCATATGACCACAACACTCAAGTGGGGCACACCACCACTATCTGACCTACACGCCAACCCCTGATTTACATGAATTTACCTTTGTGGCAGTATCTTCCTCCATAGCCAGGGGGGCATCGGCATTTGCCTGGTCGTAGGCACTCCCCGCCGTTTTTGCATTTTGGATAACAGGTTGCTGTGAAGCAAATGTGAAAAAAGAACACGTTTGAAAAGACTCATGATCCAGTAGGCACAGATTTTGTCTCAATATCACATCTTTTGCTACTCATCCAAAGAAAGATTGAATTCAAGTCAGGAGCTACACAATGACAAAAAGAGCATCTTTTTCTTTGGTATTATGTATTGTTTGCATAAAGTTTAGCTTTGTGGACCACAGAACTATGGAGCTCTGATTCGCAGAGCATTGTTGTCAGATTTATTTAATTGAATTATTGTGGTTTTATATAGAGCAATCTAGACGCATATGGGATGCCAAATGCATCATGTTAAGACAAGTTTTGAATGACAAGAGCACCGGGCTACACATTAACCATGACCATATATATTTACAAGGGAACATATGCAGGAGGGGCCTTATGAAAAATGAAACAAAGGATAACATAATATACACACCTACACGTACTGTAGCGCTCCACAGTAGATAGAAACTGGCCAAATGCAGTTATAATCAGTGTGCAGGAGGAGCAACAATGTAGAGGTAAATAAACATAAATTCATTCTTTAGGAGAATAGACGTCTGACAGACTTTAATGTATCCAATTTTGATGGATGTGACCATGAAGTAGAAGACATTCAAGACCTGACGAGACGGATGCACGAATAGAAGCAGTTGCTTTGTGCCAATGGCACCTTGTGATGCATCTGGATGTTGTCTAAACCCTGAAGGACAGTGATGTTTTGTTTTCCAGCAGTGAACCTATGTGTTTCGTGACGAAACCATACAGTACAGGAGCATAGTAGAATTGTGGAAGAGCCTGCAGGTGATCAGGCTGGAAGGGCTCTCTATATGTAAGGGTAGCTGAGGTCTGGAGAAGAATGACAAATTAAGTACAATCTGGAAAATGCCCATGCAGTCAAAAGGGTATTGTGCACCACCTATCCAAAAGGACAAGCAAACAAAAGTCCCCTAAATCATATATTCACAGGATTTAGTTTGGAATGGCATTGCAGACAAGAGACAGTTGGGGCATATCATCATCATCACAAGCTTTATTTCGACATAAAAAGTCATAAAAGCAGCATAGAGCAAAGATAACATAGCCAATAAAATAAGTATAAGTAAAAGCAGATCCAATAATAAATATACATTTGGCATATGTGCAAGCCCCTATTGCCACCGGAGCATCACTTGTTTTGACACTCAGGTGGCATAGCGCAATTTCCCATATTTACAAGGTGGCGCTAAGCCACTTAACATATCTTAACGCCACCTTGTAAATATGCCCTTTTCCGCCGCAGTCCTCTGTGGCAAAGGGGCATGCAATTGGTGTTGTAGTGGGTGTTCTACCACAAAACAAACACAAGGAGATGATGGACGGAGCACTGAAACTTTTCAGACACTCACCCCCAGTCACAGATCTGGGTTGAATCCACCACCGTTCTTTAGCTCACTTCGCCACCCCAGTTCAAACACAGCTATATGCAAATCAGTCTTGACCCTGTGCCTCATGGGAACAGTCCAGCCCAAACTGCCAAGCCATGTCTTTCCTGGACCGGAAACAAGCATCCTGGGATCGGTTTCGGGCTAACAGCCCTCATCAGCCAGGCTAGCTTGAATCCAGTGGCAAAGTGAGGAAGGGACCCACGTCCGGGCATACCCTGCCAACTTAGGGCCCTAAGGTTTGCCTGGTTTCCAATGATAGATTCTGCCCTCTCCTTCGCATTTCCAGATACTCAATTTATCTCAATGAATCCTTTCAATTTATATTGAAATGGGGATTTCATCAGTTATTTCACCTGCATTTTGAATAGTTCTCACTTTATCTGCTGATTTTTCATTGTTAAGGAATATCCGCTATACCCAAATGCTGAGAGAAGAAGAAGCATTTTGGTAACTTAGAACAATTTTATTGCAACCCAACTGAGACAAATCTAAAATGTGACCACTGCAATGGACTACAGACATCTACATTTAGCCCCTACCATCTTGACTACAGTGTCTTTCAAAGAAGCAGAAAATTGTATTTTTACAAAATCAAGAAAACGTGATTTCCATCTTCAATCTCCTAAAGTGGAGATGTTTTTTCAGGCCTCATTCACAGCTTGTTTCAAGAACATAGACCCTCTTAGGGTATGAGCAGTACTTGATCCATTTATTTCCCACAGCTGGCATCTGCAAACACTGTACCTGCATACAAAGGCTCACCCATGCAGACCAGATGATTTTTTCCCGATGTCTGGAGCATGTGAAATGCTGAATATAACTCTGTCCTATTAATAAACTACAACCACTTGTCAGACCGTGATGATCAGAGAAATGGCATGAAATGGTGCTTCATGGCAGTACCTGAATCGTTTTTGTTAAGTTATTGCCTAAGTGCTCTCGCTATGATTCCTTTAAAGGTAGACTGGGAGAAAGCAGTATGTCTGGTTCAGAACATGGTTGTATTTTGTCTTTTGGCACAACAAACCAATGCAATGTTCATGGACCACATGTCTCACAAGCAACGACAGGTAAGGTAATGCTGCTGAACATGAAAAGTACTGCATGCCCTCTTCAACCTGCTTATGCCTTAATTCAGAGTGGCCTGGCAAGTTAGAGTCAGATGTGCAAACAGATGATTGTGCCCAATTTGAAATTACAAGTTGTGAGTGATTGGATATTTTTCCTGTTCGCATTTTGCCAGGAAAACTTTTATGAAATGCACAACTGGTTACCTACCTGGTTGGAAAGCAAAAATATTGATGGTAATCCCATGCACAATCTCCAATACCAAATCACATCCTGCATTTAGTGAAAAAAACCTTAAAATAGGAAGGAAAACCACAACCAATAAATACTGCACTCGGGGTATCAGTATTTTCTGGGTGTTTCATTACCACACTTAATAACTGGCCAATCAAAACGAGGCCCAGGGTCTACAAACAGTGTGTCTTGTTACAAGCTCTATACTGTGTTACTGCTTATTTGATTGAAGATTGCACCTTTTCAAAACTGCATCAGCTGGAATGTGGTCCTAGGAAGCTTAGTGGACGTAGTTAGATCACATTATCACTGGTAAAACTCAAGTGATGATTTGTGCAATCACTTTACTCCTTGGTCTGATTGTGCCCTTATCTCTTTCAATGATCTTCTGGTTAGGCCTACTGTAAACATTGTCGTGCAAGCTTTCTCCTATCCTCACTAGCAAGAAAGCCAAAATGAGAAGGAAGAGGAAAGAATAGTGTTTTGATACTGTAGTCAATGAGACAGAGAGCCAAAATGTTATAATGTGACCACCTAGCTACGATACGCATGGCCCTCTGTTTCCTGGTTGTTTGTGATTGAACGAGGCTGGATAACTGAACAGATGGAAGCATAACTTGCAAAGTTTCATCAACAAAATCAGATTTGAAAGTCTCTGAACCCAAAAGACACCCACCCTATCAACATGATTCAACCAATGAAGGCAATGGTAATATTCAAGGTTCCTTCAGAGTTTCACTGAGCAAGGCAGTAGTTATCAGGGGATCCAGTGGCAGTGTCTGGGTAGGGTACATTTGTATGTTTTTGGAGACTAATTAGGGCTGAATCTGGCATTTGGTGGATAGATATATTAGTGAATCAGCACCTACTAAGAACCCTCACAGGCATACCTACAGTAGAACTCTGAATGTCAGAAACTACTGGTTACAGTTGAAATGTTCCAATAGTGGAGGAAACCCCATGGCTTTATTAGTAAACATTGGAAACTGGGCCAAAGGACTAGGGATCAACTGTAGCCATAAATGCTATCATCTCTACAACTATACGGTCTGGTGAAATGGTTCAACTGGTCCTGCAAAAAGGACAACCTCCCCATTTAATATAACTGGACTTCATGACAGTGGTGTGAAGGCATGACCTCATGGTCCCTCAGGACTGGAGCAGAGGTTGTAATTAGCATTCTAGTAGAAGGTAGAATGTTCATCTGAAGAAAAGACCTTTTTCAATTTCCAACACTCACTTCAACTGATCAGTCAGGCTGTTTAGATCTCCTGGCTTTTTGGTGGTATCATTTCCTTAATGTATCCTACATGGAAATTCTCCAGTAGGCTGGTCCTTCTGCACATCTCTATACTAACGGGACAGCTGGTCTCCTTACAGGGACATTTCATCTCTCTCTCTTTGCAAGGCTGGTCAGTTCCTTTTTTCTCCATAGGTCACCACAGCATGACTTCTTCCAATAGTCTATACCTGTCCTCAGTCAAAAATTCAAAATATAACTCTGCTGTGGTACAGCAGAAGTGAAGCACAGAGTCTCATGGTGTTCCAAATGAGGTACAGCACATAAAGCCTATGGCTCCAGTAGGCATTCCATTTGGGGGTCATGAGCTGGAATCTTCTTTTGAAGTTTGAGCACTTTGGCCAGACCAGGAGAAATGCATCTTACAGATTGTGATGGGAACTGGCTACAGAGTCCAACAGACATCCTCTGTTGCTAGGTGACAGCCAGCAGCAAAATAAGGTAAAATGGTAGAAGGGGAAATGACTAGAGCAAGGGAAACCTACTCTTGACAAAGGAAGAAGATCGGCAGTCTTCCCCAGCAGCAGATAGGAGTAACAGTTAGGTGGCAGCCTGTGCACAGAATCATGCAGTCTGTCTTATACATCACGGACAAAGGAAACCCTGGAAGGTGACCAATCTTTCTTCTGCATTTCTGCATACAGAGACCAATGAGCACAATAATTTACTTCTGGTACAATGAAATAAACATGCTAAACATATATATATATAATTCCCCAACCTTCTATGATTAAGGAACCGGCACTCGTAGTCATGGGTTTTCTCCCGTTTATTGCATAGGCTGCATCACACACACGAACATCACAGGGACGCGTTTCGGCAGTCTTGCTGCCTTTTTCGACCTGTCATGCGCCATATTGGTGCTTCTTTTAAAGATAAAAAAAAATAAAAATGGAAGATGCCCTTTCCTCAACACTGATTGGCTATGCACTTGTATGTGGGAAATTAACTATACAGAACAAAAAAATAAAACTATAAATGCTCAGAAAAAGTCGCAACAGGGTAAAGCTTACAGATAACATTACTTCACAGTTCTTTTACCACTATATACACACTATTCACACATGTTCCGCACACAAAGATAGGTGATGGGCCTGTTAGAATAAAACTGACTATATTATTCGTATTATACTCAAAGTAATGTTAGCATTGATATAACTAATGCATTAATACGTATATTGTGTGAAATATGTAGTCCGTGGATGCCGGCATTATATTCTGCCGATTGACATGTGCACTGCCATCTTGTCTTGTTAGACGCCATTTTATAAACAGAACGAAACTGTTATGTTTGTTCTTTCCGAGAAATAGTCCTTGGTAAGTTTCATTTCTTCAATGCTAAGATTTTGCTTGTTAGTACATTCTTCTACTGTTACATCAAGGCCTTCTCCCACCTGTCTAGTAGGGAGGATAAGCCAGACGACCTTGGGCAGTAGATAGCTTGTGCCAGGCTGCGGAATTGAAACTTGTGTTCTGTACCCCCATTGTATTACGACAGCTACCAGTGTTTTTCCATAGTAGGTGGGTCTTTGTGGACTCCGCAACATACATAATGTAACTTTATGCTTGTTCAAGGCAGTCCCGCGTCAGCCAGTAGTAGAGGCTGGTTAGGCTTGTCTCCACTGCAGTGTAAATTCCGAATAAACTAGTTTGTTGGCATTCTCTACTGCGTCATCGACTCTTCATTGCATGAAAGGCTAGCGGAGGTCTAGAGTGACCCGAGTGACCCTAAATGGGTCACTTCCTTCAGGCCCTTACTACGGATGAAAAGTTGGACATTTACAGGAGAGATCCTGTAGACAGCCTCCTCACAGGGATACAGCAAAAAAGGCCAGTTTTCCTGGAATAAAATAATTCTGCTACCACTGCCAGTCTCAACATAGCCTGTGGTTACTGTGTGAGTAGTAACCGTCACACAGTTTGTGGATTTCTTTTGTGTAACCCCCTCACACCAGAGCTAAGCACTACTGACAAAGAGTACAGCAATGGGAAAGCACTGACAGAAATATGAACATTCATGTAAACTCTGGCATAGAGGAAGGTGGAAAGTGGGAAGGCCCTTTGCCGTCATCCATTGCTGAGTTCAGATACTTCAGGTCAAGAGCTTGAGAGGGCAGGATTAAGTGTAGTGCTTCCAGGGTAAACAGGAAGACCATGCTAGGGAACAGCTGTTCTTAATACTTCCTACTTCATCTTAGTTTACATTGAATGGCACAGAAGCTTCCAGTTCACTTTCAACAGATGCCAAGCTGCATATTCCTTATCCAGCACAGGGTATTACTAGGATCTAGGAAGAAATATCTACTAAGAGTTAAGAATGGGCTTACATTTACACCTGGAGAGACCGCACGCAGCAAACAAAAGGGGCATTCCTGGAGTAGGTGCCAGTCCCTGTCTTGGATAAAGCGGACAGGCCGCTCTAGAGGTGGACTTGTCAATAGACAAGATAGGAGAGGCACTGGTTGCCAATGGTCTCCCAGTGGAGTTCTACAAACTGCTTCCCCCCCCCTTAAACCCCCCACTGCTGAACCTGTTCTGTGCAGTCAGAGATAGAGGGGACCTGCCGCAGGACCTCAACCTCTCCGTCATTGTGGTTATCCCCAAAAAAGGTAAACCAGAGAACCACTGTTCCTCATATAGGCCTATCTCATTGCTAAATACTAATAGCAAGAACTTAGCCTAGGTCCTAGTGAAGAGGGTGGCCAAGGTAATAGCCTCCATGATCCACGATGACCAAACAGGATTCATGCCAGATAGAGCGATGTGATAGAACCTTAGAAGACTACGCCTATGGCTGGTCGACCTCAAGACTGAGCAAGACCCTAGAGCCAAAATGCCAAAAGAGATTTCAACTCCATAGGCTGGTGATATCTACTTGGGACCCCGAGATGGTTCGACATTGGGCCCAAGTGTTGCGCATGGATAACCCTTCTATATAAGGCACCCACAGCAGCGGTGAGGGTTAATGGAGAAACCACTGAGACATTTGCTTTGAGGAGAGGCACGAGACAGGGATGCCGACTGTCACTCTTCTTATTAACACTGTGCCTGGAGCCACTGGCATGCTGGTTGTGCAGCAGAGCTGACATAGTGGGCTTCTCAGAGATAACAAATGACCAAGAAAAGATATGACTCTATGCAGACAGTGCACTTGCATACTGTACGAACCTGGAGATGTCAATCCCAGAGGTGTTGTTGGTTTTCCGTAGCTTTGAAACCTTCTCGGGCTAATGTATCAATTGGGAGAAATCTGTTGTCTACCAGATGGGAGACTGGGAGGGCCTGTACGGGTTGAAGGGTGACTTCAGAGTAGCAAGAGTCTGCTTTAAGCATCTCCCGAATCGAGATAATGACTGACAGGGAACGGTTTATAGAGCAGAACCTATGTCTGCTCCTGGGTGACTTCCGTGAGGATGCAGGAAGATGGTGCAAACTCCCACTATCGCTCCTGGGCAGGGCCACCCTCTTTAAAATGATTGACCTACCTAAACTGCTCTATGTGCCGCAAAACACCCCATTCCTAATATGTACTTCGATAGACTAGACAAAACAATATGAACGCTATTCAGGGAGTGTGGTACTCTGAGAATAGCTTTATGTACATTATACAGGTTGGTCTACAGTGGGGGCCTCGCACTCCCAGACATAAAAGCATACTACGGAGCCACACAACTACAGGTTATCAATGAATGGGGACATATGCTACAAAAGAGGGGGCAACCAGGATTGAGAGGGCCGCAATGATGGCGGCAACTCACATACTCTATATATAGGGAAAGAGAGATAGGAGACATTTGCCCATGCCGAACCAGGCTACCTTGAAAGCATGGGATGACGCAACAAAAGCCATGGGTTGGCAAGGGAGACTCACTCAGGCCACACCCTTATGGAAGGGAACAATATTAAAAGAAGTTGGAAAACTCGCCGGCTTTCACCACTGGGAGCAGATTGAGATATAAGCACTTGGTGCAGTAGTAGATGGGGAGGTTAAATCATCTGAGGCACTACTGCAGGAATATATGTTGGCACCTACCCAGAGGTTTAAACACCTATCATTGACACACGCCCTTAGGGTGGAGGGGAGTTTGTAGACAGACTTCCGAGGGCACAGCCTGCTGGAGAGCAGGGTGCTCAGGGGCACTATAACCCACAAGTTTCCCCATATTCAATAACAAACCTAACAATCTCAGGAACCTCAGAGATAGGTGGGAGGCCAATCTTGGGGACAGGGAGTATATCCACTAGGATGGAGCTTTGATGTTGCTATTAAGGCCAGGCTGAGATTGATTCAATTTAACATCCTACAGAGGACATACTACAATAGCTCTCGACTAATCAAAATGGGGAGCGTGAAACCTCCTGTTCTCTTCAGTGTGACACAGAGGAGGGAACATTCCTGCATATCCTGTGGGGCTGTCCCAAGATAAGTGTATACTTGGGGGAAATCATTAGCGAAATGTAAGCAATAATGGAAGTAGATATCCCTAGGACACCCCCATCTGGTCATTCGGGGTATTCCCAATGATGTGGATATCCCTAGGAAACAATTTTGTTTTGCATGTTGGGCTTTGTCATGATGAAAAAAGACATGGCAAGACTGTGGGGGCATGAACACACTTCAACAAAAAGCATGTGGCAAGAGCGTGGAGTCAAAGAGGGTGGTATATGAGAGCAGAAGTTGCCCCAAGATATTCAATAAGGTCTGGGGCAATAGAGAGCCTACTAAGGACTAATGGATACTATATGCGGTTCCACAGATTCGGATACTTCCTCCTAACGTTCTCCCCCCTTTAACTGGGAGGGACTGAGGAATACACTTGAGGAGTCAACCAAGACTATTTTATGTTCCGTCATGCACTGGGAAGGCATGGGGGGGTGTTCAGGGAGTATTGGTATGGAAGTCATTGTATCCTTATGTGCCCATCATGTGTGCAATGTTTTGGTGCCAAATGAAAAAATAACAAATAATAAAAACATTTTAAAAAGAATTGGCTTAGATTTTTTATTGGTTTAATCTATTTTACCAACGAAACCCAGTTAGTCTCCAGCAGGGAGGCACCAGGTTTGAATCTGCATCCCTGATGTCATCAGGGGAAAGTTGTCCTCCTACACAGGGAGGATCAGGGGTTAACTGTATACCAAAAGTTGTAGGAACTGGCATGGCTTCCCCTGAAAAATGCAGGAGATCCTCAGACACTCATAATTTCTAGCTCAATGTAACGCAAGGTCCCAGGTGTTTGGATGTCGTGCCTTTGCCTGGGTTACCCCACTTATTTTGAACCAGAAGACCTCTTTACAGGATTATTATGCTGTTGTAGGTCAACAAAAAGATCTGTCAAGTCAGCAGTCTTTGATCATTTTGTAGATGGCTTCTTCCAAACAGAACTCTTCAATACCAGATGTATATCAAGGATATTTAACACAAAAGGGGCCCACACCCTACCTCAACAACCTTACAACTGTTATTGATTTTCTGCCTGCAGCCACGATTCCAAATGGCTTTATCGTCCTTTGGAAATGTACAAAGACCAACCCTATAGAGAATAAATGATCAAAAACATGTACACACATTCACATTGCTTCCTGGGGCCCCATCTTTTTCATACCAAACTCAAAAAGAGCAATGTACTAGCCATCTATCAATGATAGGGTAGGGAATCAAATTACCACGAGGCACCGGTACCCATTGTCATTATTTGTTTGGGTTTTAGAACAACTGAAAAATGCAAAGATATAAACAAAACTTGATGTGACAGAGGAGTATAATCTGGCCCACATCAAACAAGCAAATGAATGGATAATGACATTCAATACCAGCCAAGGAAATTTTGTCCTGCTTTTTAAATACAAGGCCCGTCCACCTTCCAACATTTGATCAATGACATCTTCCGAGGCCTCTTCCACATCTTTGCAGTTATGTATCTGGAAGTCATGAATATCTTTTCCCATGAGCTCGAAGAACAAGGTCAGCATGTTAGACAGTTCTGGAAAGAATATGGAACCATTTTTGTATGCTAATGCATATAGATAAATGTGTCTTTGAAACATCAGAAGTTCCTTTGATGGACTATCATATTTCAGACCAAGCAATATGCAAGGCTGTCAGCAATGTGAAGGCAGTCCGGGAGTAGCCAACCTCAACAACTGTGAAACTGATATTAGGAACACATTTTGGGACTTTTTACCATCAATTCATTTAGGATTTTTGCAAATTGTCCTTCCCATTAGTAAACCAATGAAGAAAGGACTTCTGTTTCAGTGGGCTGTACAGCAAAAGTAAACCTATCTTCAGCTTATTGACACTTTTACTACAGCTCCTATTCTCAGACATCCAGATCCAGCCATGCTATTCATAGTAGAGACTGATACTTTAGTCCTTCTTGCTGGAACAGATGCTCTCAGTAATGAACCACATCTGTTAGCTTATCTGTTCCATACTCTAAATCCTGATAAAAGAAATTGTACAATTTGTGGCCAAGAGTTCCTTGTAATACATGACAAATGTGGTCACTGGGGGTATTGTTTGGAGGGAGTCTCTTTCCCATTATGAAATGGATGGGTCATAAGAACCTAGGACACTTCAAATCTATGGAATGGATGAACCATTGACATGTCTATTGGTCTATGTTTTTTCTCACTTTCAGTATAATAAGACCTATCTTAAAGGGAATCTCCTTGGAAGGAGAAGAATTTTGGTAGAACCATCTACCATTCTAAATCAGTCCATAAAGCAAGATGAAGTTACAACTCTTTCATAGCTGAATCAAAGGCAACAACTAACTATTACCATTGAAGACTGGATAGCATAAGAACCCAAGCTGGAAGAGAATAAATCTTGTTTTATAAGAACTAAAAATTTGTAGGGGTGTGCAAAGCTTGTGCAATTTGTTTTCACATAATTATGTGAAATTTTAGCACAATTATGCAAATATTATATGTAATTATGCAAAATGCAACTCCGTCATTTCACACTATATTTTTGCGCTAAATGCTTCCTCACGGCACATTTAAACAAAGCACTGTAAACAACAGTTGCTCAAGTGCTGTTGTTTTCATGCCTGCTCTAAAATTGTTTTCTGTGAATGGCGTAATTCACTGTAAATTTTTCTAGTGAATGGCACATAGTTCTACAAAGTGGAATAATAGCGTAATTATGGGAATTTGCCATAATAAGGGTAATGCGCAATTACACAAAATATGCCAGCTTAATTTAAATTTCAACCAGGCCCAATAATTTATACCTGAGAATACGTCTGAACAACTTATTATGATCCTGTGATCCTATGGCTCCCTTAGGTCTCCTACACCCCTCCCATCGTATACGTTAACCGATACACAGGATATTTTGGATTGTTGGTCCCCAGCCGGTTTGTCTGCTCTTTCACTTTGACTGTTTTGTCCCCCTGAAGTACTTTCCTCATTGTCGGTAGGCCTGTCACGATCTGCATTCCTTACCCCTTTTTTCCATTTCACCTCTACCTTCCATTCCCCATTTGACGTGTGTCTTGGTTATTCTATGCACTAATAACTCATGTTATTATCTATTCACTGTTTATCTCCTATGTTTATACTTGGCTCCTGTAACTGATGTAATTTTGTAAATTGGAACTCGCTGATCCTCATGTAAAGCGCTCTGATACCTCCGGGTCTAGCCAGCGCTATATAATACTCTGAAAATAAAACTCTGAAAATAAGATGCTAGGATACCCAAAATGCAGGCCATGCAGCTGTGCAGTATACGCAAGACTTGTTGCAGCATTGCTTTTGGTGGCCTTACATGTATCAGTTTATTAAGAAGTATATCAGCCAATGTGCAAAAGTAAAAAACATTCATACACAGCCACGAGGGGTTGCCGCAAACGTTATCACCTCTTCAACAACCATAGTATCACATTCCGATTCATCTCATAGTGAAACTTCCAAAAACCCAAACGAACACTGTGAATCTTGTCTTGGTGGACTATGTAACCAAGGGAGCCTATTTCCTACCACCTCAATACATGCCAATGGCTCCCAATTTAGATCACATCTTTCTCATTTGAAAATAACACAGATTACTGGAAGTAATCCTTTCAGGTAAAGATGAGCAGATGGAAAGACTCAATAAAGTTCTTGAACAGTATCTTCTTTGCTTCTTTGAGGAACATCAAGAGAAATGGGATCTATGATAACCTCTGGCAGAATTTGAAAACAAAAGTTCAATAGGCATTGCTGTGAGTTGTTAACCTTTCTTTTATTCCTCTGCATATCATCCTGTAATATGGCCCAAAACCCTAGATTTGTCCAGACTTCTTACAATCCATTCCCTCTTGCAAAGCCTTAAAAAATAAAATTCTCTTCTATTCCCATCTCCCCTCACCTGGAAGCCTGTTACATAGTCATTAAACCTGATGCATGCAGGCTGCCTTGCGTGGGGTAGTATCAGTGCAAACATTATATCTGGGACCTTCCCTGGTGACGCTCTTCTCGCTGCTGTTCTGGTGCCTTCCTTATTTCATTGAAGGGTTGTGAGGTGGCCCCAATTTCCCTGTATCCCAGCATTCTGTGAGCCAAGTTGTTTTTATTATCCCAATCCAAGGTGGTGGAGCATTAATGATCATGGATACTTCTTGTATAGTTCTTATTTAAGGAGGGGCTTTAGAACACTTCTTTAAGTCCTTAAGCCGCAACACATTCAGAAGTGTTTATTTTTCATTGCGTTCATCGCTTTCTGGTCCAACTTTTGCCCTAGCTTTTTTTCTTCTTTGCCTTTGGATATTCTTGAAGGATTTGCCTTCATAGTTTCCACTCTTTGTCATGTGTCTTAGTTAGGCCCAGGTAGAAATGCTGCCATTTTTACCATATACACATTTCCTAAATTGCCTTCTCTGTCACACGATGACTTTTGACACACATTTGCGCGTGTGACAATGCAGGAGTTTCTCTGAAACTACATTGCTTACAGGTTCTACTTAGTACCAACATTATCACATATGTACAAAGCCTCGACATACATTGTGCAAATGTTGTTATTTGGTTTCATCCATAAGGTGACGGAGCTATCAATAGATCATAACAATGTCGGCCTGACTAAGAGCTCGGCTCAAGAACAAGGATGCTTTTGGTTATAAATAAACAAGCATTTACGGGTTTAGGCAGAGAGGCACTTGCCATCATTTTGAGGCCACCACACGCTGAAACCTCAGCCCAGCTTCTTGCTGATCCCTCTGCAAGGGATGTCCAACTTGTGCCCAAGACAGGACCTACATTCTTTCCCTTTAGGTAAAGGGGTTGGATCATCCAACGGGGGATCAGCATGTAGTATATATATATATATATAGTTTTATTTTCCTGACTATATACATTGTCTTAGCAAGATGGTGGAACTTTTCATTCTGTTTACTGTCCTTATGTCTCTAATCACTTTCATCTGCTTCTTTCTATTGATCATTGCAGCACATATACTTTATACAAGAAACACGTTGGTTCAATAAATATTGAAAACGCCCCACTGTGTATTATTAGTATACTTTGAAGAGAGAAAGAGAGCACAAGTGACTGAGTGTAAAGGTTCTAGATCTGTTATCATGATCCCTGGGAGAGCTCAGGGTTGTCATGTTCTGTGCCTGCCAAAACCATTTGCTACCTGTCTAGGTTTAGGGGTGCATATGGTGGCACTGTGGGCTAGCTGGTCTCTAGGATGACATATCCTGCGGGGGTGTACGGAATCAGTCTGGCACCATACCTACGTTTATGTTGCCCAACAAACACGCAGTTCCTAGTGGGAAGTGGGGAACTACACAACATGGCACCCAACATAGGGCTCCGTTTTGAATTCAGCCTTTGAAGACTTCCATTCCTTGCTGGTCTTATGGAGGAGTTGGGGAGACCTTTTGGAAGTCACTAGTCACTGGCTGCATGCTCTTCACCAACACCGTCATGGCTACTGGAATGAGTAAACTTTATCTCTGGCAGACAAAGACAAGGAAACAAAGAGAAACTTGACGCCCAGCCACCAACAGTTTGCGAACACACAAGTCACGCTGGAGAAGGAAATGAATCCCTTACAGGGGCCTTCACTGGATCCCTCGTAGACTCTTACAGATACACTACAAAACAGTCTCAGGAGATCCAGCAACAGCAAAAAGAAAACCTGCCCATTTTACAGGCCTTGTTTTCCAGAGGTTCAGATCTTCCTGTGACATCACCTTCTGGTCCACATTTTTCTGGGGACTCAAATGTATTGAAAACGTTTATGGATGCCTTGACAGTACACTTCACCTTCTGTCCAATGCAGTTCGCTGAAGATAAGGCTAATGTTGGCTATCTAATAGGAGCTCTGACCAGACCAGCAGTGGATTGGGCTATACCGCTGGTTACTTGTGGAGATCCCAGCCTTTCCAATTACTCAAATCTCTTACCAAGCTCTAAGATAATGTTTAAGAGAGCGGGCCTGGACTTTTCTGCCAAGAAAGTCTTGTGTGATATTCAACCTGATAATGTATATCCCTAGAATATGAAGAGTAGCAGCAGAAAAACTTTGGTTGTGGGAACCTTAATGACCCTGTTTTGGAGAGGATGCTAAGAGGAGATAAAAAACAAGCTCATTCATTCTCATCATCCTTCAACCTCCCCCAAATTAATGGGTCTTTCACTTCTTATTGAATATCATCTATGGGAATGCACGTCAGAAAAGCGCAAATCTCTCACTTCCCCGGCCACTCTGAGAATTAGAGTTTTCACCAAGAGTGTTTTCAGTGGCCGATAGAGAACACTGATGGAATAACAGACTCTACATGTATTGTAGATCATTAGAATACTTAGTCTGAGCTTGTCCTTTACAGAGTGCTTATGGATACTCAAAGATTTGTCCTTGATAAGACTGGAAATGATGAGAGAGCATCAAATTTACTTTGTTGGATCTTCAAGAGATTCACGGTCCCCTTCTTTTTCTTCTTCATGTGTTGGCTAGTCTTCCAGAAGGGACATTTTTTGAGCTCTCTGGTGTGCTGGATTGTGGAGCTAGTGGACTATAACTCGATGATAGATGTGCTGTGGAGAGAAATATTCCACAAGTCCGTAAAGATTATCCAGAAGAGGTCCAAATTATGAATGGTTCTCCACTGGTCCAATGAGGCTGATTTTTGGTGATTATAAAGAGTTGGTATCATTTGATATTATACTTTCACCCAGTTATGTTCTAATCTTGGGGGTTCCCTGACTTACTCAACACAATCCTTACATCAATTGGGTAATAAGAACTGTATGTCAATTGTCCCAGTTCTGTCACAACCATTGCTATGTTTCAGAACTGTTGGTCTCCCAAATATTGCCTCATAGTTAAACCACAGAACTCAAATACGGTAAATGTTCTTCAGTCTTTACCACTCCAGTATCAACCATTTTTTGAGAGACCTAAGGAATTTTTCTTGCTGCCCACAGGGAGTTTGATTGTGTTATTCTTTAGATTGAGGAGTCAATGTTCCTTTTGGTAAGATCTATT
Organism: Calotriton arnoldi; assembly: GCA_963921515.1. Taxonomy (NCBI): domain Eukaryota; kingdom Metazoa; phylum Chordata; class Amphibia; order Caudata; family Salamandridae; genus Calotriton; species Calotriton arnoldi. Next base: position 389,449 of record CAWUFW010002824.1, on the reverse strand, counting down.
CTTTATCGAAGCTGGAGAAAGAGGTATTGAGACAATAGTTCCAAGAGAATCTACAATACACTCCCAACGCAGAGTCCACTCCTGCAGTGGGGGCCTCAATATTTTCCATTCTCAAACAGTCGAATGAGTTAAGACCTTTTTTCAGACTACTGAGGGCTGAACAAAGTCACCATTTAAGATCATTATTCTCTTCCATCAATCAAGGATATTGTATAGTCTGTTGGGGGGGAGGGCTGATATCTACACTAAGCAAGTCCTCAGAGAAGCCTATCATCTCTTACGGATTAAGGCTGGAGATGAGTGGAAGACAGCTTTTCAGAACCTGCAGGGTCATTTTCAGTACAGAGTCATGCCTTTCAGCTTGTGCAATGCCCCTACCATTTTTTTGAGTTTATTTTCTGAGATTCTAAATCAATTTGTCGTAATTTACTTAGAGGATTCTTTGCCAAATCCAAGGATGTCATGACACACCATCAGTATGTAATTCAGTTCCTATCCAGGCTAAGACAAAACTGTTCGAACTGTAAAGTAGAGAAATGTGAATTCAAAAAGGCTGAGTTCAAATATACAGGTGTCTGACTCAGTGCACAAGGCTGGATCCTCAAATGATTGCTGCAGTTGGCGACTGTCCCACTCTTTTTAGCTTGCAAGTGATGCAATCCTTTTTAGACCTAGCAAGTTGATACAGAAATTCATTAGAAACTTCATACAGTTGACCATTGAAATAACTGTTTAATTTGGAAGGAGGTTCTTCAACAAGAGTTACGTGGGACACAAAACAGATCTAGCCTTCAATAAATTGAAGTCAGCCTTTACTCAGGCACCAATTTTTTGACGAGGCAGTTCTTCTAAAAGAGCAATAAGGGATGTTATTTTCCAACTTCAAGATGATTATGGTTAGAACTTCCCATCTTTTACCTGTATCATATTCTTACTGAATGTGAAATGAATTATTCGGTATTAGAAAGAGAGCTCCTAGCAATGAAGTTACATTGCTCCAAATGGAGGCATTTTGATTATGGGGGCACAGGAGTCTTTTGAGATTTACGCTGATCACCAGAATGAGCAATTTCTCAGAATCATGCAATGTAAGAACAGCATCAGGCCAGTTGGGAATATTTTTTAATCAATACATTATCACTTATATACCCTGAACCAGGAATATTTGGCTGATGCCTAATCTCGGAGATAACCGGAGTCGCCTCTCACTTTCGACAAAGGTTTAATCAAACCGCAATGAATCTTGTGAGCTATGCAATATCTTTTGGAGAGGGTGAAAACAAGCAGGACCCACGCACCAAGTGATGAGATGAAGGGGCTAAAGATTAAGAAGACCATGACTCAACATGATGAACTCTATTTGAAATGCCAAGCATTATTATCTCTACTCAAGAACTGAGACTGGATATCCTGCAGATGTGACATGACTCTCCTATTTAAAAGAAAAGAAAACAACTTTGAAATTGCTTCACAGATCCTTCTGGTGGCCATCTGTCCATGAGAACAATTAATGATATGTGATATTCTGCATACTTAATGCACGGGGAAAGGGTTCCTATTCAACACCTTCAGGGTTGTTTCTGTATCTGCCAGTTCCTTCTGAGCCCTTTCATACGATTCCCAGTGATTATGTTGTCAATATACCTCTCTCAGATTGAAATTGAGTACTTATGGTGACTGTTGACTCATTCCCAAAGTTGGCTTATTTCATTGCATAAAGGCATTGCCTCCAGCCAAGGTGATGGATCAGGTCCTCCTACACAATAGATATCAACCTCATGGGCTTTTACAAATCCAGAGGTCTGACTAGAAGGCCTTCTGTAAAATCTATCAAAGTGGCCTTATCATACTGCTTTCAACCTCAGATTAATGGGAAGACCCAACGAGTCAATGAGGATCTAGATTAAAACCCACAGTGTTTTTCTAATTCCACTCATAGTTATTGATCCTCCTATATTACTTTGGCTGAGTTTTCTTACAAAAACTCAGTACTTAGCTCAATACGAGTCTCACTTCGGTTCTATCTACATATCTTCCACCCAGGACGTTTCTTACTGTACCTCCCAGGAGACAAAGGATACCCACGGATGTGGAACTAGTAGAACATCATCAGATGCTGAGCTAGAAGAGCCATGAGAATCTTCAAGATTCCATGCCCAAAATGAAGTACAATGACACTCATTGTGAGCGTAATCCTCCACACAGTACTGGAGATAAAGTGTGGCTATCTTCTTAGTTCCTACCTTATCACCTTTCTGTCAAAAAATCAGACTACTCTTTTTAAGACTGTTTAAGATAACCCAGCACATTAATCCCATAACCTTGAAGATTCACCTTTCTTCAACTTGGAAAATGCATCCAGTTTTTTCATTCTTCCCAGCTAAAGCCTTGTCCTTTGGATCCTGCAGGAAATTGGAGAGACTGGTTGAGGGGGTAAAACCCTACTCAAGCAGCAACCACAAATCTTGTCAGGGTGAAATACAACCAAACCCCAAATTAACCTGTGCTTAACCCTCTGATGGCTTGGCACAAATGCAGTCAGGCTTAACTTAGAGGTAATGTGTAAAGTTTTTATGTAGCATTTCTAACTGTAATAAAGTGAAAACACAACATAAGAAAATTCCAACAGCAATTTAGAAAAATAGAGTAAAATGTAATAAATTATTTTACATTAAAATAACAAAGTTCCAATTTGTAGACCAGGAACTATACAATGTTAAAGATTTAGGTAAAAATAGTGCTAAAAAGCACAGCATATCAACTGTGGTTATCTGGTTGCACCAGATTAGGGCAAAGTCACAAGTTCAGGCTGATCGCAATGGAATACAGGCCAGATGCAGGCACCAAGTTAGTCCAGCTGAATAAGCATTTTATGTCTATAGTACGCAATCTACACGGCATTGCTTTGCGAGGCTTTGCATTGTCTTGCATCGATTTTGATGAAGCTGTGTGGTGAGGCTTTGAGAAGCTTAGCGTAGCTCTGCTTCAGTTCCGATGAGCTGTGCGGCGAAGCTTGGTGGGGCATTGCATTGCTCTGTGCCGGTTCCGATGAAGCTGGCATCTTGCAGGGCTTTGCGTCGCTTGCCATTAATCCCGATGTGCCTGGCAGCTGTGCGGTGAGGATCTGTGGGCTTTGGATTATTTAGCATTGCTTCGTGTCGGTCCGATGGAGACCACAGCTGGGAGAGCACATTCGGGCCCACTTCTAAGGTTCCAGGACTGGGGTGACACCACTTGTAGGTCAGGACTCAGCAGGCAGAGTTCAGGTGCAGGGTTCAAGGTGGTTGGAGACTTTTATATCCCTGAGGCTCTGATCAGGAATCCAGTCAGCTAGCCCTTGGAGCCACTCTGGTGGTCCTGGGTTCAAGATGCAGGTCCTGTCCTTCTCACTCAGGCAACAGGGCAACAGGGCAGCAGAGTAGCAGTCCATTTTGCGGCAGAGCAGCACAGCAGTGCTTCTGAGTCTTCCAAGGGTCCAGACGTGTAGTGAAGAGTTGGGTCTGAGTGGCCAATATTTATCCTTGGTGTCAGCTTTGAAGTAGAGAAATTTCTAGTGTGTTCCATGCCTAGAGGTGTTTGGAATTTCCTTCCTCCCTACTCTGGCCCCAGTTTATCTGGAGGCACAAAAGACTAGTGTGAAAACCTTTGTGATTGAGCTGAGGCAGAGTCTTTGGGATATGCAAGTGTGGTAGGTGACAGCTCTGCCCCCTCTCAAGTAAGAGATGACCCATCCTATTCCCCCCTTGTCTCACTGTCTGAGAGCAATACACGGCCAACAGCCAGCTACACCTAGTCATGTGACCCAGGATACAGGCTGCAGGCACCAAATAGTCGGTAAAAGAAAATGGCAACTTTCTAAAAGGGTCATTTTCAGCATTGTGACTTAAATTCGACTTTATTATTAAAGAGGGTTTTAAATTACAATTCTTTAAACACCAAACTCGACATTCCAACTTGCTCCCAATTGAAAGTTATTGCTTATTAAAAATGTTATAGGATAACCCAATGTTTTCATATGGGAGAGGTAGGCATTGCAGTAGTGAAAATGAATTTAAGAGTTTCTCATTACCAGGACACATCAAAGTTAAAAGTACATGTCCAACCTTGTAAATATACTGCACCCTGCCCTCTTGGCACTGTTGGGCCTACCCTCAGGGTGATTTATATGTGTTTAAAAGGAAGGTTTGGGCCTGGCAAAAGGTTTATTTTGCCAGGTTGAAATTACAGTTTAAAAACTGCACACACAGGTTGCAATGGCAGGCCAGAGACATGTTTAAAAGTCTACTTAAGTGGGTGGAACAATGAGTGCGGCAGACCCACTACTAGCATTAAGTTTACTGGCCCTGGGCATATGTAGTAGCATTTCACTAGGAACTTCTAAGTAAATTAAATGTGCCAATTGGGTGGAAGCCAATGTTACCAGGTTTTAGGGAGGGAACACAAGCACTTTAGCACTTGTTAGCAGTGGTAAAGTGCACAGAGTCCTAAGGCCAGCAACAACAAAGTCAGCAATAACATGAGGATGGAAGGCAAATAGTTGGGGGAAATCCCAACCTAAGGATGTCAGATACAACAAATCCCTTCTTACACACTTATCCTCTTCCACCCATCATTTTGCTTGATGAAGTTCCAGAGTTGGAAGTCCAAGCAATTTCTGATTCCTGAATATGTAGAGGGAAGCTACAGTTTCTTATTGACTGGAAGGGCTGGTCCATAGTTCAGACGCTTCCAGGTGAAGTGGTTTAGTGAGCATGGTCAGGTGTTGTACTTCTGGGGTAAGAGTGATAGTACTGGTAAAAGAAAATCCAGAAAATGCAGCATGACAGTGCTTAGGCTTTCATCTTCATATTTGTTCAAACCCGAATTCAGGAAGGGATGTTCTATCAGGAGTTTCAATCTGACTTTCTTGTTTACAGCTGCCTCCTACTTCAGGTTCTGCTTTAACATTGTGTGAGACCTGTATCATCTGTATTTTTTGGATTTGGCTATACGGTTCTTGTTAGAAATGGGATTTCTGGTTGGCTAGGGCAAGCGCCTAAGCCAGGCAGAAACCATCACTCTAGTCAGGGCAAGGGAGTTACACACTGAAGATAACCCCTGCTCACCCCCTTGGTAGCTTGGCACGAGCAGTCAGGCCTATCCCAGAGTCAATGTGTAAAGCGTTTGCGCAACACACAATCAATCAATCAATCATGTCACTTATAAAGCGCACTACATACCCGCGAGGGTCTCAAGGCGCTGGGGGAAGAGGGGGTGGTGCTGCTACTGATCGAAGAGCCAGGTCTTGAGGAGTCTTCTGAAGGCCAGTAGGTCTTCGGTCTGTCGGAGGTTGGTGGGGAGGGTGTTCCAGGTCTTGGCGGCGAGGTGGGAGAAGGATCTGCCGCCGGCGGTCGTTTTCCGGATGCGGGGGACTGTGGCGAGGGCGAGGCTGGTCGAGCGGAGCTGGCGGGTGGGGGTGTAGAAGCTGAGTCGTCTGTTGAGGTAGGCTGGTCCGGAGTTGTGGAGTGCTTTGTGTGCGTGGGTGAGGAGCTTGAAGGTTATCCTCTTGTTGACAGGGAGCCAGTGCAGGTCTCTCAGGTGGGGTGTGATGTGGCTGCGTCGGGGGATGTCGAGGATAAGACGTGCAGAGGCGTTCTGGATGCGTTGCAGCCGTCTCAGGAGCTTAGCCGTCGTTCCTGCGTAGAGGGCGTTTCCGTAGTCCAGCCTGCTGGTGACGAGGGCCTGGGTGACTGTTTTTCTTGTTTCGGTGGGGATCCACTTGAAGATCCTGCGGAGCATTCGGAGGATGTTGAAGCAGGATGAGGAAACGGCGTTGACCTGCTTAGTCATGGAGAGGGTGAGGTCGAGGATGACCCCTAGGTTGCGTACGTGGTCGGTGGGTGGCGGGGCTGTTCCCAGTGATGTTGGCCACCAGGAGTCGTCCCAGGCTGAAGGGTTGGAACCAAGGATGAGGACCTCCGTCTTGTCCGAGTTCAGCTTCAGGCGGCTGGTCCTCATCCATTCGGCGACGGCCTTCATTCCTTCGTGGAGGTGGGCTTTGGCGGTGTGAGGGTCTTTGGTGAGGGAGAGGATCAGCTGGGTGTCATCGGCGTAGGAGATGATGTTGAGGTTGTGCTGTCGGGCGACGTGGGCGAGGGTGCCATGTAGATGTTGAACAGCGTTGGGCTGAGGGAGGAGCCTTGGGGTACGCCGCAGATGTTCTTGGTGGCCTTGGATCGGAAGGGGCGAGGCGGACGCTTTGTGTTCTGCCGGAAAGGAAGGATGTGGTCCAGTCCAGGGCCTTCTCTTGGATCCCGGCGTCGTGAAGGCGTGTTCGTAGTGTGTGGTGGCAGACCGTGTCGAAGGCGGCTGATAGGTCCAGGAGGATGAGGGCTGCTGTTTCTCCGTTGTCTAGCAGGGTCCTGATGTCATCGGTGGCGGCAATGAGGGCGGTTTCGGTGCTGTGGTTGCTGCGGAAGCCGGACTGGGAAGGGTCCAGGATGTTGTTCTCCTCGAGGTAGCGGGTCAGTTGTTTGTTGACGATTTTCTCGGTGACCTTCGCGGGGAACGGGAGCAGAGAGGATGGGTCGGAAGTTCTTGAGGTCCTTGGGGTCTGCCTTGGGTTTCTTGAGTAAGGCGGTGATCTCGGCGTGCTTCCAGCTTTCCGGGAAGGTTGCTGTCTCGAAGGAGATGTTGATTATTTTCCGGAGATGGGGCGCGATGGCTGTACTGGCTTTGTTGAAGATGTGGTGAGGGCACGGGTCTAGCGGTGAACCCCAGTGGATGGTGTTCATGATCTCACTGGTGTCCTCGTCGTTGATGTTGGTCCAGGAGAGCAGGTGGTTGGTGGTTGTGGGGGCAGTGGTCTCGGTGGTTGCCGGGGCGGTCGTGGTGTTGAAGCTGTCGTGGATGTCGGCGATTTTGCGGTGGAAGAAGGTGGCCAGTGAGTCGCACAGGTCTCGCGACGGCTGGATGTCGTTGGTGTTGGAGCTGGGGTTGGAGAGTTCCTTCACGATGTTGAAGAGCTCTTTGCTGTTGTGTGCGTTGTTGTCTAGGCGGTCTTTGAGTGAGGCCCTTTTGGCGGATCTGATGAGGTGATGGTGACAGCAGCGACACACTAGGCACACCACAAAAGAAACTCCACACAAGGTTATATAAAAAAATAGCCTTTGTATTACTCTTAAAACACATTAGAACGCAATCACATATACACACTGTGCCACCCGGCACTAGGTATTACTTTACAGGGATCATATACACTTACAGGGCCATTCGGGCCACTGTCATAACCACACAATTCACAGGTAGTGAAAAACAACCAGTAACTACTGGTAAAGGCACTTAGCACAAAACATCAGGCACAAATCAAATAACGGCACTTAGCATAGCACATTATGCATACACATAATTAGCAGTGCACCATTGGAAAACTTACTGTGTGCACATCTTAGGTATATACTTCCAATATCACCACTGGTAAAAGAACACCCCATTTGCCTTGACATCAGGGCAATCAATCATGACTCTGTATATGTGGTGCAAGAACCCTGGAAATGTATCACCATACTCATAAGAACGTCAGGGCAAAACACCGCCCGTTGCCCATGATACAGAAAATCTCCACACACATGCTGGAACACAGGGGACCTCCATCAGAGGTCTCGCCCCGACCTAACACTAAGGTCCGGTGCGGCTCCTAATGGCAGCAACTTTCAAATCCGGGGCCCCTACTGGGCTCGCCCTGGAATGCCAAGAAAAGAAAATACCCCCAACAAGTGTGCCTAAATCGGCAGCTGCCCGTAACCCAGGCGTAACTGCCACCAACACGGGAGAGGGGACCGGCCACTACTCCACGCCTCAAGGGCCAGCCACACCACCTCTCCTTGTAGGCCCCCAATCAGCAGGTCTCTCTCTCCCCAACAGGAGGCAAAAGGAAGCCAGCCGTGGCCCGCGTTCGGGCTGCTGCGCAGTGCATGCCTTCCAGCAGGAGGGGGGGAGGACACTGACCCGCCTCCGGTCGCAGCGGTCCCTTTGTTGAAGCCGGCTTACAGCACCTCTCTACTTCCTGGTGTGCGGTCCCGCTTGAGCTGCCATTACGTGGTACAGCCACTCCATCCCTCAAATGGAGAAAAGGGGCAGGACACGGAGCGAAGTCTCCATCGGTCCTGCTGGCTTCTTCTTCCTCAGAGAACGTGTTCCTGCTTGGCCCCACCCACTTCCAGGCATGGCCATGCAGTCTGTCACTACTGCCTGGCTTCTGGCTCCTCCACCTTGAGGGTTGGTTGCCAGGCAATGCCTCGGTGACGAGCTGCTGTTCCGGGGCAGGCCTTTTCTTCCAGCCCCAGACTCCACAGTTATTTTTAAATGAAACGGGCTTCAGGGCACAGCACTCCCCACGCAGTTGGCAGGGAATAGAGCCACGCCAACGCTCCTCCCCTCGGGGAAGTGAAACATGCCATCGGTTTCGGCAATGAAGTGCCCACCACGGGCTTGGGGGAAAAACAAAGATAAAGTGCTCTCCTGGCGCTAAGTCTCCTAGCACTGCAGGGCTAGGTCCCAGGCCCTCAGAGATCACTGGGGCAGAGGGCAGGTCCTAAGCAGGCCAGCACGCAGGGTCTCCTAGCAGAGGGGTAGTCCTCTCAGCCACCCAGCAGGCAGCAGTTAGTCCCCGGCGGCGGTACCTCCTGGTATCCAACAGTCCTCTGGCAGTATGTCAGTTCCATACAGGTACAACAAACATGGGGTCACAGCCCCAATATTTATACTATGAGTGTCTTTTGTTCTCCCCCTGGCACAGGGCTCAGTGCCCGGTCCAAACCAGTTCTGGGGGGCACTTAACATTTTATTTACAGTGCACAACAACCTCCTTTGTGAGTGTCGGCTCTGGCCTCAGACACACCACAGGGGGGCGGAGCCAGCATTGTGGAAGGCAGGCACAGTCCCATTCAGTCCCAGGTGCTACTCCTCCCACCACTGCAAATGCAGATGGGCCTATTCAGCCTAGAAAAAAGTGAGCGTCACCTGTGTAGGGAACGTCCCCTAGGCACAGCTAATACCACAATATTGTGGTTAGAAATTGTATACACTTTAGTGTCAAACAATGGATGAATCCAGAATGTAAAGTTGAAATCAAGGTTTTTAATGAGATTGGGTCATTGATATTATGTGATTCATATCATTCCCATCCAAAAGTATATGTTCATCCAAACTTATAACAGGGCATTTCAAAATCCCAAATTTTCAAAATCCCGATGCATTTCGGGCTATTACAGCCCTTCATCAGGGGAAAATGATCTGTAATTAATAAGCAAAAGATACAATAAAAAACAAACAGTCCTTCCAGTAAGAATGTATTCAACATGAATGAATGTATGTTTAAAGCGAGAAATAAGATACTAATATAGGGTGATGAAATAATGAAAGTAGAAAAGAAAATAGACCACACAGCGTCGGAGGCTACACAATAAAGTCAATACATTGTTACGAGGTGTATAAGAGAAACGAATCAGAAACATGCTGCGGTCAGTGAATGCAGTGAAGAATAATGCGAGTGGGAAATACTCCAGGTAAATCAGCTCAGAACCACGAAAAATAAGTTGAAAATCTAAAACCCCGTGCCTGATGTTAAAACCAGTATTGGTGATTGTGCTGATGTGACGGATACTATAAGAAAAAGTGCATCAAAATGCTCCGAGTGTATGAGCTCAAAGAAGGCCTTCGTGCATGGCCGCTCTCACATCGCTGATCAACACGTTCAGACGCGGTAGCTGTTTCGAGCACCGGTGAGTTTTCTTCCGTTCTTGTTTTGTTTTCGGGTCCATAATGATTGCATGCACAGTTTCACTTCGGGTCACTCGCTATGTTAGCATAGCCACTAACAACAGGGTACAACCGCAGGCACCGGACTTTATACATTTTCCAACTTACTAGACACCTTCTTTAAGCTCATACACTCGGAGCATTTTGATGCACTTTTTCTTATAGTATCCGTCACATCAGCACAATCACCAATACTGGTTTTAACATCAGGCACAGGGTTTTAGATTTTCAACTTATTTTTCGTGGTTCTGAGCTGATTTACCTGGAGTATTTCCCACTCGCATTATTCTTCACTGCATTCACTGACCGCAGCATGTTTCTGATTCGTTTCTCTTCTACACCTCGTAACAATGTATTGACTTTATTGTGTAGCCTCCGACGCTGTGTGGTCTATTTTCTTTTCTACTTTCATTATTTCATCACCCTATATTAGTATCTTATTTCTCGTTTTAAACATACATTCATTCATGTTGAATACATTCTTACTGGAAGGACTGTTTGTTTTTTATTGTATCTTTTGCTTATTAATTACAGATCATTTTCCCCTGATGAAGGGCTGTAATAGCCCGAAATGCATCGGGATTTCGAAAATTTGGGATTTTGAAATGCCCTGTTATAAGTTTGGATGAACATATACTTTTGGATGGGAATGATATGAATCACATAATATCAATGACCCAATCTCATTAAAAACCTTGATTTCAACTTTACATTCTGGATTCATCCATTGTTTGACACTAAAGTGTATACAATTTCTAACCACAATATTGTGGTATTAGCTGTGCCTAGGGGGACGTTCCCTACACAGGTGACGCTCACTTTTTTATATTCTGCACACCCCTTGACCAGAGGGTGAAACCCCAGGAGCACGCTACAACTTCACAATTCCGGTGTGCGCAGTCCTACTTTACCACTTTGCCTATTCAGCCTAGGGCTGACTCACCCAGCCCCTCTGGAGCCACTGCACCTCCCCAGCCCCTGTCACTCTAGAGCCAGACATGCAATACACAACAGGCAGGCACAAAGACACATAGCACACAGAAATGCCCACTTCTAAAAGTGGCATTTCTAAAATAGTGATCATAAATCTGCGAACACCATTGCGCAGCATTTATAACCACTATTCCAAACATACCAAACTTGACCACTCTACTCCTCTCATGTCAGGAATTACCACTGAAACACATATCAGGGAATCCCCAATGCATTCCATTGAGAGGGCAGCCTCACAGTAGTGAGAAAACAAAATGGCTGTTTGTCACTACCAGGACATACCACACAGTTAAGGCACATGTCCTACCTTTTACCTACAGCACACCCTGCCCATAGGGCTAGCTAGGGCCTCCCTTAGGGGTGACTTATATGTAGTAAAAGGGGAGTCACAGACGTGGCATCCACTTTATGTGCCACGTCACAGCGGCAGTAAACTGCGCGCGCAGGCCCTGCAATGGCAGAGGCCTGAGACAGGTCTAAAGGGCTACTTTGGTGGGTGGCGCAAGCAGCGCTGCAAGCCCACAAGTAGCATTTAATTTACTGGCCCTGGGTATCTGAGATACCACTATACAAGGGACTGATAGGTAAATTAAATACGCCAAGCAGGTGTAGACCAATCTTACCACGTTTTACCATAGAGAGCACATGCAGTTTACACTGAACAGCAGTGATAAAGTGCCCAGAGTCCTAAAACCATCAACACCAGGTCAGAAAAAATACCAGGAGGAAGGCAAAACGTTCAGGGATGACTCTGCAAAAAGGGCCAAGTCCAACAGTTCTGCTCAGTAGAAGTCTTTTGGTAAAAAGGGGGATAGTTAAAGTCTTCTTTCACATACCAGTGCTAATCTAAGTCATTACTGTATACATACCTTTAGTTTGACATTCTTGGCAATCGTGTAAAATCTAATAGGAGTTATTGCCCTCCCCTTATAGGCTGGGTTTTCCCAAAACGTTTGGTGCTACTTGAACAGAACAGTGAGAAGTCAGAGGGAGTGATGCCCTGCTTTCCACCCAACGCCTGTGGGTTCTCATCGACCTGATTTGCCTCACACTTTGGTTCCAGGAGGAGAGAGAGTGGATTAACATCTTTTCCTATTTACTACAAGTTTCCAGAGAAGTTGTGACAACTTGTTGATGGTCCATGTTTCTGGAGGGGGGCGTGGCCAAGCAATATGACTGACAGGACGTGTCTTTGAGCGGCTCCTCATCAGCCCTCAACTATCCTGCAGCATCCTGCCCCACTTTGATCTCTAATGCCCTAGGCGATATCGCCTGCTGACCGAGGCAATACTACCTACCTGGAGGGGGTCATCCTGTGATGGCGGAGGCCCCTGGGGGACGCGATAACTGAAGCACAACCGGGGCTGGCTGGTCGCAACGTGTCAGGATCCTAGCAGGAGTGAGGCGGGTCCCGACTAGACACTCCCCGACACGTGCATGAATGTGAAGTGCGTACTACAATTCCCAGCATCCCCTGGGACGCACCGGACGTGACCCGGGAAGCATCCGGATGGAATAAAGCCTTCCTCTTCCAGGGACAAGGTGCTTGTCGTTCCGTTCCTCTTGCGGAGTCGGAACTTGCCGTCATGTGTCCTGCTGACGTCTTCTGCTCCCCTGTCTGCCTCGAATTGACTCCTGCTCTGGGTTTACGCTGGGAGTGTTCCGTGTTTGTTCTGCTGGGCGATTATTGGAGAAGTGGGGCTCCGCTTTTCTGCTGAGAGTGCTCCATTCCTTTGGCCGGCAGGCTTGCTGGCAGCTGTTCCTGTGGGGCCCTCTCTTCTTGCCTGTCCCTGTATGCAGCCCAGAGAGTCCCTAACCTGTCTTCGTTCTTTGGATATACATCATCAGCTCCTGTGACGTAACTGAGAGCAGCTGATTCCACACAGATAAGTGTCTGTTACATTTGGCCATTACTGTGTTCCTTTATGCTGAGTTTTTGTTTCCTTGACATTTGGAACCTTGTGCCTGGGATTCGAAGTGTTCTAGGTGCTGACTCTCGGTCGCAGAGGGTCACTGCTGCCTGACATTGTTTTTTGAGTATTTGACTTTGATGCCTACTAATTGTGTCTGCAACAATTACTGCTTATGTTCTACATTCTGTCACCAAGTGAGGCAGCTCACACCTTTAACGTTATAGGTGTTTTCTGGGATTGTGAGTATGACTTCCTAGTGAGAGAGTATATTTTGGGAGACTAGGTAATGGTGTGTTTGTGTTCTGATTGTTGTCCCCTCTCTTGTATACAGGTATCTACAGGTCAGGATGGCAGTCTAGGGTGTTTTGAAGCTGTTCGACATCCTGGGAGTATTGGCCAGTGATCGTACAGCCCAGCAGTGTTTGTTATTTTGTCCCATCTCCCCTTTTCCCCTATACACAGCTTATCAGAGTAGTAGAGTTGGAATCCTTCTCTGTGGGCCTGTGTGGGAGAGAATTGGGAGGTCCAGCGTCAATTCCATCACTCCCGCTGGGCGTTCTAGAAGGTTAGTGACTCTTTGCTTACCTATCCTGACAGAACGACAAGCCCACGTTGTTTTACCAGCCTGGGTGATGGATCCCAATGAGGCATTGGCGACCGTTTTGGAATCTCTTACCACATTACAGATAGAGGTGCAGGCCTTTAGGGTGGAAAACCAGGACTTGCGCAAAGAATTAGGGACCATGCGGAGGGAAGTGGCAGGGTTATCAAGAGGAGGTAAGCCTGAGAGTAGTAGAGGCCCCTACGTCAAGGATTGGACACTACCTCCTCCTATACGTTCAGACAATGACCTCTCTGAGTACACACCCTCACTTAACCATGAAGGGGGTTTGCCTGCCACTGGGTTTTTTGCTGCAAACCATGCCTCCCCTCAGGTCGATGGCGCAACTGCCCCTCTCCACGTCATAGAGCAACCCTTGATACCTCTTGCTCCTCCTGAACGGTTTTTTGGGGACCCCAAGAAGTTTAGTATCTTCCTGAACCAGTGTCGTTTACATTTTTTATGTAGACCAGCCATTTTTCATAACGACCAGGCCAAGACCGCCTTCGTGATGTCCTATCTAGGGGGAAAAACCGCAAGCTGGTCTATACCATTGATTGAAAAAGACGCCCCTGTTCTGTATAACTGTCCAGCGTTCTGCGATGAGATGCGAAAACTGTTTGACCGAAGATCCCATCACCTCTCGTTGGATAGAGAACTAATAACTTTGAAGCAAGGAACACAGGACTTGTTGTCATACATAACTACCTTCAGCTGGCTTGTGGTAGAAACCAATTGGCCTATGGACAAGCGAACATCTCTATTCTATCAGGGGTTGCGGGGTGAATTGAAGGATGTACTAGCTCAGGTGGTACATATGCCCCAAACCTGTGATGAGTTGATCGAACTCACCATGCAGCTGGACCATCGTCTTCAGGAAAGAAAGGGCGATAGGGGTAAATCTGAGACCCGGTATTACTTCCCTCATCCCAAACCAGTGGTGGAGGAGCTGTCTCGGTCCACAGAAGGCCACTTACCATGGAGGAGAAGGAAAAAGGCGCAAGCAGCGCCTGTGTTTGTATTGCGGCAAAGGAGGTCATTTCCTTCAGTAATGTAGAGCCTGTGCAAGGGCCGGAAACAAGACACCTGTAGGGAGGAATTAAGCAGTCGTGCACCGAGAATGGAACCAATGGGAAACATTGGAAAACTGATGTCCTCCAGCAAGATTGAGATCCCTTGTTCAAGTGGACTACACTCTGAGATCTCCTCCATAGTGGCAAACACAGTTCAATCATCGGTTGCCCATATTAATGTGGTAGTCACATTGTGGTTAGGGCACGATCTCCACCAACGAGTTCCCGCCTTGCTTGTATCCGGAGCCACAGGGAACTTCATCGATCAAACCTATGCTAAACTATTGGGTTTACCCTGTGAACGAAAAGGCACACCCGAACCGGTGAAGGCAGTGGACGGAACAGCTTTGACGTTGGGAACAGTAAAATACCACACCCAGCCTTTGTTGATGCAATATGGGGAAGACCACTGCGAATACATTCAATTTGACTTAATCGATGCTCCACACTTCCGCCTCATACTGGGTATGCCTTGGTTAACCTTGCACGATCCTTTTGTGAACTGGTCAGCTCAGTCGGTAACCATGAGTTCCTCCTTCTGTAAAGACCATTGTAGTGGTATTAGGAGTTGTCATCAGAAGTCTTGGATAACACAACCAGGCCACCTTGCAGTGGGTTGTAGCGTACCTTTGACTTGTTCCGCTGTATCTGTCCCTCCGGAATACGCCCAGTACCAAGAGGTGTTCAGCAAACAACACGCAAGTCAGTTGCCCCCGCATAGGGAGTATGACTGCCGAATCGACCTGACCCCGGGAGCCACCATTCCATGCAGCAGAGTGTATGCTCTAACAGAGCCGGAAACACAACACTTGAAGGAGTACCTTGAGGAAAACCTCCAATCAGGATTCATTCGCCCCTCGTCCTCGCTGGCATCCTCGCCTCTTTTTTTATCCCCAAGAAGGAGGGGGACCTTAGGACTTGTATTGACTACAGGTCGATCAACCACATCACCGTAAAGAACCGTTACCAGTTACCTCTTATCCCTGTTCTGCTGGATCAATTAAAGGGGGCACGAGTCTTTACCAAGTTGGATCTTCGGGGTGCCTACCACTTGGTACGTGTCAAACAAGGCGATGAGTGGAAGACGGCCTTTCGCACGAAGTTTGGGCTATTCGAATACCGAGTAATGCCCTTCGGGCTGTGTAACGCCCCCGCTGCTTTTCAGTTTTTTATGGATGAGGTGTTACGCGGATATCTCTATGCTTTTTGCTTCGTGTATATAGATGGCATCCTCATCTACTCCACCTCCTTGGAAGACCACGTTGGACACGTAAGGGCGGTGCTGGAGCGCTTACAGCAGTATAACCTTTATACGAAACTGGAAAAATGCTTGTTTCACGTGTCGGAGGTTGAATTTCTGGGATACGTGATTAATGAAAAAGGCTTACAGATGGATAACAAAAAGGTCAGGGCTATCACTGAATGGAAGTCACCAAAAAACGTGAAGGAGCTCCAAAGCTTTATTGGGTTTGCGAACTTTTATAGAAGGTTCATTAAGGATTTCTCTAGTGTAGTACAACCCATCACCAGATTACTAAGAAAAGGGGTGACATACATCTGGAGTGAGGAAGCCGAGACTGCGTTTCAGGAACTAAAGACAAGATTCACTCAGGCCCCCATTCTATGCCATCCTGATGTTCAGTTGCCTTTTGTGTTGGAGGCTGATGCTTCTCAGTTCGCCTTAGGATGGGTATTGTCACAACGACACCCAGACAATGGACAACTCCACCCAGTGGCTTATTACTCTAAAAAACTAAATCCCCACGAAAGCAACTACATCATCACTGACAAGGAACTGTTGGCTATAAAGTGGGCATGTGAAGAATGCAGGCATTACCTTCTAGGAGCTACTCACACGATGGAGATCTATACCGATCATAGGAACCTGCTTTTCCTGAAAACCGCCCGAGCACTGACTCCTAGACAGTTGAGGTGGACATTGTTCTTTTCGGATTACGATTTTGTGATCAAATACAGACCTGGGCCGCAAAACGGTAAAGCGGACGCCCTCTCCAGGATGAATCCCACCATTGAACCTGAAAAAGAAGAACCGCCCATTATCCTCCAAAAGGCAGTGTTCCCCAGGCTAGAACAAGCGGCTCTCACTACCACTGATTTTTTGGATGCGGTTAAGGCTCACTCTGCGCTCCTACACAAGCACGCGTGGATCCAGGAAGAACCAAATCTTCGGTCTCTGAAAGGGGACTTCTTGTTTCGCTCCCAGACTCTTTTCCTACCCACCGAAGACTTGCGCACCCAGGCGCTGAGATGGACATATGATTCCAAGATAGGAGGCCATTTGGGGGCGCACAAGACTATTGCTCTGACCACACGTCACTTTTGGTGGCCGACTCTGAGACAGGACGCCCTACAGTACATACAGAATTGTGCAGTCTGTGCCCAGGGAAAAACCAGCCACAACAAACCTGTGGGACTGCTCCAACCAATTCCTTCTCCCCCCTATCCATGTCATACAGTCTCAATGGACTTCATAGTAGAAATGCTACCCAGCATGGAATACACTGTAGTGTTGGTAGTAGTAGACCATCTGGCGAAGATGGGACACTTAACCCCTTCGCTGCATTCGTCGGCCAACGGCCGTCGCGAGCACTACCTCGGTAGTGCTGCGCACGTCCGTTGGCCGACACGGTCCCGCCCACTCCTTTGAAGTGCCGCACCGGCGTGGAATGTTCGCCGCGGTAAAGGGGTTAATCCCTATTAAGAAATTACCCCATCAGCAGAGTTAGCCTCTGCCTTCTTACAAAACATCATGCGTCTTCTTGGGGTTCCTGTTGTCCTGATTACAGACAGAGGTTCACAGTTTATCTCACTTTTCTGGAAGGCTTTGTGCGCAGCCATGAAGATCGACGCCTGCCTATCCTCTAGTTACCATCCGCAGACCGATGGCAAGAAGGAGCGTCTAAATCAAACCCTAGAGCAATACCTACGCAGCTTCACATTACAACAGGAAGAAGATCGGAGTATCTTGTTATGGATGGCGGAGTTTGCGTACAACAACGCGGAACACACATCTTTGGGTTGCTCCCCTTTCTACTGCCAAAATTAATGTCATCCCAATGTTTTGCCGTTTGAGTGGCCCATCACATCCGATCTCCCATCCATACGTGAACATCACTCGCATCTACGTATAGTGCCACAGGATGCCAAGACTAACCTACTGAAAGCCCAGTCGGACTACAAACGGTATGCTGACCGAAGACGACAAAAAGAACTTGCATACCAAGTCGGAGATAAGGTATGGTTGGCAACAAAAAACGTGCGTCTGAAAGGGACCAATAAGCTGAAACCCAAATACGTAGGTCCTTACCCCATTGCTGAACTAATAAATCCAGTGGCAGTGAAACTCCTTCTGCCCTCTTCCTGGCGGATTCATCCCGTCTTCCATGTTTCCCTCTTACGCCCTTGCCAGGCACTTACACACCTGCCAGATAAGCCTCTTCCCTTAGATGTAGATGAGGAGTATGAGGTACGGAGTGTTCTTGATTCCAAATTTGTGAGAGGGAGAGTACGGTACTTGATTGATTGGAAGGGTTATGGCCTGGAGGAGCGGTCCTGGGAACCTGCACAAAACCTCAACTGCCCCCACTTGTTGAGGCGCTTTCATGCCCGATTCCCTGCCAAACCTGATAGCCCGCCGAGACGGCGGTCCTTGCGGGGGCGTACTGTCAGGATCCTAGCAGGAGAGAGGCGGGTCCTGACTAGACACTTCCCGACACGTGCGTGAATGGGAAGTGCGTACTACAATTCCCAGCATCCCCTGGGGCGCACCGGACGTGACCCGGGAGGCATCCAGAAGGAATAAAGCCTTCCTCTTCCAGGGACAAGGTGCTTGTTGTTCCGTTCCTCTTGCCGAGTCGGAACTTGCTGTCCTGTGTCCTGCTGACGTCTTCTGCTCCCCTGTCTGCCTCGAATTGATTCCTGCGCTGGGTTCGCGCTGGGAGTGTTCTGTGTTTGTTCTGCTGGGCGATTATTGGAGAAACGGGGTTCCGCTTTTCCGCTGAGAGTGCTCCATTCCTTTGGCCGGCAGGCTTGCTGGCAGCTGTTTCTGTGGGGCCCTCTCTTCTTGCCTGTCCCAGTATGCGGCCCAGAGAGTCCCTAACCTGTCTTCGTTCTTTGGATATACATCATCAGCTCCTGTGACGTAACAGAGAGCAGCTGATTCCTCACAGATAAGTGTCTGTTACATTTGGCCATTACCGTGTTCCTTTATGCTGAGTTTTTGTTTCCTTGACATTTGGTACCTTGTGCCTGGGATTCAAAGGGTTCTAGGTGCTGACTCCTGGTCGCAGAGGGTCACTGCTGCCTGACATTGTTTTTTGAGTATTTGACTTTGATGCCTACTAATTGTGTCTGCAACAATTACTGCTTATGTTCTACATTCTGTCATCAAGTGAGGCATCTCACACCTTTAACGTTATAGGTGTTTGCTGGGATTGTGAGTATGACTTCCTAGTGAGAGAGTATATTTTGGGAGACTAGGTAATGGTGTGTTTGTGTTCTGATTGTTGTCCTCTCTCTTGTATACAGGTATCTACAGGTCAGGATGGCAGTCTAGGGTGTTTTGAAGTTGTTCAACATCCTGGGAGTATTGGCCAGCAATCCTACAGCCCAGCAGTGTTTGTTATTTTGTCCCATCTCCCCTTTTCCCCTATACACTGCTTATCAGAGTAGTAGAGTTGGAATCCTTCTCTGTGGGCCAGTATGGGAGAGAATTGGGGGGTCCAGCGTCAATTCAATAATTCCCGCTGGGCGTTCTAGAAGGTTAGTGACTCTTTGTTTACCTATCCTGACACAAAGTCGCGCGGTCTAAGCGGGGATGACTGGGCTGCCCTCAGAGGCATACCTGTAGCGGTGCCCTGAAGATCTGCGCCCACCTCGATGATGTTGCCTGGCCCCCAGGGGGCTTTGCTGGCCTTCCGCTGGGCTCTGCTGGCCTCCTGTTGGGTCTAATACTGCTGGGCATGGCGCCAGAGAAGGGGCGCATACGGCGTGGCCTGTTGCAGGCTGATCTGGCCGGTGCTGCGGCTACGAGTCGGCCCGGCTGGAGGTCATTGCCTGGTCCCTGCCTGCAGATTCTTCTCCGGACGGCAGTGGCAAGGGTGCCATTGATTACCTGCACACAAGAGACGGTGAGTGGGACCTACTCAAGGGACTGGCAGGCCATCTCCTCTAGAGGGCCCCTGGGTAGTGGTTACAGGGGTGTTTTATGGGGTTATATGGCCCTAAGACACATTGTCGACATTGCTAAGTTAGCATGAGTTTTGCTTGCCCTATGCTGCTGCTTTTGCGCACGCCTCTGCTAAGCGTTTGTTTTCGCGAACCTTTGCTTCTGCCCTGTACATGATAACAGATTGTTTTTCACGTTCTCAGCCTTCCCTTCAATTCTGTCTGAACATAATGTGCAAGGTCGGTCAACAATGTCTCTTGTTATTCTGTTCTGGCCAGTCCCTATTACCTAGACAAAACATGTCACCAACAGCTGCAATGCGGAAGAATCGTGCTTTGATATAACGTTGTTGCATGTTTTTGAAACACTCTCGAAGAAAGCCATTCCATGGAGCTGAGCGCTGCTGTTCCTATGATGTAAACCCTTGGGTTTAGGCTTTCAGGTAGCGGTCTGCTAATAACGCCTAGAGATCTTCTGTTATATAAAATGACTTCTTACTGCCTTGGGGAGGGTGATTAGGCCCAGTTATTTAGCCTTTTTCACAGTCTTTATAAAATGACGACTCCTTTTATATTCTATGGTATTGTAACAATGCTAATGATTCTTGCTTTATGCATTTTGCTTCTAGTTGTGGTTCGCATACTGTATCATGGATCACTATAGTCAAATTAAACATTTTGAACTTATTTAGTGACTCTGATTATTTTTATTGTGGACAAGTACGTGAGAGCGAAAGAGTGTCTTGTTCCCGCGACACTGAGGTGAGTCGGGAGTGCTCGTGTTCTGGGTTGTCTAAACATTCGTAGCTTCTTGATATTTATAGGAGACCGAATGAGACACTATTGCTAGTCGGTTGGGATTTTGTGTACTATGGTGATAGGAGGTACACCCCTATTTACTGAGGTCCTATTTTCTTGTGCATAGTTCTGTGTATGAGCCTAATCCCCGCAACATGGCGCCGCCAACGCTTGGTCTGGTCCTTATCTGCGAGACTCTTGAGTAGTGCTAGTCCACAATACCCTCACTTCTGTTTCCGGAGACAACTGTGACGGAGTAACCTCCTATATTGACATTTTTATGTCAAAATTTGTTTATTGAAATATTTGTCACAAATAACAAACAATGCATAAGAAATACAACTCACTAGGCGTTGCAAGTAATGTGGCAAGCCCAAATACCATTCTTTAGGCAGCTAAAGTAAAAACACAGTTTTGAATTACCTAGGCAAGCTTGTCCCCCAAAATATCCCCAAGTTGGCGCTCTATAACAGAAAGAGCAAAGGTAAACCCAACAACTCCTGGGAACTATCGGGCTCCATCGTCCAAATATCGCCAATGTAAGCAAACACACGTGGGGGGTAAGCATGGGGCATCCAATAAGAACCCATGGAACGCCTTTTGGAGACATCGTCTGACTTGAGCCAGAGTATACACCAAAAGCACGCCTATAGAGAAGAATAGGTGATAAAAAATAAAGGGAAAAAGAAGCAAAGAAGCACAAAGAAAAGAAAAAAGAAACATTCAAACTACGGTGGTACCCAAGGGACAAGAGCGTGGCAAAAGTACGGACTATAGAGGGGGAAGGAAGTCAGATCTCGGCGGGTGCAGCCACCACCAGCGCAAGACGTTGTCCTCGCCAGGGCCGCTACATCAGTGGCGCTGTCTCGCAGCGGGGCCAGCTGGACTTAGATCAGGAAGAGATGGAGCGCCCTCAGCCGAGGGCTGCAGGCAAATAGGGGAAGACCCTCTGAGAGGTAGCTAACCAGGGGGGTCCAAATGTAATCAAAGCCCTTCCTCGACTCTTCTGTTATATCAGTCAATCGCTCCATGGCTAATGCTTTCCATAGGCGGGCATGCCATTGGGTGAGCGAAGGAGCTTCAGATCTCTTCCACGCCCCGGCTATAGCCATCTTCGCCGCACCCAGACAGACCCATAGGATAGATTTGTCAGCATGTGTTTGGTATTTGAGTAGCGGATCGCGAAGACCCAGCAGGACCTGTTTCATAGATTCCCCAATTGGATAACCTAGTATAATCTTAATTTGGGAAAGGATCTCCTTCCAAAAGGGTTGGATGACTGGGCAGTCCCACCATACATGCTTAAAGTCCCCCAACAGCCCACACCCACGCCAGCAACGATCTGAGGTGCCTGGAAAAATAGAATGCAGTTTGTGGGGGTGAAGGTACCAGTCATAAAGCGTTTTATAATGGGCTTCCCTGAGGTGCATGGATCTGTTGAATTTGGCTATATATTTATATAGGGATTCCCATTGTTTGTCCGAGGGAGGCGTCTGCAACATGTCTCCCCAAAACACTTTATGTCGCAGAGTGCGTTGTGGCGAGTGTGTAAGCAAAAGGGCGTATAGAAAGGAGATATAACCTTTGCCCGTGGTGCCCGTCTGGACAAATTTCTCTAGTGGAAGATAGTCTCTAGTGGCCGCCTGGCGGATCTGTGGTTGCTGGACCCAATGGATTAACTGCGTATAATGATATCGCTCCGTGGGTGGGAGGTGGAAGCGACTCATGCAATCATGGAAGGAGCGTAGTTTAGAACCCTGGAAGAGATCCGAGATCATAAGACATCCCCCCTCTCTCCACAGGTCAAAGGGCCCCTCCTGAAGGGCTGGCGGGAAATTCTTAGAGAAGTGTATGGGGGAATAGGGAGACGGGAACGTGGTCAGCGGCATCGACCTGGTTACTGCATCCCACACCCGGAGGGTAGTGGAGGTGGGCACACTTAGGTAAGCGTTAAGGGGCCTATCAGCTTTATGTCGCCAGGGTAAATCCCAGATCGTTCTACCTGTCACCTGCCTGTCTATGTGGAGCCACAATTTATCAGATTCTCGCAGCGACCATTCGCTCAGCACACGTAGTTGAGCTGCCCTATAGTAGGTTAGGAAGTCTGGTAGGGCTAAGCCTCCTTTCGTACGTGGCCTTGTTAATAAATGGTATGAGAGCCGTGCACGCTTTCCTTGCCAGATAAATTTAAGCAGTATGGTTTTCCGCTCAGAAAAGAGAGACTTATCTGGTTGGATAGGCAGACCTTGGAAAAGGTAGAGAAGACGTGGCAAGATGTTCATTTTAATTGCATTTATCCTACCAATCCATGAAATGTAAGCCATGCCCCACTTTTTACAGTTTGCTTTCAGGCGTTGCAGAAGGGGTGGAAAGTTGGCCCTATATAGGGCTGTAAGTTTGGGTGTGATTCGAATCCCTAGATAGGTGATCTCTTTACGGGCCCATTGGAAAGGGGATGTCACCTCTAAAGTGTGTTGTATATCCGAGGGCAGGGTAAGATTTAGGAGGGATGATTTGGAAAGATTGACTTTAAAGCCAGAAACGGCCTCAAATTGCTCAAGTTCCTGACTAATGGCAGGGAGGGAGGTGGTGGGGTTGGTAACTGGCAAAAGGATATCATCCGCAAATAAGGCGATCTTATGATCATCCGTCCCGAACCGGATCCCGGTGATCTGTGGATTGGCACGGATCCGGGCCGCAAAGGGCTCAATACTAAGAGCGAATAGGAGTGGGGACAAGGGGCAGCCTTGTCTGGTCCCTCTCACTAAGTCAAAAAAGTTCGAGGCCACCCCATTCACTACCACGCGGGACCGGGGAGCGCTAAAATTGGCCTGAATCATCCTGATGAAGGCTTCACAGAAGCCGAATCGGCGCAGAGAAAGCTCCAAGAAGGTCCAATCAACACGATCAAAAGCCTTCTCCGCGTTGAGCGACAAGAGTGCGGCCGGGATCTTTTTCTTTTGGGACTTATCTATTAGATGGAAGATGCGTCTAAGGTTGTCGTGGGTTTGCCTCCCCTTAATGAACCCTGATTGATCGGGATGGATGAGATCAGGGAGAAATTTCTCAAGCCGGGTGGCGAGGATTTTGGAATATAATTTGGCATCCAGGTTAAGGAGGGCAATGGGTCAATATGATGAGCATTTCTGAGGGTCTTTCCCGGGCTTCGGAATGATTGAAATTAGGGCTTCACCCATGGATGGGGTCACTGCATGGTGGGTGGTGATGTCATTAAACAATGTAGTTAGGTGGGGACCCAAGTCGGCTGAGAATGTGCGGTAAAATTGAGCGGTAAAGCCGTCTGGCCCTGGAGCTTTGTGGCGTTTTAAAGAGTCGATGGCTGCTTGAACCTCCTCCAAGGTAATACTCCCACCAAGACTATCATTAGCCGAGGCAGAGAGCTGGGGCAAGTCGAGGCATGTCATATATTGTAGTTGCTCGGGCTCCCTAAGGATGTCGGCTCGGTACAGGTTGTGATAAAACTCACGAAATACCTGGGCTTTTTCACCTTCACCGACGTGGGTCGCGCCATGGTCATCTATGATTTGTTTTACGTACTCTCTCTCCTGTTTGCTCCGCAGCTGTTTGGCCAATAGAGTGCCCAC
Organism: Calotriton arnoldi; assembly: GCA_963921515.1. Taxonomy (NCBI): domain Eukaryota; kingdom Metazoa; phylum Chordata; class Amphibia; order Caudata; family Salamandridae; genus Calotriton; species Calotriton arnoldi. The sequence continues at coordinate 365,481 of CAWUFW010002824.1, read as the reverse complement.
CTTGTCCTTCCCCTCGTACCCTCTGGCCTGGAGCCTAAGGATTGTTTTCTCCACCCTGTTCGTATATATCGCATTAAGTTTCCCTTTGAGGGCCGTGACTTTCCTCAAGGACGGGGCTGAGGGATTGGTTTTGTGTTGGCCTTCTGCTGCTACTAACTCCCGTTCCAGGTCTAGGCGTTCTTTGGTTTGAAGTCTCCTGAGGGAAGAGGCCAGGGCAATGCAATGACCCCTAATATGCGCCTTAAACGCATCCCAATTGTTCTCTAGGGATGTGTCGGCGGGATCATTAAGTAGGAAGAAGTCTCTGATCGCTTTGCGAAGGTCGTCCCGGTGGAGACGATCTCTACATAAGAACTCCAGGAAATACCATCTCATAAGTTTAGAGCGTGGAGCCGGCCAGTCTAGAAGGCATGTCAAAGGGGCGTGGTCAGAGATAGTAATGGGCAGAATGAGGGAGGCCGTCACTGCGTGGGTGAGCGTTTGGCTGATAAAAATATGATCGATGCGAGAATATGATCTGCGAGCATGCGAGAAAAACGAAAAAATCTGTTGTTGTCGGGTTAAGGTGGTGCCAGATGTCCACTAGACCTAGCTGGTGAATTTGTTGTTTAAGGGATGTGGAAAATAGACCCCCTCCAGCTCTATGGGTATGTGACGTATCTAGCTGAGGATCTCAGGCGAGGTTAAAATCCCCCATAATAATTAGGTCACCAACTGCAAAGCCCATTAAGGAGTTCAAAAAAGAGGAGAGGAAGTCAGTTTGCCCAGTATTGGGGGCATATACCGAGGCTACCGTGCAAACTCTGCCCATCAATGATCCCTTAACCATAATGTATCTGCCTTCCTTGTCTTTTTGAGTAGCCTCATGTACAAAATGGGCGGAAGAGTGAAAGATCAAGGCAACCCCATTCTGTTTTCTAGTACTAGTGGCCTGATAGATCTGCGGGTAGCGTCTATGCTTGAGTCTGCTTTCCTCTGCTCATTTTATGTGTGACTCCTGAATAGCCACAACTAGCGGCCCCTGATCTCCAATGTACTTCCAAAACCTGTGTCTCTTGTTAGGGGAGTTGAGGCCCCTAACATTCCAAGATAGAAGTTTAACCCCCATCCCCCCTGCAGAAACAAGACCAGCTGATGATAACACCTCCCCTCACCCCCGTTCGTCCCCAACTGCCCGCTATGGTTCCATCCCCGGGTTGAGCACCTAAACCGGAAAAAACAGTATTAACAAAAAACAGATCATGAGAGAAAATCTCTGCAAACCCCAGGGTCTGCGTGGTCGGATGTCCTTAGGGGCAGGACCATTCCCGCACCGGGTGATCCGATGAGCGAGTCCAATGACCCTTGTTATGATATCGCAGAAGTTGGCAGCAGTCCACAGGGTCGTCATTATGCCATTGCGCAGTCTAAAGAGATCTTCGAGGCGAGTTTCCTGGGGGATGCGATGCAGGTGACCATCCCGCTCTTGAAACTGAGGCGCCCCCGACATTTGTGCGAGCTCGCAGTGTGCAGGGTGATCAGGGAGTCTTTCCGTTGGAAGCCGGTACCCTCCGCCATTCCCCGGACGTTCCCTTGTCCGGTGCCCGTCGTCTGGGGGCCCCCGAGGTAGTCGGGCGGTCCCCCGGCGGCGCATCGACGAGACCCAGTAGGGTCGCAGCCCCCTCGACATCTGTGAAATGGTGTTGCTTATTGTTAAGAGCAAAGGCGAGACCAAAAGGATATGTCCATCGATATTTAATTTGCCTTTCACGAAGTGCGGTGGTAATGCGGCGGAACTGTTGGCGTCTCATCAGTGTGGCCTGGGCAACATCTTGATATAGTGCACACGATCCTCCTCGGTATTCAATCGAGTCTTGGCCCCTAGCCCTGCGAAGCACCAATTCCTTCGTCTTAAAGGAGGTAAACTTGGCTAAAATGTCCCGAGGTCGGGGCTGCTTCCCCCGCTGAGCCGGGCCCACTCTATGAACACGTTCCAACTGGATTGGCGGGCCATCGTCTCCTATGATGCTGGTGAAGAGACCCACGATGAACTGCTCCAAGTCAGCACCTTCTCGTCCTTCTTCCAGACCCCGTATTCTGATGTTTTCCTGCCTAGAGCGGTTCTCTAGATCTTCGCACTTGAGCAACGTGGTGTTCAGTTGGGCTGTGAGGGCTGCCGTGTCTTCTTCAAGTGGCTGGAGTCGGTCCTCAAGGGTCTGACACTTCGCCTCCAAGTCCAGGGTGCGAGTCCCCACTGAGTCCACATCGGTGCGTAATTCACAGATTCTGGAGGCCATGTCAGATTTAAACGCATCAAGAGAGGCGTTGAGATCCGCTTTAATGTCATCACGCAGCTCTTGTTTGAAATCCCTGAGCATGGCAAGAAGATCATCGCGGGTCAGCGCCATAGTCCCCTCCGTCTGACTATGCTCAAGTTCTTGCCCGTTCCCCATGCCAGAGGCTCCAAAGTAGCTTGAGACCTTATTGGGCTGTGATTTTTTAGGAGGCATGCGGGCAACTCTTGGGCCGAAGCCGCACGCTGGCGCACCCGCGTGTCTCCTTTGCACCAGGCTGTGGTATCTGAGCTTGCAGTTCTCACGCCGCGTTGGAGGTCAGGGTAACTTTGCAGCTGCAGAACGCGGTCCCCAGAGCCTCCAGACAGCGTCCTATGAGTGGCTGTGACCTGTTATGCAGTCCCAGGGAGCAGTGAGGGCTTAGGGGAGGATGGATCCGACCACCATCTTAAGGTCAGGCATCGAGGTCAGGCGAATCCTAGCCGTGGTTTCTCGATCCCTTACAGTGCCCAGCTCACAGCCCTGATGTTAGTGGCCCTTCCCAGACGATCGCGCAACAAATCAGGCGGTGAAAAACACTGGCAGGCGAGGTGGGTGCCACCCAGCCCTTCAGGAGAGCAGCGCTTATGCTCACCTCTGGCTGTAGCCGTCCTCAGGGACGCCGCCTCAAAGCTCGGTGTTAGGTGCGGGGGAAGCAGCCCCTGTCCCATGCAGAATCGCCTCGGCACAGCTCCTCCATCCACACCAGCGGGCTCCGCCGCACAGGTCGTCAGTCGGGGGCCTTCACTCCGAGGCGGCCGCCATTTTGCGCTCGCCTCCGCACTCCAGGCATCGCCCGCGCCACCTCCACATCGTGCCCCCTAGTCTAGCGTTCTCCGCCTGCATCACTGGAGCGCTGGGGCAGAGGTCATTGCGCCACTATGGGCACCGGCACCGCGGGTCGCCGCCCGGCTCCGGAGGCACCTCAGCAGAGGGGCCCGGCCGCCAAGTTGCGAGCGCGGCCGCGCTCCGATCCAGGTGCCAATGCGGGCCCCGCGCACCTCCCGGTCGCCGTGAACTCGCCAAAAGGGTCGTTGCTGCTTCTACAGCCGTTCACACCGCCGTTCCTTCATTCATGTATGCCAGGAGATCCGATGGCAATAGAAAATCGGACTCCGGTGCGGGAGCCTAGCAGAATAACGTCTGCGCGGCCATGATGGTTGGCCACGCCCTATTGACATTTTTATAGGTTAATTCAAGCTTGAAGTTTTAAAAGGTATTTCGTTTCTCATAACCCGAGTTTGCGCTGCCTCAATTTAAGTTGTTCTACTTTCTACTCTATAATGGCTGCAGTTGATATTCCGGCTCATAGCAGAGCCGCGCTGAGGGCGCACTTGACTCATTATGCGGTTCCTGATGCTGGGGCCGCACTTATTTTTGTGGTGGAAGCCGATCCGGCTCACCAGTTTGAATTTTTTTTCTCTTGGGTCACCTTTCCGGCGGTGGATGGCACTGATGATTTGTTTCACACGTATGCTGCCACCGCCGTTCCTCAGCAGTATCAGCCTTATAGAGCGCTTGAGATTCCGCTTACAGCTTGGCAACACCGTATTTGGCTTAATGGCGCCCTTCCTCACCCATTAACGGTGGTCCGTTTAGGCCCTTTATCTATAGATGGGGCCACATGGCCCGTTTTGGCTGGGTTTACCCCACACCCGTGTGCTTTTACAACTGCAACTCTGGCAGAGCTCCGCGTCTTACATACCTCGTTGCTACGCATCTATAGAGCTGTAATACAGTACGTAACACGCACCTTCCAGGTGGGACCACCTGGCGCTGCGGTGCAACCTGCGGGTCCTGGTGGCGTAACCATCAGCCCCGTTATTGTTAATTCTGTCATGTGTTCAGATCTACCAGCCTGAACACCAAGAACAATGCATCATGGGGCACCTTTACCCCATTCAGTGAAAAAGACATCAACAAGATCCTTCAGAATATCAACCCATCCTACCACTTCAGTGACCCGTTGCCCCCGGCCATCTTCAAAAAAATCAAGAATGTACTCATCCCCTCCTGGGCAAGGATTGTAAACGCTTCTCTTTCACAAGGCACGAGCCCCGATTGCCTAAAAGCAGCCCAGGTATCACCTATACTAAAAAAAAAAAACGCAGACAAAGCTGATCTCAATAACTTCCGCCCTATCTCCAACATCCCCACCCTAGCGAAACTCATAGAAAAATGCATACAATCTCAACTTTGTGCTCACATAGAGAATTACCAACTCCTTGACCAGCATCAATCCGGCTTTCGGAAGGGGCACAGCACCGAATCGGCGCTCACTCATGTTATTGACGACATTTTAAAAATGCTTGACCAAAACGAATCCTGCCTCTTGATCCTCCTTGACCTTTCCTCCGCATTCGACACGGTTAATCATGACAACCTTCTTGCCATTTTGAAAAACAGGATGGGCTTTTCTGGTCAGGTGCTACAATGGTTCTCGTCCTTCCTTCACCACAGATCTCAAAGAGTCAAGGCAAATCACTCTCTCTCCCAGCCCTCTCCAGTTCTCATGGGGGTTCCCCAAGGGTCCGCCCTATCTCCTATCCTCTTCAACCTGTTCTTGGAACCTTTAGCTAACTCATTAAACTCCACTAACATTCTCTTCCATATGTATGCGGACGATACGCAACTCTATTTGAAAATCTCTTCCCCGGAAAACATCATCTCACTCAACACTACCCTAACGTCTACTCAAAACTGGTTAACTGACAACCATCTCCTGCTCAACACTTCCACAACGGAATTCCTGCTCATCTCCCCTCCCAACCAAATCCCCAAGTTAGACCTGTGGCTGAGTCACCTCACTGCCTTCAACTGCACACCTCTCATCATGGACTCAGCCAAATCGCTCGGAGTCACCATGGACAAGCACCTAAATATAAAAAATCATATCAGCAAGGTGTGTAAGGGAGCAAACCACTTGATGAGGACACTCAGAAATATCAAACCTTTCCTTCCACAAAATGATTTCAAGCAGGTGGTCCTGTTGTATTCCGCTTTAGGTGTCCGTATATAGGTTTTCCTGAATCATGTCCTTATATAGGCACAATTCGCATTGCCCTTATATAGGCATAGAATCCCAGTCCTTATTTAGGCATTAACCGTGCACTTCAAACACAGGCATTGTCACCAACATCCATCCACCCTAACGTCACAACGAGTTCTTAGAAACCAGACCCTTAAGCTTCGGGAGTTCCCCTAGCACAGGACTATTGATTTCTCCAAGAACTCATCTATTATGTATGAACCGTTATACCTTAAGGGTTCGTTCCTGACGTCTTCCTCTGTCCGACTTCACGTCAATGCTAACATTCCGAGGCACCTATCAGGTATAAATATACCTTCCCTTGCCCAAGCAAGTTAGAGGAGACCTCGACTTTAGAGGAGCCCGTATCCCGGCCTGACGCACTGAGAAGACGCTGTCATTCCTGCTCGCAGAAGAATCCAGCTTCCAGTGTTCTGACTCCCTCCTCGAGGTGTTAGAGTTCCAGATCCGGCAAGAGATTCCCACCTCTCTCATTCTCAAGGTATGGAGCTTACTAGAACCTAGAGGGACTCTTGGCATACTAGACTTAACATACTCTTAGTATATCACACTAGAGAATACTTCGCCTACTTCTTACCTTTCCCTACACCTAGACTAGGTTAGGTACATTGGGGTAGAACTAGCTTAGAGACGCATCATATGAGTACTCGCATTTTTAGCTCATGTTATTTATGTACGTGAATATATGCTAAAAGATAATGCTAGCGCAATATTATTTATTTCTACTGCTTACGCTGTACATTATTTATCTTGCATACTGTCTTGTGATCGTAACCGCACATATCCCTTACACGAGAAACAAGACTGTTCAATAAAACCCTTTTATTGAAACGCCCGTCTTTCCTTTCTGTGTAACTCTGTAGAAACTAAGCATGCACGATTGACTGAGTGAAACTGTTATCTATTGTTTCCACGATTCTGAGACGTGTTCCGATTCTAAAGGGAAACAAAGTGGTCATGTTTATGCAGTTGCCAGAAACTACTCCCTTCTTGTTCTCAAGGAGTTTCTAGTGGCCTCTGAGCTAGCTGGCACAAGTAATTAAGTTTAATATACTCGATAGGGACATACCGACCTTAATCCTATGTCAAGCCTATAGGTTATATTATTCCAATGCGCAGAGCCTATTAGGGAAATAGGAACTACACTACATGGCGCCCAAACGTTTGGTAAGGCAGTAATTTAACGCTAGATACTGAGTAACTCAGTCTTGCTTTTCTCAGAGACCCCTACTCACATACTCCATAAGACGTCTGCAGTGGGTAAGGTTAAATATCCGCCAGAACTAATTAGGACAAAAAACCCTATATATTAGTTGTTTGGTTTGTTCAACGTTGAAGGATACAGTGTTCCAAAATATTGTGCACCTTATCTTTTTGTTTCCTTGAAACTTGTTCTACATTTTTCAAAAAACAAATGTCCAACCGGGACAATGCCACCGAAACCGGTGGAGCTACGGCTGACCCAGTCATAACAGTTTTTAACTTTACAGGTTTAAATGCACCCGAGGAGGGTGTTATAGACATCGTTCCAAAACTTAAGAAGAGCCATCACTCTAAAACTTATAAAACATGGCCTACCACCAAGAGGCGGTAAAGCAGTTTTCGTGATAGAGGCACACAAATCTTTTCAGACAGAGGTATTCTATTCATGGATAATATTCCCTGAATCAAATTCAGTAACAAGACTGTTTCACTTCTACAAAGAAGATGAACCACCAGAGGAATATATTCCTTTCGAGGATATTGAAATTCCACTAACATACCAGGAGCATCAGCTCTGGTTTAAAGGCGCCCTAAAACATCACAAAAACATTACCAGGCTCGGTCCACTAGGTAGACCAGGAGCAACATGGCCGATTCTAGCCGGCTACACTCCTCATCCTGACCTCGATATAATGTCAGACGAGGAATTACTTACTCAACTTACAGAGTTGATAAAAATTTACAGACAACTAGTCCAATATGTCATGCGGACTTTCACAGTCCAACCACCACTTTCCATTCCAAATCAAACCCCTCAACAGGGGAATACACTAAAAATTACACCACAGACTTTATACGCAGTCATGGAAAAAATGCCCACAAAACGTGAGCAAATTCCATTCTGGATAGCTCAAAAAATTACTCAAATAGAAGCAGTATTTCCTAATACTAGCCCTTATGAGAAACACAGAATCCTAACAATCTGTTTACCAATGGGGATCACACCACAACTGGTAGACTGCACTACTTGGGGCTCAGTCTTTGCTGCCATCTATACTAAAACACATGGTATTCCGTCAATTGCAGTAATACCAGATGTCCTGAAACAAATTCAGAATGAATACGGGGCAGAGCCTGCTCTGAATTTAGGTATGAAATTACTGAAAAATTTCGACCAGGTCTCTACAATAATATTATCTAATATTAAAGGGAGGCAGCAGCAGTGGCGATCCGCCAACGATTAAGGGAATTCGATGTTACAGAACATCAAACAGAACTACCCAGAATAATAGAACAATCATATGCAGAATTAGGCAGAGATAGTTTGGGTGGAAGACCATTAAAGCCAAAACTATCTGAAAGTCCTGAGAAGGACTCTATTAAACAAACTCCTACATCTTCTAAAAAGAAGTGGGAAACTAATAAACAAAATTCAAAGGAGAAACGTTCTCAATCCCGAGGTAGGTCTCCTCAAAAGGAGCCCTCTGAAAGGAGGTATAACCTCAGGAATAGGGATAATTTAAAAAAAACCTGACAGGTATCAAGATACTGATACACGTTCCTCTCGTACCTTTCAGATCTCGTCACAGACATCGGAAAGAAGAGGACGGTCAGAACATAGAGAAGTACACGTGAAATCGAAAAACGACAAACACGTTCTGAAAAATAAATCTAAACCTCAATTCTCAAAAAAGAAGGTAGCAGGTCTGAAGATCAGACATGCCGAGGATACTGAGAACACAACTCAAGAACGGAGAATGGGCTCAGACAATGCTGGACAGTGCGGCAGAAGTCACAATAGCTCGCCAGAACCTGAAGGAACTTCTGGAGATAGTGGACTTGAATGAGTACATCACAGTTGAGACTGTAGACACCAGGGTTAGTACTCTACAAAAGTTATATGAAAGAACACTCCGACTGGAGGGAGACATACCGAGAAAGGTGAAAACACTCTTTTGGGAAAAACTTTCAAGGGGTTATGATATACTTCTAGCAGAAAAAGACTGGCCACCACAATTTGTCAGGGAGTGCCCACATGGCGAGGACATTATTATGCCTGCCTTCTCCAACCATATTCCAATTCACATAAAATATACTTATGCCAGGAAATGGGCAGTTGCCCAGGCCCCAGCATTATACAAAAATCATGTAGGATGGGATGAGGACTCACCTCACCATAAAATACATTTAAAAAATGAACCTACTGCACAGAGGCAGTACCCAATAAAGCAAGAAGCTAAAAAACAGGTCAGGGAGATCTTAGATCAACTTGAATACCAAGGGGTGATTGAAACATGCACCTCCTCAATGAGCAATCCTTTGTTTCCTGTCTCCAAACCAGACAATACATATCGTCTAGTTTTGGATTACAGACACTTAAACACTTGTTCTAAAACATTTGCAGTGCAAAATGCACACAGTAGAGCATTAATGAATAACATTGTGCGTAAAAAATATAAAACCACATTGGATATCTCAAATGGTTTCTTTTGTCAAAACATAGCACCTGAAAGCAGGTACTTAACAGCTTTCTCAATAATGGGGACCCAGCATCAATTTTGTCGACTCCCACAAGGGTTCAAGAACAGCCCGGGGTTATTCTCAGCGATGGTAACAGAGTTACTACAAATTTATGATAATGAGGCATTGTCATATGTCGATGACATCTATCTGACAGACGATGACCTGGACAAACACTTGAACAGGGTGAGCACCATTATATTGGGCTTCGCCTCTGATTGCCCATCTCAATGTCCTTTTTCTAGGATATGAGCTTTCAAGTGAAGGCAAGAGCTTGGCAGCCAACTTTTTAGAAAGGTGTGCGCTGCTCCAACCTCCAAAGACGCTGAAAAATTTACAATCCATCCTGGGTTTCCTAAATTTTGGAAGAACTTACATTCTAAATTACGCAGAAAGGGTTAAACCTCTCTACGCATTAATCAAACCTGATTTTTCAATCAAAAATTGGACACAGGAACACACAGAAATCTTGCGTTCACTCCAAGCTAACATGTTAGCAACAAATCACTTACAAACACGCGTAACTCAACGCAATTTTGTGATCCGAATAATTTCGGGTCAATGTGGATTCACCTACTTAACATTTAATGAGGGTGAAAAAGTACCAATAGCATACAAATCACATTTGTATACACAAGCAGAAATGCGCTTCACTTCAACTGAAAAAATACTGACAGCAGTTCAAACTGCAGTAGCAAAAGAAAGAGCTCTAGCCCAAGGGAAACGCATTATTGTCGTAACCCCAGTACCGGCTTTAGAGGCGGTCACAAAAGCGAGCATTCCAAATGCAAAAGCATTACAGCCTAGATGGATACAATGGGTTAATTCTCTTGCTGCAACAGATGTTGAATATGTTTTTGATCCTGATTTAAAAACACAAGCGTTCCTGCAATATGAACATGAATGTCCTCTGCCCACTGAGATTCTGCCTCTCGATCAGTATGAATTCATAATTTACACTGACGGATCTGCACAACCCGCTACAGGGAGTAAGCAAGCTTACAGTGCAGCGTGCGCAATCGTTAAAGGTCGCATGCGCGATGGTAACTTCAGACCTATGGTCACTAAAACTCAATCTCTAGGAGATTGTACAGCTCAGCGAGCTGAACTACAAGCATTCAAACTGGCACTTGAAAGTACAGATCGCAAATTCCCCACACTAATAGTGTGCGATTCTTTCTACTGTGTGCAGTCGTATAATGAATATATACAAAATTGGCTTGAAAATGGGTTCAAAGATGCAAAAGGTGGCACAATAAAGCATTAAACGCTTTGGGAACAAGTAGTTCAGTTAAAAAGCGAACTACCAAAGGCTCACGTGATACACACGCTGAGTCATCAACATGATGGCGTTCACGTTGCAGGGAATTCATTGGCTGACGAAGCCGCAAAGGGGGCTGTTCAGACTGCTTCCGTAGCTGCGATCACTCGTTCAAAAACGAGAATAGACAGTGAGATAATGTTGGCTGTCAATGCTACAAGCAAAGGCAGTGGTGCAGCGTTACCAAAAAACTTTCCACTCAAGTACTCTTATGTAATTGATGCGAACAACGTTCCTTTTGCTCGAATCCCTGGAGTGGGGGATAGGGTAATTCCAAACAAGGAACGCAGATTAAGACTAATCCTAGCAGCACATGAAGGGATAGCCTCTGCCCATGCAGGTATTTCTGCAACAGTATCTTTACTGAAACAAAGATATTCGTGGCCTGGCATTAGGAAACAGACCAAGAACTATGTTCTAGAATGTGAAATATGCCAACAGATGAAAGTCTCCACAGTGAAACGTCCTGCGCAGACACCCTTGTTAATTTCAGACAAACCATTAGCTTGTGTTTACCTGGACCACTGCGGTCCCTTGCAAAGGGAAGGTAACTATAAATATATAATGGTCGCAGTGGATTCATGCTCTAGGTTCCTATGGATATGGCCTCAGCGCTCGGCTGACGCTCGAACTGTTATAAAAGATTTGCGAGTCTTTATCGGCACATACGCAATAGGCACGCTACATTCTGACCAGGGCCCTGCGTTTAGCTCTCGGGCTTACAAAGAAGCCATGGCCAGTCTGGGCGTTGCATTGCGGTACTCCTCTCCGTTTCATCCTGAGGGAAATTCTGTTGTGGAAAGGAAAAACCGGGACATAAAGCAGTCTATAACAGCTAGGGTATTAGGTTCGGGTGATGGGTGGGTCAAACATCTTTATGGGGTCCAACGCTCATTAAATAATTTGCCAAGAAGTTCTCTAGGGGAGTCACTCCATATGAGGTCCTATTTGGGACTAGAATGTGGGTGCCAGATCTAGAATGTAGAGGCACAGTGGTGGAAAATAAACCCTTTGATATCAAAGATCGTTTGGCTGTTTTACAGGATCTAAATGAACTAAGATCGAAACAAAGCAACGTGTTCCTGCAGCCAACCACCACTGGGGAAAAACCGGTGGTCCCAGCAAAGCCTGTCTGGATTCCAAAAGTTGGGGATCTAGTCAGAGAGAAAATTGCGAAAAGAAGGAATTTGGACCTTCTTACAGACAACCAGTACCTGTCCTAGCCATACACGGAACAAGAACAGTACTTCTGCCGCCCCTTGCTGGAAAAAAGGAGAAAAGATTTGTGTCCATCGACCTCATCAAACCACAGTATGTGGCAATACTAAATAGTAGGCCTCGTGGACTCCGACCTAGTAGCAGACGCACTCCTCTCGCTACTATCCATGAGGTTCAGACTGAAAGACTGATAACCATCGAGAATTCAGCAGTAACAGATGAAGGACTGAGCAACAATGCTATGGAACTCATCCCTCTTGAAACTCAAGTAACAGTTCGTCCAAATACACCTTCTACACCAATGTGACAAGTGATCAACTGGTTCCAGCGATTTCTACAAATCCTGATGCAATTCCAACAATTGACAGAACTGCTTCTAGCTATTTCATTAACTTTGATACGTTTTCTGAGGATCTGAGTGAGCCTGAGACGTCGCCAGCATCAAAAACGTTTAAACAGCAAGTACAAGACTTTTTTCATTTTTTGAGAAAGACTTATCTGGTTTCACCATGGATTGAACTCTGGATCATTTCTGGAATATTTTTTTTTCTGCTTTGGCTAGCTTTGGTTATGACTATGAGCGTGCTTATAAATGGCAGATACATCCATTTGGACATTGAAAGTAAAGATGTGAACTTACTTTTGAAACCACACAAATCGTCCCATCGTGAAACAAGAGACTTGTCTGCAGTGAACATCACAGCCGTTCCTATACAGGATGGTATAGTGTGGGACAAAACTGATTTCGATATTTTCGGCCCTACGGAACATTTGAACATTCCACATTTATTTAAGATTTCATTAAGTGATTTTGTTTCATCCAGTACCTATTCTGATGATTGGGACTTTGAAACTGTAAATGACATGATGTTTGACCTAGAAAAGTCTGCTGCATTTTCTAATAATGAATATTTAGAGGGTTCATCAGACTATGAACAGCTGTATTGCTATAACCACTATGGTCATCATTTTTTGCATAAATCTGCAACACCTAGAAATGTGTTTATGTTTAACCAATGGGAGCATTGTCCTACACCACCCAAAGTTTTTGTTTTTGAATGACACTGTGCAACAAACGTCTTGCCTTGGTTTAGCCAAGATTAAAGACATGAAAACTCCTTCTGTACCAACACCTGCCAGTAATAACAATACACAGGCAGCGGTTACAGTTGACACAATACTACAAATCAACAGAACAAATCCTGATTGGAGAAAATGGTTGATCTGGCCAACAGACACAAACATCTGTCAAGAAAGATTCCTGAATAAAACACAGGGGTTTACTATTCATAGGCCAGACCCACGATACGTTCAAAGACAACATCCGGGGGTAGTAACAACATACAGTGTAGGAAAATTATGCCTCGATTGGCTGCAAAAATCTACACTTAAGGATGTGAAACAACACTTATCTTTACTTAAAGAAGACGCAGACCTTAGGGAATTCTTGCTTGAACCAAGAAAACCGCGTCAAAAACGTTTCATATATGCCAGCATCTATGCTGCTTATAGTGAAGCATGGAAGGTGTCACAGGTAGAGGCCGCAGAACGAATACGTGAACTTGATCGTATTAATTTAGAGAAAACTCTCTCTGTGGTCGACAACGGGTTAACAACTTTGTCATCCAGAATTTATTCATTGGACAACGTTGTATCATCTGCTATTGACATACTGGAACAAGATTTAGCCATGTTACAGCAAGGCCAATCTCAGTTACGTTCTATTATGTTATTAAGCTGGATGCTGCAATCTTTGCGTGCGGGCTATGTGCCTTGGCATTTTATCAACACGTCGGCTCTGTTTGCAGAATTCAATCTAACTGATAAACAGATCGAACTGGCACAAAAAGGAGCAAAGTATACAGTGCTGAGCATTGAAAAACTGGAAAAACTACCATTCACGGTGGCAGAAAAACCAGCTACAGAATGGCTTATTCATGGCAAAATCACTCTGCCTGTCACTACTTTTCAGTTTCAGTATTGCCTCAAACAAATGCAAGCAGGCAAATATGAAAGGTTGGGTAAAGATTACATTAAGATATCCTGGAATTTACCTTACACATATAGATGTTGGAGTGGGGATCGTGAAGTGTTTCTAAGCGGTACACACTGTGAAAGTGCACTGAGCGGTTCACTGATTTGTCAGGACATTTCTTTACACGGGGCTTGTAATGGTTCTGTGGCAAATTTGTCCTGCCACCAGCAGGGTACACCAGCTGCTGTGATTAATCCAATGTTTGGCTAACTTTCTAACGGGAGTTACCTCATGTTGAATGATCAGAGTTGCTGTGGCATGTTGCCAGGCATCCCATATCTAGTAACGGTCGACTCCAGGGTCACTTGCTGTATGCAAGTATTGTTTGCCCCAATAGACACAGTCAGGGAGTCGCCTTTATGGCCTTCGTTGAATGTCTCTTTTATACGATTTGATACTTTAAGCAGAATGAAAGCCATGCTTATACAACAAACAGTGCCTCTGACCTCGGCCAAAGAAATCTATGATTTACAAGTTGCAAGGACTTCGGCTGAGATACAGGCTTTAATTCGTACAAACTGCCCTATACATTTCGTAGAAATGATGGGACGTATCTTAAACATGTCTGATACGAGCGGAATTGTACATGTATTTAAGACCATCTGTTCCGGACTATTAGCACCTTTCCAGGCAGTCAGCGGAATCATCCCAAACTTCGCACATTCGGTGTTTGGTGGTGTGCCGTTAATTCTAGCACTTGTTGCAGAAATTATGTTTCTATTCCTCCTACTACGCTCTGGCAAGCCTATTCGCCAACATCACTCCGAGCGTTGTGGAGAAAGCTCTCCTTGAACGGAAATGCTGTGAGGGAATAGTACAGCTTTTGGGCATGCCTCGTCTACGGGAACTTAATACAACGTTGTTCCTGTCATTCAGGCCAATCTGGCAAGATTGCATCTTACCTGTTCTACGCTGCCTGTTTTGCGGTGAAGAATGCGTGCTAGACACCTCTCTAACACTCCCATCAGTCATGCCAACGGATGTCGATACTCTGCTAGACCCGATAACGGCCCATGCTCTGTGTTGTCCCCAGAGGCTTCCTATCCTTATGACGGCATTCATTGAGATCTCACAGACGCTTCCGGCAGCTGCTGAGGTACGAGATGGATCAACAGGCACACAGGTAACAACGGAAGCGAACATTGCATCTTCTGCTGAAGGCAATGTTTCTCATCTCTGTGCAATTAACCTTCTGAACGAGGTGTTCCAAATGTCACCAACTTCGGTAGACGATATTTTGGCTACGGAAATAGATGATCTCATGTTTACGCCAGACCCATACACTGACTTTGATTCGGCTCACAGTGTACCAGGGCAACAATGAAATTTGGCCTTCATATTTTTCAAACTTGGAACCTTTCCCAGAATTGAACTTTTTTCTTTTTAAAATTTTTGAAATGACATGGCAAATGAACAATCTGCTTACAGTAGAACTAGTCTTATAAAACGGACTTCTTTGAATACTTCCAGGGACACATTGTCACCTTATTTGTCTAACATTTCATTTTATTCCATGATATGCAATGGCTTTGATTTTTGAAAAACTTATCAACCATTTCATCATATGTATATATTTCTGTTTATTCATTCATGTTGCATTTACTTCCATTATATGCTTAGAATGATAACGATGCTTTAAATGTACAGTACCTGTTGCATTTCAACAGTTTATTTTGAGCTTCTTTTAATATGCTTTTAGAAATGCTTTTAGCAACATGTGGTACTCAATTTTATGTTTAGCATTTAAATGTTTAGCATTTAGTATTATCGTTCATTCGAAAGTGGAGTGGGTGTTGTATTCCGCTTTAGGTGTCCGTATATAGGTTTTCCTGAATCATGTCCTTATATAGGCACAATTCGCATTGCCCTTATATAGGCATAGAATCCCAGTCCTTATTTAGGCATTAACCATGCACTCCAAATACAGGCATGGTCACCGACATCCGTCCACCCTAACAGTCACAATGAGTTCTTAGAAACCAGACCCTTAAGCTTCGGGAGTTCCCCTAGCACAGGACTATTGATTTCTCCAAGAACTCATCTATTATGTATGAACCGTTATACCTTAAGGGTTCGTTCCTGACGTCTTCCTCTGTCCGACTTCACGTCAATGCTAACATTCCGAGGCACCTATCAGGTATAAATATACCTTCCCTCGCCCAAGCAAGTTAGAGGAGACCTCGACTTTAGAGGAGCCCGTATCCCGGCCTGATGCACTGAGAAGATGCTGTCATTCCTGCTTGCAGAAGAATCCAGCTTCCAGTGTTCTGATTCCCTTTGCGGGATGTTAGAGTTCCAGATCCGGCAAGAGATTCCCACCTCTCTCATTCTCAAGGTATGGAGCTGACTAGAACCTAGAGGGACTCTTGGCATACTAGACTTAACATACTCTTAGTATATTACACTAGAGAATACTTCGCCTACTTCTTACCTTTCCCTACACCTAGACTAGCTAAGGTACATTGGGGTAGAACTAGCTTAGAGGTGCATCGTATGAGTACTCGCATTTTTAGCTCATGTTATTTATGTACGTGAATATATGCTAAAAGATAATGCTAGCGCAGTATTATTTATTTCTACTGCTTACGCTGTACATTATTTATCTTGCATACGGTCTTGTGATCGTAACAGCACATATCTCTTACACGAGAAACAAGACTGTTCAATAAAACCCTTTTATTGAAACGCCCGTCTTTCCTTTCTGTGTAACTCTGTAGAAACTAAGCATGCACGATTGACTGAGTGAAACTGTTATCTATTGTTTCCACGATTCTGAGACGTGTTCCGATTCTAAAGGGAAACAAAGTGGTCATGTTTATGCGGGTGCCAGAAACTACTCCCTTCTTGTTCTCAAGGAGTTTCTAGTGGCATCTGAGCTACCTGGCACAAGTAATTAAGTTTAATATACTCGATAGGGACATACCGACCTTAGTCCTATGTCAAGCCTATAGGTTATATTATTCCAATGCGCAGAGCCCATTAGGGAAATAGGAACAACACTACAGTCCAAGCGCTTGTCTTGCCGAGGCTTGACTACGGCAGCGCTACCCTCTGTGGCCTTCCCAAATACACCCTAGCTCCACTAAGGGCATCACTGAACACAGCGGCTAGACTGGTTACAGTCACCAAACGAAATGAGCACATATCCCAGTCCTAAAATCTCTTAAATGGTTGCCCTATGAAGCACCAATTCAGTTAAAGATTGCAGTTCTGGCGCACAAAGCCCTTCACTTCAATACTCCCAGGTACCTTGCGCAAAAACTTGAGCTATCTTGTGGTGCAAGAGCCTCAAGAAGCGCCAATACTTTCCTCTTGAAACCACTCATCCTTAGCAAAAAGAGAACCTGTCACAGAGCCTTCTCCGGTGCTGCCCCAAAGATATGGAACTCTCTTCCACCGGAAGTACGCAGAATCTCCTCAACGACGGCATTCAAATTGGAAGCCAAAAGATTCCTTATGAATGAATAATTCTTACCCTAATTGGGCTAGGCTCATCTGCTCGAAGACACTGTTTCCTACGTCCATTGTACCATCATTTGTTACTGCTCCTCTTTACCGCATACTGTGACTCCTTTCATTGCCCGCTTACACCTGTTTTATTGTATTATCCTCCATGGTGCAATTGTCCTGGAATCTGCGATTAATCCTGTTTTTTTTTTTTTGTCTTTTTTACTCCTACTTGATGCCGATTTTGCATTTATGTCCTTCCTTCCATCCTAATGTAAAGTGCTCTGATATCCTTCGGGATCTTGTTTGCGCTATATAAAACTTTATAAATAAAATAAATAAATGGGCAAGCGCCCACAGAATAAGGATGAATTTCCTTATTGGCTTGCCGAGAAATTTGGACAGATAGAAGCTGTCCTAATACCACTCCTGTGGACAAGCACAGGATCTTAACTATTAGTTTACCCAAAGACTTAATTCCCGAATTGGCTGATTGTAACACCTGGGGCAGGGTGTCTGCAGCGGTATATTCTATGTGTTTCGGCACCCCCTCCATGACAGTACTGCCCTCTGTGAATAAGCGCGTTCAAGATGAACACGGAGCAGAAGTGGCTGTTGAGCTGGGGATGAGACTGGTGGGAGTGTTCGACGTGGTTGCTGATATGATCCTTGCGAATGTCAAGGGCGATGCCATTAGCTTTCAAGTAGCAAACCGCTTAGAGGCGGTCGCAGAGCCCGACAGACCACGAGAATTACCAAAGATTATTGCAAAGGCTTACAAAACCATAGGCCGCAATAGTCTGGGAAATAAGCCTACGACTCAGATACAAACGCAGCCTCAAGTCCAACAGAAAGCCCAGCCTGACAAGGATGGGCGCCCTTTCTTTCCTAAAAAGGATTGGCAAAGAAATAAGAAACAGGGTTCCCAACAACAGAAGCAGGGTTCGAGTGCCAGTTCACTGACCCCTGATGCTTCTGAGCGTACTTATGACTTGCGCGATCGCGCTAAAATTAAGTCTCCTGAAAGATTTCAGGTTCCTGATCAGTGTTCTCCTCGTTCTTTACAGGAAACATCAGGCTCACAAGCCGGTGGAGGGGATCGCCAGGATCGGGGTAGGAGTCAACCTGCATCACATCTTCGTGAACAGTCTCGACAGTTTGAAGTCAAGGACAAGCAGGGTGATTCTGCACGAACCCGTCCTCCTTTTTCAAAAGAAAAAGGTTGTCACTTTAACAGCGAGATATGCCACAGATGGTGAGGACGCGACTCCTGGATCAGACTTGGGCGGTGACTCTGCTCGACAGCGCGGCAGAGGTTACCATAGTCAGGGAGGCTCTACGTCCCCGTCTGGATGTGACAGCAACTGACACATTTGTAACCGTTGAGACTGCAGATACCCGGATTGCCCCCCGTATAGACTACACGAAGTGCTTTTCCAAATTGAAAGTGATATACTGCGTCCCATTAAGGTTGTGTTCTGGGAGAATGTAACGGCTACATATGACATTTTACTGGTGGAGAAAGATTGGCCGCCACCCTTTGTGTTATCCGCTTCTCGGGTGGAAGATGTGATACTTCCGAGTTTTTCACGTTGTGTCCCTGAGGAACAGCGCAGGCTTTCGCAGAGGAATGGGCTTTGCCCTTAGCCCCAGCGGTGTATCGCAATCAGGTGGGTTGGGACGTTGATTCGCCAGCTCATGAAATACCATTGCGCTCTATGCCACAGCCTCAACATCCCATCAAACGTGAAGCGAAGGCTTCGGTCTGTGACATTCTAAGACGATTGGAGTATCAGGGGCTCATTGAGTCATGTGTATCACCTATGAATAATCCTCTCTTTACTGTCCCTAAACTAACCCTGGGCGTAGTTTGCGTAGTAGCGCTACGCGTAGCTACGCGAAGTGCACTTCGCACTACACACGCTACGCGTAGCTACGCAAACTGCGTAGTGCGGTAGGGAAATGCTGTTTGCACTAATTGCACAGTGCCGGATGCTTGTCCGCACTGTGCTATCATTGCAAACGGCATCTTGCACAGTGCAAGCGGTCGTTTTCTGCCGCTCACTGTAGATTTGTACTGGAGCGGCAGCTTTCTCAACGCGGACTGGTAGTTTCTCATCGCGTGCGGTCGCGACCACTCGCAATGAGAAACCTGACCTCCCCGCTTTGAGAATCTCGCCAGGAGGTTTATTTTCCACGCTCGCGATCGGCAACTTGATGTTGCTGATCGCGAACGAGGAAAAAGTCTCGCCGGGATGTTGATTTTGCTCGCTCGCGGTCGCCAACTTGACGTTGAGGACCGCGAGCAAGCAAAAAATGCCTGCTACGTGTTTTTGCACTGTGCTACATGCAATTCGCGTAGTAGCGCAAACTACGCACGCTCCGCGAGTGTAGCGTAGTACTACGCCCAGGGTTACCCTAAACCTGATGGTTCTTTTTGGATTGTATTGGATTATAGAAATTTGAACAGACATTGCCACACCTTTGCGGTACAAAACAACACAGCTCAGCGCTGGTGAATAATATTGTTCGTAAAAAATACAAAACGACACTTGACATTTCCAATGGTTTCTAGAGTCACAATCTCGACCGTGCGAGTGGTGACCTGACAGCATTCAGTGCCGTCGGAAATCAGAAAAAATTCACAAGATTCCCAATGGGCTACAAGAACATCCCCGGGGCATTTGCGGCACGCATTGTGTCTTTGTTGCATGACATTGACCCCAAGGCCTTGTCGTATGTTGATAACATCTATTTGACTGACGACGACCTCGCGCCGCATCTTGACCGAGTCAACCACATAATATTGTCTTTTGCCGACTACGGTTACAAATTTAATTTTGCAAAGTCACACATTGCCCATCTGGCAGTGCTCTTTTTGGGCTATGAGCTCAATAATGAGGGAAAGGGTCTAGCACCTCATTTCCTAGAGAAGTGTGTACATTTGCAACCACCTTTTTCTTTGAAAAAGTTACAATCCCTGCTGGGTTTTTTAAACTTCGGGAGGACTTACATTCCCGATTATTCCCAGCGTATCAAGCCGCTTTATGCGTTGATACAACTAAGTTTTCTTCTGCCAGCTGGCTTCCGGAACATACTTCCGTTCTGCATGCTTTGCAGGCAGATCTGCTTGCGACTAACTTCTTAATGACTTGTGATAACACCACCAACCTGGTAATACGTATCGTTTCTGGGGCAGTGGGTTTCACGTACTTAACATTCAATGAAGGTGACACAATACCTATTGCATACAAATCACACTTGTACACTGCGGCAGAAATGCGTTTTTCCTCTGTAGAAAAAATCTTCACGGCAGTGCAGATGGCGATTCTAAAGGAACGCTCACTGGCGCAGGGCAAACGCATTCTTATGGTCACTCCTTTCCCTGCTTTGGAAGCGGTGACTAAAGCTAGTGTGCCTAACTCTAAAGCATTGCACCCACGTTGGATGCAGTGGGCTACTTCTTTGACGTCTTCGGATGTCACATTTGTCTTAGATCCTTCTCTTCAGACTCAGGAGTTTTTGCAGTATGAATTTGTTCATCCTCCTCCTTTGTCCCTTCTTCCTCTGTCTGCATACAAATGCATCATTTATACCGATGGCTCGGCGCAACCGGCCACGGGTTCCAAACATGCTTATTCAGCGGCTTGTGCTATTGTGGCTGGCTCCATTGAAGATGGAGAGTTTAAGTCATCCATTGTGCACACACAGGCACTAGGAGACTGCACGGCGCAATTGGCCGAGCTGCGTGCTCTTATTCTAGCTCTAGAGTTTGCTGATCCTCTAGTGAATACTCTTATTGTGTGCGATTCTTACTACTGTGTCCAGTCGTTCAATGACAACTTATTCTTTTGGTCTCAAAATGATTACCGAGATTCTAAAGGCAGCGCAATCAAGCATAAAACGCTTTGGGTTTGGGTCGCAGATCTTAAACAACGTCTGCCTCTCACACATGTTATTCACACTCTTGGCCACCAGCGTATCAGAACACACGCTCTTGGTAATTCTCTGGCTGATGAAGCGGCCAAGTCTGCAGTAGCTACGTGTTCCATAGCAGCAGTTACACGATCTATGACTAAGGTTGATAATGAAATTCTGGCAGCTGTTGCTGCAACTAGGGAGGGAGGTAATTATCCTGCGGGTTTCCCTTCTAAATACTCTTATCATGTAACTCCCGAACAGGTTCCTTATGCTACCATTCCTTCGGTTGGGGATCGGCTGATTCCCAACTCTGACCGCAGACCAGCTCTGATCAAAGCAGCACACAAAGGCATTGCTTCTGCACATGCTGGTGTGTCTGCAACAGTTTCTATTCTTCAGCAACTTTACTGGTGGCGTGGTTTATATAAACAGACTCTTAACTATGTTCTTTGCTGTGATGTTTGTCAACAAATCAAGCCTTCTACAGTCACATGTCAGCCACAAACACAGCTATTTATTTCTAATAGACCTTTTGGCTGTGTCTATCTTGATCACTGTGGTCCACTTTCTTCTGATACTGCATACAAGTATATCTTAGTTGCGGTTGATTCATGGACTCGATTCCTCTGGGTATGGCCACAACGTAGTGCTGACGCTCGAAATGTCATCAGGGATTTGCGTGTCTTTATCGGGATGTTTGCCTGTGGTACCTTCCATTCTGAGCAAGGTCCAGCGTTTGCCTCTAAGGCTTACAAGGATGCAATGAAGTCGTTGGGGGTACAGGTGCAGTTTTTGTCTCCATACAGGCCTGAAGGCAATTCTGTTGTGGAGCGAATGAACCGTGACTTAAAGCAATCCTTGACAGCTAGAGTCTTAGGTCCTGTCAATGACTGGCTGTCCCATTTGTATGGGGTCCAACGTGCATTAAATAATCTCCCTAGATCTCTTGGTGGGCGGACCCCTTACAAAATGCTCTTTGGCTTTCACATGTTTGTTCCTGACCTTGATGTCTGGACTTTGTGGCGGCTGCCTCTAAGTTTGACGTAGATAATCATTCTGCTATGTTACAGGATCTACAAAAGTCCTGTGATACCCTGGCAACTGAGCATTTACCATCTTCGCCTGCTGATGCACAACTGATTCCGGTTACCGGTTGGCTTCCCAAAGTTGGAGATCTAGTGCGGGAGAAGATTGAAAACAAAAAAGAATTTGGTCCCTCTTATCGTGCTCCGGTTTCTGTACTTGGACTGAAGGGTACTCGTACTGTCATTCTACCACCATTGCCAGGTCGCAAAGACAACAGATACATCTCAGTGGACAATGTCAAGTTACACCGTGTGGCCGATACTGAATAGTGTGACACCTGCAGTTTGGTGCAACGCAATATCCTTAGCACCGTTCACTTTGTCGTCACCTGCTGCCACAAGAATGTCTGCTCATATGATGGACACTGTAATTGATCTTCAGCCTATGCGACAATCATCTTCTGTGATGGATCTTGTGTGTCCTTTTCCGGCTACTGATTCCGTGTGTGAGAAACCACTTTCAGGTAGGGGTCTGCTAATAACGCCTAGAGATCTTCTGTTATATAAAATAACTTCTTACTGCCTTGGGGAGGGTGATTAGGGCCAGTTATTTAGCCTTTTTCACAGTCTTTATAAAATGACGACTCCTTTTATATTCTATGGTATTGTAACAATGCTAATGATTCTTGCTTTATGCATTTTGCTGCTAGTTGTGGTTCGCATACTATATCATGGATCGCTATAGTCAAATTAAACATTTTGAACTTATTTAGTGACTCTGATTATTTTTATTGTGGACAAGTACGTGAGAGCAAAAGATTGTCTTGTTCCCGCGACTCTGAGGTGAGTCGGGAGTGCTCGTGTTGTGGGTTGTCTAAACATTCGTAGCTTCTTGATATTTATAGGAGACCGAATGAGACACTATTGCTAGTTGGTTGGGATTTTGGGTACTAAGGTGATAGGAGGTACACCCCTATTTACTGAGGTCCTATTTTCTTGTGCATAGTTCTGTGTATGAGCAGAATCCCCGCAACAGGGGCCCCCGGGGGTGTTTATGGGCTGGTGATTATTGAGGGCCGAGACCTTTGGTTCCTTGTGCTTGTTGCTCCTATGCCTATGGAGGCCTATGGATTGAGATCTGTACTGCTTTGGCAAGATCTCCTGCTGCAGTTATCAACTAGTACCTGCCTGTTGTGCAGGGGTGACTGGTCACCACAGATTGCGACCTTGCATCATAATAATTATTAGCTTCCCTTGGCATGCTCCTCTGCTGGGAGCTGTGCGCCTACCGGGCCGCAGGTCTGGACTCCTCTGGGGCACTGTGTCAGCTCCCCTGATTGTCAGCTGAGGGAGGTGTGCTGACCTACAGACTGGGGCAGACTGGGCCCTATATTCGCCTGTTGCCTGGAGGTGTGACCTGCCAACTGGGGCAGAGCGGTGATCCTCGAGAGCCAGTGGTGCAGCACGGGGGCCCAGGGTGGACGGGGGTCAGCGGAGCTGCAAGGACTGGCCTGGGCCCTGTGTCTGAAGTCTGGGGGACCGTTTGGCGGCATGCAGTGGCCCACTTGCCCTATAATTGAGATGAAAGCCTGAGACCCCGGATTAACGTTGATGGAGGGCAGTGGGGGGAGTCTGCCTGGGAGCCTCTGGTAGGCAATGATCCGCCACTGATGTAGGGCCTACCGATAGGACACCTCTGGTTCATCTGAGCTGGTGAGACTGTATGTGAGTTCCAGCACATATCATCTAGGGGGTGCTGGTGAGGATGACGGCCCCTGCACAATGCAGCACACCTTACTGATTCCCCTGTCTGAGGCGCCCCTTCATCGCTCTCCTCATGGGGAAGGGGAGACCACCTGCGTCCTCTCAGGGGAACACTATAGAACAATATGCCACCCTCATGTCTGCTACCTAGCGACAGGCGCATCATGGAAGCTCACGCAGTGACACGTGGGGCCTCCTCGGAGGAGCCCTTCCGGGCTAATCTCATGGAAGCTATCGAGGACTCCCGGGCAGCCTAAGAGGAGAAAATTGAGTCAGTCTCCATAGAGATGAACCTCCTGCGCACCGACCTGCGAAAGGTGTTTGACACAGTTAATGCTGCAGAGGACTCCATTGTTGATCTACAAGCTGAGGTAGCGACTCTCAAGAAACAGGTGGCCACTCTTACATCAAAAATGTGAACTGTGGAGACGAGGGCCGAGAACGCAGAGGGGTGATCATGTAGAAACAACGTCTGCCTCCTGGGTTTTCCTGAGCTTGTCGAGGGGGGGGGTAGATGCAGTGGTTCATAGAAACGGGGATCCGGGATGTTCTGAAGCCCAAAAGATTGTCCCCGCAATTTGCAACTGAAAAAGCTCACCATGCTCTGACGGCCCCTCCGAGGCTGTGGGTCCCACCGCTCGCTATCATAGCATGCATCCTGAATTATAGAGACAGGGACTGCCTCCTTTGAGAACCATAAGATATCCATCTTCCCAGGTTATAAACAAAAAGTGCAAGCTCAACGCAAATCTTTTCTGGAGGCGAAGAGGCAACTGAGGCTCATGGGCCGTTGATATAAGCTTTTATATCCCGCCCACCTGAAAGTCATTTCGGGGGGCAAGTTGCACTTCTTTGAGATGGCAGAAGATGTTTGGCAATGGCTCGAGATGTGGGACAAAGTGCCAAAGGAACAGCATGGATCCTGGAGGGCGAAGTCTCAAGGTGAAGCGACTCCCTAATGTATGGATCGGACGACCCGGAATGACTCTGGGGACATTGGTGCTGACAGAGGCCAGGATATCGCTAGAGTTATTGTTCAGAAGGATGGCACCATGGCGCTTGAGGCTCCAGGGCCGGGGCCATGTTTCCCGGAGACTACATCAGTTCTGACAATGGACGTTGAACTCACAGATGCTGTGGCTGAACATGAAGAGGTTTGAGAGCGAGGGGAGGGGAATGACGAATGTTGAGGGAATGTCAACTTATATTGTGTGCAATAAAGTATGGCGCACCACATATCTTACACGAGGGGGGCGGAGGAGCCCTCTTCACTTTTTAAGTGGTAGGCTGTTAGTTAGGCAGGGGGGATTTTAGGCTGTGAGTCCTGACAGCAAAACGAAAAATGGGCGAACACACAGTTAAGTTGTGTCTTGGTTTGCCAGGGGTGGGTGGTGTTACACAGTTAGTTTCTATTGTATGGCCTCAGGTTCCTATTGGGGTTTCTTTGTTAACTCCAGTGTATGCGCAGTTACTTACTACTTTGGGTGCATTGGCCCCCTGCTATGGGTACCCTAATTCCTATCTGGGAGACTGCTGGGTGGGATTGGGGGAGGGGAGACACCTTTACCTCATGGCTGACTGCACTTATATTGTTATCTGGAATGCCAGAGGTCTGAGGAGTTACACAAAATGATACAGAGTTCATTCATTCCTTCGGCGCAACCGGGTCCAGATGCCTGTTTACAGGGGACACATTTAATGGGAGATGAGGTCCACAAATTAAAAACGAAATGAAGGGGTCAACTCTTTACAGCAACGTACTCATCCTATGCGAGGGGGTGGCGATCTAGGTGGCTCATGGGGTCCCCTTCAGACATGTGTACAGTGAAGCAGACATGGAGGGACGTTATCTGCTCCTTCAGGGTATGATGAATGGCAAGGACATCACCATTCTAAACACTTATGGTCCAAACATTGATGATGGGCAGTTTTATGGAGCCAGGCAGACACTGCTAGAGGGCAATTATGGGGTCCCCCATAAGCTTGGCAGGAGATTTTAATTGCATACTAGACGGGGACAGTGACCGGCGCCCGCCGCGACCGAGTACAAAGCCCCAGATGACAGAGTCCCTCTCCCGGGTCATGGATAACTTTGGCCTAGTAGATAGCTGGCATACACTTCACCCACGATTGGCAGAATTTACATGCCATTCACTGATACACAACACATACAGCCGCTTAGACTTGCTGTTGGTGGCAGAGATGAAATCGGAGATGAATCAGGCGGTGGAGCACTTGGGGAGATTCCTATCAGACCATGCACCAGTGCTGCTATGTTTCCATTGGGGAGGAAGGACAAGGACGACCAGGAAATGGTACATGCTCTTGGAGCTCCTGACTGAGCCAGCTAGTCGAGAACATTAGCAACTGCCATTCAGGAGTATCTGGAAGGCAACTGGGGCCCTACTATTTCCAGGACTAATGCATGGGATTCCCTTAAAGCGGTGGTCCCGGGGGTTTGTATAGGAATCACATGCGGCATGCACAGGCAACTGATGGCAGATATTGGCACCAATGAGCGACAATTAGCTGAGCTTCAGGGTGAGAGGCAGACTCGGCAGAGAAGCAAGGTCAAATGTTAGATGTCCAACGCTCCTTAGATGAGTAATGGGAGACCTTTGACCGCCACACACTTTGTGCCTACCACAGGCATCTGCAGCGGGAGGGTGACAAGTCCGGGAGGTTTTTGGCCCGGATACTGAAGCGCGAATGTGAGATCCCACCTATATTGTACTTACAGGCACCAAACGGACGATGTGTGACAAAGCGTTGTGAGGTTCTCAAGTTCTTAGTACACCATTTATTTTCAGGGTGTATATCGGGCCAGGGTCAAGGAGCAACCGGAGCTGGCAGGGGCATTCCTTGCAGGACTGGATCTACCTCGTCTCCCACAGGATGAGGAGCTGCCCCTGGCCACAAGAGCACCCGAACATTTACCCAAGCTCGGGATTCGCTGGGAGGGGATGAGTTTTCGCTACTTTGGGCTGATGGTTGCACATACAGAGGACTCATACAGGTGCCTAAATGTGTACAGGGTGTTGAGGGGGGACTGACCTGGTTGATTGACTTTTGGAAGATGCTTCCCCAGTCAGTGATCGGACGGGCGGCCATTGCCAAGATGGTCCTTCTTCCTTGCTGCTTATACCTTATTCAGTACTCATTGTTCCCACTCGGAACAGACTTCTTTCGTCATCTCGATAGCCTTTTAATTTTTTTGGTGTGGGCCGGGAGGTGCAACCGAGTTGACCTGGTGGTAATAAAAAGGGACATGGAGGAGTGGTTACTGGCACTGGCAGATATTCAGCTCTACTACTTTGCAGCACACCTCCAGCTTGTTGGTCCATGGCTGACGGACACAGACAGTTGGGAGAAGTGCCTGTTGTGGGGTATGCTTGGTGAGGACACCTTGCCATGCTTATTGATGAGAGGTGGATGCACTGGCAATCAGATCCCCTATTTGGTGCAGCATACGACTCAGGTGTGGGAGCTGCTGGGGAAAAAAGTATTGCGCAGGGTTACCTTTGTCAGAGAGTTACAGATTTTGGACCCTGAACCGTTTAGGTCCATAGATCAGCATATGTCCATGGCATGCTGGAGTGAGGGGGGGTGCCTTTTAGCAGGGGATCTATACCCCGGGGAGACGTTCCTTTTGTTCAAAGATGCACAGGACACATTTGACGTAGGACGGGGACACTTTCCCCACTATGCCGAACTAGAAAACATGGCTAGGAAGATATGGCAAAACCAAAGGGGATGATGGACGGAGTGTTGACATTACAAGCACTCACCCCCAGTCAACTGATCTGGGTTTAATCCATCATCATTCTTTAGCTCACTCCGCCACCCCAGTTCAGACATGGCCATATGCAAATCAGTCTGACCCTGTGCCTCATGGGAACAGTCCAGCCCGAACTGCCAAGCCATGTCTTCCCTGGACCAGAAACAAGCATCCTGGGACCGGTTTCGGGCTCACAGCCCTCATCAGCCAGGCTATCTTGAATCCAGTGGCAAAGTGAGCAAGGGACCCACGTCTGGGTATACCCTGCCAACTGAGGGCGAACAAAGCAAAACCAAAGGGGATGTTGGACGGAGTGTTGACATTACAAGCACTCACCCCCAGTCAACTGATCTGGGTTTAATCCATCATCATTCTTTAGCTCACTCCGCCACCCCAGTTCAGACATGGCCATATGCAAATCAGTCTGACCCTGTGCCTCATGGGAACAGTCCAGCCCGAACTGCCAAGCTATGTCTTCCCTGGACCAGAAACAAGCATCCTGGGACCGGTTTCGGGCTCACAGCCCTCATCAGCCAGGCTATCTTGAATCCAGTGGCAAAGTAAGCAAGGGACCCATGTCTGGGCATACCCTGCCAACTGAGGGCGAACAAAGCAAAACCAAAGGGGATGATGGACGGAGTGTTGACATTACAAGCACTCACCCCCAGTCAACTGATCTGGGTTTAATCCATCATCATTCTTTAGCTCACTCCGCCACCCCAGTTCAGACATGGCCATATGCAAATCAGTCTGACCCTGTGCATCATGGGAACAGTCCAGCCCAAACTGCCAAGCCATGTCTTCCCTGGACCAGAAACAAGCATCCTGGGACCGGTTTTGGGCTCACAGTCCTCATCAGCCAGGCTATCTTGAATCCAGTGGCAAAGTGAGCAAGGGACCCACGTCTGGGCATACCCTGCCAACTGAGGGCGAACAAAGCAAAACCAAAGGGGATGATGGACGGAGTGTTGACATTACAAGCACTCACCCCCAGTCAACTGATCTGGGTTTAATCCATCATCATTCTTTAGCTCACTCCGCCACCCCAGTTCAGACATGGCCATATGCAAATCAGTCTGACCCTGTGCCTCATGGGAACAGTCCAGCCCGAACTGCCAAGCCATGTCTTCCCTGGACCAGAAACAAGCATCCTGGGACCGGTTTCGGGCTCACAGCCCTCATCAGCCAGGCTATCTTGAATCCAGTGGCAAAGTGAGCAAGGGACCCACGTCTGGGTATACCCTGCCAACTGAGGGCGAACAAAGCAAAACCAAAGGGGATGTTGGACGGAGTGTTGACATTACAAGCACTCACCCCCAGTCAACTGATCTGGGTTTAATCCATCATCATTCTTTAGCTCACTCCGCCACCCCAGTTCAGACATGGCCATATGCAAATCAGTCTGACCCTGTGCCTCATGGGAACAGTCCAGCCCGAACTGCCAAGCTATGTCTTCCCTGGACCAGAAACAAGCATCCTGGGACCGGTTTCGGGCTCACAGCCCTCATCAGCCAGGCTATCTTGAATCCAGTGGCAAAGTAAGCAAGGGACCCATGTCTGGGCATACCCTGCCAACTGAGGGCGAACAAAGCAAAACCAAAGGGGATGATGGACGGAGTGTTGACATTACAAGCACTCACCCCCAGTCAACTGATCTGGGTTTAATCCATCATCATTCTTTAGCTCACTCCGCCACCCCAGTTCAGACATGGCCATATGCAAATCAGTCTGACCCTGTGCATCATGGGAACAGTCCAGCCCAAACTGCCAAGCCATGTCTTCCCTGGACCAGAAACAAGCATCCTGGGACCGGTTTTGGGCTCACAGTCCTCATCAGCCAGGCTATCTTGAATCCAGTGGCAAAGTGAGCAAGGGACCCACGTCTGGGCATACCCTGCCAACTGAGGGCGAACAAAGCAAAACCAAAGGAGATGATGGACGGAGTGTTGACATTACAAGCACTCACCCCCAGTCAACTGATCTGGGTTTAATCCATCATCATTCTTTAGCTCACTCCGCCACCCCAGTTCAGACATGGCCATATGCAAATCAGTCTGATCCTGTGCCTCATGGGAACAGTCCAGCCCGAACTGCCAAGCCATGTTTTCCCTGGACCAGAAACAAGCATCCTGGGACCGGTTTCGGGCTCACTGCCCTCATCAGCCAGGCTATCTTGAATCCAGTGGCAAAGTGAGCAAGGGACCCACGTCTGGGCATACCCTGCCAACTGAGGGCGAACAAAGCAAAACCAAAGGGGATGATGGACGGAGTGTTGACATTACAAGCACTCACCCCCAGTCAACTGATCTGGGTTTAATCCATCATCATTCTTTAGCTCACTCCGCCACCCCAGTTCAGACATGGCCATATGCAAATCAGTCTGACCCTGTGCCTCATGGGAACAGTCCAGCCCGAACTGCCAAGATAGCCTGGCTGATGAAGGTTATGAACCCGAAGCCGGTCCCAGGATGCTTGTTTCTGGTCCAGGGAAGACATGGCTTGGCAGTTCGGGCTGGACTGTTTCCATGAGGCACGGGGTCAGACTGATTTGCATATGGCTATGTCTGAACTGGGGTGGCGGAGTGAGCTAAAGAATGATGATGGATTAAACCCAGATCAGTTGACTGGGGGTGAGTGCTTGCAATGTTCAACACTCCGTCCATCATCCCCTTTGGTTTTGCTAAGTTCGCCCTAAGTTGGCAGGGTATGCCCAGACGTGGGTCCCTTGCTCACTTTGCCACTGGATTCAAGATAGCCTGGCTGATGAGGGTTATGAACCCGAAACCGGTCCCAGGATGCTTGTTTCTGGTCCAGGGAAGACATGGCTTGGCAGTTCGGGCTGGACTGTTCCCATGAGGCACGGGGTCAGACTGATTTGCATATGGCCATGTCTGAACTGGGGTGGTGGAGTGAGCTAAAGAATGATGATGGATTAAACCCAGATCAGTTGACTGGGGGTGAGTGCTTGCAATGTTCAACACTCCATCCATCATCCCCTTTGGTTTTGCTAAGTTCGCCCTAAGTTGGCAGGGTATGCCCAGACGTGGGTCCCTTGCTCACTTTGCCACTGGATTCAAGATAGCCTGGCTGATGAGGGTTATGAACCCGAAACCGGTCCCAGGATGCTTGTTTCCGGTCCAGGGAAGATATGGCTTGGCAGTTCGGGCTGGACTGTTCCCAAGAGGCACCGGGTCAGACTGATTTGCATATGGCCATGTCTGAACTGGGGTGGCGGAGTGAGCTAAAGAATGATGATGGATTAAACCCAGATCAGTTGACTGGGGGTGAGTGCTTGCAATGTTCAACACTCCGTCCATCATCCCCTTTGGTTTTGCTAAGTTCGCCCTAAGTTGGCAGGGTATGCACAGACGTGGGTCCCTTGCTCACTTTGCCACTGGATTCAAGATAGCCTGGCTGATGAGGGTTATGAACCCGAAACCGGTCCCAGGATGCTTGTTTCCTGTCCAGGGAAGACATGGCTTGGCAGTTCGGGCTGGACTGTTCCCATGAGGCACGGGGTCAGACTGATTTGCATATGGCCATGTCTGAACTGGGTGGCGGAGTGAGCTAAAGAATGATGATGGATTAAACCCAGATCAGTTGACTGGGGGTGAGTACTTGCAATGTTCAACACTCCGTCCATCATCCCCTTTGGTTTTGCTAAGTTTGCCCTAAGTTGGCAGGGTATGCCCAGACGTGGGTCCCTTGCTCACTTTGCCACTGGATTCAAGATAGCCTGGCTTATGAGGGTTATGAACCCGAAACCGGTCCCAGGATGCTTGTTTCCGGTCCAGGGAAGACATGGCTTGGCAGTTCGGGCTGGACTGTTCCCATGAGGCATGGGGTCAGACTGATTTGCATATGGCCATGTCTGAACTGGGGTGGCGGAGTGAGCTAAGGAATGATGATGGATTAAACCCAGATCAGTTGACTGTGGGCGAGTGCTTGCAATGTTCAACACTCCGTCCATCATCCCCTTTGGTTTTGCTAAGTTCGCCCTAAGTTGGCAGGGTATGCCCAGACGTGGGTCCCTTGCTCACTTTGCCACTGGATTCAAGATAGCCTGGCTGATGAGGGTTATGAATCCGAAACCGGTCCCAGGATGCTTGTTTCCGGTCCAGGGAAGACATGGCTTGGCAGTTCGGGCTGGACTGTTCCCAGGAGGCACGGGGTCAGACTGATTTGCATATGGCCATGTCTGAACTGGGGTGGCGGAGTGAGCTAAAGAATGATGATGGATTAAACCCAGATCAGTTGACTGGGGGTGAGTGCTTGCAATGTTCAACACTCCGTCCATCATCCCCTTTGGTTTTGCTAAGTTCGCCCTAAGTTGGCAGGGTATGCCCAGACGTGGGTCCCTTGCTCACTTTGCCACTGGATTCAAGATAGCCTGGCTGATGAGGGTTATGAACCCGAAACCGGTCCCAGGATGCTTGTTTCCGGTCCAGGGAAGACATGGCTTGGCAGTTCGGGCTGGACTGTTCCCATGAGGCACGGGGTCAGACTGATTTGCATATGGCCATGTCTGAACTGGGGTGGCGGAGTGAGCTAAAGAATGATGATGGATTAAACCCAGATCAGTTGACTGGGGGTGAGTGCTTGCAATGTTCAACACTCCATCCATCATCCCCTTTGGTTTTGCTAAGTTCGCCCTAAGTTGGCAGGGTATGCCCAGACGTGGGTCCCTTGCTCACTTTGCCACTGGATTCAAGATAGCCTGGCTGATGAGGGTTATGAACCCGAAACCGGTCCGAGGATGCTTGTTTCCGGTCCAGGGAAGACATGGCTTGGCAGTTCGGGCTGGACTGTTCCCATGAGGCACGGGGTCAGACTGATTTGCATATGGCCATGTCTGAACTGGGGTGGCGGAGTGAGCTAAAGAATGATGATGGATTAAACCCAGATCAGTTGACTGGGGGTGAGTGCTTGCAATGTTCAACACTCCGTCCATCATCCCCTTTGGTTTTGCTAAGTTCGCCCTAAGTTGGCAGGGTATGCCCAGACGTGGGTCCCTTGCTCACTTTGCCACTGGATTCAAGATAGCCTGGCTGATGAGGGTTATGAACCCAAAACCGGTCC
The DNA here is from genome assembly GCA_963921515.1 of Calotriton arnoldi. Taxonomy (NCBI): domain Eukaryota; kingdom Metazoa; phylum Chordata; class Amphibia; order Caudata; family Salamandridae; genus Calotriton; species Calotriton arnoldi. Next base: position 332,809 of record CAWUFW010002824.1, on the reverse strand, counting down.
CAGGATGCTTGTTTCCGGTCCAGGGAAGACATGGCTTGGCAGTTCGGGCTGGACTGCTCCCATGAGGCACGGGGTCAGACTGATTTGCATATGACCATGTCTGAACTGGGGTGGCGGAGTGAGCTAAAGAATGATGATGGATTAAACCCAGATCAGTTGACTGGGGGTGAGTGCTTGCAATGTTCAACACTCCGTCCATCATCCCCTTTGGTTTTGCTAAGTTCGCCCTAAGTTGGCAGGGTATGCCCAGACGTGGGTCCCTTGCTCACTTTGCCACTGGATTCAAGATAGCCTGGCTGAGGAGGGTTATGAACCCGAAACCGGTCCCAGGATGCTTGTTTCCGGTCCAGGGAAGACATGGCTTGGCTGTTCGGGCTGGAATGTTCCCATGAGGCACGGGGTCAGACTGATTTGCATATGGCCATGTCTGAACTGGGGTGGCGGAGTGAGCTAAAGAATGATGATGGATTAAACCCAGATCAGTTGACTGGGGGTGAGTGCTTGCAATGTTCAGCACTCCGTCCATCATCCCCTTTGGTTTTGCTAGGAAGATATGGTGCAACCACGCAGCGGCTCCACCGTCTTCTCATACCTTGGGAGGTTTGATCAGATGGGGCGAAGGCAGGCACATTATTATACTTTTCTATAAAGGTCTCAGGGAAAATACTGTAAAAATCTCTCACCGAAGGAGGGCTGTTTGGGAGGCAGACGTGGGCACCCCAATTGAGGACTCTGATTGAGATTTTGCATGTGGCCTGGTGCGACGGTTGTCATGTAATCACAGATTTAAACTGCTGCACTTCAGTTTTTCACACCGTACATATATGATGCCTGCGGGGTTTCACAGAATCTATCAGGGTAACAAAATATGCTCTCTGCGGGGAGGAAAACACAACCTTTTTCCATTTGGCATGGCATTGTACAAAGGAGGAGGTCATCCCCAGAGTGGGGGAATTCACTAACATTGAGATTCCTTGCACAACGGCGGTGTGCTTATTGGGGATGGTAAAGCGACCCCATAAATGTAAAATGTCTTACAAATTTTTGCAATTTGCATTGCTCTTAGCTAAACGTAGAGTAGCCATAGGCTGGATGGGGTCCCGGGTTCCGAGTGCAGATCTCTGGGTCAAGGATGTGTTGGAGTGGGGGACAGCGGAAGAGCACCAAATATGTATCTTCCACACGGATGAGAGAGCTCCAGAAGCAATAGAGGCCTGGAGGCAGCTATTAGATGAGTTCGATACATATGGTAACTCGGACTCTGACTCTGACCAGGGTCAATAGATTAGTTATTCTTTGTACATTGGGTACATTGATGCCCTCTGATGACGTCACCTAGTGTGAAAGTATTCAATGCACAAATTAATTTGGCTTGGGAACTTGGTGTACACAATGATGTTTTATGAACTGTTTATATGGTACAGAGAGGCTGGTTGGGGAATTCATTGACTACGCAGTTGATATGCACTGAATGTCATGTTTACTGTTTTGTGAACAACGAAAATGAAAATAAAGGTTTAAGAAAAAAAAGGTTGCTGGAGGCAAAACATAGGGCTGGATACAAAAGCATACTGGGCAGGGCGGTACACATTTTACAAGCCATCCAGTGTCCATTAGTCCCAAAGGAAGGTAAAGAAAATGTGTCTCATAACTGACAATGTACCTTTTCTGCACTTCATGCTAGGTATACAATGGACATGTTCACCGAGATAGGATAATAATATGTAAAGCTATGCTGTTGAACTTGGAAGAATTTAGGGAACTTCACCCTTGGTGGAAAAGGACGAACTTCTGCATGCCACCCAGGGCTATCCTTTTTAACTCCACTTGGAACGTATTTTTCAAGTTGAAAATCTCTCTTCCTTATTGCACCTCAACAATCAGTCAATGACGGAACAGTCTCTGTCGCTGACATACTTAAGGTCTTTTGTTTGTAAATTGAGCGGGAGGATCTTCAATTTAGCAGAGTGAGAACTCCTGAGCAGGTGCAACTGAGTACCCTCTTAAAATCAGTATCTTAAGGCTTGATTTATACTTCGGAGTGCATTAATTAATCCGGCAGGCAAAAGAGCAAAATATTCAGTAGACCGGACAGAGTAACTCTACTCCAAATTTAGAGGTGTCTGCCATCCCAGTCCACGCAGTGGTCTCTATCAATGTATTAAAAGTTTGAGGGATGGTAATGTCAACATGACAGTACCGTCCGTCAAACTTTTAACATGTTTTCGTATTTTCAAAAACAAAAATCCAAAGCGGGACTTTGTTTTTGAAAATACAAAAACTAATGGTCCCCACAAAATGGGAGTCATCTCATTCACTGATATAGTTAAGGTCCGCCTATCTATAAATCAGGTGGATGGACCGTCAGTTTGGTGGAGAGGGTACTCGGTCGTAGTTGAGATGGAGTACCCTTTCCACCAAACTCTATATCAGCTCCCTAGTCCTTAAATACAATATGAGTGAAGGTCAAACTAATGGAAAGATGTGCTAATTAAATGGTAATTTAGATCTACTTCACTTGGATTTAACAAGATAGGTTGATATATATGATTTATGAACTACAGTTGAGAATATGAACTATAATCAATAAACAAATATGAACAACTATGTTTTTATCTGGTAAAATGTACTAAACTCTATGCTAGTGGAAAAAGACCCTGCCATTATGAAAGAAGGGTAAACAGTTGGAAAACTCACTAGAGCAATTCCGCAGAAGAAAAGGAAAGAGAAGAAAATAAGTATATAATTAGGCACATGTAGAGACATTTTTGGTAGTCCAGCTCACTGTAAGAAAATCCTCTCCAGAGATAGTTGATTTGAATATAGAATCTTGATCACCAAAGAATTTCCAGATAAAAGCTGGGTTATAGTATGAAAAAAAATGATATGTTTTGTCATGAAGAAGACCACGATTAATAGACGAAAGGGTCAAAACAACACTGAAGAAACTTTGTCAAATATAGCAACCTCATATATCAATGATGATCAATAGTGACCTGAGGTGAATGAGAATTGTAATGATTTATGTTGTGTTTATTTATACGAGTTGACATGCTTTGAACGTTTCGTGATGCCAAGAAGCATATTAGCCTGGAGCAACAACAATGTCTTGTAATAGGATAGTTATTTTGCATTTAATATTGTTAAAAATTTTAAAAAATATATATATATACAAGTCTGAATGCGGTTTTGCATGTAGGGATCGAGGACTCAAAAAGAAGGGCCTATGTAATATTGCTTCTATTTTCACACCATTGCCTGAATACTGAATTGGCCCTAATTACAGTAGATGAATAATAGTACAAATAGAAAAATATACATTGCCCAAAAACGTTGAATAATGGGAAATAAATAAAATATTCATATAGTTTGATACTTAGACATACTTCCGCACAGCCACGTTTTTAACTGTGTGTTTTGAAACAGTTCATTGTTATTTTCCAATTTTCAGGGAATTTGAGAAATTACTCCCAGCAGTGCATTGTGATCAAATTTGTGCTGCTCTCAGTGCGCCATCTAGAAATTTGAGATCTATATTTTGCTTAAGTCTAACAACTGTGGAATGTATCCATGCAGGGGTTTTGTTCCTTTGCACATCTTTGTTTTCCTTCATTACCTATTTCTTTATATTAAGCGAGAAAGATTTGATTCCTTCAGGAATTGATCTCTTTTGTGTGCAGTAGATTGCCTTGAGTTATGGGGTAATGGCTCTTCTGGACTTTCTATGTCCTCCCATGAAGGTTTTCACACTTACCCAGTCCCTTCCCTCCTTCTGATGTTTGAGTAGTGGTTTTATTGCATTATTTGAAGGAAAGGTGCTCTCTTGTGCTGATGTTGCCGATTTCTCCAAGCCAAGCCCAGATTTTTTCTTTGGCAGCTGTCAGACTGGTCTGTTTTTCAACCTTTTGTACATTTAGTACCAGATGTATCAAGAATTGCTTTTGCGATTCTTAAATAGCGAATGTTACCGATTCGCTATCTTAGAATCGCAAAAGGCAATGTATGTAGGATTTGCAATTTTTTTTGCGAACCCTTAACATTCCCTATTAGCGAATCGCAAATTGCAATTCGCTATTAGGGAATGCCTTCCCATTCATCCCTCTGGTCCTAGAGGCCCCTAGGAATGAATGGGAAGGCATTCGCAATTTGCGTTTACCAAATAGGTAATGTTGTGGTTCTGTACACCTCGATCTGCCGAGACCCTTACTGTAGGGGCAGCATTGTGGGAAACTGCCAGGGAACCAGGATGCAGTGACATTGACCAGACAAAACACCAGAGGCCGCACATCACACATAAAGGTTACAGAGTGAGAACATGCATATATCTGCATCTCCCACATACTCATTTCCCTTTCCCAAAAGTTTTTAGTCCTGTTCTGCTGTGAAAAGTTATTGATGCATGGATAAATATAGGGTCATAAATATTATTCACCATCACTTATTCCCCCCTCACCTAAGCATAATATGTTGGGCCAGGACTCCAAAGGTGACTTACAAATGTGTGTTTCACACTGCATAGAATAGCCATACCTACATGAGGATCATTATAGTCGGTTGTACGAGCACAAACAACCCTTTGCCACTCAGGTGTAATAGAAGGACTTTGAAATACTTGTGTGTAAATGAGGAGTATACGCATACAATGTTGACTTCTTCAGTTTGAGTGGAGTTAGGATAGGCTGTTACCATTTCTTACTCTCCTTTTATCCACATTAATATATCTTCTTACTCTACATAATCCAGTTCTAAAATCTGGGAAGCTAAGTAAAATTTCCCTTGCAATATCTTGATCACATAAGACAAGACATTTTGGGGTTGAAAAGGACACTGCAATAAAGAGTGGAAAGTGTATTACATGATGTTTGTGACCAACTAACATAGAACTTTGTGGGTATTATCTTAATTGTCATGTTCTTGCCTTCTACTCCGCTAACATATGCACTGGACACCCGCTTCTAACAACCCCATACTATTCCCTCCGGCATAGTGTTTTGTACACGTTATGCCCGCATATAGGCACTAGGTCTTTCTGAAGATGTTTGTTTTGGAATAACATCACAGAAGAGTATACAATATAGCACACCATGATTTGAAAGTAGCCCTTATGGCCTTCTACTCCGCTAACATATGCACTGGACACCCGCTTCTAGCAACCCCATACTATTCCTTCCCGCATAGTGTTCTGTACATATGTTATGCCCGCATATAGGCACTAGGTCTTTCTGAAGATGTTTCTTTTTGGAATAATATCACAGAAGGGTATACAAGATACCATACCATGATTTGAAAGTAGCCATTGTGCCCTTTTACTCTGCTAAAAATATGCACTGGACACCCCCTTCTAGTAGCCCCATAATAATCCTTCCCGCATAGTGTTCTGTACACATGTTATGCCCTCATATAGGCATTAAGGGGCAGATCTACAAGAAAGTGCCGCAGCATGGCGCTGCAAGCCCTTTGGCTGCGCCACGCTGCGGCACTTTCAGAGCACAGGAATGCGACATATTTACAAGAATATGTCGCATTCCTGTGCTCTCCCCTGCGCTGGCGCACAAACAGCTGCCAAGCGCCGGCGCAGGCACCCTTGCACCATGGTGCAAGGATGCCTGCGCCATGGGGAGATTGTTTCTGTGCAGGAAGGGGCACCTTTCTGCACAAAAACAATCAGTACAGGCTTTTCCTCTTTCAATGCGTGCTGCAGAATGCAGCACGCATTGAAAGAGGAAAAACGAGGAGAAATGAAAACATTTCTCCTCGGTGCGTCTCGCTACGCCACCTCTAGGGTGGCGTAGCTTTCAGACGCATCTCCAGAGTTACGATTTCTCGTAATTCTGGAGATGTGTCTTGTTCCATGGGTGTTGCGTGGGAACACCCACAGCAACACCCATGGAACGCCCCTTCACCGCAAAGTGCTGCGTGTGAAGGGGCCGTATTTACAAGGAGAGGAAAAGTCACGCATGGTGGCTTTTCCTCTCCTTGTAAATATCGAGGAGCCCCCTGCGCCACCAGTACGTCACGAAAAGGGACGTACTGGTGGCGCAGGGGGCTTGTAAATCTGCCCCTTAGTCTTTCTGAAGAGGTTTCTTTTTGGAATATTATCACAGAAGAGTATACAAGATACCATACCATGATTTTAATGTAGTCCTTATGGCCTCCTCTGCTAACATAGGCACTGGACATCCGCTTCTAGCAACCCCATAATATTACGTTCTGCACAGTGTACACGTTGTGCCAGTGTATAGGCAGTAGAGGGCTTATTTATGACAGCCCTGCATCATTTTTGCACCACGGAAAGTGGTACATGCGTTACGCAGGGCTGTCATTTTGATTTATGAAGCCATGCAAAGCCACCCTGCGTGGCTTTCAGTGGCCTCATAAATCATGAGTAAGGCGATGCAGCATAAATCGTTGCGCCTACTTACTCTGCACCCAAGAGGCGTTCCATGGGCATTGCGGTGCGTTTTTCCACTCAACACCCATGGAATTTGACGCAGCCCCAGATTTACCAAGTGATGTAAACATGGGGTAGTGCCAAATCTGTACGCCTCCTGAGGTGAGGCGTAACAAAGAGAAATATGTTTATTGCTCCTTGTTTTTTCCTCTTTCCATGTGTGCTGCATTCTGCAGCACACATGGAAAGAGGAAAATGCCTCTTAGCCTTCTTTCTGTGCAGGAAGGTACCCCTTCCTGCACAAAAACAATCTTGCATGTAACAAAGGTACCCTTGCACCATGGTGCAAGGATGCCTATGTTGGCGCTAGGCTGCCAAAACGGAGCCACCGCAGGGAGAAAGGACAGGAATGCACCGTTTTGCTTAAATACGGTGCATTCCTCCCTTTTCACTTTGGCGTAGAGCAGTGTAGCAAGGTGCCTTGCAACACTGCCCTACACCAAAGTCCCATAAATAAGTCCCTAGGTCTATCTGAAGATTTCTTTTTTTTAGTATTATCACAGAAAGATATACAAGATAGCATACCATCATTTGAAAGTAGCCTTTATGGCCATGGGAAATAACTCACAGTTATGGTCAAGTTCAAAGCTTGTCAAGATGCCGCAAATCGTATAGGACAGTGTCAATTATTCCTGGATTTTTTTACTGACAGCACCGGGAATTGGATTTTTCGCTTTCACCCCATTCTTCTCCCAAACAGCCCCTCTGCCAGTATGACCCTATATATTCCAGTGTGCAAAAATTTGCTAACCAAAAAAACCAACACAGGTAGAAGATATGATACTCAACATGGAGAGGCTTGGAAGATTTGCACATAGACTTTTATTCATTGAACTTTCAGGCCAATTGATGTGCGTGCAAAATCTAATTTGCTTTTTTTTTCTAGAAAACTCTGGGGGCCCAATTCCACAAAGGTAAACTTAGACTAAAGGTCTAAGTTTACGACTTTCGGTATTCACAAAGGTAAGTTACGAGTATTATCTTTGTGTCCGCACTGAGAGCAGAGTTTCTGCACTCGTGGTGGAATCCCTGCACTCGGGCGGAATCTCCGCCCTGAGTGCGGAGATTCCACTCCGAGTGTGGACGTAAAGATACTACTTATAACTTACCTTTGTGAATACCCAAAAGTAGTAAAGTTATACTTTTGATCTGAACTTGAACCAAAAGTTTAACTTTACCTTTGTGATTCAGGCCCTGGATTTTTTACCAATAGGTTAGAATGGCCTTCTTGTTGCTTAGTTCTTACTTTGTAAGGGTTAATTTTGTGGTTTTTAAGTTGCTATTTATGTTTAGCGCCAAGATATAGCGCCAAGGTGTTCTATAAATATAATAACATAATATAACCTAAAGGGTTAGGGGTAGACATTTCCAAAAAATCAGACTGAACTAGCAGGGATCAGGAAACGCATTGAAAGTGACATGAGGGTTTTTCCAACATCCCGCTTGGATTGTGTGACGAGGGACGCGCCCACCTGATGCGTTTCCAGGGAGATCCCACGCCCCCTCACAACATGATGGTGGGCCCTAGAGGCCGTTTTGGAACTGTACAAGAGCCACACATCGGTCGAGGGCCCTAGAATCAAGCTATGGGGCAGGACCACTTTAAAGGATCAAAAGCAGGGTGCGGTAAGACAGCCTTGCTGAATGAAGTGTCCGCTTGTGGGACCCGTCTAATTTTTAAGAAACATGAACAATTAGTTTAGCAGTAATGGCTCTGGCTCTGCTCTGGCATCCTCTAATGCTGAAAACAAAAGCCAGTCTGACTATAACCAGGGAAGCCCCTGGCTATCCCAAAAAATTAATAAATGACTAAATCATCACTATCACTCAAGAAGGTAGCATTCTCTAAAATAAACATTGAGTTTGACAATAAACTAAATGCACAGGACCTCCTCACGCCTACAGGGACTGAGAACAGAATACAAATGAAGACAGCTGGGAGAAGTCTACAACATAGATCTGAGGAAAACGGAAGCACTATCCTGCTCTGTGATCCAGAGATCATGGCTGGTCCAGCAAATATGACGAAGGGAGATTTAGAGACACTAGTATTGTGACCATTGGGCATAAATACTAGCTTGGGGGAGCTTATAGCTGATATCTGGTCACACAGACTGGACAAGAGCTGGAAGAAGTCCAGCCATAGCCGAAATCCAGATGAAGGGGAAAGCAATGGCGGAAAAAATGCTAAAGAGCCAGGGAAAGGATAGCGAAGCTTCACAAACCCTCATGACTTATAATATGACAGATCCTTCAGGTATAAGTATCAAGAGTTACTCTATGTTTACAAAGAAGCACGCCGTGCCGGAGGCAAACAGAAACAGAAGCAAATGGATGGGGCACATTTGTCAAAGGGTTCACCAGGTTAAATTATTGGGCTGCATAGGTAAATCACCTGGTGAACCCCTAGACAAATGTCTGATTACCCAAATATATTGTTCACTCAGTGAAAGGGTAAAGGTAGGGAAATTCCTCTGCTTATCCTGAATGAGTGAATATAGAATAGTTTTCCTCATTTTTTGAGCCCTGATGAATGCCCCTGACCTGGCTTCAAATGCAAAAAGAAAAAATGATGCCCGGAATGCTGAACAATGTCAAAAACTCACCCCCAGTACAGAGATCTGGGCCTAAATCCATTGTTTTTTTGCTCAGTACACCATTCCAGTTTGGACCCAACCATATGCAAATCAGTCTTGACCCTGCTCCCCATGGGAACAGTCCAATCCAAACTGCCAGGCCATGTCTTCCCCGGACCGGAAACAAGCATCCTAGGACCGGTTTCGGGGTATCACCCCTCATCAGCCAGGATAGCTTGACTCCTGTGGCATGGTGAACACGGGACCCACATCTGGGCATACCCGTTTCACTTAGGGCGACAAATGCAAAAAGAACAAATAATGGATTGAATGCTCAACAATGTCAAACACTCACCCCCAGTAAAGAAATCTGGGCCTAAATCCTGGCCTGACCTGGCTTCAAGCACCAGTGAGGGCAGAAACATGTTGGCTAATTAAGGTATGTTTAGAACATTGTACCCAAAAACATCCCCAAATCTATTCATTTTAACCATACCTGATGTACCTATTAATAAAGGTATTTCCTTTAGGTTTACCCCAGGGTATTTTAGGAACATCTGGATTACAGTTTATCCAGTCTTACAGTTTATTAAGAACTCCCTTGCAACTGGGGTTGAGTCCGCCTGGTAGTACCATTTTACCAGGGTGGGATGAGATTGACGATGATGAAGCATTCCAAAAATTGCGGGTGAGGCTTCCTCATCCATATAAGCTTGTTTATTGGCTTGCTCTAGGTTGTAGATACAATGACCAAATTGATCGTTTGCTGAAATTCCCAACGTACCTATGTTGTGTTTCTGAGTTAATGGAAGGTAACACAATCAATTAACCTCACCTGAACGAGGCACAGTTGCCCTATGCCCTCCTACTTTTTCCATTCTATATCGAACTCCTAGCAATAAGATCCATATTCCCGGGTGCCCCTAAACTGAAATTATATGCAAATGATAGGGTTTTATATACCAACCCCTTCAATGCTCAGTTGAGGCAGTATTTCAATTAATGGCAGAATACTCAGAAGTGAGCTGGTATAAAATAAACAAGGCCAAAACTGAAATTCTACTGTTTAATACCTTCTCCAGATGGTGCCAAACGTTCTATCAATAAACCATAACAAATAACATTAAAAAAATCTGGGAATTCATGTCATTGAAAATCCGGAAGAGCTATTTCAAATAAACATTAAGCCTGCCAAACCAAAGATACAAAGGCTACTGGAAAGATGGAATAACCTCCCAGTTTCGATAATTGGTAGAATCACAATCAATAAAATTAATATCCTACTGAAATATATTTTTATTTTCTACTATACCCGTGTGTAATATACAATAGATTTTTAAAGAAAAAGATGGAATAATATTGAGCTTCCTATGGCAAAACCATCTTTTGCGAGTTAGTCTGAAGAAACTGCAACTACATAAAGAAGAAGGGATCCCTCCCTGCCAGACCTGATAAATTATTATCAGGCAGCAAATCTAACAATTCTACCTTACTTTTACAGCTCCATGGGAGATAAGCTATTCAATACTTTCTTCTTCAAACAAATCGAATCCTGGCGTATTATGGTCCAAAATATGATAGATTCACAACCCTAAATTGGTACAATTTAAGACCTGCTAACTCACATGGTGTAACTCTTTGACACACAATATACTGTGAAATAGGTGTTTCCAGTCCTGGGTTTTCATTTAACAGGCAATGCATTCTGGGAGTTGTCGTTTTTAACTTCAATTGAACTTCAAAGGGCAAGGTTAGAAAGGAATGTAAAAGGAAAGTCTAGGGGGCAGATTTACAAGCCCCTTGCGCCTCCTTGCGCCGCCATTGCGTCACTTTTTTTGACGCAACGGCGGCGCAAACTATGCTGCCTATTTATAACGTGACGCATCTAGGGAGATGCGTCACGTTGTAAAGCCCTGCGTTACATTATACCTGCGTCAGGTATAATGTATGCAGGGTGGGCGTTTCCACGCAGGAAGGCCTCATAAAAGTGACGCAGTGAAATCTACAAGATTTCACTGCGCCACTTTTAGGACGCCAGTGCGTCAAAACCGTGACGCAGTACAGTAGGTATAGGCCTCAAAATACATTGCTGGAGTTGAGTCGTGCTTGCGACACAACTCCAGCAATGCGTGACTTTTGGGCCAACAGATGCGTCAGAATTCCTGACGCATCTGTTAATCCTTGCGCCATGGATCACTGTATTGTAAATACAGCGCATCCATGGCGGCGCAAGGACATTTGACTCTGGCGCAAGGAAACTGACGCATCTATGCAGATGCGTCAGTTCCTTGTAAATCTGCCCCTTGGAATGGAAAGTTGCTATCCCCAGTGATATGGAGCCATGTGGAAAAGAACGATCGAGTTTTTTAGAATAACTAACCCCTTCCATGATGATCATGAAAGTTTATTCTTTGTTTTTAAATACATGTTTTTGTCCGTCTCATGAATTGCAAAAATTCTAACATTTGCAAAAAAAAAAACCTTGGTGCTAATGCGTCCCCCTCCCCCTCCCCTCAACCCAACACTGCTCAGTGACTCACTTTCAAACAAGTTCGTTCTTTGTCTGCAACGCGCACTCGCCTGTGAAAGTGTCTTTGTATTTCGAAGCAGCCCCTGGTCAACAAATCTAACACTTTTAGATCACTCCTTTAGCAGGACATCCCTTTTCGACAGCTGCAAGAATATCGAGCATTCCAGCTCGTTTTAGCGCTCGCCCCCATCTTCAACCTATCCCCCTCGCCACCCACACACTTTACAGTTAAAAAAGCCTATTTCCCTCACACACTCTCTCCCGTGTAAGTTCAAATCTACACATATAATACTAATTTCACTTACATCATTTACACAACAATTCTATTTACTATATCTTGAGCGTAAACGTGCACTCGTATCTTTTTCTGTGGGTTGCAATATTCTAAATGGGGCATCTTCAGGTCCAAAATTAGCCCGGCAAAACCGGTCTAAAATGTTCCTCGCTGTTGTGCCATTAAACTATCTTTATTCCGTTTCTGGAATACTTGATGAAAATATTCTCCAAACAAGCAGAAGAGCACAATGCTAAGAAATAATACACAAACTGTGCGTGTTTATCTGCACAAAACTTCTGTAGAGAATGGGACGTGCTTAATGTATAAAGTTAGCAGCCCTGAGAGTTAATTCAGCACTGCGCGAACGCCTGGAAGAATCGTTATTAGCAGCCGGTATTTTAACGCGCTACAGAAGCCGTAACGGGAGGTTTGCGCTGCTATGACTATTAGCGGGTGGTAGTTAGTCTGAGCAGATTTAATTCTCATTACCATACTGGCAGAGCTCGCCCTCGTATCCCTTGGAGCAGAAGCAGGTGTTGTTCCTGATGCACAGCCCCACGTGCTGACACGGGGGGTTACACACGGCCTCGGGGTCAAAGACGAAGGGGACCGCGACCCCTCGGGATGCCTTGGACCGGGCCTCGCCGACCCCGCTGCACAGCGCCCCGATCAGCAGCGCCACGCTCGCCCTCCACGCGGACTGTCCCAGGGGTGACATGCTCTCCTCCCGTCCGGCTGTTCCGTCCGCCTGTCCTGTCACCTCGTCTTCACTTGAGGACGGGAAGTGCCGCGGTCTCTCGCTCTGCCCCGCTTCCTTTCCCTGCCTCCCAGTGACTCCCAGAACGGGCTTCCCTTCTCTCTCAAGCACCAATCGGCAGCAACAGGGATTGCCCATTGTGCGCTGTAGTTTGCATAGGGAAAAATGCATTGTTTCCTTCCCTTCCTCGGGACAAAGAAAATAGCACCGTGGATTAGGAAATACAACCGCAGAAGTATATTAACCGAGTCACTGTGGCAAAAGCAGCATCTAAAACAAAAGATGCTCTTAAGATAGTTGTGTCTTATTGCTAGTCATGTGAACACAATTGTAATGACGAGAGGGGAAATCACATCGCTGGTTGGGAGGCCTTTATTGTTACTGTTAGCCACCCCTTATATAGCGCCCACTAAGCCATAAGCATGGTTTCGCACAGCTTTCGACAGACAGAGATTTCTCAATACAATGCGTTCGTAGCCAGGCAATTGTTTATACAAACCACGCATTATTCACCTGCAGTGGTTTTTAAATGGAGGTGTAAGTTATGTACACTCCAGTTCCTTTTAAAAGTCTTGTAACTAAGGGCCTGATTTAGCAATTAACTTCATCAGGGCGAGGGAGTAAAGTACTCCATTGCCCTGAGGGAGTACCATTTAGAGATGCCTGCCGGCCAAGTAAACATCTCTTGCATTTACACGAACTGCTGTCACAGCAGGCTGATGGATGGCTCCATCAACAAGGGGGAGAAGGTCGTCAAAGGTTCAACTTTTTATTTTATTTTCAAAAGCAAAATCCCAAAGTGGGGTTTTGTTTTTGAAAATTAAAAAAAACCAATGACCCCCTCATTATCGGAGGTTTCTCCCATCGCGTGGGGGTCATTTTGCAGTTTCACTGCCCCTTAACTCAAGGTTTTGCCTGGTGATAAAGGACAAGGAAAAATTGCCATTTGTCCTCCCACTCAAAATTGGGTGGCCGGACAAATGGTGAAACCTTCGATGGCAATTACTCTGTTGGGCCATTGGCGGTGTATGTCAGCAACAAAGACAGAGTAGCTTCTACCATCCACATACTAAATGAGGCAGGTGGACCTTCAGTTTGGTGCAGAGTACACTCCTTTGCCGTATTGACAGAGTACCCTCTCCGCCAAACTCCGAAGCGAGAACTTAGATAATACATGTATGCGTTTTGGTGCCATATCCATCTGAGAAACATTTTTCTATTTGTAGCAGAGGAATTTATGCTATGTTTTCTTCACAGCAGATGTTTCTTTCTGCCTTTTAAAAATTGGGACATCAGCCTTCTAAAAAGTCTCTTTAGATGCTAGTTTCCATTCCTCGCCCTTTGCCTGGCCTTCAGCAGCAAAAAGGAGGTTATTGAGGGTCTAAATGTGGGACATGTGCTCAGTCCTGTGATGTGAGTGACGGTCAATTGGTGCATGAAGTCACTTTGGCTACACCAGGTATTTTGGTGAAATGACAACAATGTCACGCTACTACTCCATTTCTGTGATGAAAGTACTGAAGAATGATGTCATTACATACTCATAAGCACAGGGGCTGAACGCAGGCTGCTGCAGCCCCCTGCAGTCCCTACGGAGCAGGGGGACCACAACCCCTTAGTGACCTATCAACCCTAGAGGGAGACCCATTTTTCCCAAGATCAATGAATATGAGATCCGGGAGACTAAGAGCCCCCCTCACATTCGGCAGTGGGGGCTGCATCATTTTACTTTACGCCATTGCATCCCTATTCATATATATTATATTAAGACTGCCATCTGACAGACCTCTAGAAAGCAACAGAAAAAACACACCTTAGGAGACTTTTAACCTAACCCATAAAACGTCATCTGACCCGAGATCCTCCTATACCATAACAAGTTATTATACTTCACCTGTAGCCCAATGGGAATGCGTTCTCAACAACGGGGCACAAGGGCTGCAAGACTGTGACATAGCAGAGTAATGGAGATTGCTGGTAAGTAATCTGGGACTTAGCTCCTCATGATTCCTCCTTGTTGCAGTCTTTATAAGTGAGTACATAGCATGGAAAATAGGAGGTGCCCGTCAGGACTGACATTCAGAGGAACTGCTGCAAATGTGAAATCCAAGAATATTAAGCTAGAAAGACCCAGCTCAACACAAGGGTGAATCATGTTTGCAAGGAAAAGCACACTGATTTTCTCCCCCCAAATACAGCTTAGACTGGGTGTATGTTGCCAGAAGGGTGTTGTAGGAAATGACCATCTTTTGCGTGGTGTACCACCTAGTTTTTTTAACTGCTTTTGCTGGCTGTAAAACCTTGTGCACTTTACCCCTGCCCACCACTGGTAAAGTGCTTGTGTTCCCCCTGTCCCTGTCCACGTGGTGAATATATCCCCCAGACCCTAATTGGGATATTTAACTTACCTATTATTCCCTAGTATATAGTACAACATGTGCCCAGGGTTTGTCAGGTAAATGTCACTGGTGGGCACCTCAGCACCATTTTGTGCCATCCACTACATTGACAATTAAAACATGACTGAAGGCCTTTCATTGTGGTCTGGATGTGGCAGTTTACACTTCAAATTCAACCTGTCAAAATAACCCCTTATGACAGGTGTTGGACCTGGCTTTTCCAGCGGGTTTATCCCCAGACTTTTTGCTTTTTGGCCTCCTGTTTCTGACCTGTTTTTGTTGGTTTTATGACTCTGGGCACTTTACCACTGCTGATCAGTGCTAAAGTGCATATGCCACCTCTGTAAATTGTGAATATGGATTGGTGTTTCCATGATTGGCTTATTTGACTTACTACTAAGTCCCTAGTACAGTGCACTGTGTGTGCCCAGGGCCTGTAAGTCAATTGCTGCTAGTGGGCCTGCAGCACTGGTTGTGCCACCCACACAAGCTGCTCTTAAAAGGATTCTCAGACCGGCCACTGCAGTGTCTGCGCACTGTTTCGACTGCCATGTCAACCTGGCAAGTGCATCCACTTCGTGGCCTTTAGGTGGGACTACGCACTCCTTTTATAACTTGTGTTGAATCCTTAATCCAAGTAGGTGGTGTGGGATGGTAAATCCTCCTGAGTATGAGGTGGTTATAAATCCTTATAATAGCGCTTCCCTAAGCCATGGGTTGCGTCCCCAAACCGCACTCATAAGAAATGTAATCTTCAATGTTAATATGTTATCAAGCTGAATTTAATATATCTTTCCATTGATTTTACATTTCAATGAGCTCCATCCAAATTGTATTTTCATAAATCTGTTACTCCTGATCAAAATTATGCCCAATGCATTTCGGGCAACGCCCTTCGTCAGGGGCTTGCTCCTACAAAAATAGAAGAAACTGTTTGTAGAGTACACCTGGAAATAATAATCAAGGTGCTAGTAACTGATACATCCAAGTGGAACTGTAGTGACCATGCTTTTCATGTTAGGAATGTGTGAATGAACTGTATACAAGTCCAAAAGAACCATATTCATGCTCATTATAAAAGAGTGAGGAACATAAACAAAAAGGTCCAAAATGTTCAATCATGAGATTAAAAAAATCGTGCAAAGACCCTCGTGTTCAAGTGATTTTACACAGTGAAAATCAATGCGGGATTCGATTTCATGCCGAAATTAACGTAACTGTCCATGATGATAATAAATTAAACGGTATTCGCGTGTGTTTGATGAAAGTAAAAAGATAGCAAATGCATGCTTAAAACACTCATGACTCACTGAAAATGGTACAATGCTTATTTCCGTTGGTTGTTCAGCCTGAACAGTGAAAGCAGCGTTGCTTAACGTCTAGTGCCGTTATAAATCAAAACTACACCCCCTTCGGTGCCTAAAGTGCCCACTGTTTTAACGCTTACCCATCGTTGTGTAAATCGCGCTGAAGCGTGTGATGCCGGTTGAAAAAGGCTTCCGACGCGTCTATTGAAATCCGGAATAAGAACCTCTTTTCACCCAGAAGTGTTCACCCACGTGAGCCGCGAACGTTAGAAGGGACCCTGTGATGTGCACCAATGACAAAGCATGAAACATAAATGATAGAACGTGAATAAAATTACATAAATGACATTTGCGAATGTCAAAGGTGGTTTGCAGGTTTAGGAAACATGAACATGAAAATAATAAGAGATATAATAATAAAAAATGTGTGAATCAATGTTCTCGCGTACCTTTAACTCTGTGTATGTATGTAAACATAGTTCACTAGAACAGTACCAAAGTTGTGATTAAATAAACCTGTATAGTTGCACACATAAATACACCAGACAAGTGATGGGTATGATCTATCAATACCATCCAACCTAAAGAAAACAATTAAAGTCCATGCGTTAGTTCAGTCCCTTCGGACTCACTGTATCCAAGTAATTAATCCAAAATATTTCTCATTGGAGTAAAAACCGGGTGTTGTCTCTCCCCATCTCAATGGGTACATGTTCAAGAATCATGTATCTGAGTTGGCTAATGTTATGGTTGTTATCATTGAAGTGTGTAGCCACTGTAGATTTTTGTTTTTTTGTGCGTATGTTGCTTTTGTGCTCGTTTAAACGTATTTTAATTTTCCTCTCAGTTGTTCCAACATAAACTTTGCTGCACGGGCATTTCAACATGTAAATGACTTTGCTAGTGTCACATGTAGCCGTGACTTTGATTTTGACTTGGGTTCCTCGAATGGGATATGATAAACAGGTGCCTTTAATAATGGAGTTACAACTCCCACAGTTCAAGCATGGTAGGGTTCCTCTGTATTTTCCTGGTTTTGAAACGTGTTTCTTATTGAGAATCTGTTTAAGATTGTTAGTGCGCATGTAAGCGAATCTTGGCAAATGTTCAAAAATTCTATTGAAATCAGTTTCCATTTGTAACATTGGCCAATACTTCTGTATGGTTTTCTTGATTTTATAACTGCGAGTTGAGAATTTAGATACAAATGCAACTCTATTTTCAGTCGTCAATGGAATTTCTTTGGGTTTCAGTAAACTCTCTAGAGTTTTTTTCTCCACCTTTTGCACTGCCTCCTTTAACGTGGATGATGGATATCCTCTTTGTGTAAATTGTTTCACCATATCATGTAAACTGTTCTGGTAAAGGTTATATTTGGATGAAATTCTTTTCAAGCATAACAATTGTGAATATGGTAAAGTTTTTTTAGAGAAGGTTGATGATAGCTTGTGAAGTGAAGAAGGTTATTGCGGTCTGTTGGTTTTGTGTAAATGCTTGTAACCAACTGGTTGTTTTGCTTGGGGATTAAAACGTCCAAGAAAGTAATCTGGTTCTTGCTGATTGTTGAAGTGAATCCGATTCGCTCGTCAATTGTGTTTAATTCATCTACTGCATCTGTTAACTCTTGGTGTGATCCCCTCCATAGTATGAAGATGTCCTCTATGTAACGTCGGTACATGATGAGATTGTTAGTCCACTTGGGTTGATTGAGAATGTAGTCCAGTTCGAATCTGTACATGAACAGGTTGGCGTATGAGGGAGCGGCACAATTTCCCATGGATGTTCCGGACAATGGTGTAAAAAATGTTCTTGCCACTTGAAATAACTGTGATAAAGTGTAAAATGTAGTAACTCCATGATAAATATTTTGAGATCATTATCCATGTCAGATGTTGTCAAAAAAGACTCTACTGATTCCAATCCCAAATTGTGGGGTATAGATGTGTACAGAGATCTGACGTCAATGGTACATAACAATATTTCCTGTGTCCAATCCAATTCCACATTTTCCAAAATATTTAAGAAATCTGTTGTATCCCTCAGATATGTGGACATATTCTGTACCAGTGGTTGTAGATGTTTGTCCAGGTACTTTCCTACGGGTTCATGAATTGATATTACTGTGGATACAATTGGTCTGAATGGTGGTTGTTAGAACTGGGGGTCTCTAGTTGGCAATGGTTTGCACCTTTGTCCAAATAGGGACCCTTGCTTCTAGTCAGGATAAGGGGGAAACACTCCTAAAATAACCCCTGCTCACCCCCTGGTAGCTTGGCACGAGCAGACAGGCTTATCTCAGAGGCAGTGTGTAAAGCATTTGTGAACACATACAGTAATACAGTGAAAACACTACAGATGGACACCACACAGGTTGTTTATGTAAAAATAAGTAATCTTTATATAGACTTATCACAAGACCCAATAGCAAAAATCCACAATACTGTAATCAAAAATAGACTTAAAATGATAGAGACAGTTCACGTTATCTTCAAAAATAGGATAGTCACTCAAATAAAGCTTGTAGCAACAAATAACTCCACTTGGAGTTATCACGACGTCGTGACCGGTGGAAATCCCAAAGTACGGCACCGACCGCGAGGTGCGCGGCGTCGGGCCCGGAGTCGAGCAGACCCCCAAAGAACAGTACCTGGAATTCGATGACAACAAAGACGGTGCACGGCGTCGGGGAGGTGATGCTTCGTTGGCGCCGGCGGCGTCGGTTCCTTACGACCCCAGGGGAGGTGATGTCTCGGTTCCTTACTGCAGCGCAGGGGAGGTGAGGCGTCGGTTCCTTACTGTGTCGGGGAGGTGACGTCACGGATGGCGGCGAGGCGTCGGTTCCTTACGATGGTGCGGCGTCGATGGATTCGGGGTCACCCACGTCGAGGATCGGCTCCGCGATGATGAAGCCCTGGCGTCGGTGAAGTCGGGGCTGCGGTGCGAGTCGGGACGGTGCGTCGTGAGCGTCACGAGCGGTGTCCTCGGCTCCGGTGCAGGCAGCGGCCTCGATGACGGCTTCGGAGTCGATGTCGCACGGCGTCGGCAGGCGTCGGGCCTACGGTGCAAGTCGGGCGGTGCGTCGTGCTCTTCACGAGCGGTGCCCACGGCTTCGGTGCAGGTTACGGCGTCGCTCGCCGGCGTCGGTGTTGCAATTTCCCTCTGTTAGCAGCTAAAACAGCAGTTCCAGATGCAGGCAAACAGAAGGGGTGAAGTCTTTGTGTCCCTGTGACTTCAGGCAGGAGGCAAGCTCAGTTCAAGCCCTTGGAGATTCCTTCTTCAAGATGACAAAGCACAGCAAAGTCTTTTCTCCTGTCCTTGGCAGAAAGCAACCACTGCAGGCCAACCCCAATCAGCAAAACAGCACAGGGGCAGTACTCCTCCTTCAGCTTCTCCGGTTCTTCTCCTTGGCAACAGGTTTCTTGATTTCCCAGAAGTGATCTAATTTCCTAGGGGTCTGGGTCCCCTTTTATACACCTTTTCCCTTTGTTCTCTGAAGGCAGAGAGGCCTTTGCCTAGTCCAAACCAGTTCTGGTCAGTCCTGGAGCACTTTGTTTTTCTGACTCCTTCTTTCCTTTGAGAGTGAGGGGCAGAGCCATCAGACGCCCGGCAGGAGGTGGAGCCAGCATTGTGGAAGGCAGGCACAGCCCTATTCAGACCCAGGTGCAACTCCTCCCACCCATCCTCCTTCAGGCAGACCTATTCAGCCTAGTGCTGACTCACCCTGCCTCCTGGAATCCCCCAGCCCCTGTCACTCACAAACCCAGACACACAATACACAACCTGAGCAGAGGCAGCTGGATGGTTTAGGCAAGAAAATACCTACTTTCTAAAAGTGGTATTTTCAAACAAAGAATGTTAAAACCAACTTCACTAAAAGATGTATTCTATCATTCTGAGTTCAGGCATACTAAATTCGTTTCTCTACCATGTTCTCTGGGTCAGTGAGGATTATAAGGTGTAATAATCAAACTGCCCATTCTGGCCTATGGAGAACAGGTAGCCTTGCAATAGTGAAAAACGAAAATGGCTGTAATTCACTATTAGGACATGCCACACACACCAGGGCATGTCCTACCTTATACTTACAATGCACCCTGCCCTTGGGCCTACCTTAGGGGTGTCTGATATGAAGGTAAGGGAAGGTTTAGGGACTGGCAAGTGGGTGCACTTGCCAAGTCGACATGGCAGTCACAGACTGCACACAGGCTCTGCAATGGCAGGCCTGAGACACATTTTACAAGCCGCTTCTGTGGGTGGCACAACCAGTGCTGCGAGCCCACCAGCGGTATTGGATTTACAAGCCCTGGGCACACTCAGTGCACGGTACTAGGGACTGACAAGTAAACCAATCATCCAATCATGGAGTCACTAATCCATACATCGATTTATCATGGGGAGAGCATATGCACTTTAGCACTGATCAGCAGTGGTAAAGTGCCCAGAGTCATAAAACAGCCAACAACAGGTCAGAAAAAATAGGAGGAAGGCAAAAAGTTCAGGGATGACCCTGCAAAAAGGGCCAAGTCCAACACAACCCCCTTCCAGCCAAAACGCAGGGGAGACCAATCACTACCCTGATGGGCTTCTCTGCTTTGGGCGATAGAACCTGGACCCTGGCCCACAACAGCAGGGGCATACTCCAGTTCTACGCCAATCTGAACCTATTTGGATCCCTCTGTCCATACTCTCAGGGCCCACCCAGCTAACCCATGGGGAACCCTTCTCCTCAACTGTGGACACCACCTGTGCAGTACCTAACCTTAGCTTGCTCACAGGTGTGTCCCAACCGACAGACAGTACCCACATGGCCAACACAGATGTGTGGCCTAGTCCACCCCCGGGTGTGACTTCTGTCCCCCTCCCAGGGGCAACTTTGTCCACCAGGACAGCAAGCCACAGTGGCCACTGACAGCCGTCAGTGATGAGAGCCAGGCCCCAGGCCTTTCATGGCTCTCCAACCTCTGTGGTGTCAGAGAGCGGGGGCAGTAGCCCCAGGTGCCTGGCACCCTTTGTCCACTCTCCCAACCGTCAGGTCAGGTATGACATCCTGACACTGACCCACCAGCCCCGGGCCTGTAACCGGCGGCTGGACAGGAGACTGGGGTGGGCTCTCCCACACCTGGTCCTCCTCCTTGGGGCTCTGCACCCTCCCACCTGGAGCTGTACCCCTTCCAGAATTGTCAGGGCACCTGTGGCAGGGGTCCTGCACACCCGCCCACCAGTTCAGGGGTTCTATCCTGCAACTGGGATCCCAGCATAGGGTCTGTACCCTTAGACTGGGCAGAGGCCAGGGGTGAGGCTGTCCTCTCCCCGCCCCCTTACTGGGGTCCTGCACCCTCCCACCTGGAGCGGTGCCCCCAGAAGACAAACTGGTAGGGGCACTGTTAGCAGCTGCCCCTTCCTCCAGGTCAGGGGGACACCCTGAACCTGGTCCTCCAACCCAGGGTCTGTACCCTTAGGCTGGACCTGTGCCTGGCAACCCAGGACTTCCGGGAGGGTACACCAACCCCCCAAGGGAAACACACTCCTCTAGAGTTGTGTAATAATCTGCCTGGCGCACCAGGACTTCCTGGGGAGCACGCATGCCCCCAGAGGGTAACACATCTCTCATGTGTTGTGTGACAGTCCACCTGGCGCAGATCTCCCGACCCCTGTCCATCTGACAGCCGCGAAGATCCCCCAGGACAGAAGTGGTGTCACCATGGTCATTCACTGGTGACTCAGCCCTTCTGGCTGGTCCCTGACCCACTGGTTCTTCCACTGGGGACTCTCTCCCCTCTCACCCCTCACTCTGGACTTCTGCACCCTCCCAAGTGGAGCGGCACTGCCAGATACCAGAAACACTGGAGCTCCATTTACAGACGCTCCAGGTTCTCTAGACACTAGGAGATCCTCCTCAAGAGGCGGCCCATCAGGACAGCCTAGGCTCCCTACCTGGTGTTCCCTTAAAGAACCATCCAGGCTCTGAGACTGGGTTTCGGGCACCTTGGGACACGCAGCCCCACACTCACTCCTTCTCCACTGAGACAGGACGTGAGCCCCTACACCCCTCCCACTACACCGGGACCTAGCTGGGCTACTCTGAACCACTTCCACCACTCTGGGCTGGAAGATACCTGAGCCACTCCTCTTAGGGTCACTCCCCAATGCCTTTTCAGACCCTCTGGAAACCACCAAAAGGTCTTCCTCCCTCGTGAGCTCCCTGGGGTCAGAGAACTCACTCTCCAACAGGCGTTGGCATAGCTCTGGAAAACAGGGACTTACAATATGCTCTCCCACAATTGGATCACACAACCCCTCACAGGGGTTAACCAAGTTATCCTTCACCTCACCATCCAGTGCCTCACACATGTACCCCACACCACTCTGCTGAGATTGGCAAGACAGTATCTGACTGTCTCTGTCACTCAACCCACACTCTTCTGGGCGGTCTTCACACTCACACCCCAGGAATTCAAACATGGGGGAACCCCTTTCCCTGCACCTCTCATCTAGAGTCAGTAGAGTGTCCCTCCCACCACTAGGACTATGAACCCCTGTGCCAGTTCCCCAATCCACCTCAGGGACGCTGCGCACCACTGGAGCTACCTCATACCCTTGAACCTCCTGGTGTATATTAACCCCCTCCAAGTCAGGCACCACATCTCTGGGTGTGTGTACTACTCCCTCAGCACTAGGTAATACAATTTTGCTGCCACCAGAGGGAGGAATCCCTAAGCCCCTGGCTTTGAACTCCAACACCCTCATCATTCTCTCATGCTCTAAAAGCATCTTCCTTTCTTCCATGGCCAACCTCTTACTTTCCAACTCCAATTTCTTATGCTCAAGGCTATCATGGCTTCCCTGTTTTAGTTTGGCCATTTCCATTTCATGCATCCTGCTTTTATCCCTGTCCTCCAGCTCCTCTGGAGACAGGCCCTTTGAGAAACACTGCTGCCCTCCCTGGAAGGCGCTCTCCTCCCAGTTAAGCCCAATGGCCCCTCAAGCTGCCCATCTAAATTCTCTGCCTCCTCCACAGGCTCCTCGGACTGCCCACTGGCATTCCGTGCTTCCAACCAGGCTCTCAGTGCCTTGTGAAACTCCTCCTTCCTGGTGAGGCCTCTCATAGAGATTTTAAACTTTTGCAAACAGCTTTGAGTTCTGGCACAGTGTAGGTATCAACCCTATCTTCTTCAAATTCAATATCTGCAGGTGCAATGGATCCTTTTTGCTCATGGTGAAAATTGGCAGTTCTCAACCAAAATAAAGGTTCCAAGGAAAAAAAGTCCTATCAAAAAGGTATGTGGTCGCGTATTGGTCTGCACTCACTAGTAGTGTACACCAATCACTGTATATGAATCACAAATGCAAGTCCAAATCCTCACCGCTGACCACCAATGTTAGAACTGGGGGTCTCTAGTTGGCAATGGTTTGCACCTTTGTCCAAATAGGGACCCTTGCTTCTAGTCAGGATAAGGGGGAAACACTCCTAAAATAACCCCTGCTCACCCCTGGTAGCTTGGCACGAGCAGACAGGCTTATCTCAGAGGCAGTGTGTAAAGCATTTGTGAACACATACAGTAATACAGTGAAAACACTACAGATGGACACCACACAGGTTGTTTATGTAAAAATAAGTAATCTTTATATAGACTTATCACAAGACCCAATAGCAAAAATCCACAATACTGTAATCAAAAATAGACTTAAAATGATAGAGACAGTTCACGTTATCTTCAAAAATAGGATAGTCACTCAAATAAAGCTTGTAGCAACAAATAACTCCACTTGGAGTTATCACGACGTCGTGACCGGTGGAAATCCCAAAGTACGGCGCCGACCGCGAGGTGCGCGGCGTCGGGCCCGGAGTCGAGCAGACCCCCAAAGAACAGTACCTGGAATTCGATGACAACAAAGACGGTGCACGGCGTCGGGGAGGTGATGCTTCGTTGGCGCCGGCGGCGTCGGTTCCTTACGACCCCAGGGGAGGTGATGTCTCGGTTCCTTACTGCAGCGCAGGGGAGGTGAGGCGTCGGTTCCTTACTGTGTCGGGGAGGTGACGTCACGGATGGCGGCGAGGCGTCGGTTCCTTACGATGGTGCGGCGTCGATGGATTCGGGGTCACCCACGTCGAGGATCGGCTCCGCGATGATGAAGCCCTGGCGTCGGTGAAGTCGGGGCTGCGGTGCGAGTCGGGACGGTGCGTCGTGAGCGTCACGAGCGGTGTCCTCGGCTCCGGTGCAGGCAGCGGCCTCGATGACGGCTTCGGAGTCGATGTCGCACGGCGTCGGCAGGCGTCGGGCCTACGGTGCAAGTCGGGGCGGTGCGTCGTGCTCTTCACGAGCGGTGCCCACGGCTTCGGTGCAGGTTACGGCGTCGCTCGCCGGCGTCGGTGTTGCAATTTCCCTCTGTTAGCAGCTAAAACAGCAGTTCCAGATGCAGGCAAACAGAAGGGGTGAAGTCTTTGTGTCCCTGTGACTTCAGGCAGGAGGCAAGCTCAGTTCAAGCCCTTGGAGATTCCCTTCTTCAAGATGACAAAGCACAGCAAAGTCTTTTCTCCTGTCCTTGGCAGAAAGCAACCACTGCAGGCCAACCCCAATCAGCAAAACAGCACAGGGGCAGTACTCCTCCTTCAGCTTCTCCGGTTCTTCTCCTTGGCAACAGGTTTCTTGATTTCCCAGAAGTGATCTAATTTCCTAGGGGTCTGGGTCCCCTTTTATACACCTTTTCCCTTTGTTCTCTGAAGGCAGAGAGGCCTTTGCCTAGTCCAAACCAGTTCTGGTCAGTCCTGGAGCACTTTGTTTTTCTGACTCCTTCTTTCCTTTGAGAGTGAGGGGCAGAGCCATCAGACGCCCGGCAGGAGGTGGAGCCAGCATTGTGGAAGGCAGGCACAGCCCTATTCAGACCCAGGTGCAACTCCTCCCACCCATCCTCCTTCAGGCAGACCTATTCAGCCTAGTGCTGACTCACCCTGCCTCCTGGAATCCCCCAGCCCCTGTCACTCACAAACCCAGACACACAATACACAACCTGAGCAGAGGCAGCTGGATGGTTTAGGCAAGAAAATACCTACTTTCTAAAAGTGGTATTTTCAAACAAAGAATGTTAAAACCAACTTCACTAAAAGATGTATTCTATCATTCTGAGTTCAGGCATACTAAATTCGTTTCTCTACCATGTTCTCTGGGTCAGTGAGGATTATAAGGTGTAATAATCAAACTGCCCATTCTGGCCTATGGAGAACAGGTAGCCTTGCAATAGTGAAAACGAAAATGGCTGTAATTCACTATTAGGACATGCCACACACACCAGGGCATGTCCTACCTTATACTTACAATGCACCCTGCCCTTGGGCCTACCTTAGGGGTGTCTGATATGAAGGTAAGGGAAGGTTTAGGGACTGGCAAGTGGGTGCACTTGCCAAGTCGACATGGCAGTCACAGACTGCACACAGGCTCTGCAATGGCAGGCCTGAGACACATTTTACAAGCCGCTTCTGTGGGTGGCACAACCAGTGCTGCGAGCCCACCAGCGGTATTGGATTTACAAGCCCTGGGCACACTCAGTGCACGGTACTAGGGACTGACAAGTAAACCAATCATCCAATCATGGAGTCACTAATCCATACATCGATTTATCATGGGGAGAGCATATGCACTTTAGCACTGATCAGCAGTGGTAAAGTGCCCAGAGTCATAAAACAGCCAACAACAGGTCAGAAAAAATAGGAGGAAGGCAAAAGTTCAGGGATGACCCTGCAAAAGGGCCAAGTCCAACAGTGGTCTTACCGGGTCTTTATGTATCTTTGGGATCATGTATATGTAGGGAATCCTGGGGTTAATCGTAGTAAGATATGTCTTCTCCTCGTTTGTAATGGTACCTCTATCAATAGCCCTTTGAAACACTGTTGCAAGTATTTTTTGAAATGCCTTAGTTGGGTCTAGTGACAGTTTCATGTAAGTGTTGATGTCTTCCACATGTGCGTTAGCATTCTCCAAATAAAATTCAGTATCCATTATGATTAATGCTCCTCCTTTATCCGCTTGACTTATGGTTATAGCAGGATTGTTGGGGCTTCCACAATGTTCTCAAAGTAATGTCTCAGTCTCAAAGTTCGCATGAATTTGTAAAAACTGATCTGTGTCTCCAACATGTTTGAATGATAGGTTGGCACGAAAGTTGTCCCTTTCTGTAAGGTTTTGATTTGGAATTGTGTCAAATTGTGTTTTGAAATGTTAATCACTAGGGTTTCTGACTTCTCGTGGATTTTGTCTACAGGAAGTTCTTTTATTTTTGTAGCCCCCCCTCCTGGTACGACTTCTGGTCCTCGACATCTCTCTAAAAAAGGATTCTCCTTTGTAATTCTTGAAGATGTCGAAGGTCCTTCAACGTTCTGTCCCTCTTTTTCCCTGGGTTGCAAGGATTGGCTAATGTTTTGTGAATCATCATCAGATGATGCTTCTGTATCTGATGATCTTCCTGTATATAAATTCTGTTGTCTCCTTCGAGCATAAATTTCTGCCCAGTTATATACTTCCCCAAGTTTGTAGTCAATAGTGTCTCTTTTGAATTTTCTAATTTTTCTTTCATTTATTTCCTTCGTGTATTTATCTAGTTGGATGATAATGTTATTCAAGGTATCTTCCCAATTTTCCTTTGTTGTTTTTTCCATGAGTTCTTGTTTGAGTTGACTATTTCCTTGTTAAGGTCATCCAGTATTTTTGAAAGTTCCTCAATGACCAATAAAATTAAATCGAGTGAACACTTATTCAGTATGGTGTACCACTTATCAGTAAATCTGGCATTGTTTTTACATAGTATCGATTTCTTATTATTTTCATGTTCATGTTTCCTAAACCTGCAAACCACCTTTGACATCCGCAAATGTAATTTACGTAATTTTATTCACGTTCTATCATTCATGTTTCACACTATTCATGAGGAGTTGTCATTGGTGCACATCACGGGATCCCTTCTAACGTTCGCGGCTCACGTTGGTGAACACTTCCGGGTGAAATGAGGTTCTTATTCCGGATTCCAATAGATGCGTCGGAAGCTTTTTTCGACTGGCATCACACGCTTCGGCGCGATTTACACACCGATGGGTAAGCGTTAAGACAGTGGACACTTTAGGTACCAAAGGGGCTGTAGTTTTGATTTATAACGGCACTAGACGTTAAGCAACGCTGCTTTCACTTTTCAGGCTGAACAACCAACGGAAATAAGCATCGTACCGTGTTCAGTGAGTCATGAGTGTTTTAAGCATGCATTAACTATCTTTTTACTTTCATCGAACACATGCGATTACCGTTTAATTTATTATCGTCACGGACAGTTAAGTTAATTTCGGCATGTAATCGAATCCCGCGTTGATTTTCACTGTCTAAAATCACTTGAACACGGCGGTCTTGGCATGATTTTTTTAATCTCATGATTGAACATTTTGGACCTTTTTGTTTATGTTCCTCACTCTTTTATAATGAGCATGAATACGGTTCTTTTGGACTTGTATACAGTTCATTCACACATTCCTAACATGAAAAGCATGGTCACTACAGTTCCACTTGGATGTATCAGTTACTAGCACTTTGATTATTATTTCCAGGTGTACTCTACAAACAGTTTCTTCTATTTTTGTAGGAGCAACCCCCTGACAAAGGGCGTTGCCCGAAATGCATTGGGCATAATTTTGATCAGGAGTAACAGATTTACGAAAATACAATTTAGATGGAGCTCATTGAAATGTAAAATCAATGGAAAGATATAAGAAATTCAGTTTGATAACATATTAACATTGAAGATTAAGTTTCTTATGAGTGCGGTTTGAGGACGCAACCCATGGCATAGGGAAGCGCTAATATAAAGTGCACCCACTTGCCAAGCCCTAACCTTCCCCTATGTGAGTCACCCTTAAGGTAGGCCCAAGGTACCCCTGAGGGCAGAGTGCAGTGAATGTGAAAGGTTGAACATGTACTGATGTGTGTGACATGTCCTGATAGTGAAATACAGTGTATTTCGTTTTTCACTATTGAAAGGCTATCTGTCCATTAGGACAGAATGGGAGTTCATTTATAACATCTTATACATATAAGTTCCCATTGGGACAAGATAGGAAGGTCAAGTTTAGTATGTCTGGACTCAGAATATAAAGATGCATCTTTTAGTGAGGATGATTTTTACATTCTGTGTTTGAAAATACCACTTTTAGAATGTAGGTATTTTCTTGCTCAGCCATCCTGTGTGCCTCTGCTAGGTTTGTGTATTGACTGTCTGGCTTTGAAGTGACAGGGGCTGGGGATGTGCATTCTGTTCAGACTGCCACTTGGAGGGGGGGTGAGGTGTGTCCTGCCTTTCCAGGGTGAGTCAGGGCTGGGCTGAATAGACCTGGGCTGCATTCAGAGTAGGGGGAGGAGATTTCTTTCACACCTGAATATCCCTGGTCTGCCTTGGACAATGCTGTCTCCACCTCCTGTCAGGAAGCTGCACCAGAGAGGACAGAACTGGTTTTGGCTGGGCAAAGAGTTTCTCTGCCACCTGAGAACAAATACATTTGTGCTATAAAAAGTGGGGCCCGGACCCCAGACTTTTAGATTACTTCTGGAATTCAAGAGGAACCCTTGCCAAGGAGAAGAGCTGGAGAAACTGTAGGAGAATTACTGCCCCTTTGCTGTGTGCTGTCTAGGGTTGGCCTGCAATGGCTGTTTCTGCCAAGGAAAGGACAAGGACTTTGCTGTGTGCTGTGTCCCCTGCTTGAGGAAGATCTCCAAGGGCTTGAAGTAGAGCTTGCCTCCTGCTTTGAAGTCTCAGGGATACAAAGACTTCACCCCCAGCTCCCCTGACCTTCCTTGCTGGGAGTTCTGACCTGCCAAGAGGTGCATGTTAATGTTCTGGGCCTCTGGAGGTTGTTCCAGCTGTGGAGAGCTGGAAAAGTAACGCAACGACGAGAGGTGCGACGCATCTGCACCTCTTTCCGACGATTCGCCGAAGAAAGTGGCGCAGCGCCTGCCCGCGGCAGGAGAAATCGCCGCACTCCACATCAAGTGCACCGATCTACGAAGTCCGAGATCACCACACCAATTCCGATGCAGGCCCTGCTGTGCGGCTGCAAGAACCAATGCATCGTGTGACCGCGGCTGGAGAAACCAATGCAGCACCGTTGCAGCATCGAGAACCGATGCATCCCTGATCCTCACGCATCGCAAGGGGGCACCAAGTCAACATCAATGCTGGGGTCGCAGTAAGAAACCAACGCATCACCTCCCTGCACAGTTAGAAACTGACGCATCACCTCCCCTTCAGTAAGGAACTGATGCATCACCTCCCCTGCGTGGCAGTAAGGAACCGACGCATCACCTCCCCTGGAGTAAGGAACCGACACATCACCTTCCCTGCATGTAAGGAACTGACGCATCACCTTCCCTGCAGCTGTTTTTGTTTATTATTTTGACACATCTAAGGTACTTTGTGTTGAAAGTGTTGCATCTATAGTTTGCTATGGACAGAACTGATTCTACCTTTTAAAAGTTATATTTAGATTACTATAATGTGGATCTTTGTAATTTTGGTCTTGTTTGGTTTAGATAAAGATTACTTATTTTTCTAAACTGGTGTGGTGTCCATTTGTAGTGTTTTCACTGTATTACTGCATGTGTACACAAATGCTTCACACATTGCCTCTGAGATAAGCCTCTCTACTCATGCCAAGCTACCAAGGGGGTGAGCAGGGGTTATTTTAGAAGTGTATCCCCCTTACCCTGACTAGGAAGAAGGGTCCCTACTTGGACAATCGTGAAAACCATTGCCAACTAGAGACCCCCATTTCTAACACTGAGATACCAGAAATTAAGTGGAAAAAATGACTACATATTTTTGAAAAATTATTTGACAGACATTTATGAAACTGAATATGATCTACCAAGGAAAGTTCTGTTCAATCATCTAGGCATCATTGGCCACAGAGACTTCAATATTCTCCCTCTGGTAACAGCGCCTAATGCTGAAAATAATGAATGGGTGTTTATACATAGAGGTTAAATGGCTCTTCTATTCAATCACCTAGGCATCGCTGGCCATAGAGACTTTGGTAATCTCTCTCGTAACAGCGCCTAATGCTTAAAATACTGATTGGAATGTTAATGCAGAGGCTAATTAGAGGATGTGGAGGCAATACTCGGAGGAATATAGTGTCTTACAGGAAGAAATAATTTCTACAAGCGTAAACAAAGCATTGATGAATTAGTGGAGGAGTTCATTGCTGCATTATACGTACTCGGTTCAACATGTGAATTTGAAAATAGCATTGAAACGTATATGAGGCCAATTTGTATTTAATTGTTTTTCAAAGAACATGCAGAAGAGCCTACTGACCTGCAGAAACCCAACTTTGCCTGAGGTTATAAATGTTGCAAAAAGTATAGAAAGATAGATTATTTCTTTCCAAGTTTTGTCCAGTCAAGAGGGTTTATTACCTGTAGCTTGCATTTATGATGCAAGTTCAGTCTGTGCTGAGAATACTAAATTCAGTAAGTAAGGTAAGGTCAAAAAAGCTGTTATAGGTGTGTATAGATGAGTAACTTAGGTAATAATGCCTTGTGTCCCGCATTAGTTAACCATGCAACCACTGCAGGAGGTTAGGATATTTCCAAGCTGTTTGTAGATCACCAGGGAACAATGTAAAAATCAACAATGTAGATGTGAAAGAAGGTACAAGTACATTTAGTAATGTGTTGTTGACTATTGATACTAAGAGTGGTGTTCCAAATGGTAGCAAGATCAAAGGACCTTTATATCAAGCCAAGACTGATGGCAACCCTTGGATGGTTAAGTCGGACTCAGGAGCACCTAATACCAACTTATTAATATTGGTCCAGTTATTTTATGTTAAAGAAAACTTGTATCAATTCTAAAGTCTTTGGTGATCAGAACATTGATGTGCTTGGGTATTTTAATGCTCACTTATAATGTTTGGGAGAAAAACATGAACAAAGGTTTATGTTACCAACAAGGGATGGGATATTGTAGGGTGGAAGGACTTAGCAAAGTTAAACATTTTGCTGCAACCAGGTCATGAGAATCCCATTGTCCTTGATGAAATGCCAATCTTTACATTAGATACCAATAAAGATGTATTTGAGTTTATGGTCCTAAAAAGGGCTTTGAAAACTCTATTAAATTAATCCTCAATGCTATTCCAATTATTCACAAAGTTAGACCTATACCACTCAGTGTCCAAAAAGATCTGAAAATGTTGCTTGGCAAACTTTGCTCAGAGGGGGTAATACAACTGACTAATTTATGTGTGTGGGGTTTTCCTGTTGTTTTGATGGGAAAATGGTCAGGTGACTTACGGTTGTGTGTAGACCTACATTTATTGAACCAAAATATCTTTGTGGATTGTTATCCCTTACCTTGCATAAAAGAAATTATTGCAACCATTAGTGAAGCTAGATATTTGTTTACTATTGATTTACATTCTGCTTAACACCAGGTTGCTTTGAGCAAATGTTCTCAAGGCCTCTTTACCCCTGTCACACCTCATAGTGGCAATCAGTATTTGTGGCTGCTGTTTGCCAAGGCATCAACAGCCATCATGCTTAAAAAAATGATGGACATTATGTTTGCTGAGTTAGACAACGACTAAAAGTCAAAAAGAGACCTTCCTCTGAGACACATAACATTGAGCATCAATATGCTTGACATAAAAAAACACACAGGCAAACAGTCACCAGCCTATAAACGAACAGACAGTCACCAGTATGTCAATAAATCAAATTTCTGCCCAACTTGGTAAGATCAAATGTACATATCTTTATTAGCCAAATTCATAAATGCCTTTTACTAAAAAATCCTTGTTAAAAACATGTTAATTCAGACACACAGTAAAAACAATACCGTACATAAATATCATAAAAGACAAAAAGATCATAAATTTCATATACATCAATACACAATCACATAGATAAAAATATTATATTAAAATAATAATAAAAGAAAACAGACAGGAGATAGAGAGAGAAAATACACAAATCACTGGCACTGAACACAAATCATTGATTAAAATAAAACCATAAGAGAAAGTGCTTCATATAGACTCAATTGCTTGTCATAACTCCGTAATACACACAGTATACACAGTGATCTTCTTTAAAAAAGGGCGTCAACGCGTTTCGGTGGGTCTCTAAATTGTATTACCCCTGTCACACCTCATAGTGGCAATCAGTATTTGAGGCTGCTGTTTGCCAAGGCATCAACAGCCATCATGCTTAAAAAAATGATGGACATTATGTTTGCTGAGTTAGACAACGGTCAGGCATTCCAAGATGATACAAAGATTTTCACTAAACAGAGGGAGGAACCATTTATTGGTTCTTGGTAGGGATTTACAAAGTTTAAATGAAAGAAGGACGACTGTTCGCCCTAAAAAGTAAACTCCTTCTTCACCAAGTAGACTATCTAGGTCACACTATTTCTGCTAAGAGCAGTAAACCAAAATTCTGCAATATTGAAGCTATTCAATAGCACCACCACCCACAGATTAGGATTTTCTATGTCTGTTTTTAAGGCTTTGAGAGTACTATGCTTGTTTTTGTCCCTGGGTATGATCTGGCTGTGCAACCTTTAAAATCTGTACTTAAAAAAAGGAGTCAAATTTGATTGGACTTTATACATGTGTAATGCTTTTGATGAGACAAAAGATCTTGTGGTAAATGCACCTTCTTTAATTCTGCATGTTCCTGAAAGAAAAGCCTCTAGAGTTGTTGATGAAAGGTTAAAAGGTATTGGAGCTGTATTTGGCCAGCTGGTTGGAGCTATAGAATTCACAGTTGTGTGTGCCCATATAATACTGAATGATGCAGAAGCTACATATATAGTACTACAGATTGTAAAGCTTTAACTTGTGTGTGGGCAGTGCAAATGTTTAAAACCTACATTTGGGGCACCTCATTTGATGTATATACTGATCACAGTGGTAATGGACTAGCCAAAGCCTAAGCACATTTGGTTAGACGTCTCTCTATGTTACAAGTTTATAATAGTCACGTTAAATATACACAGTGTGGTCAAAATGTTCATGATGATTGCCTGTCATGACTACCTTTGTCTAGCAACAAACAGCTTGATGATGATCATGAATGCATTGTAGCTGTAGTTGTTGTTATTCGTGGAATAAATGGTCCTATTTCAGAGGATAATTAATTGTCTGCCATTTCTCATGAAATAGTTTTGCACAAGGTTTTCAAATATATCAGATAGGGTTAGCCTCACTCAAAAAGTATTTCTAGTGATCTGCCAAGTTTTGGTCAAGTATCTTTCGATTTAACGTGTGTTTAAAAAATTGTCTATTTATACTACCAGCAGATTTATGTGAACATATCGTGAAGGTCGCTCATGAAGAGCACTTAGGTATTTCTGTGACTTGCAAAAAATTGAGACAGTTTTACTGGTGTCCTTCGATAAACGAACAGGATGGAGGCATCGTTTATGTTAGCCCACCGTGTGTTGTTTCTTACAAGCACTGGAAAATGGTTGAAAAACCTCTGTCAAACTCCACAAGCAAATGGTCAGTGGAATAAAGTATTGTTAGATTTTTCAGGACCTTTCCAACTTCTTCCTTCTGAAAGCAGGAATTTGATAGTCTTAATTTGGTATTTTTCCAAATGAAATTATTTTGCATTTGTTGATTCTCCTAACACAAAAATATGATACATTTTTTAGAGAATGTTTTCTGTCTAGAAGGTTCCCCTAACTAAATTGTCACAGATTATGGTACTCATTCTGTTTCCAATGGAATGAACCACTTTTTGACATTGCATGATGTGAAACATCTTCAAGTCTCTCTTTTTAGTCCTTCTACCAATGGTCTTGTTGAAAAAGCAAACTTATTATTAAAGGAAGGCGTACAAAACGCATTGTCAGCAGGACTTGACATGGGTAATTTTCCTAAGGAGAAGGTTTAGTCCTATTGAACTTCCCCTCATTTCACTACAGGAATATACCCATTGAAATTGTTAAGAGGAAGAGACCTAAAAGGTAGACTTGTACATAATTGGTTAAATAGAACTTGTAAATCTGATTAGAAATTTAAGGAAAGTGTTAGAAAGATGTATGAAAGAGTTCCTCACAAACAAAGTAAACAAAAGTAGGATTTTGATTGTAGGAAAAACTTGAGAGACTTGGACTTCATAATTGCTAACTGGGTTTAAATTACAAAACATTTTAAAGTGAAAAGGAGAGTACCTTCTGGCAAAATTTGTGAAAGTACATAAAGGTTCAGTGTTTTTGTATGGATTGGCTTGGTAAAACAAGAGTAACCTTGTTCTTATTTCTAATACACAAGCAGAGATTTTTAGTTGAACGTGCACTTGTGTGGGTGAACCTGTGATGATTCCTCAGATTCTATGTTGTCTAGTTACATTGGAGCTGGTCACACTAGTATGCCTTTTGTTTCAGCTAATAACAGCTACTGTTGTGAATTTTGCGATTCTTTAGTGTCATAAATGATCAAGCAGGATTGCCTCATCCTTCTTGCTCAACAGCCTTTGGTTGCTGAGACAAGTTCTGCAACTTTGGCAGGAGAAACAATGTAGAACAATAGTGTAAGACTCACAGCACAAACGAGATTCAATTATCATGAGGGTAGAGGGGTAATGTAGTACTTATACAGTGTTATATTTTCAATGCTTATTGTAAATGTACCTTTAATTTCTGTATCTACATCAAGAATGTTACTGGAGATTCTAGATTTGTCATGAATTCTGGGCTCAGATGCTGGTGGGTCTTGAAATGATCAGTGCACCCATCTGTTTTGGGTCACATTTCTATGGGTTAAACATCACTTTTCTTATTTTTGGACTACGTCTTTGTCATTCTTCTCTCAACAACTGCCACCATCCCACAGTGAGCAATTTTGGGCAGAAATAAGATGTCGGGTTACTCTTGTTCCAAGAGAAAATGTCATTATAGCCAATAAGGGGAACACGTGGCTAAAGTGAGTTATGGTGGAAGGTTCTATTTTGTCAAATTTTTTGGTAAAGTGTAACATATTTTAGGCTAACTTAATGATATTTTGCCGGTGGTGGGTGACTTTTAAAGCTAATTTGGAGATGCTGGTTTTCCTGGGTGACACAGAACTCAGGGCCATATGCACAGAATTCTGAAATTGCGATTCCCAAATAGTGAATCTGTGGAAATGGCTATTTGGAAATCACAAAACATTTTGGGGGATATTCTCAAGAACGTGCAATAATCATCGCCAAAATAGGATAACGCAATTTTTCCCATCGCCGTCTATCGCGGGAAAATAACTTTGTGTTAACGTCTCATTCTCAACACGTCGGTAACATGCGATAGTTTTCCGATAACGCGTCATATGTCCGCGATAAAAATACCGGGACGGCGATAAAAATCCAAAGCCTAACGTGAAAAAACATGTGATGGGCCCAACTGCGATAAAAAATCCAGCGATAAGCAGCGCCAGGCCTGCAAGTCCCACAAGTCAGGCGGGAAAAACCACTATAAAAGCGGCAAAAAAAAACACCTACAAAACACAAACAACTGCGAAGCACCATGGAGGGAGCCGGAGCAAGTACAGAGGACAACCAGAACCCCACAAGCCCCACGGAGGACCAGCCTGGGACCTCGGGGACAGGGAAGAGCAAGGAGAAGAATAAGAGGAACGCGCGTTTCAGCACGCAGGAAAACCAGATCCTCATTACGGAGGTGACAGAACACCACCACCAACTGTTCATGACCTCCACTGTGTCATTGGCAACTAAAAATACAATATGGCAGTCCATCTTGGCCAAGGTGAATGCAGTCAGAGTGAAGAGAAGGGAAGTGGACGACTGCAAGAAGCGCTGGACTGATGTGAAGCGCAAAACCAAGCTGAAAATCGCTGCCAACCTGAGAGCAGCAATGCAGACTGGAGGTGGGAGTCCAGCGACACACCAGGAGCTGGATGAGATGGAGGAAATGGTGACCCGAGTCATCATTGGGGAGACGGTGGCAGGAGTCGGTGGACCGGACACTGCACAACATGACCTGAGCCAACAGCAACAGGGTGAGTAACGACCAGGGACTGGGGGAACGGGGGGAGATGGGCACAATGGCACACATGCACAATTAAGTAGAGCACATCTGCGGACAAACCATGCCCAAGAGTCACAACTCCGACCAATAGCCCAATTTACCCAAGTCTGCAACATCTCAGCACTGTAGAAGCACAGAAGTGAAAGGCACACCGCCTGAAAGGGAGAAGGGCCAGCCAAATCAGAGCTGAAGGGGCAACTTACTCACAAAGCAGCACACACACATAAGAATCAGAGCACCTCAACATTGACAACAATGTGGTACAAACTGCAACACCTTCACAACAGAACAGAGGACACAACTGCTGCCGCTTGTGTGTAGAAAATGGCCATTCGCATTTGGCATAGCAGGAAACTGTGAGATGACAATGGACAAGTACAACCTCACATCCCTGATGGTGTAGAAATGTCAACTGTCCCGCATCAAATAGGCATCTCTTAACAAACAGTCACAATGTACATTGTCATGCAGTCCGTTAGTAAACTTGTACAATGCGTGAACATACATGTGAACACAGTGTCAATCTGCATCTCCCCTTCACATTGCAGAGGGAGAATCAACACCTCCTGCAGAGCAGACACAACAACTCAGCACTGATGACGAAGAGGACCTCCCCATCATCGACACCGACGCCCTCCAGCAGCTCATGGACAGCTTCGGCACCCCACCTCCAGGAGCAGGGCAGTCCAGCTGCATCGAGGAGACCCCACCCCCTGCACAGACCACACAGCAGGAAGCACCCACTACCACCACGGCTGTCTCCCAGGACCCCCATGATCAACACATGGCATTCCAACGCCGTAAGTTAGGGTGCCAGGAGAAGATGGCTGATCAGCTGCGGGTGGGGTTCGACCTCATGGCAGCCAAACTAGATGCCATACGTGGGTGTCTAAGTCCCATCAGGGTCCACTTACAGTCTCTAACGGACACCCACTGTCCGCTCCATGCTCTCCAACAATCCATGGCTGACATCGCTGGGGTCATGACTCGGAGACAAGAACATCTGTCTAGTCAGAGTGGCTCCAGCGATGTCAGCCGGGAGTTGGGGCACATGCGGAAGATCATGGAGAACATGGAGCGGATGCATGTGGAACGGTTGGCTGCCACAGCTGCACACCAACGAGATGTAGCTGGGATCTTCCATGACCTGCAGATCCTCATCATGGCATTGCCGCCACACGGCCTGGCGCGGATGACTGCTGCTGCTACTACTCCATCCACATCTCCGCCCCCTGAAGTGTCAGTGCCACACAGTGCGGCAGACCAAACACCACCACCCACATGTGAGACACCTGACACATCAGAGGACGAAGATGATGATGAATCAGGCTTGGTGGTAAGATTGAAGTGGTAGCATACATCACCGCCATATGGCCTGTTTCAGCTTGGTTCTGCCCTCTGCATCATGCCCTGGAATAACATCTTCCAGTGTCCCCCATTACACTCAGCGACACTCACCTTGGACCTCGACATGGACTGCCATATTTGGATTGGTTACCAATGACACAGCAATCACACTGCAGACTGAAGTCTTCCTCTTCCGATGAACCTGTCAATCCCTAAAGGACTCTGGCTGGCCCTCCACGGGGCGACAATGTAAAGTGGGGTTTGCATGGCCTTGTACTGGTCCAGCTTCAACACCCCACTGAATGCGAATAAAACATTCAAATTCACACTGATGTGTCATGGCCCTGATCAATTAAGCATGAAAGTATTGATGAATGTAGGGATAGTGATTCCACATAAATGGTACTCCCTGGGTAATGCTATCAATGCGCATTTATGGCCGTGACCCAGATAGGCAGTGAGACACACATCGTCATTCAAAACAACTCACATCACAGTTGAATACAAGTGAATGTGCGTAGACTTTATTAGCATATGTGTGTCAGTACAGGCAAGAGAAGTGCCACAACATGCGGACCAATGCAGCAGTATGTCAGAATGAGGAACGTTGCCAAGCGCCGCTGTCCACTCCGGGGGAGTGCCTCACCTTTCACAGGTGTGTGTTACCCGCATGGTTGTCCGCTCACGTATTCGGGGTCCAGGCGAATGCAGCCATGTCCACTGTTGTCGTGGGATATGTGACCAGAACCCCAAGATGCAACAAGGTGTCGGGACATGTGCAATGGGTTCCAAGCTGTTGTGGCTGCAGGTACGTAGTTACACGTCCATGAAAGCGATTGCAGCTTCGTAGGCAATCATTTTCAACATGAGGTCGTTGTCGACTCCATCGAACAGGACGGCGAGGCTATCCATGAGCAGGTCCGGACAGATGTGCTGCGTCCACCCCCTGTCACCAATTAGCACTACAGCCCAATAGGGGAGCGGCTCAATGTGGTCACTGCACATGAGGAGTTCTGCAATCTCCCAGGTCCAGCTGCCAGCATGTATGCCAAGTATCCAGGCATCCCATAGACGGGTATCACGGTGACACTCCTGTTCGTGGGCCAACAGGGGGCGCACACACATGTCGAAATCCTGTTCGGCTACCGTCCTGTTGGATAGGCAGACATCCATGGACCATTCGAATATGCACGATCGACAATGCAACACAGGCTGAACGCAGGTGACATTGGCAAGGCGGAAGCTTAGCCGGTAACTGACCCGCAGCACTACCAATGGCAGTGCCCCCAGTAAATGCAGCATTCGTGCACGGAACAGTTCCACGTGACAGGGGTTGTGCATGTGTCCGGGATGTTCTGCCATTGCGTTAGTGGCCCTGGTTGAAGCGGCACTGTTCTGACCTGTGCCAGTTCTGTGGATGAAATGCCACAGCTCGGATCAATGAGTTGTTTAAGTGTGCAACGGTTGTACACCTGGAATGGTGTGGGAGTAAGTGCGAAGGCCATTCCATGCAAGATAACTCCGAGCAAGGACTTCTGTGTGTGGGGTGTGTATATGTTGGTCTGTCATCGGGCTGTGCGTAGTGTGGGAGTCGTCCTCAACTGCTATCATATCTGTCGAGGGGTGCCGGGCACATGCAATTCCGAGGTCGGATGTGCAGATGTGCTTCCGCCTGATAGTTCAGACAAAGGAGCTTTCATCCCTAATGTCAGTTTGTCATCTGCTTGCATTCATGAAGTGTGATGTGGCTTGTTGGGTGTGGGGTGGGATGTGTGCGACTTTGGGATTCATGTTTGACATGACTTGCATGTGGCAAATGAGCGGCATCACTATGTGTTACGTTGCCTCACAGCTGCTCCTCCCTCCCCCGAGCCTATTCACTTGTGTACGCTGCGCGGTTGCATCACTTGCACTCCAACGGCACACCATTGTCATGCCTGTCTGCGCATGTCCAGAAGCCTGACAACGACACTGTGATGTTGGCCGTTGAAGGTGGGCGGCCACATGAGTATAGGCTTATGGTAAGGATAGTGCAGACACAGATGTAGAGTTCATGCCTGGTTGAACTTGCGCTGCGATTAAGGCTAGGCATTTGGCTCAGGCTGCGGCAATGCAGATACACACAACACTTGGCATGTATGAGCCAAGACCCCGAGCGGTCTTGCGCTCCTTCATTTCTCAGTTCGTGCGAGACCGCCCTCCGGGTGCATGCTACATTGCAACATTGTCAATTGCGGGCCAGGTGGCGCCGACACTACAACAGAGACACACGCATTGGTGACTTCCTTGTCCAGGCCAGAACTGAACCACGCCCTGAGCCCCGGGCTAATTCTACACACCCCTGCGCTGGACTGACGTACGCCGGCCCAGCCCACTCCGCTTGCACTTACAGGGGGGGACGACAAAGCTACATGTCCAAGGTCTTACCCACTGCCTGAGGTGACATGCTTGCGTCCGATGTCCACAGCACGATGTGATGTGGTAGGGCCAGGGGCCATCACACATGCATAATGACCACACAGACACACTTAGATAGATAGTGGAACTGGCTACGGGCATGTGTGCCCGGCCCCTTTTTATTACCAGGGTCACATGACCAGTGACGCCTGTGCTGGATGGGAGTGGGGTGAGTGTGAGCCAGCCCTCAGGGAGTGGTTGGTGCGGGCAACAACTAGAACAGTGATCATCGGATCACACACACAGATTCAATCATAAAGGGTCCATGACTTGCAGTGCACTGAGGTAGCGGCACCAGAACTGGACTCACACACAAAAGATTACATCATAAAGGGTCCATGACTTGAGCTGCACTGAGTTTGTGGCACCGGAAGCACTCGGCGGGTGCGCGGCCTGCGATGATGCGTCGTCCGGGCGGGCCGCCCTGGAAGCAATGTCTGTTGCCTACTGGACTGCGCCATAAATAAATAAAGACTCAATTTGAATTGTGAGCCCTGCTGACCGCAGTGTAGGCCAGAGGCAGCGGTCATAAAGGGCCCACAGCCACGTGGCGATGACTTGTGAGGCACTGAGTTAGTGGCACCTGAAGCGCTCAGCGGGTGTGCAGCCTGCGATGATGCGTCGTCTGGGCGGGCCGCCCTGGATACAATGTCTGTTGCCTACTGGACTGCGCCATAAATAAATAAAGACTCAATTAGAATTGTGAGCCCTGCTGACCGCAGTGTAGGCCGGAGGCAGCAGTCAGAAAGGGCCCACAGCCACGTGGCGATGACTTGTGGTGCACTGAGTTAGTGGCACCTGAAGCGCTCAGCGGGTGTGCAGCCTGCGATGATGCGTCGTCTGGGCGGGCCACCCTGGAAGCAATGTCTGTTGCCTACTGGACTCTGCCATCAATGAATCAAGACTGAAATTGACTTGGGGGACCTGCTGACCGCAGTGTAGGCCGGAGGCAGCGGTCAGCAAGGGCCCACAGCCACGTGGCGTTGACTTGAGCTGCACAGAGTTAGTGGCATCTGGAGCGCTCAGCGGGTGTGCAGCCAGCGATGATGCGTCGTCCGGGCGGTCCGCACTGGAAGCAATGTCTGTTGTCTACTCGACTGCGCCATAAATAAATCAAGACACAATTTGAATTGTGAGCCCTGCTGACCGCAGTGTAGGCCGGAGGCAGCAGTCAGAAAGGGCCCACAGCCATGTGGCAATGACTTGTGGTGCACTGAGTTGGTGGCACCTGAAGCGCTCAGCGTGTGCGTGGCCTGCGCTGATGCATCGTTTGACTTGGGGGACCTGCTGACCGCAGTGTAGGCCGAAGGCAGTAGTCAGCACACACATTACTCCGCGGTGCTGTGCCGCTGGGTGCGCTGGGGGCCTGTGTCGCGGAAGGCAGCGATCGGCTGAGGAGGCTGGCGGTCACGGCGGCGGACTCGTGGCAGGGTGAGGGGCGCCGCCCTGGCAGACGCGTTGGCCATCCCGGAAGTGAGCCACGCCCAGAGCCCCGGTCTATTTATTCACACTCCTATGCTGGTGTGGCTTACGCCGGACCAGCCCACTCCGCTTCCGGAGTCTGTCCAAAACATCACCGCCACACTTGGCATTGTGTACATTCTTATTCATGGGTGACTTGCCTCCTTCACACATACTTGGTTCCCACCTCTCCCCACATTCGTCAATTGTGTGGCTGAGGGGCCATGCCGTTTTCAGAAGGTCAGCTGTCTTGTTCTGTGCTGCCTCTGTGGTAGTCCGGGGGGGGGGCCTGGGGGTGGTGGCGGTGGGAGTTGTGGACCTCTTGGGTCTCCAAGCTGCATGATCATTAGATCCATGACATGTGTTGGTCTTTAGATGAGGCTCTGGGCTGGGCTCCCTTTCATACTGCAGGTTGTCGTCCTGCTTAACACCAGTAAAAGGCAGGTTTAAATCCCTGCTGCTAACGCGCCTTATCACCTGTTTTCGGGTCACATCACAGATCTAGCTGCTCGTTGTGAATATTGCAAAGTGGTGTTTTCGTGTGTTTTTGCACGGGAACGCCTACTCTGCATATCATTAGCGTTAATTGTCGCTCTCATCGGTGGCGATGTGTTTTGCGGCAGCTATCGCAGGAACACTGGCGAAGTCGGCAGTTTGCACCAGCTTGTGAATAGGGCGATAAGTCTATCGCCACTTTTGCGACGCTAAAGTGCCGATAAATCGGCGATGACTCCTTGAGAATATGCCCCTATGTATGTTACCTGCGATTTCCTAGTATCGATTCCTACTGATTTGCATTTGCTATTAGGCAATTACAAATTAGGAAATTGCAAAATTTCCATTTCCTAATATGAAATCCCAATTTAGGAAACCGAGCATTCTGTAATCAGAATTACGATGTCCCCAGGCTGACTGTCAGCAGACTCGTGGCACTGCCTTTTCACAGAGTCTCTCCTCTCCCCCAGATCTCCTCCTCCCCCGTGCACCATATAATAGTCCATGACCCTGCAGTTTAGAACAGTGCTGAGAAGTCATACGAGTGCCAGTATCTGTGCTATGTGAATATAACATAACCTAAAATAACATTGGATGCCGGCAGGACAACTCGTATTTTAATAAATAAAGTAGGTGCGTGTGTGAAGTTGCCAACTTTAGTTAGGTAAGCGAGAAGGTCTACGGAAGTCTTTGCAAAATCTCCAATTATTCCTTTTCTACCTCTATATGAAAATCCTGGCATTAGGGGGATTTAATGCCAACAGAATGGCTCTGTATAAGATATAGTTTGCTGAATGCAGTTAGGACCTCATTAGGAGAATCCTATTATTTGTTGCCTAATCTCTCACTGGGTAAAATACTTCTACTCTTTGGCACATGATTTACTGGGTGCGATATAATAGCAGAATTGAGAATTCTGAAATTCAGAATGGGGAATAATTCAGCAATATTAAATGCTCCCCTCCTGAGCTGTGAAGCATATTCACTGCATAAATTCCGCCATAGTTTACCTGACAAAATTAGTGCTGGGAAATAGTTGTATCCATGATTTCGGTGCCACCTCTATTTAATACTCAAATCGTGATTAGCACAGGACATGGGGTAGGGGTGAGGGGGGTTAGTGTTTTAGTGATTTGATTAGTAACCCATTTCTGGTCAAAGACTCATATTTTTTACCGGATTGGATCACACGCAATGTGGTTTTACAAAACCCATAATTACTAGGTGTGGTACAACCATGACAACATGCTCTATAACTGGCCTGGTAATAGGAGTAAACGCATGGAAACAGCTGCAGTAATTCCGCATCCCACATCTAATTTCTAGCAAAAACATATATATGCATTGTAATGGAGAGGTGATAGCATATAGAACCTAGAGACGGTCATTTTCATGCAGATCTACCACTTTACCTTTGCCATGAAACATTTGATAGAGCCCTATACAGTGAAATGTATCTTGCTAGGCAAAGTAAAAATGTGCACAGGTGAAGGCAATGATAAAGCAGGAATGTGCAAGCTTTGCAAAGGGCAGCAGTCAGGAACTTTTTAAAACTTTAACCGCAGAAAATAAAATGTGCACACTCCAGAATAAAATGCCCATACCCCTCTATATATTTATTAAGCTTGGAATTGTATCTTTCTTTGCCTGATATTCATAATCAGATGTAAATCCCCTTTAAATGACAATTGATGTATTTCGTGCAATCTATGTTTC
The DNA here is from genome assembly GCA_963921515.1 of Calotriton arnoldi. NCBI lineage: Eukaryota > Metazoa > Chordata > Amphibia > Caudata > Salamandridae > Calotriton > Calotriton arnoldi. The sequence continues at coordinate 288,969 of CAWUFW010002824.1, read as the reverse complement.
AGGAGGCATAAACTGCAAGGCAAGCATCAGAATAAAAAGAACAAGCATTTGCAATGCAATAGGTCTCGCATTACTGAAAGTTGAAGCTATTGGTGTTGCAAATAATAATGCAACGCCAATAGCTCAAACTTTCAGTAATGCGAGACGTATTGCATTGCAAATGCTTATTTAATGTGTGCTGAGGTTGTCAATTCTGCATCTGGCCCTGTCTTAAGGAGAATGGATGACTACAGTGCTTAAATTGGTCCTGGACTGGATTCTGTCCTTGCTTGTAAGCCTAGACTAAGGGAAGGTTTAAAGAATGATTTTACTTGTTTCACGTTTTAGGTTTGGCTGTATGTTTCTCTCCGACTTTATCCCAGATATTTCAGAGATGTAAGAAGAAATGACTTGAGTGGGCCAAGTGGCACTGCCGGCTCTGTGACTGGCTGAGCACAGGTCACGTGTCTGGAATGGGTTCTGGGTGTTGCACCATGTTGACCTGGCACATGATGTGTTAATTGGTGGCATTGGTAAAAACAAGGTATATCTTTACCAAAGACATTTTGGATTTTTTTCTAAGCCTGAGCTTTCATGTTTTTAACAGTGCAGGAGTTGTAGTCTTTATTTTATTAGCCCACGTGGACTAATACACTTACTATGATTGGTAAAAGGAAATCTCAGTACCAGATGCATCGTGTTTGTTGTACAGGAGCAATCTGTTAATCCTAAATAAAACATATGTTAGTTCCCGAGAGTCGCAGTCATTGAATTGCAATACCACATGTAGCAAAGAGGCCAAAAAAGGTATGTGCACGCAGTCCGTACTGTAGTCTAAGAGGCACAGGATGGAAGACATATGTCTTTCCTTTGTTAAGAAGCACTAACTGCAAAAAAGAACAGCCGCCTGAATGCATAGAAATGCTTCACACCAGAAACGCTTCCCTTTTCTGAAAGGGGTACAGGGTGGTGTTTATTAATTTGGAATGAACAAAGTGAGATGTTACTATTCGTAAGAGGCAGTTAGTTACGTGTAGCAAAAAACCCCACAAACTAATGCACTCATTTTACGAGGCTCGTGGTTGTACGCAATTGATAGGGAAAACTCGAAAGACAATGCTCTGTGGAACGCCCTGCACACAATGCAAACCTCACGGCCATCTTGGCACTATTTACTTATCAAAACAAGGGGAGTGAGGATCGAAGCAGTAATTAAAAAGCAAAATGCAATTGTTTTTAAGTTTTGTTGTTTTATTGAGCACGCTGACGATCTTTTAGGCTTGAATATGTGGCTTACAAAATGTTTCATGACCCGGAACCCCTGCCTCATTTCTTTAAACAGCAGGCGCGGTCTGGAGACGCTGCCTGCAGAGTTAATTCCTCGTTTCTTTATAGTTTTGCCACAATTTAGGAATTGAGCTGAAGGGGTTTGGCTGGCTCATAGCAAGAACTTTTCGCCATGCAGTTAGAATGCTTCTAAACATCTTTCCGGGTGCGGTTGGCAGCAGTGTGTTTCAAAGTGAAAGATGAGGCAAGTTCACAATTCCCATGTGTAAACAAAGCCAGGCGTGAATAGCAAGTCACTGTCCTGCGTTACGGTCCGAACTTCTTTCCTCACTAAAACAAGAAGCGGCCACCATTGCTGAACCCGGCGTGTGGGACTGCAAAATATGCCCGCTCAGTGCTCACACGCGAGAGTTAGAAGCGGCTTACAGCATAGGGTGCTTCCTAAATACCCCGGTACTGGCGCCTAATTAAAAAGTCTGGGGCAGATTTACAAGAAACTGACGCATCTGTAGAGATGCGTCAGTTTCCCTGCGCCAGCCTGCGATACCCTTGCGCCACCATGGATGCTCCGTATTTACAATACGGCTCACCATGGCCCAAGGATTGACAGATGCGTCAGAAATTCTGACGCATCTGTTGACCCAAAAGTTACGCATTGCTGGAGTCGTGTCGCAAGCACGATGCAACTCCAGCAATACATGGGGAGGCCTATACTCATTGTACTGCGTCACTCCTTATGCCTGCTTCAAGCAGGCGTAAGGTTTTGACGCAGTGGCATGCTAGAAGTGGCGCAATGAAATTTTGTAGATTTCACTGCGTCACTTCTACGAGGCTTTCCTGCGTGGGAACGCCCACCCTGCATACATTATACCTCACGCAGGTATAATGTGACACAGGGCTTTACAATGTGACGCATCTCCCTAGATGCGTCACGTTGTAAATTGGCTGCATTGTTTACGCCGCCACTGCATCACAAAAGTGACGCAATGGCGGCGCAAAAGTGTTGCAAGGGGCTTGTAAATCTGCCCCTCTGTGTCTTCTTTTATCAGTACAGCGCCCGCTGAGCTTCATGAAACATGAAGCGTGCAGCCGTGAAACGGGCACTGTGCTGATAAAAAAAATGCGCGTGGCCACACACTCACACACACAAAAGTGCCCAATGTAAATAATAAAATAAAACAAAATGAAATAAAAATACAGCACTGACGAGCGGCGGCAATGGCGGAAAGGAAAATTTTCAACAAAGAGTTCTCGCACACAACAACTTAGGAACCAGAGCGTAAGGAAGCTGTACTTTACCAGTGCGCCTCAGCCTGAAGGGAAGTGACGTGTCTGCAAAACCAATGAGTTAAGAGGCAGCAAAGAAGAAGGACAGTGGAGTGAACCAATGGTAAGTAGCAGGGGGGAAATAGTCAGATTATTGATTACTGCAGGTCTTGCAGACAGCGCATGCGCACTGTAGCTCGACCTAAAAACAGAACTGCAATACCTGATGGATATTGAGAATCATAAAGCCGTCTTTTGACGTGTAATTGGATGTCTTAAACAGATCATGCACAACAATGCAGAACGGTTCACCAGAGATCCAAAACACTGTTACTAATCTAGTCAAGAAACAGCTGTCGAAATACATTATATGAAAAGCAGAGACAATGTGAAATTTCTGCACCCTTTATTCTTCAATGTGGCCTTTATCTGTCCCATTGGTAGCTGAAGGGATAAAAACATATGGGTCAAAGCTAAATTGTTTTTTATGACCATGCTCTGAAAGTTATCAGTTTATAGATTCAAGTGCCTGATAGAAAACTATGTGAATACACAGTACAACTACGTTAGATAACAAACCATTTTCAGAATCGAATGCTTTAACATTCTGGATTTTTAAATGCAGGACAAAACATAAGCGTCTCAGGTGTAAAGGTAAACACAACGCACCAACCAGGCTACTTAATATCTAAAAAACAAGTGAGAGTTCCTGCTATTACAATTTAGTTTAGTACTTCTTCTTGCCTCTAATGTGTTTCAGAAAGGGATGCATTGCCAATTATTGTGGTCCCTTTACATGCAGTCAATCAAAAATGAGCCTACAAAAGGCAAGTTGGCCTGCTATATGACAGCATCCTAAGACTGATATCTCCAGCACACTGGCACATGTAAATTTCAAGTCTTGTTTATCGTGAGCAAACATTTTAATGAATCCACAAAATACATTAAATTCTAAAGGTGGCAAACAACTCCTGCACAAAGCTGTCATTTTGAATGATCCTGATGCATTTTGAGTGCCTTTTTGATGTTTGCACCTGGTTACCATCAGAACCGAATCGATGGTAAGTAGATTTCCTAAATTGCCATTTTGCGCTTAGTTGCAATTAGGAAATGCTATGTACATGCAGTTACCGAATCACAAATAGGAAATACCTATTAGCAATTTCCTATTTTGCGAATCGCAAAATGCAATTTCTACTGGATAGAAATCGCATTTTGCAACGCTGCATATGCCTTTCGTACATACCGAAAGGCAATTTTGCATTTCTCAACGGCCCGAAATAGAGATTCAGACCGTAAAGAAATGCTTAATTTGGTCACACATATGGGCCTAAGTACATACAAACTGTACAGGGTATAAACTGGAATATGTCCATGTAGAATGTTATGCTCTGAGGACACTAGTGCTAAAGATTGATTATGTGAGACGATGACACTTTGAGATTCATAAAACACTATATTTGCACAATTATCACATGCATGTAGAGACATATTATTCTACATACTGGTATTGCTTTTGTCATATTCTTTACATCTATTTGGCTGCCATTGTGGGGAGAAGAAATGTACCAGATTTTATAATGACAGCATTTGCTGGGTGTGTTCATGGGCGTCAATACTTGCTGATGAGAGGCTAAGAGAATGAAAAGGAGGGACAGCTAGGGAAAATATACTTGGGCACATTTTTATTAAGGTTTTGTGTCGCCCTTGAGCCACGCAAGGTGACACAAAACCTAGAATGTGATTTATCAAGCCATGCAATGCCACCTTGTCTGACCCTGCATGGCTTGGTAAATCCTGAATAACACAAGGCAGTGCAATTCTCGGCATTGTTTTACTCTGCGTGGTGTGGGCGTTAAATGGGTGGAGCATGGGTGTTCCCATGCATCTACCCATGTATTTTGAAGGGGAACCTGGGAATGCATCAGAATTCTAAGCCTTACAACCAGAGGTGCAAAGAGGAGAAATATATGTATTTCTCCCAGATGTTTCCTCTTTCTAAGTGTGCTCCATCTACAGAACACTTAGAAAGAGGAACATGCCTCTAAGGATTGTATTCGTGCAGGAAAATGTCAATTCCTGCACAAAGACAATCTTGCCTGTAAAGCAGGCCCCCTTGCACTATGGCGCAAGGATGCCTGGATTGGCGCTAGGCAGCAGATTGTGCGCCAGCGCAGGCAGAGGACAGTAATGTACCATATCTTGATAGATATAGCGTATTCCTGTCCTCTCCCTTTCACGCAATTCAGCAAGTTGTGTTGCTGCGTTGCATGAAATAATGTTAAATCTGCCCCCTTTATTGCCAGTCACAATCCACAACAAGTCCCAGAGGAACTGGAAACCAATAACAGGGGCTATAAAGCCTTTACCGCTTCGCTGGCCACCCATGTCTCCTGGAAGCCACATATCAACACATGATGTTATTCTGTCTGACGTCGACTGAACTCAATAATACAGAATCTACCCTGACATGAAAAAGTTGTCCAATCATTTACGGTGTTGATGCATAGGGCAGTTGTAAAAAAATATTTGGTCTTCAACACCCGGGGGTACCAAAAAATGCATCTTATTATGAGCAATGTCTCATTCATGTATTTAGTTTTTTTCTACCTTGGATAGCGACAGCTGTCACCGCATGTCCACTTCAGAGCACCTTCATAGACGTAAATGAGTTACTGATAAATCTAGGAGTGGTAAAGGGCTGAAACGTCAAACAAACTCCTGCTCTGGTATTACTTATAAACCTAGATGATAGTATGCCCCCCAAAAGTCACTCAAAATTCCAAGGTTTTCGTACTCACTGGGCTAGAATCTGTTTGTTGAATGCAACAATCCCAAAATGAACTGAGGTTTGACTATTTATATTGTAGAGTACGGCTCTGGCATGGCCGACTCAAACCTGTCAGTCAAGAGACACCAAAAATACCCCTCTCACACCTCCTAAGTCAGGAAAAGAAAGAGATTTGCAATTATAGTGAACAAGAGTGCACACTGTTCACAAGCCCTCTCGCCACGCCCGTCAGGAACAACCCATTGCGGTACTGCTTTCGGAGTCTAATACATTCTCCTCAATGTTATGTAAAGGAAATTCGGAAATCGCCTGTTCTACATACTGATGCCTTGTTCAGCATTCTCATGCCCTCTGAAGCCTGGTCCTAGGTTATGTGGCCAAGTCTAGGATACTAAAATGATAAAAAAAGAGGATATACTTGTAAAATAAACTTTACTAAATGCAATGAAATAATGCATAATACACAAAACGTAAGTGTTTGTTGTTGTTAGAGTGTTTATCTGTGCCTCTTGGCACATATTAGTGTGTGTTCTGTTTTCGGTGTTTGTGTGTGATTATTTTTGTGTTGCCTGTGTGGTCATTGGTATCTACATGTCAAAAGGTACATGTATGTCTGTCTCTGTCTGCCTGGGTGACTGTTCACATCTGAGCCTGTATTTGCCCAGGTAGTTGTAGGCGTGTTTCTCTGTGCTTTGCAGCATGTCCCTAAGTATGTTATTCTGTACATGTATAATATCTGGGAATGTGGAGGTACGTTGTGTGTCTCTCTGTGTGCTCAATCCTGTTGTCTTTGCTTGAAACTGAAGTAGAGCATGTTTGGCACACAATTATGGGAAGTAATGCTGATAGCTCTGAGCATATTTGCTAAGTTGTCTTGGTGCATATTTGGCAATTGGCAAATCCTTCAATGCAATGTATAGCTTGACTTAGCCCTTTATGGCCCAGCGGATGTCTCTTAACCCTCACAGTGGTTCCTGTCAATGTATTAAAAGTTTGACAGATGGCAACAATATGGCAAAGTGGGATTTTGTTTAAAAAAACAAAACTAATGACCCCTACACTGCCCCTTACCACCAGGTTTTGCCCAGTGGTGACGGATAGTGAAAACCAGCCGTTTGACCGCCTGCTATAAATCAGGCAGGAAGTCGAATGGCCAAACCTCTGCCGGTGCTTACTCCATCAGGCTGTTGGAGAAGCATGTCTTTTGTTTTTAGGTCGAGCCTGGGCAGCGCATTCGCTGCTCTGTGAGGCATGCTGTATTCAGGTAGGGACTTGAAGCTCCGCCCACTCTCCACCCTCATTTTTCATTGGCTTGTGTCATTGTCCACTGTAAACTGTGGTTGTTCATTGGTCTATAGGCTTATTAATCCCTTCTTAGTACCGCCTTGTCTCATTTTGTAACCTCCCATGGCGACACCCCCTGTTCCGTGTGTTGTTACTTGGTAGTCTTTAATAACAGCCTCCGAGTACTATTTTCTCAAATAGCTTTGTCCTGCCTGTAGGCAGGACAAGCTCTCTCCTAATGCTTTTAAACATTTTTTATAGCACAAACACATTTGCAATGCAATAGGTCTCGCATTTGCGAATTTAAGCTATTGACATTGTAAATGACAATGCATTTTATTTATCTGTTTTAAAAACAACACATAAACAAAAGACATTTTCATTGACAATGCCAATAGCTCAAACTCTCGTAAATGCGAGACCTATTGCATTGCAAATGCTTGTTTTAAATGTCCTCATTCACCTCAGGTTGCCCTATTTGAGATTGTTTTCTTGTGTACGCCCTTTACTCGGATCTCAGTGGGATAGAGACTCCCCATCCGGGTAGTAACTTGCTGTCTCTCAGTACATCGCCACCTTTAGGGTCCCATATCAAGATATTAAAACAGCAAAAGTGTGTTATCATAGGACAGAAAGAGAAAAAACAAACCTACCTGCCCCCAATGTTCATTGCACTCTAATCCTTCCGGGTGTTCCACTCACCCCTTTTGTCCTTCTAACCATTTAACCAGTAGAAGCCAAAACTTGTGCCTTCCACTCCCCATATCGAATATGTCAATTTTTAAGTTATATATAACTGAGCCCAACCCTTCACTGTCCAGGGGGGTGGGGGAGTCTGCTAAGCCACCTCCTACAAAACTCCCTCTGAGCCAGGAGAAGCATGTCAATGATGGAGCAAAGATGGGTAATTTCTGGTCAGTGAAGGAGACAGAGTAGTCTGTGAATCAGGCAGGAGGACCTTCAGTTTGTTGGAGAGGGTACTCCATCACTGTTGTGGCAGAGTACCCTCTCCGCCACACTCTAAATCAGATCCTATGGGGCTTATTTAAGAGCCCCTTGCAACACTTTTTCCCCGCCGTTGCGTCACTTTTCGTGACGTAATGGTGGCATAAATAATGTGCCATGTTGCGCCATATTTACAAACTGACGCATTCAGGCAGATGTGTCACTTTGTAAACCCCTGCGCCACATTATACCTGCATCGGGTACAATGTATGCAGTGTGGGCGTTCCCCCGCAAGAAAGCCTTGTAGAAGTGGTGCAGTGAAATCTATCAGATTTCACGCACCACTTCTAGGACGCCACTGAGTCAAAACCTTACGCCTGCCTCATAGCAGGCATAAGGGCGATGCAGTGTAATAGATATAGGCCTCCCCCATGCATTGCTGGAGTTGCATCATGCTTACGACACAACTCCAGCAATGCGTGAGTTTTGCGCTGACAGATACGTCAGGATTCCTGTCAATCTTTGCGACATGGAGCGCTGTACAGTAAATACGGCGCATCCATGGTGTTGCAAGGAGGGCGCAGTGAAAAGTGTTGCATCGCTGTTTTACCGCAGTGATGCAACACTTTTCATAAATGAGGCCCTTTGTCTTTAGACTGCGTGACTTTGTCTACTGTTGTAAAAAGAGCCTATAGACTTCGGTGGGCCTCTGTATTGGCGTGGTCCACGATCAATAAATAATGAGATATAGTGATATTTTCCTCAAAGTCAGCGGCCGTTGAAAATATATGGCAAGATACAGAGAAGGAGTCTATTCTGCAACTAGCATTGAATATCAGAGCCAGACCAGTGAAGGTTCAATCTGTGGTGTTACAGCTGCCATAACACTCACCAGTTCCCTCGAGTTCACCGCTTTAAAGCCCTAATGATTCTCTCATTTCACTTTACAGACTGGAGGAATGAAAATTGGGCAAAAGAACTCAGTTGGAGATTAATGGCATTTCACTGTTCCATTTAGGATACGAAAACTCATGTTAAAGCCAGGAAGCAAGAGAAAAAAAGAATGAAGTGCTTCACAGGAGCAGAAACAATAATCACAATGTTTTAGCGAAACGGGCGAACAACAAAATGGCGTTCATTTCACCACTGTCAAACATTCCAAGGGAAACAACAAAAACACAGAATATGACAATTAAAAAAGTTGCAGAAACTGTGCATTTTCAAAATACGTGTGACCGCCAAACTTAGATAGAGGTGGACTTTAGTCTGTAATTTCAGAGTTGTTTTTTTCCTCATCTAGTGAAGTAACTTATTCCAGATGTGCTTTTTTGTTGGCAGAATATTTTGGCCTTTATGCTGCGAGTTTTATTAGTTAAGTCACTGATGTAACCGGTGTGAATGGAAGAGTGTTGTACTTCACCTGATGAGTTGTTGTAAATCCTGGTATTGCGCGAGGAGGAGGGTGTATAACAAGCCGAAGGATAACTCTGATGTGTAAAAACATCCTCAGTACAAATAATACATTCTTTAAGGATATCCGTGAACTCCTGCGAAGCCTAAGGTACTTTACGTTTACACAAGTGTGAGTAATTTAGCTCATATGTGCTAAGCTGTGTTTGACAGCTAGCTTCCCTAGCTTTGGAAAACAGGGGCTGCATCAGTTTAATTAATTCAGAGTAAAAATACATTATAAATATTCCAAGGATGATGACATGGAAGGTAATCTTTGAGACCTAGTCATCCATTTAGATTTTCAATGACCCATTAGTGTAATTCTCCCAATAAAACACACTTATTAGGAACAACTTTGTCAAACATGAATCAAAAGAGCAGAGGGTTATGCATTTTCGCATGTGCATTTCTTGCATTACTGCTGAATTAACATGTTTGCCAAACCAAATGTTTAGCAGTGCCATCAATGTGGTATGTGTCATATTTGATATATTGCCCTCTGCTGACGGTGATAGCAGCTGTTTATTGCCCACTCCACAAGTAGGGTCTCTAGAGAGTATATGGAATTAAAAGATGCTAAACTCATCAGGATGTGTGCAAGTTGGCTTTCAGCACCTGCCCATCCCTTTCAACACCCCCAAAAACACTTCCATTTTCTGCAGCTGTTTCATGTCACTCGTGACTATTTCACTGAATTTAGGGAAACGACAGTAGTTAGTACCCACTTTTACAGCCTTCTTAAAGTGTGAGACAATCTCAGCGTCCCACAGAAGGTGCTAATATGTTGTATGGGTCTCATTTTTCACACTCTTGGGTTTCCCATCTGTGAATTGCTTGAGCTGTACAGAAACCATTATCGCTACAATAATATTTAGAACAATTCAGGGTATTGACAGAAATTTATTTTTCAGATTCGAAGAATGCGAAAGGGATTACAACATGGACAAGGACACCTTCTTTTCTTCATATGCTCGGATGAATATGCGTAATTCATGTTTAAATACCCTTTCAGCATATTTCTACAAATTCTTTTGCCTGCCAATCTAGAAAATAGGTGAGGAGGTAATAACTACATCCTCTTCATCAAAATTATACGGAAATCAAATTCTATAATTACCAATACATGTGTACGTCCATGTCCACACACACAAAAAGCAATCACTTTAATCTAGCAATAAATAACGGACAATGCAAACAATCTTCAACAATACCACAACACAATTCACCAAAAGTTTACTCGTACATACAGAAAAAAGAAAAAACGTTCTTTCTAGGAATAAACATTAATGATAAATACTAAGGAACTATAATGTTGTAACGAACACCATTGGATCTGTTTTTTTTTTTTTAAACAATTAATTGGAGGGGGGAAAATCCCCCAAATGCACTTTGAAATGGGTGGGCTGGAATGCTGCCATTGCTCACTCAGTGACACAGAGACTGAGGGTGGTAATTTGCCAACAAGGGGATCGTTTGGAAATTATCAAAAAAGTCAATATAGATAGTACGTCCCAGAATGGTGAGAAAATAGAATTAAACTAGAGGCAGGAATGCCACACGACTAACTAAATGAATTAACCAGAAAGGAAACAGGTGAACACAACATCTGATTTAACAAAGTTATCTATATTCTTAGTTTTCAGAAATAATGCAAGATGTAGGGTACATAAAATATACACAACCCTGCATGCATTAATAATGTGCAAAAAGAATAAAACCAAAATATTTTTTCAGCACCATAGATCAATGTATGTGAAGTTTTCATGTGTTTCCTGCATGGCCCATTGTAGTTTTCCCTATGTTAGCCTAAATGTGCACGTTGTAGGCCACATTTTCTTTTGGAATGATTACTATGTAAACACATTTGCTTTTGTGCCACATTGTACTTTCACACGGAACCTGCATATGTTTTCGCGTTCTGTTCTTTTCCTGAGATTTGGTCTGAACATGCTAGACAAGGTAAAAAAACAATGCCCCTTGTTATTCTTTCTGGTCAGGCACTAGCACCAAGACATAACAGGAGAATGCAGCTGTTGTTTATGAGCAGACATGTCTTGTCTTATAACTGAGCACAAGAGTTTAAGCACACACTTGAGCAAAGGTTCTGAGGCAAGATTGCTGCGTCAGCTGAGATGTAGAATGTCCATCTGTGTGTGCTAAGGTTCAGGGTCCGCCACTAATCCCAGAGATCTTTGATATATAATCATCTGGCTTCAGTAGAAGGGAGGAGGGTTTAGGATATTCTGTCTTATAACATGACAGGCCTTTTTACGATATATGGTTTAGTGAATATGCTAATAGTATATTTAGTATGCATTTGTTTTCTAATTGTGGCACAAATACTGCATTTTAGGACACAGTAATTTGAATAAATATTCTAAACTTCCTTCGTGCCTTTTGTTTATTTTATTGTGGACGAGTATGAGTGAGAAAGCGAAATGGTGTATCCTGTTACCGTGATCCCTGAAAGGATCGAGAGTGTTGTGTTCTGGGGTGCCAACTCACTTGTTTCTCTGGTAAGGTTAGGAGGACAAGTGAGACACTACAGCTAGTCGTACTCGGGCTCATAGGTACTGAGGAATTATGGTGACTCAGTCCCTACATGCCGATGTTCTATGGTCCCAAGCGTAGCTCTGTTCCTGATCAGAATCCATGCAACAAAGTCCACTCTCTTTAAGTATGGAATTGGTCCACTGTATGCATCAATTCATCCGGGCATCCAAAGATTTATGCATGAGAAGTGGAACAGACGTCGACATTTCAGTCTCTAATTTCAGCAGTCTGTGAGACTCAGAACCATATTTTTTATAGGAAGATTCAAGTTAACCCAAAAAGATAATTTAACTAATAAGAAAATAATGAAAAGAACCCATAAAATAAACATATACAAGAGTATGCCTGTACGATGATAAAGGTGCCTATAAGATAATATTTGTGATACTGACATGTTTTCCACTGCAATCACATTGTGAGGTGTAGAAACCATGCTCTAAAGTGAGTCATATCTAAACTTAATTTAATATAACAAAACAGGCTGGATCAGGAAGGTACCCAGCCTAAAGTTTTGCTCTAACATATCACTTAATCATGTGGAGAAGAATTTAAAAATCCAGTTGGAAAGGAATACTCACATCAAGCTGTACATTGTATGTGACCTTAGCTCGAGTGTTTTGGGTTTCATGAGCTGGGAGTATGAATAGAAACAGAAAATAAATTAATAAAAGGTTCGAGGTTTATTGGTAAATTAAGGGCCTTATTATGAGTACGGTGTTCCAAAGGACCACCGTACTCGTGGTGGTGGTCTGACTACCGCCACACTGCGGGTCTGCCTGCAGTATTCTGAGTGTGACGGTCAAGGATTCCGCTGAGCCGGCGGTCTGCAACTGGCATCAATATGCTGGCGGTTCTGCTGCCGGCACCGCAGAGCATATTATGAGTTGGCTTTCCACTGCCCATTTCATGACGATGAGCCCGCCATTAAAAGGGTGACGGAGAGGCAACTTTAGGGTCCTGTGTCGGAACTGGGCCTGGGGGGGATGCAGGCGGGGCCCATGTTGTGCGCCACCTGGAATTGCACCCCCGTTCCTGCACAGTGTGGCATGCATGCCACACCATGCAGAAATGTGCTGCAGGCACTGTCACAATGGCATCTGCAGTTAAGGCTCACCTGTGAGCCTTATTCAGTCACCGACATGAGACCGCCACAGCACCGCCTGCCCACCATGGATTACAGTTGTAATCCAGCGGGCGCTTGAAGATCTTGGTGGTCCTCCTGTTGGCACGGCAGTGGCGGCCCGACAGGAGGACTGGCAAACTCGTAATAAGGCCCTTAGTTGAGGCTCCAAAAACTCACCGAAATGACTGAATCATATAAGGGCACTTGCTATTAAAGTCACGTGCTGAACTGGTTTACAAACAAATTAGGCCCGGGAAGCAAAAATAAACTAAATGAGCCCATTGTCAACAATTCTGCAAGCTTGGAGAGGGAGGCAACACATATTAAACGCACCTCCACAGAGTAAATCGATGGAGAGCAGTCGGCTAATACCTCGCATCTTGGGAACATTGGCAAGTAAATGATTCATGTCTCTGTTTTTTAACTGTAGACGAGGTGCCAATTTCAGTGTGCCCAAACTGGACCGTTAACTAAGGCGGCCATGTTGAGTGAATTACTGGTCTATCATCTAATGAAAAGTGAATGCACCAAGGAGCGGTAAGGCACATTAAAACTAGACAGTGACATAGGGCGACCCTCTGTTTGGTCGGGGGCCCCGTGAAGGTGTGGTGTGGGGCCCCTACGATGTTGGTGTCTGCGGTGCAGGTCATATGGTGAGGCCTATAAATAACACTCAGAGCCAGTGGTGCATTTGCTTAGTCGTCAGCGCAGGCAGATTCTCCTGACCATGCCCTGCCACTCCCAATATTTATTAGTGAAGACCCACATGGCCACAGGGTTTACCATTACGGTGCACAGTAAGGGGGTGGCAACACAAACCCCCTGCTCACTAATTCTTGCCCACGAGTCATGCGCTCCAGTTACGTCATTAGAGCGACACTACATTCCTCCCCAGAATAAAACAAAATAAAACAACAGAAACATGTACCCCCTAATCTAATGATATCCTGACAGACATGATGCAACGTGTAACAGCAGCTGCAGTATAACAACCATAAGCATGTACCAAGTTGACAAGGTGAAATAAAAATACGGTCCAAACCTCATCATACCTGGTGATTGGAATTTACTGGTCCCAGGTTGCTTGTTTCCAGTCCAGGGAGGACCTGGCTTGGCAGTTCGGGCTGGACAGTTCCCATGAGGAGCAGAGTCAAGACTAATTTGCATATGTCTGGGTCCAAACTGGGGTGATGTAGTGAGCACAAAAACAATGGATTTAACCCAAATCTCATGACAGGGGCTGGATGTTTGATTGATTCAGCATTCCGTCCATCATTTGTTGCCGCAGCACTTTTCACCCTAAGTGGGATGGGTATGCCTAGCCGTGGGTCCCTTGCTCGCTGTGCCACTGGATTCAAGCTAGCCTAGCTGATGAGGGGTAATACCCCGAAACTGGCCCCAGGATGCTTTTTTCCGATCCAGGGAGGAACTGGCTTGGCAGTAAGGGCTGGACTGTTCCCATGAGGAGCAGGGTCAAGACTAATTTGCATATGGCTGGGTCGAAACTGGGGTGGTATAATGAGCAAAAGAACAATGGATTTAACCCAGATGTCTTGACTGGGGGTGAATGTTTGATTCAGCATTCCGTCCATCATTTGTTGCTGCAGTACTTTTCGCCTGATGAAAACTAGCCATCACACCAGGTGACCCTTCAGTCTCATGGATGGCACTGGGTTACCTCGGAGTCCAGACCTGGTGCGGATGGTGTGATTGCCATGTTGTTTGAACGGACTACCCTCGTGGCTTCCATTGTTGCCCACCACAGGGGGAGCAGGCCCAGACAAAACAGGAGTAAGCCTTCCAGATTCTGACAACTTGTTCTGATCTTCCACCTGAAAGTTATTGTCAGTCACATCCATGGAAGGATTGGTGCTGGGGTAAAACCTTTTGAACACTGATACGTTCCAGGTGATTTCTCCTGTCCCGCGATGAGCAGTGACCTTGGTGCCTTGCAAGTGGAAAATGGTGCAAGGGTGGCATTAGAAGGGTAGTCTGAATTTGCTTCCTGGGGGCCGATCCTTGATGAGTACTAAATCTCCAGCTTTAAGAGTGGACACTTTTGCATGCCAGCGTTGGCTGGCTTTATCATTGGACTTCATTATTTTCTCATGCACCCATCAGTCATCAACAGGATCAGGGACCCAGAGATGGTGATGAGGGATTGAATCCATGACTACACGACCCATGGAGAGATTCCCAGGGGCCCACCCTGTAGTAGAGTGGGGAGTTTGGCAGTAATTACGTAGGAATGAGTGCATGGCCAATGCAGGAGCTTGCTAGCTAGCAGAGGCAATCCGAATGACTTTGTTTGAGGCCCTAATGAATCTTTCTACCTTTCCATTTGCTTGAGGCCAGTGGGGGTGATCCTTTTGTGAGAGATGCCAAGCGATTTCAGATACGAGGCTACTTCTTGGACTTGAAAAGGCGGGCCGTTGTCTGTCGTTAGTTCCTTCATCAGGCCATGGGTAGCCACAATCTTCTCAATTTTGGCCACCACTTCACTGGCACTTTTAGAGATGGAAGATTGCCACTATCTATCATGACCATGTGTGTCTTCTGTCAGGGAGGCTCCCAAAGTCAAGACTGACGCACACCCAAGGCCATTGTGGCCCATTTACTGTCACCACTGGAGCTGGCAGACTGGCTTCGCCTGAAGCTTGGCACCAGGTGCACAACCTTACCAACGCTTTGACCTGTTAACCCATCAAGGGGAACCACACTTTGGTTTGTAGCCAGCTCTTGGTCTTGACCATGCCCTGGTGTCCGACATGGGCAAGTTGAACTACACGATCAGTGAGGCTATTGGGGATGACTAGATGATGTCCTCTCAGGGGGCAGTCATCGGGGTCAGAGCTCAATACCTGACGAACATGATAGAGGCTTTCCATGATGCGTGTAGCTTCAGGGGTGAGCTGGGCCCACTGGTTCTTGAACACAGGCCACTGATTGTTTTTTACTGCTTCCAGCACTTTCTGGAGGCACTCATCTTGGCTGTTGGCCTGGCGAATAGCTTCCATGGAGAGCGGAAGGGGATGAGACCGGTCAGCCACATACCTCACATACTCCTCCGTTTCATCTGCCTCTTCTTTTTCTGGCGTGGTGGCATGAGGGTGCAGAGACAGGTAGTCCGCCTGGGTTGTGGGATCCGGAATGGTACTCCACTTGACAGTTATACTACTGAAGTTGGAGCATCCATTTATCTATCGGCGGGGGTGGCTTTGATGCTGTTCCATTGAACAGTGGTATCAGGGGCTTGTGGTCAGTAGTGACCGTGAATGAATTGCCAAATGGGAGTGGTGAAACCCCCAGTGAATGGCTATTGCCTCCTTCTCAATCTGAGAATATCTATGTTCTGTCATTGTGAGAGACCGGCTCGCAAAAGCTACTAAGGTCTATTCTTGTTTGGCTCGTCATTGCATCTGCATCGCAGCCTGGACTTTGGGGTCTGTGTCTACTGCTATTGTGATGTCTTTCCTGGAGTCAAAGTAGACCAGCATCGTATCAACTTATCGGACATCTTTGGTTGCTTGAATGGCCAGTTCTTGCTCGGAGCCACAGGACCAGTACACTGTAGACTTGGTAAGGTCTCTGAGTGGTTGCGTTAGAGTTGTGAGGTCCTTGATAAATCGACCACAGTAATTGACCATACCTAGGAAACTGCGCATTGCTGGGGGAGGTGCTACCTTAATGTCCCATACCTTGTCGGGGTCAGGAGCCACTCCCTCCAAACGAGAACACATACCCAAAGAAGTGAAGTCTCTGCTTCAGGAACTCGCACTTGCTGCGATACAGAGTGAGGCCAGAATCCTGAATCTTTGGAGCACTTTCATTAGCCTCAGGATGTGTTCTGGTATGTTCTTGGCATGTATTAAAATGTAATCACTGACATTGATGACTCCAGGAGTTCTCATGTATGACATTTTGGAATACTTTGGCGGTGCTCGAGATTACAAAATCTAGCCTCTTCTAACGCCCCAGACCGACATGAGTTGAAAAGGACATGATGTAGTTAGCATTCTTCCGCAAGAATGGCCTGGTGGTAGGCAGAATGCAAGTCCAGTTTGGAGAACCAGCTGGCCATGCATAGTTTGCCGCTCAGGTCATCTATTGTGGGAGTAAGATGTTTCTCCCTATTATTGGCAACATGGGGCAGGTGCATATCTACACATATTCGCACCTCACCAGCTTCTTGGGCTTCCTGGCCACCACAATTGGAGACAGGGGTGGTCCATGTCACCTTCTTAATTATGCCCGCAGCTTCAAGTTTGTCTAGCACTTTTTCCGCTTGAGGCCTCAAATGAAAAGCGATGCACCTGTGCCGAAGGGCTACGGGCTGCACAGATTGGTCTATGTGTAGTCTTATTGCCTTGCCTCTAATGCATCCAATGCCCTTGAATACTGTTTGGAATTCCTCCAGGATGTAAGTTATGGCTTCTTGATCTACTCCAAAAGATAAAGCCATGATATCAAGGGCTTCCGCATCCTGACACCCTAGTAGCATGCCATGGCCTTCTTCAGCAACATAGATTTGGGTAGCCACCAATTGAGCTACATACGTTATGGTCATTTGGACTTTTTTCCCATGACGAGCGGTTTGTCTTGGCCATAGGTGAACACTTTAATTACCGCTTGGTGTAGATGTGGGGGTGGCTGCATGGCGTGATAAGCCTCAGAGAACATTATGCTGAGAGGTGCTCCTGTGTCTACAACTGCTAGTGTTGGATGAGTTCTGACTAGCATTTGGCACTGAGGCAGACAACGCACCAATGGAAAAGATGGAGTGAATAGTGTGAATGTTGTGTTATTTGCTGTCATAATCATCCATGTCACTGTCTCTCTCTTGTACTTCAAGGACAGTATTCAGAGTAGTGCGCAGAGTGTGCCCTTTTCCTGATCGGCAAACCTTCATGAAACAGTTGAGTTTCCCACACTCAGCACACTTCTTCCCTCTCGCTGGGCAATCTTCAGGGTGGTGGGTTGGTCCTTCACAATAGCCGTATGTCCTGAGGTTCACACCACCTCTCCTGGGCTTGCTTATGTTGGGCATTGTTGCAATGGCGTTGACTGCTTCTACTTTTATTTGTTGGTTCAAGGCGGCTTCCATGTGGAAGGCGTGAGCCTTAGAGAGTTCTTTTGTTTGTCCAAACGTTAAGATGTCAGCTAGAGATCTCCCGGACTCATCCAGAATACGTTCACGGAGTTTTGCTGACGTACACCTTTGAATTATTTGGCCACTTATCTCTTAATTTTAATCGGTGAAGCCACATCTGCTGGCCAGCTCCTTCAACTGCATGTAGAAAGTGTCTATAGATTCTTCTACCTGCTGCCTGGCTTGGCGAAATACAAACCTTTCATAGTCTTTATTCGTTATCAGCTCGAAATAGGCGTTAAGAGCTGCAATGAGGTGAGGTGCATCTTAGGGGTGGCCTCCATGATGTCTTGGAGATTCTACGAATATCCGTGCCACCTAAATGTATGATCATTGCCATTTCCTGACCGTTTTCCACCATGGTGGACTCAAAGAACAGCAGCGCTCACTCAACCTAGTCCTTCCATCTGGGTGCTTGTGCCAACGGGGCACCTTCAATTATGAATGGCTCAACGGACACTATGCTAGCCATGGTTCGGTGACTTGAGGAATGTCAGAAGCAGCCCTTTCTTTTGTTGGCAGTTATTATGTTGAGAGGCTATAACCAATGGCCTGTTACAGTTTCCTTGGATGTAAGGGGGGCATAAGGGCTGTATTTTGGCAGCATCAGCAGCAGTTGAAGGATCTAAAAGATGCCTTTTCCACGTGGCTCATCGACATACAGGCATACTGACAGTAAGAGCACAGTCTAATTTGTCTCTGTCTCCCAACAATGAAAACAGCTCAGTGCGTGACTAATTAGGGCCTGCCGGCAGAGGATGCTCCCACCTTGGTTCACTGCTCTCCACCGAGCGTTGACAGCAGGCCATACACGAAGATACCGGTGATTGGCGCACCATACCCACGTGGAGTAGCAGCGATGCTTGGGACACTTGCACACCGCTGCACACACAGTTCCGGTGGGCTCCGATCACTGTGAAGGTGCACCCCTGGGTGAGTTCACACACCGGTTGTACGCAGCACGACCACCGCGCACCCTGAGAGGTCACGCAGCTTCATGGCACACTGGGGACCAGATATTCAACACCCTGGTTGCTAGTTTTGTGTCAGGGGCCTCGTGATGGTGTGGGGCCACTAAGATGTTTGTGTTTTGTGTCTGTGTTGCAGGTCATATGGTGTGGCAAGGCCTATAAATAACACTTAGAGACAGCGGTGCATTTGCTTGGCCATCGGCACAGGCAGGTACTCCTGACCACGCCCTGCCACTCCCAACATTTATTAGTGATGACCCACTTGGCCATTGGCTCTTACAATTATGGTGCACAGTAAGGGGGAAACAATATAAACCCCCTGATCACTAATTATTGCCCACAAGTCCAGCACTCCCGTTAGGTCACTGGAGCGACACTACAGCCCTCTTAAGGGAATGCTAAATACACTGGTATTTGGTGCAGCAACCATATTAGAAGGATTGTATACATATTGCCATCAGCTAATGCAGTGAATTTATATAGGATTATGATTGGATACAAATGGTGAATTCATTAAGTAGCCGTAAGGCACATAGAAAATAGACTGTGATGCAGAGTGACCATCTTAAGGAAATGCTAAATACACTAGTATTTGGTGCAGCAGTCATATTGGAGTGCTTGTATACATGTTGTCATCGGATGATGCAGTGAATCAAAATAGGGTTATAATTGAATACAAATAGTATTGGCAGCACAACTAAATATCATATCATTGTTAGCGTTTTCAGCATTTTGGCTCTGGAAAGTACATGTGGTTTAGGAAACACATTAATATTTACAACAGTACCTTGAGATGATCGTAGTTGTATAAATTGCTCTATGAAGAACTGTGGTGGCCACAGTGTGCAAGGCTGAATATACTTTTACTACTGCCAACATCATTTATCTAGAAAGGAAAACCAAATTTTTTAGAAGATGCAAAATGAATTATTTCAGGTAGGCTATTTTACCAAATATTTGACATTGTATGATAAATTGGTACTAGTAAACAAAGATCAAATGGATAACTAGCAACAGTCATGTGAAGATTTGCAAAAATAATGTAAGTGATTTAACATTCTACAAACTACAGTGCCTACTGTAAAGCTAGTCAAACAACCATAAGATGCATTTAAAAAGAAAAGACAAAGAACAAAACAAATATATAATATTGCAATCAAATGTCAAGGCTTCATGCCGCTGTATCAATCAATCAATCAATCACAGAGATTTATAAAGCGCACAGCTACTTAGTGAATGTTCTAGCGCTGGAAAGATTTCCTTGACCAACCTACTGACTCTTTTATTGACATGCTACATTAAAAAGCAAAGTGTTGAGATTGCATTTAAATGCAAGTACATCCTTTGTAGCACAAAGATGGCGGGGAAGAGCATTTCACTCCCTGGCAGCAAGAAAGGAGAATGAGATACCACCCGACCTCCTTCTTTTTATTCACAAGATCACCACCTTCACTGTTATACAAATTGAAAAATTATGAAGACCTTCTAGGGATTTGTTCGACCATGAATAATAGAAGATAGTAGTGAAATTAATAATTCCCGAAAACCACATTGTCAGTTATGGGAAAAATCACTAAAAGTAGAATTGTTGATCAGCAAGAATATGAGAAGAGCATTGTTGTATTATTAAGAACTAACATTTTGGATTACAGTGTATAAGTAGAAAAGTCTCACAAGTGATTGCTGAATCGATCTAACAGTAAATCTGTTAGATGTTTCCCATAACTGACAATGTGGTTTTTCTGAATTATTCTTTTTTGCAGTGATTTGCAACAATTCGTTGGTTGTGGGAAAGCTCTTCTCCGCTTGTTAAATCAAGTGAGAAGGGATGTGTCTGCCTGAGAACAGATTGGGGGAACAGCGTGCATGCAAAAAGAAGGTGTGCACCAGAAAATTACTCTGCCTTTGGTGATAAAATATCTTGAGACTGTCTTGGACAGCACTTCCGGATTGCACCAACCTGGAAAGCAGACTGAAATTTAGATTCGATAAGGACATCAATGATATACTTTACTCTTTACACACCACATCTGACCCAATAAAAAGACACCTTTTGTTGAGGAAGCTGAAACTTTTTATGAAAAATTTACCACATAATTATATAGAAATGTATTAAAAACATTAACATTGAAATGCATAATAAAGTAGATGTTAGGAAATGTGCTTTTATTTAACGTGCACAAAATTGAAATGCTTCTTAAATTTGCGGAAAGCCTTCATTACTATCGTTCTCCAACTGCTAGGCCACACTATTCTTTTATTCTACTTTATCCCTTTAAGAAAAATAAATGCCTTTCATAAGTAGTGATTTAACATTATAACTGAATTATAGAGCCTGACCTTTTGAGCCGGACCTTTTTGTGAAATGTGCTGTTTCCTGCATCATATGACTTCACTATATTTAGATTGCTTTCTTGGCCACCTATTCACAATGAACAAGCATATTTATGAAAAGAAAATGCTTAATGCAGCTTACCTTTCATGATTTAACCAGGACATACCAGAATTAAAATGTTTCCTTCCATAGAGCAGCTCATTATTACACAATAGGACACCATACAGTTAACAGAGTAGGCTTGCAAAACGTTCCCTTGAGAACCTACATAGATGTAACTTTTGTAATACGTTGTAGCCACCTCTGAATAAGTTCTTGTCGACATGGACATTTACCGTGGGAATCGAAGGCGAAGATGACAGACCATTGGAAGATCTTCCTCCATTGGATGCTGATGACATATTCACCTGATTTTGCAACTTGTTTAGTAGTCTTTCTATATAATACGTGTTCCTAGCTAGAGAGCCAAGGCATTCTATGCACTACTACCTTTCACCTTAGCACTTCTTTGTGTTAGTTCTAATTATCACAAGCTATTGCTGACTGTGATTTTCTTTGACTTCCCCTTACGCATATTGAGGAGACTTTCTGTCTTTATGCTGATCTTAGCTACTGCTGTGATTTCTCTCACCTTCTCATTCATTTAGGCATTTGCTACTGCAACTGTCTGGAACTACCCTTTATGGGTAGTTTGATCTTTTTCTTATTTATCTGACTTTGCTTCAAAATTCTACTTACTCTTTTTCAGAAGGAACTCTTTATGGGTTCTTGTTAGGATAGGAAGGGTCCTTTAGATTTGAATAGGGACTACATTCTGAATGGAACATGCTGTTATTTTCTGTGCCAGTTCTAACCAATCCCGTTTGATTATTTCTGTAATTGATCTGATCTGACTAACCTGAATAAAAGAAACAACAATATCGACTAATCGCTTAATGAGAAAATAAACTTTTAAGAACGTCACCAACCCTCTCTTTATTGGCTAATCATCAAATGTAAGTGATGTTGTTGTGAAAATGCTCCATTCTAACATGGTGACAAAGGTTCATTGACTTAGCAAGATATGGAACTTCCAGTTTTGTTAAGTAAGTTTGAATTGACGTTATTTATGGAAATGTTTATAAGATTTCCATGCTCGCAATGTCATACACAGAGCCAAAGCTTCTATGTGCGCAACTCTTCTACTTCTTCGGGTCTTTGCAGTGAGTCATAGGTGTTGCATAACATCTCACGAGCATCTATGTGCAATACTGTTGGACATATCACTCATTTCCTCAACACCATGCTGTATGCCTCATTATTTCCCATGGACGCACTAGCAGATATGATGAGTATTGACTTTAAAATGCCCACATATCCTTAATGAAGTCCAACAGGCAACCCTTGTTTACTTCAAATACAGAAGAGATAGCAGCATTAATGTTTATTCTATATGTGGTTCTAAACTGCACTTCACTGCATACTTAAATGCTTCATGAGTTAATGGTATTATACAGGCATACTTGACATGCCTATTCTCACCATAATTGTGTCCTACAAACGGAGTTGCTAAGAAAAGTACACTGGAACTGTGGCCTACTGTGGGAAATCTGCCATTCCTGCCTGTTCACCCCATATGTTTTGCCTTTTACTCGACCTTATGTTTTTGCAAGTGTGAGACCTCTGTGTACCTTAAGCCTGCTAAGCAGTGGACTACCCAGTGGTCAAGTGTCTGTGCTCCCCCTTTAAATGTGGTTGAATTGGCACATTCCGTATTGGTAAATTTAACTTACATATAAATCTCTAGGCTATGGCACAAAATATATCCAGGGTCTGTAGGTTAAATGTCGCTAGTGGACAGCAGCACCCATTTTCCCCCTTTCTTTAGTGACAGTGCAAACAAGACAACATGCCTACCATTTATAGCCTGTCTGTAGCAGTGTAAAAACTCCAATTCAACCTGTCAAAATCTCCCTTTTAAATATTAATTAGTCACACCTATGTAGGCCTTGTCGCCCACAAGACAGGGTACATGGTATTTAAAAGCTTCACATGAAGAAATTTAATGGTAAATAGCACCCAAAAGCTATTTTTACTGTGGCAGGCCTTGTTGTTCTATGTAGAAAACCAGAGTACAGATTAAGACCCTAATGCCGTATCTCAGGAATGGGACTAGCTAAAAAAGTAATTAAACAACAACACTATATTTAATAGTTATTACATATCCAATTCAATGTTGAAGTTGTATTTTTTAAATAAATTAAGGAAAAGTGCATTTTTAAAATATATCTTTTCCCTGCACGATAGTCCTGGAGTTTAAACTTGCATTTGCCCTCCCACTTCTGCCAGCCAGTAATTAGCATTTGGAAAGGAATGAAAAGGGTGCGAAAAGGGTGCGAAGCACCTCCAGGAGCAAACAATAGACTGATCTGAATGAACAGAAATGACTCAGCTGGACCTAGCAGAATATACAGGGCGGGGGGCTGTGAGCATCCTTTTTGACATTACAGTGTCAAATTCTGCTTGAATGTCAAATCCAGTTTGACAGGTCTGCTGAGAATACATATAACACTTTGGGGCACACTTGAAAGGAAGTGAAACAAGATGTCAAAACAAATTTTGTATATCCACTGTCTAGTTGCTGGAAAACCCTAGTTTTGGTCTACCAGACTTCTGTCTCTGGGTTTATTGTGGGTACGACTGCCTCAAACTGGATTTTAGTGGCAGATGTGGGAGAATACTAGGACTATAAAAATACACTTCCCACACACACACCCCACCTCACCCCTTAGAGCCCAAGTTTAGTGTGGCCAAAAACCTGCACCTTTTTGAAAACAGGAAAAGTAGGAATGTTTGGCTCCAGGAACATTTACCCCATTGGTGAGAGTGAGCCCAGGAGTCATTCCCTTCCACTATCTTGTGCCAGATATAAATGTAGGATCTCCAGTCACCAACTTCACAACACTCCCCAACCTCAGGAAGATCAGAAGAGGCCTGAATCTGCTGTCTGCAACCTGAGAAAAACCACAAAGGACCTGCTCTCTCTTGTACCCAGGACAAAGATATGAACTCCAAGGGTCATAAGGCAGACCTCCTATTCAACCTTCAAGGTTACAAAACCCTACAAGAGGCAACTGCCCAACTGATCAGTGGCAACTTCTTCAGGACTGGACCCTACTGGTGGCCTCCGCCTGATTCCATGTGTCTCTTCTGAGGAACTAAGGGGCTTTAGAAGTGTAATCCTGTGGTGGATTGAGACTTAAAGGACTAAAGTCAGAAGGTACAATTGTTGACCTGGATGAACCTGGTTGGTGTATCTGACCCACACTCCATTGCAATCAGTATTAAATTGAGCCAAGGTACTGCACTACCCCTATCTTTGACTACCATTGGCACTTTATGCTTCTTGGTGCTATTCCTACTTAAAACTTTAATACTTCATGTCTTCCATTCCACTTATTGGATTTTTGGTGTAATTTTGTTTATTAAATGTTAGTCTATTTTTCTAATTCTGTTTGGGCTTTTTATTGATTTGCATTTCAACTGTATTACTGGTTTGGTACTGCATAAATAGTTCACATATTAACCTAAGTTAAGCCTGTCTGCTCTGTGTCATAGCTACCAGGACGTGGAGCTCAGGTTTATTTAGTGACCTGAGGGTTTACCCTGACAAGGGATGAGATTATTCCTTGAGGTGGGTAGTCACCCCCCCCTACCGAAATAATAATCCAATTTCTTACACCTACTAATCAAGTTTTCATCTTCACAACTCCTGGCACTCATAGCTCCCTTTTACCCCTTATAGGTCATAGCAGATATCTCATGAATGACGCCACCCTATTGCAAACAAGGAGCAATGGATAAGACATAAAATAGGGCATACATGACGCGCTAAGTCATTTGGGTGATAGAATAATGATTTGTGTACCTGCATCAGAGCATATTTAGGAGTCAAATAGAGCCAATGAATGCAATGAAACTACCGTAGGTGTGAGTATAGGATAACCAGAAGAAGCACCATTTTCAGTTAGTGACAATCCACCTGTTATATGACTAATCCACAGCATTATTTATCTACCGATTACAACATTTCATTTTCATGACTGCCAGAAATATAGGGCCCGATTCACAAAAGTAATCTGAGACAAAATCCTAACTTTACAACTCTCAGTATTCACAAAGGGCATTTAGGAGTAGTAAAGTTAGGATTCCTAACTTTACTACTCCTAAATGCCCTTTGTAAATACCGAAAGTCGTAAAGTTAAGATTTTGTCTCAGTTAAACTTAAGTTTTGGTCTTAAAATCCTAATTTTACGACTTTCAATATTCACAAAGGGCATTTAGGAGTAGTAAAGTTAGGATTCCTAACTTTACTACTCCTAAATGCCCTTTGTGAATACCGAAAGTCGTAAAGTTAGGATTTTGTCTCAGATCACTTTTGTGAATCGGGCCCATAAATCTTTGGGCTGGCATTAAACAATACACAGTTCACATCTGCTCCATTTCTGGAAGTTTCTCTTTTCTTACATGTGCTTAAATGAAGATGACGGTGTGTTTATTAGTACCTCCAGCTGCAGAAATCTTCTATGTCACTGTCGGACTTGGCCCTCTCTTCAGGGTCACACCCCCAAACTTTTTTCCTTCATCCCTCCTGTTTTCTGAACCCTTTTTTTGACCTTTAGGACTCTGTGCACTTTGCCACTGCTAACCAGTGATGAAGTGCTTGCACTCTCGCCTTTAAATATGGTGAAATTGGCTTACCCCCAATTGGCACCTTTAAGTTATTTGTAAGTCCCTAGTAAAGTGACACTACCAGTACCCAGGGCCTGTAAACTGAAAGCTACGGATGAGCCTGTAGCACTGATTGTGCCACCCACTTAAGTAGCCTTTTTAACATGTCCCAGGCCTGCCATTGCAGCCTGTGTGTCCAGTTTTAAGCTGCCATTTCAACATGGCAAAACAAATATTTTGCCAGGCCTAAACCTTCCTTTGTAATACATATAAATCACCCCTAGAATAGACCCTATACAGCCTCATGGCAGGGTGCATTATATTAAAAAGAATTGGACATGGAATTTTGAGCTTTGTATGTCCTGGTTGTATAAAACCCTCAAATTCACTTTTCAGTACTTCAAGGCCTGACTCTGCCGTAGGATAACATTTGGTTATATTATTACATTTAATAAGCGTTAACTTTTGATTGGGAGCAAGTAGGAATATCATGTTTGGTGTCTGAGGTCTAAATTTGCGACTTTCATCGGGTCTCGCAAAAACAGATAACTGCAATAGAAATTGCATATCTCCTGTTCGTCTGATTGAATTTTTGATGTTTTGGTAGCAAATAATTTATTAAAATGTACTCTATTTTTCTAAATTGTTGTGGGATTTGCCTTGTGTTGTGTTTTCACTTTATTACAGTGTGTGTGCTGCTTAAATACTTTATGCATTGCCCCAAAGTTAAGCCTGGCTGCTTTTGTGCCAAGTTACCAGGTAGTTAAGCACAGGTTAATGTGGCGACTTTTGTGGTTCACCCTGAAAAGGATTGTGGTTGTTGATTAAGTACGGCTTCCACCCCTCTCAAACAATAACCTGATTTCTTACATGAAGTTAATGTATCAGTATACTTCTGATTTAATTTCCAGCCTGGTTTGCATAATAATAATATTTTTTTTAAAGTACTGAACCATATTGCCCCTGATTACTGATCTCAATCCCTTATAAAAGTAACCTTGTGTTTGCATGAGTACTAAAATCTGAATAACCTTGTGATTCTAAATAAGCCATTGGTTCCACTGGGTGTGGCCTATCAGGGGCTGATTTTTATATGATTTCTTGCAAGTGGGCACTGTCAGTCCCATGGAGTCCTCACATGGTTTGAAAGGTAAGAAAACACTGTGTTGTACTCCATTGACCACAGGTAATCTGGTAAAGAAAAGTAACAAGAGTTTATTCCAGGAAATATGGACCCATGACTGGAAAGTGGAGTGATCAGGGCAAGTGAATTCCAGCAACTGTTTCACATGAGACTCAAGTGAGATGCACGTGCACTAACATTCCAGCTTCCAGAGTGTTGAGGCTTTGTCTAAATGTGCAATTTTGGAAGACACATTATTTTCAAATACTAAAGATTTTCATGATGAATATATTTCTAACTGATGAATTATTAATGTTGCACTTGAAACAATTTTATTTAAAGGTTTAGAAGTGTGTTTATTAATATAATTTAGCTATGCCACATTTTTACAGAGACAACATTTTATTAGTATGGAAGCTGTTTTGGTTTTCTGTTTATCTTGCTTATGCTAATTGTTGCTCCCCATCAATGTCCCCCGGCATGTCTTCTTTCCCCACAGTCTTAGCAGAGCATAGGTCACTGTGTCGCAATTGGTTATTTTGCTTAGAGAGCATTTATCGTAAATTAAACATTCTTCATGCACTGAATGTATCATTCTGAAGTACGCTTCTGCTGGAAGTTCTGACGTAGGCCTTCTATAACACTGGTCTATGAGCATTTCTTTGAAAAATATTTCATATTGTCTAGTACATCTCAGGACTGCGCTATTGCTGAAGAAGAAGATAAAGTTTTCCTTTTCCTTAGAAATGGGTTAGTGTTATATTTACACTTATGACTATCATTATTCTGATTCACTCAGCGTGTGTTACCACTAGTTATGCCATGCTGAATTTGCAGTTTTTGCTTATTAACTTCTCATAAAATGATAATAAAAACCCCTGGATTTGAGTGTGATCCAGCATTTTGATCTTGCATTTCTGGGCCTAACTGGTACTGAGGATTTACCTCCTTCACTGGATCATTTACCATCACTTACTTAATTGCTATCTTGGTCCTTCAAAGGACCTTTTCCGTCACACTGAGGGGAAAGAAAGTTAGCATATGTGGTCCGAACAATATCAATTAATAGTGCAACCAAATTGGCTACATAATGAGGACTAGGAATCGGTAGGCATGTTCAAGGGTGTTTATTAAAATTAGTAATCAAATTCAGGTATATCACTCTTAAGACCAAACTATATATAGTATAGCAACAGCGATGCCAAGTCTCCAAAATAAATTTAGGCGGACAAGAATTAAACATACAAAGAGTTCTGTGCCAGCAATACAAAACAACAACATAAGTACCTGATGCTCTGAAAACAGTCTAAATTGGTCCTTTCTAGGAATTAGCAGTCTAAATCTTTCCGGCACAGATTGAAGCACATAAATGCTCAAAGTTCAGGCATCAGATAACTTTGCAGAAAACTATAGGTATAAGGCAAAAGAGTAATAGTAATATTAGCAATAGCATTTCAGAAGCTCTTTCAAGAGTCTTCAATAGGTCAAGAAATAAGTGTCGGTCTAAACCACACTTGAGGGAATTAACTTGACATGGAAAAAGTCTCTAAAAGTTCATGTGAAATGCAATGGGTGCTTGGGGCATGGTTCGGTAGGAGTCCAAGGAAAGTTCTGCATAGAACACGCAGAAAGGGGCTCAGTATGGAAAGTCCAGCATGCGGCCTGCAAGAAAGTCCAAAGTCGTCTGCCTCCTTGTCCAGGGCAAATGGTAAGTTATAATCGATAAAGTCCATCGACAACTCCCCTTCAGTTGCATCATCAAAAGAAGTCTATTTTATCTGTTTCAATATATGTATGGATTCACATGGTACACACTCTACAACAGTACAGTAAAATCCCACACTGGACATGGGAACACTGTCTTGGTCACACACTCAGGCTTCAGTACAATAGTCCATTGTACAGCCACAAGTTTCTCATGAGCTCGTCATTGGATTCCTTTCCCAGACATATAATTATTACTGTTACAATAAATGTATCTATTATAAACTAGCAAAGCATGAGAAGCCCTGCAAAGAAAGCTGGTCAGTAGAAACAGAAGCACAATAGTTTCTCACGGGACAAAGATTCAGGACTTTTGAGTGAAACTGCTAACTTAAGACATTAAATTAATAATGCACATTTAATATGCGTATGCACATCTAAACCTATATGTATATAATTTTTCTTTAGATCTTTTAGTTCATACTGCATAGGTCACGCAATAAGCAATGAAACTTCACAGCAGCAAATAAGCCTAGGATCTCCATTGAAAGTACATACAAGTAACATTAATGCGTACATTGAGTAACCATTATTGTTTAACCTATTCTGATACCTACATCCATAAGGATCTTTTAAACCTAAGAACAACATTTCTAGCAGTTACGCAATCTATGTTGCACACATTTATGAATCGTTTGAAATGCTTCAGAAATAATGAAAAGAGGATGGTTTGAAGGACACAACAAATTACAAATGTTTTCATCTTTCATTATAGTAAGCATTATGACTACAAATTCTTTTAGTTGTAATGAAACTTATTACATTTTATTATTATGTGTAAGTCACTTTATCAATCTACATCGAATACATGTTTACTGAATCATTTCATTAAGAGTTTCTCTTGTTAATGTAAATGGTTCTTAGTCAAACATCAAATGTTTCTTTCGACATTAGTAAAAACATTCTATGTGAGCTCTAGAAATTCTATAGCATAAAGATATTCCTGCAATAGTAGTGTTAAACGCACATGTGCATACATTAGTATGACACACAGGACTCATGTGCAAGGTGCATATTTATTTTGTGTGTCAGGCAACCGTCGTATTTAGGTATTGTGACGTATAAAAGGTAGGCAAGGGTGAGCGAGAGATCTTTCATTTTCCTCCTAGGATGCTTTTCTTTTATTGAGAAACTTTCTATTTTATCTAGTGAGGCTGTTGGTTTCCTCTGTGAGTCTGTCAGCTAAAACTTAGATGTCTTTCCTATTCCTCCTGGGACTCTGTCTGTTCCACTTATGATTTTTGTTGCTTATTGGAACTTAGAGTAATTCTGATTCTGTCTATGTATTGTGTATTTGAGCCTTTATGGCATATATTTTGCATTTCTTTGTATTGCTCATTTGCAATAAAGCCCTTTAACTTTTTATTGATCTAGCACTTAGTTATTGAGTGATCCCAGTCACAATTTTTATTTACTCTGCTATTTTTTGGGATCTGATGTTGAGGAGGGTGGTGACTCATCGCAAGGTCAGGGGTGCAGGAGTCGAGCCGTCAGAGGTCAATTTTAAAGTAATTAAAATATTGGGGTACAGTGAAATACTGGGGTTTAGCTCCCACAAGAGAGCAATATGAGACACAGAATGAAGAAGAATATAGCCTTATATCCCGCTGCTCAGGGCTATATCAGCTATTTAAGCCTCGAAACCAGAGTCATAGGCCTGAACCGAAGGAGAGGGCCTTTAGCAAGCTATATGACCTAAGGCAAAAGGGATATAAGGCTATTAGAACATCCCACACACTAAGGGTAGAATGTTCTAAATTAAAAAGAGAGAAACAAAAATACAAACATTGGAATGTTGGAGTAGAAGGCTTATACCTGGCATTACTAGCCCTGAGCCTCTTCATTGTCTTTAATCGAGCTCCAAACATTCTAATACGCTGAATAGCATTAGAAAACATGAGACCCAACAGTTCAACATGAGGCATATATTACGCATTGCCCTCCGCCCTTTCAAGATTGCTGTTGCTTTTTGACCCACAGAACAGATATTTCCCAATTCCTGCCTTGTTACCAGCTGCAGTCACACAGTCAGGTGTTATGGCTTCCTCTGTGATCCCCTTTGACGGTCATTTGGAAAAATCCCAATACCTTGGACATAAAAGTAGCTCATTTTGGCAAAAAAATTCGACTGAAAACTCATGAGGTAAGACATGGAAGAACTTTTCAATGAGGTAAGTGCTGGAAGCAGCACCTGAGGCCCGAGCCTAAATCTCGGTTTCCTCAGTTATTTGTTCACTCTGTTGCCAGAGTCACGAATTCCCTGCTGCCCAGTTACAAATTCCTAACTCAGTTCCATCTTCTTTCTGCAGTAGACTCTTGACTCTTGTTGATAGCTTTGTATGTGTTGCATTTCCTGCTCATGTCTTGTTCTTTTTGTAAACGTACATATTCCTCCATGTGAATGTATGTTTTTTACACATTTCCTCTCTGTTGCTGCTTACACTCTACCCAATAACTCCCTGCGATGCTTCATACTGTACCCAACCTTGCCCTGTAATTGTTCCTACCTTCCCAATTCCCTCCCTGCATTTGTTCATATTGTACCCATTCCGTCCATGTGTTTGTTCACATTGTACGTCACTGTGACAATAGCGCAGCAACGATGCCATGAGTCCTGATGCAAACAAGGAAAATAGCCTCTTTGACAGCTGTTGGGACAACAAAAACCAGTAATTATAAGGATTCAATTAGCACCTGAGGGCTCTAAGCCCTGGTGACACGGCACCGGCTGCACCAACGGTTACAACGCTGCTGCTCTTTGATTTTTCTCACTGTACCAGTGCTTAATTTGAGCCAGTGGTTTCTGGTGCTCTGCACTGGCACTTAATTGTCATCACCACACTTATGACACTCTGCCACATGGTGGTGCTGCTCATCTAATTTAGAGATGAGCAAAACAACAGCTGTTTATGAATACAATATACATGAAAAAATACTAATACCTGCCTCCCCAGCCATTCCTTTCGCCTGGAGGCCTGGAATAATCTGAACTGTCACACTTTCAGGCGAGAGAGATGGTTAGTAGTTGTTTTGGTACCGTCATTGGCAGCGATGACCGGGCAATATGTGGTGCAAGCTGCAGTGGCCTCCTGGTCAGGGCCCCAGCACTTATTACTTTACAAAGTAAGCACTGCACCGTAAACAGTTTCTCTGATTGTTCATACGTCGTCGCCATAAAGAAAAAGTCCAATTTTGGCCCACTCTTTGTACAATAAGCGAAGTACACCATAGGGTTGTAAGAAATAAAATCGGAGAAACTTTGAAGTGTAAGTATTATTAGGAGGGGCGGTAGTGTCTTTAGGGAAAAAAATATCTAAATATCGCACTTGAGAGTTCTCCCCTCAGGTTTGAACTGCAATTATTTATTCATAGATTCCGACAAAAAGTTTCACATCTTTCACATCTGTTCCTTATTCCTATTTCCAAATGGCTGGGGTCCATTTTCAAGAAGAGAGCTGTGTTGTTTTGTCCGCCTTCTGTACTTAATATCTTCCAACCTGGTGGTAAGCCTCCCCTCTTTAGAGGCCCTGTGAGAATGGGACTTTTTCTATTTGCCGATTATACTTGTCTCCCATAATGGACAGGTGTCAAATGGGTCACTTCCTATCGCCCCAGCCTGACAAACCTTCAAAAAACACTTATTTGCACAAAGTAGACAAGTTATCCTAGCATCGTTTTCACACTTGTCAGAGAGGCCTGTGGAATGTCGCTCTCTGTCATCTCCCCAGTTGCGCCCAGACAAGAGTGCAGGCTGTGTGAAAGGTGTTCAATCAAACAGTAATATAAGCATACTGGTGGGCTTTAATTGCAGGGTCTAGAGTTTCTGCCGCACCTAAATTCACAGATTTATTTCAACTCATAATATGTGTAACTTTTCAAGAATATCTTTTTTTGCATTTTTCCATAAACACACAATTATTTTAGATTAAAATGAGTGTTATCGTCTGCATACCCTTCCTATTTTCGAGCCAGAGAGGAAAGTGTGAAAGGTTTGTGAGCGCAATTGAGGTCGCAAACCATTGATGAGATACCAATACCTCAAAGTGTGTGGGGTATCTGATTATCAGAGGGGAAGAGGACCACTTTGGACACATTCCTTTTGTTCGTCTTGTAAAAAAGTTTTAAGGAGATTTAGCAGTGGTCCAACTGTCAGTGAAATTTTATTTTAAAAAAAAGAAAACTTTTTTTAAACTCACGTTTTAAGGAAAACGTGTGGATAAAAAAATGTTTTCTTAGTTAAATCCATTCAAGGAGATGGTGATCTGCTGACCCCAGCAGGCCACCATCCCTGTGACAGTATCCAATCATAGGGACTCGCAATTTGCGATCTACCTCATGAATTTTGATATGGCAGGTCAGATTGTGAATTACAATTCAGAATGTTTTAACTGACCTACTAGTACATAGTTCCATGCTCAAAAATTGGTGTGCCATTTGGGACAACTTTTTGCGAAAGTAAATGTTGTACATCATGCCCAAGGTTTCTAGATAATGACCCACACTTACAATGAAGTATTTTTTTATGCTTTGATTAATTACTGCTTCTATTTTTCTTTCAGCTGGTAAAACCTGTCAGAATTTAAAAGGAGAAATTGCACAGTACTTACCATAACTTGCCGGACTCGGTGCATTAAGCACCAAATCCGAGTTGGTTTTCTAATAAAAACTCAGAATATATGACAATTATAGCATGCAATACATTTTGAACACCTCAGTGCCAGATTTTTATTGGATGCAATAACTCGCCAACTAGTGATCAGGGCCACATGTGTCTAATAATAATATATCTGTTGAAATTTTCAGTCTATCTCTTTGTTTATGTCTCAGTCTATCAACATATTAACCTTGCTGCAAAGTCATCCTGTGCCCTGGGAACCCCCCAACTTTTTGCTGACTGGGACTGGTGGTAACTGACTCTGACTGACCATGGCCTCTGTGTGATGTCGCGTAGTTCCATGGTAGAACATGGAACGTTGAATGTGAAGGTTCTAAGGGAGTCAGTTGACTCAAGTCCTCGATGGATGGGGTCGTTTAATAAACCCTTTACTGAAGATAACTTTATCCAGTGTCCCTGTCCTCATTACACTGGCGACGAGCGCGTGAAGGAAGAGGGATAACCGACCTCAACATTGAGAAGAAGCGGAAGATTGGAAGTGGTGCAGTTCGGAAAAGAAGGGAAAGGAGACAAAGGAGGATCGGGGAAACGCCTTACCGGAGTAGCGGCGATCGGAGTAGCGGTCATCTGCGGTCCCGTGTCGCACTTGGAGGAAGAAAGTGGATTTCCTGTGAAGTGCGAGGAAGAAGTGGCTGCTGGAACGCAGATCGCGCCTGCGCTTCACTCGCATTGATGGTTGGTGAGTGACATGCTCTATCGCCCATAGAAAAAAGTCTGAATGACACGCAAGGGCTGCGCAGAAGAAACAAGCACAACTTCCTAAGGAAAGAAGACCGAGTGATTGCGAGGTGACGACGGCGGCGGCCATTTTTGAGTCAGGCAGTGGGAAAAGGAGAAATGTGTGATTTGAAAGGGAAAAGGACAGAGTAGTTGAGTGGTGATAGCGGCGGACATATCATCTGTGCTATTTATGTAAAGGAGAAATTTGGTGGAGAATTTTGGTGGAACTTAAAAAAAAAAGAAAGAGGAAAACAGTGAAGATACTGTTACAAGCTTGCCACCACGGTGACAAGCACACCTTAAGATACTGTGATAAGTTGGTCACTTTGAAAAAAAAAAACATCTCCATATTTTGAGTACACGGTCACAAGCATTTATTTTTGTTTTTTTGAAAAAAAAAAATTCTTGAAAAAAAGAGAGATTTGGGTGTAGGCTTACGGAGCATAATATTGGAAGTAAGCTTACAGTAGAAGAAGACATATTTCACAATTAAAGCTGGTCGAAGATTAGTAGCCAGTTAGGGAAGTTGTGGAGGGTGTGTTTCACTTGGAAAAAAGGGGCGGAAAAAAAAAATTAAAAGAGAAAATGCAGAATGTAACTCCGCCACCATTTTTCATGTCAAATCCAGGCGAACCACCGGTGAAATGGCAGAAGTGGAAGAAGATTTTTGAGAATTATGCGAGGGTTTGTGGTTCAAATTTAAGTGCGGAAAGAAAACAGGCACTTTTACTTCACTGTTTAGGTGGAGAGGGGCAAGAAGTATTAGAAAATCTGCCAGTGTTAAGTCAAATATGTCAAAGAGGATTGAACGAATATGAGGTATGTGTAAAACAGTTAGACCTACACTTTCTGCCTAAGGTGAGCACCATTATGGAGCGATATTATTTTGGGTTAAGAGAGCAAGGAAAGGAAGAAACTGTGGAGGAGTTTGTCACTGCTCTTAGGAAACTGGCTTCAAGTTGCAAATTTGGGGAACTGGTAGAAGAAAGAATACGTGACCAGTTTGTATTAAAATGTGGTAGTGACAAAATAAGAGAGGAACTTTGGTTAAAAGATGAACCACCTTTAAATGAAGTAATGATAACTGCAAAACGTGTTGAACACATGCTAAAATGTGTGAATGAATTGAGCAAGGTAGGGAAGTCAGCAGTTATTCAAGATAAGGTAGAAGAAGTTGTGTGTCAGGCCGTACATAAGTCAGACGCTGAAAATAAAAAGAGTGGAGAGGATGAGAAAAGGAACAAGCCTGGTGAGGATATAAAAAGAAATGTTTTACCTTTCCAGGGGAGTTGTTATCGTTGTGGGAGAAGTGGTCATAAAGCGAATGCAAATTTTTGTCCGGCACTCAGTGTGGTTTGTAACTATTGTGGGAGAAAAGGTCATTTCACAAAGAACTGTTGTTTTCGAAACAAAAGAGATGGGAAGTTTGATGTGAAAGAGGTCAGTTTTCAGGTGAATGAAGTGTGTGGTTTGGAACATCCTTCTGAATGGGTTAAGATAGAAGATGTGAAAATAAAGATGAAGTTTGATTCTTGTTCCCATCTCACATTTATCTCGAAAGAGATTTTTGAAGAAAATTTTAAAAACAAAGTTATATTATTAAAAACCGATGTAAGACCAACAGGTTATGGAGGTACTCCGATAAAAATGTTGGGATACTTTGAAACTTGCCTGGAGTGCAAAGAGAGATTTACGGATGCTAAGATCTATGTAGCAGAGAAAGGGGATAACCTACTGAGTTGGACACACCAAGCGAGGCTTGGGATTATTCTTGATCCCAATGGGAATCCTCCCGTAATGGTGCAGTCTATAGAGAACGTTGGTGAGAGATATGTGAACAAGTTTAGAGAAGTGTTCAAGGACTCTTTGGGACGTTTGAAGGGCTACAACCATTGTATCAAGTTGAAGTTAGGTGCAAAGCCCATTGCAGCAAAAGTGAGGAGAATTCCTCTGAGTATACAAGAACCTGTGAAAAAAGAGATTAACAGGTTATTGGAGGCAGGTGTGATCGAGCCGGTGGAAGCGACTGAGTGGTTGGCTCCCATAGTCGTGGCTAGGAAGAGAAATAATGAAATTCGTCTTTGTGTGGATTTGCGTGCACTCAATAAGGAGGTGGTTGTGGACAAATTTCCTTTACCTAATATTGATGAGATGGTTTCAACTTTGGAGGGTGCTTGTTATTTTAGTACACTCGACTTAGCTTCGGCGTATCATCAGGTGCCGCTAGAAAAGAGTTCACAGGAGCTTACTGCTTTCATTACACCCATGGGAGCATTCAAGTTTTTAAGGATGCCCTTCGGACTGGTCTCAGCCGCCTCTGTCTTTCAGAGAATTATGAACGATGTAGTTAAAGGAATTAAGGGTGTAAGGTGTTATCAGGACGACTTGTTAATTTATGGTAAGTCCATAGAAGAACATGATGGGAGAGTGGAGAAAGTGTTGAACAGGTTAACGGTAGCTGGTTTGACCCTACGCTATGAGAAGTGCAAGTTTGGGGTGACAGAAGTAGATTACTTGGGCCATCACATATCGGGTAGTGGAGTCAAACCAAAAAAAGAGCTGGTAGAAACTATTGTAAATCTTAAAGAACCGTGTTCGAAGGAAGAGCTGGCATCATTTTTGGGTATGGCTGAATTTTATGGCAAGTTTATACAAAATTTTGCAAATAAAACGTGTCATCTAAGAAGCTTGTTGTGCAAGAAAACAGAGTTTGTGTGGGATGAAGTGTGCAAGGAAGAGTTCAAGAATGTTAAGCAGGATCTTAAAAATGCACCTGATTTACAAGCTTTCAAACCTGGTGAATTGACGTACATTGTGACGGATGCGAGTAAGAAAGGACTAGGTGCATTGTTGATCCAGAAAAGAGGTTGTCAGGAGTGTTTGGTCGCTTGTGCGTCAAGATGTTTAAGAGGAGCAGAAATAAATTACTCCGTCATTGAGAAGGAGGCGTTAGCCATCTTTTGGGCTTTGAATAAATTTAAGAAATTTGTTTGGGGAACTCAATTCATTGTGAGGTCAGACCATAAACCGCTTAAGGAGATTTTCGAGAAAAAGGGTTGGACTCAATTTCATCGAGAATCAGGAGGTGGGTGATCTCACTTCAGGAGTTTGATTTTGCTATGGAATATATTCCAGGAGCAAGTAATGTCTCGGCAGATTGCCTCTCACGTTTGGTGGATACAGTGGAATGTCAAGATGGGTTAGGGTTGGAAGACATGGTGGATGAGTTTGATGTGAAAGTTTGTGAAATCACTTCAGGAGCCATAAAAGAAGTTGAATGGAGGGAAGAAGTAAAAAAGGACAAGGAAATGCTAAAAGTGATGGAGATGATTACACAAGATAAAGGGAGCAAACTTGAGAAGCCTTGTCAAATGGTGTGTGATGAGCTGGCCATTGCTAATGGCATTTTAACCAGAGGCATGAGGCTGATACCCCCAGTGGGTTTAAGGGACAACATTATAAAAATGGCTCATGAGGGGCACATGGGTATTTGTAAAACAAAAGAACGCATAAGGCAGGACTTTTGGTGGCCTGGCCTAGATTTGATGGTAGAACGCATGGTGCGTGATTGTGTCCCCTGTTCCATGAGCGACAAAATTCTTAAACCCAGACAAACTCCTATGGTCTGCAGGAAATTACCCATGTGTCCTTGGGATGAAATAGCCATTGATATTGTTGGACCTCTTCATGGTGAGCATCAGACTCCGTACCTAATAGTTTTACTTGATTTATATTCACGTTGGATTGAAGTGAGTTCTGTACGTGACATTTCTACTCAAGCTGTGATCAAGTTTTTAGATGCTATTTTTAAACGTGAAAGTTTTCCAGGATCTTTGCTATCAAACAATGGCCCACAATTTTGTTCAGGTGAAATGGAGGAATATTTGACTAAGTGTGGGGTTGTACATAAAAAACATCGCTTTATCATCCGGAGACAAATGGGGCCATAGAAAGATTGAACAAGACACTGAAAGAGAGTATTCAGTTAGCAAGGGTTAACAGTTTGAATTGGAGAGAGGAGTTACAAAGCAGAATTACAGCTTATAGATTTACCCCACACTCATCAACAGGGAAGACTCCATTTGAATTATTCAAAGGAAGATCTGCTAATACCTTTATCTGCCCTGGCTGGATGGCAGTGGATAAAGGGATAAAGGATAATGACATCGGACAGTGGAGGAACAAAGAATTGGTTTTACAAAGGAAAAGGAAGAGTTATGTTGACGCACGAAAATCGGCTAAACTTGTGGAATTCAAAGTGGGAGACAAAGTTAGAGTTAAAGCACCTGTTGGTTGTCGCAACTGGTCGAAATTCACTGATGTAAAGACGGTTGTAAAGATTTTCAAGAATGCTTTGAAAACAAATGATGGTCGCATCTGGAATCTCAGCCGAGTTGTTCATGTAAAATCCAAAAATGATAATGCAAGTGAAGTAGAAAGTTCTAGGGGTTTCTCATCACAAAAGAAGTGTTTTGTACCCATTCGCAAGAGTGTTAGATCTTGTAAGTGTCCAGGTTATCTTAAGGATTTTATAAGAATTTAGTTATGTTGTTTTTAGATATTTTGTTGGGGCTCTTGCATATATTTTTTTGTCATTGTTGTTTCTTATCAGCGGGAGGAAAGGAGTGGGCAACATTTATATACTTTCGCTCTTATGGGGTACCTAGATTCTGTATGTTCTAATTTCGTTTTATGTCATTTAAAAATGTAAAGAGGAAGAAGTGTGATGTCGCGTAGTTCCATGGTAGAACATGGAACGTTGAATGTGAAGGTTCTAAGGGAGTCAGTTGACTCAAGTCCTCGATGGATGGGGTCGTTTAATAAACCCTTTACTGAAGATAACTTTATCCAGTGTCCCTGTCCTCATTACACTCTGCCTAACCAGGCCCAGGGCCAGTGCTATGCTGAAAGACACTTAGAATACAGTGAAAACACCTACATACGCTAGGGTACACTATGGGTTGGGGTACCCCTGTGATTGGCATGACCTACTCTATAAGGCCCTAGTACAGTGTTTCCCAAACTGTGGTCCGTTGACCCCCAGGGGTCCGTGACACATTCCCAGGGGGTCCTCAAGCAGCAAATTTAAAAGCACAACAAAGTTCCTTGTAGAATTAGCAGTTTTCCAGCAACAATAAAAGTGTCAAGATAACGTCAGTGATTAATGTACCTGCTGGAGAGAGAGGAGAGTTTTGTCCAGTGGCAGCTTTGACTTATCTAATGTAGCACAGAGGGTTAATATGCCTACTGCAAAGAACGTGTACCATGCATTTTAAAAAACAACGTTTTATGTGCATAGGTTAGTGGGTTACTGCTTTTGTCACAGAGATTCTTTTGTTACTGTGCAGTTCATAAGTGACAATCGTAATCTAGCACAGTGACCTATAAACTGTCATCAAAGAGCTGCTTGCAAACTGCATGGTACGAGTAAGAAACATATGTTTTTCCAAGTCTTTCATTATCCTGATGCTGCTAAAAAGGTTTATTTGGGTGGAAATACATTTTTATTGTTAAAGTCAATGCTAACCACTGTGTTATGTTCTGAATCCTGAGTTTGTGCTTCTCCAGACCAAGCACTCTTTAAAAATGCCTACCAGTATGAATGACGTGAATCCTACACCTTGTAGTCGCATTTGCCTTATGTAACATTTTCTATATACTGATTTACACGTATGAATCATTGTCTCTATGGGGCAGATTTACAAGGAAAGTGACTCAGTGTGTGCCGCAAGCCATTTGGCTGCGCCGAACTGAGTCACTTTCAAAACACAGGGATGCGACATATTTACAACAATATGTCGCATCTCTGTGCTTCCCCCTGCGCTGGCACAAAAACTGCTGCCATGCGCCTGCACAGGCACCCTTGCACCATGGTGCAAGGATGCTCATGTCGTGGGGAGATTGTTTATATGCAGGAAGGGCTCCCTTCCTGC
The DNA here is from genome assembly GCA_963921515.1 of Calotriton arnoldi. Lineage (NCBI taxonomy): Eukaryota > Metazoa > Chordata > Amphibia > Caudata > Salamandridae > Calotriton > Calotriton arnoldi. Next base: position 248,909 of record CAWUFW010002824.1, on the reverse strand, counting down.
ACATAAACAATCAGAAATGGCATTTTTCACCTTCTAAGTGTGCTGCATTAGCACACATAGAACTTGCAAAACGTCATTGTTTACTGATTGTTTATGTGCAGGAAGGGACACCTTACTGAACATAAACAATCACTAAAGGTGATTTCCTCTTTCTATGCGTGCTGCAGAAAGCAACACGCATAGAAAGAGGAAAAAAACAAGGAGAAATGAATAAGTTTCTCCTCGTTGCGCCTCCCTACGCCTCCCCTGTGGAGGCATAGCATTCAGACACATTTCCAGATTTACGATTTCTAGTAAATCTGGAAATGTGTCTGGTTTCATGGGTGTTGCGTGGGAACACCCACAGCAACACCCATGGAACGCCCCTTTCACGCAAAGTGCTGTGTGCAAATGGGCCATATTTACAAGACCAGGAAAAGTCACGCTGGGTGGCTTTTCCTGCCTTCGAAATATGGGGCACTAAAATGCGCCACCATTGCGTCACTTTTTGTGATGCACCCGTGGCGCAAGGGGATTGTAAATCTGCCCCTATGTGTGTGTGATGTAAAGTGCTCTGACATCCTACAATGGTATGAGAGATGCTATAAAACAAATGAAATACATGTGACAGAGGGGCTATGGAGAGATGAGAGGCACTGTTGGAGGGTGATAATAAGGGAATCATTGAAGAACCCCAACAAAGATTGTCGTATCCTGGTGCATAGTAAGGTCATCATTTACTATTCTTTAAAAGCTGATACAATTCAATATATAATGATACATTTGTTGTAGAATGCACCATTGTTTCCTAAATTTTCTTGGGGGGAGAGCCTCCCAAAGCCCCCTTTGTAGTGGTCAGGCTCACTCACTGCACTTGGTGTGCACTGCATGGGGACTGGTCTGAAAACATTTACCAGGGCTGCTTTGGGTTTCCAGTCTGGCCCTGGCAGGAGCCTTGTACTGCGAAATAAAACCAACCATTTAAAAGTTAGTCACGGAGATGCAGCACTAACCTTCCCGTTTTTTGCAAATTCTTTCAATATAAAATAATAAAATCCTTAGTAATTAGAGTATTTGTTTTGTGTGCACACGTGTGTTTATTGTTTTCGAATTACTGTTTTAATGTTTGAAATTTAATTCATACAAATTGCTTGGGGGTCCCCAGCTTCCAGTGATGACTCAATGGGGGTCCTCAGGAGTCAAAAGTTTGGGAACCACTGCCCTAGTACATAATAGGACAGGGGGATTGAAACTACCTCTAAGTCCTAGAATATAATAGGGCACGGCAGTTTAGAGGCCAGCAGCCCTTTCTGTACTTGCATGTGTGCACTGCTGAGCCTGAGGTCAGTTTAAGAGTAGCCCTGTGTTGCAGGACTGCTTTTAAAAAGTAAATTGTGCCCAAACTTGACTTTGGTGTTTGGGCACTTACAAATGGATAACCTACAATATTTAGGCATATTAGGTAACCCCAGGGTCTCCCCTAGGTGTCCCAGGGGTGGGGGGACAGGTATTTATAAGGCGGACCCTTATAAAATGAATTTTATATGCCCTGGGTTAAGTGAAATTGCACATTTCATTCCCCACATTGTGATAAAGTGCTGCACAAAATAAACTTTGGTGCTAGGAGCACTGTGGAGGGAGGATCTGCAATATTTCTAAATATTCAGAACCCCTAAAGTCTCCCCTAGGTGTTCCAGGGGTGGGGGGTCCTGAAGATATAGGCAGAGTAATTATAAAATATGCTTTTATAAGCCCTGGTGCTGGAAAAATGGCCCAAGTCATTTTCCCATTGCAAATCCCCTGCCACATAGGTTAACATGACAAGAAGTTATTAACTACTAACTCTTGATAGGAGAAGGCTAAAAATGCCATTCAAAGACTTCCCAGAATGGTATTAATAAACTCAACACTATGATATTGTTGAATTTCTCCTAAAATGTACAGACAAGAAGTTATAAGACTTTCTTGTCTGTAAGCCCAGATTCATCCTTCTAGTGGTCTGTCCTGATTGGTCAGAGTTAAGTGGATTAGCCATGCTTCTTTGAAGAGGTAATAAAGAGCCCTTGGGGTTGACCAGCTCTGCTGGGAGGGCAATGTTCTGTTACACAGGAATGCCAGAGCAGGGGGAGGAGTCGTAAACAATGGACTTCAAGGGAAGGGGAAGACACCAATGTCATGTACAACTCTACTCTTTTGAACCCAGCCAGATGCTAGGCTCAAGGAAGGAATAAGCAGATGCAAGGGGGAGAGACTATGGAGATTAGCCATTCTAGGGGTGTGTATAGCCAGCTCTTCTCTCCCTGCTGGAAAATCAGCCATTATAAATTTGGAAGAATTGGTGCACTCTAGGACAAAATAGTGCCACACTCTGCAGGAAGTGGTCATACCTTGGGGCGGTACCCTCCACCCCATTGGACAAGAGTGACCTCCTGCTTGACCCAGAGAACTTGGAATAAGTCATATACAAATTACATAGCACAACCACTTATATGTATTGTGACTGACCTTGTAGTCAGTATGATTTTAATAAACCCAAATTGGCACAATATAAGTAATATAGAACAAATGTTCATAGCAATTTAACATAAAGTAGAAAGTCTTTAGGAGTCTTGATTCAGTTGACTCGAAGTACGTATCGAAGAAGCAGACAGCCGACACGTGTTTCGTCGTTTGATACGACTTTTTCAAGGCTGTTGAGACAACATACAGTTTTTTACATTCTATAATATTCATCCAATGTTATAAGCTACATGTCTTAATACTTCATGCCTTATTAAAAGAGCAAAGTACCTATACAGAGACCAGCTAAAATACGTCATTACACACTAGAAAAGACAGTGTTTTTCAAGAAAACAGAGTCTTAAGATATCGTCATGACCTTTGTGTGGAACAAGAAATTGAAAAGAATTCAGAGTGTCATCCGTCTTAGAAGAAAAACACAAGAGAAGTGCAAAAAGTTTAGGCAGGATCAGTTCAACCCAACGAAATTCAAAGGAAAATAATTATACGAAAAACCCTTGTATGAAGGATTCTTCATCCCCAATATGTAAACCACAGTGCCTTCAGAAGAGAAGAGAGAAAGAACAAATACATCGCAAAGTATTCCTAGAGCAGTGAGTAAAAATATTCTTCAAAAGCCCCCGATATTTCAGAGGATTCGCAGTACACAAGACCAATATGAACCTTCCGTTTTATAGCGCATAAGAAGAAACTGTCAATGAAAGAAAATTGTTTACACATAAGAAATAATCGGTTTGCAGCTAAGATAGCAAAAGGTTTGCAAAAAGACCAACATGGTCTGCATTTATGCAGATACTAGGCAGTCCTAAACTAATGCCCAATGGCCCAAATAAATTCACAATCCAAGGACCTGTTCCTCTGATAATTACCTCTGGGCAGAAATTTTCAACTAGTGACTAGTTTCTAGTTGGGAGGAGAAGAGGAGTAGCCCACTTCCCTTCGTCCTTCAATTATGGACGGAATAGTCAATTGTCTTATAGAATAACATACCTTACAACAATCTCTAATGGCACCAATAATCCTCTCGTATGCGGTGCGTCAAAATTGGATTTCAGAGTGAATGGTAGAGATACAATACAGTAAACGTGTTCTGAAATCCAAAATAAAAACCAACGTGATCAATAGGTTTAGTTGTGACAGATGAAGTCTCGTAAAAAGTTTCGAAATATTGTTTGCAACATTCCATATCAGAACCAGTACTAGAAACTGCACGTATTACCGAGTAAAAAAGAGATATATGGTAACCATGGAAAAGTACTAAATATCCGTTACAGCCCCTATAGTATTATACAACTTTGAACGCCTACCTGGTGTACTATAAACTTGTACTCGATAGCGCTTGAATTATAGTAGATTCCGCGCTAATAGTCGTGTTTCTAGAGGTAAGACATCAAGTAATGTTTAACGCGTCATCTTTAAAAAAAATTCTCTTCCACACATCTCTCCTGTAAGGTACCAAGTGACCAAATCCCCATTGACAAAAATACTAACTTTGTCTTGCACCCGATAGTAACTCCCATTGTATTTTAATCTTTAACGGTGTAATATTAATTGCACAGTATCATACTGCAGATAATTTCACCCGTGTATAATACCCATTGCAGTTTCCCTCCATGTAATTACCTTCGTAACGTTGAACGCGTCCCGCTTCAGTAAGATGTCCTCGAGTACCCGAGCTGCTCCTTGCCATTAAGTACTAATCAGGGCGTCTGCTACGTAATTGACACGCAGCGTAAGCCGGAACCGGTCATGTTGTTAACGAGAAAGATTCAATGATTGAAAGTGACACCATCTTTGAATGGTGTAAAAGACTTATATTTTACATAGAAAGCCTCTTTCGAGTTGAACTTTTACCTCACTACCGCTAATAATAATGTCGCCTCAATTGTTGCAAAGTGAATGAGGGTAAATATATATCATAATGTGATTTAAAATTAAATTTTGTTAAACACGACGAAAACCGGAAGTACACAGTTTACAAAGGAAGAGATATGTAGTTAAAAACCGACGTCATTTCGACATTATAAGTTTCGGGAATTTCATCCCTTATAGCAACGTCATCTCCGGCAAAAGATAAATTGTAATAATAACTCCCAGTGTGCAAATATAAAATATAATAGTGAAGCTCGATGTGCAAGTATAAAATGATGTCCACTTCATACTGCCGAACATATACATTTTAGTAAACGACTTGTGGTTTGTCATTTGGGCCACAAGTACAGAAATTATATCAATATATCAGTTAAAATTATCATAATATTCACAAATTTTCATAAAAATATAACTCATGGAGCGGAACTTTTCATCATTCAAAATTAAAAGTACATCCTAGAAGATGATAAAGAAAATTGAGAGGATAGAAGCCCAAACCACACCATTGTTACGTGGTTAAATAGAACATTCACAGAGTAGACATAGGAATATTCTTCAACATATTTTAACCTCTACATACACATTTTTCATAAACATTTTTGACCACTTTTGAAAGGGGAACACAATCATAGTGTTGTCCATAAGATGCTATTAACCCCATATTTAGCATCACAATCAGATCCAGTATAATCATCACATAGTCAGAAAGATGTAGATGGAATAGATCCATATAACAATCTTAAACAAGGTATCTACGATGTATATAGATCAACATCCACAATAATCCTTGATAGAAGAATGTTTTTTTGTCGAAACATAAATATACCAATATCAGAAAGATTGAACATCTGCATATTAAATTTTCTTACTCTTACAGGGGTTCGGATATCAATTCCACATTGAGGATACAGTGGTATAGACATTTCATATTTCGGGGTTCAATCTTTCAAGAATACTGACAGCTCCCTGTCGGTATTAAGTCCATAATCGACTGCCCTTAATCTATTGATCCATATTGCCTCTAATTTACGTAGGCAGTGTATCCTGTCCCCTCCTCTTGGATTATCAAAGGCAGTTTCAATCCCATGAAATCTCACCCGGGGTAATTCTGCTGAACCATGGACAGAGTTGAAATGTACAGCCATAGGGTAATCTGTGTTGTTATTTCTGATTGCCCGTATGTGCTCCTGTAATCTCTCTTTCATTGGACGAATCGTACTGCCAATGTAGATTTTTTTACATGGGCAAATGATACAATACACCAAAAATTTGGTGTTACAATTCATAAATGATTTAAGTGTGTGCGTTGTTTTAGTATTGTATTTAAAACATTTCATCTTATCACAAGCATATTGGCAAACATTACAGTGCCCACATTTGTAGAAACCCAATGGAAGTGCCCCCATCCAATGTGTATCTTTTTTGTTTCAGTTGGGATTGTAGCAACTGGGACACAGGGCATTGCGTAGTGTTTGTCCACGTTTAAAAATAATGCTTGGTTTAGTTGATAGAACTCCACTCACAATCGTGTCTAGGTGTAGTACATGCCAGTGTTTATTCAAGATTTTATATAGCACATGACTAGCAAAATTATATGGTGTAATTAAAGATATTTTATTTTTAAATTTCGTCCCCCGTTTTGTCTTCGATTTATTTCTTAATAGTTTGGGCCGTTTGAGTCTCAAAGCCTTTGTTTTGGCCACTTCTAGTATTTTTTGGTCGTATCCTCTGGCTTTGAATCTAGCAATGGCATGTCCCATCTCTTCTTGGAAAGTGTCACCCTCACTGCTCACTGCAATTGCGTCTGATTCGTATTATTTCACCGAGTGGTATGGATTCCACTTGTGACCTCGGATGTGCAGAATCTGCGTGTAGTACCGAATTGCACGCTGTAGATTTCCTAAATAGTGTGGATAAGATGGAACCACCTTTGGAGTACAGTTTTAAATCCAAAAAGGAGATTTCGTTTTTATTGTGTTCATAGGTGAATGTGATGTTACAATTGTTGGAGTTTAGAAAGACACAAAACTCCTGCAATAGAGCGCTATTTGCTGTCCAAATCATCAAAATATCATCTATATACCTCCCCCAATATAGTACATGTTCCATCAGGGGGGCAGGGCATTTGGACCAGATGTACACCTTTTCTAGCCATCCCATGAACAAATTTGCTATAGATGGAGAGAATTTTGACCCCATTGTTACACCTTGGTGTTGCCTATACCAGGTGCCATTGTGTATAAACACATTGTTGTCCAATACTAGGGTGATCATCTCTAATAGCATCTCAGTGTGTTCCCAAAGGGAAGCATCCCTACTTGCTAGAAAGTGTCTCACTGCCTCTATTCCTAACGCCGTAGGTATTGAGTTATACAAGGAGGCGATGTCTAGTGTGACAAAACAGCATTCCTCCGTCCATGTAAAGTCATTCAATTGATTTAACAAGTCCTTTGTGTCCAAAACAAAGGAAGGTAAATTCCTTACCAGAGGTTGTAAAAATTGGTCTATATATTCGGAGATATGTTCCGTAGAGGAACCGATTCCCGAAATAATCGGTCTTCCCGGAGGGAAGACTCCGGGCTATGTAGAACATATAAGCATGCTGCCACTGGGTGTTGGACAAAAAGATATTTAAACTCAAGGTCATTAATGAGCCCCTGTTCTCTCAATTTTTTTAAGTGTTCCTCAATTTTATCAGTGATACCCCTCGTAGGATTAGATGTTAGTTTAACATAAGCATTAGTATGAGATAGTTGTCGATCAATTTCTGATAGATAATCATTTGTGTCCATCAGGACCAGATTTCCCCCTTTATCTGCTTCCTTCACAATTACATCGGGAAGCTGTTTTAAGTTTTGTAATGCTCTTCTCTCCCCCCTTGTAAGGTTGTCAATTTTGTCTAGGTGCTTGTATGAAAATGAATCCTCCCATTGAAAAAGATCAGTTGTTACTAGACTGAAGGCTACAAATGCCATTCAAAGACTTCCCAGAATGGTATTAATAAACTCAACACTATGATATTGTTGAATTTCTCCTAAAATGTACAGACAAGAAGTTATAAGACTTTCTTGTCTGTAAGCCCAGACTCATCCTTCTAGTGGTCTGTCCTGATTGGTCAGAGTTAAGTGGATTAGCCATGCTTCTTTGAAGAGGTAATAAAGAGCCCTTGGGGTTGACCAGCTCTGCTGGGAGGGCAATGTTCTGTTACACAGGAATGCCAGAGCAGGGGGAGGAGTCGTAAACAATGGACTTCAAGGGAAGGGGAAGACACCAGTGTCATTTACAACTCTACTCTTTTGAACCCAGCCAGATGCTAGGCTCAAGGAAGGAATGAGCAGATGCAAGGGGGAGAGACTATGGAGATTAGCCATCCTAGGGGTGTGTTTAGAGAGCTCTTCTCTCCCTGCTGGAAAATCAGCCATTATGAATTTGGAAGAATTGGTGCACTCTGGGACAAAATAGTGCCACACTCTGCAGGAAGTGGTCATACCTTGGGGCGGTACCCTCCACCCCATTGGACAAGAGTGACCTCCTGCTTGACCCAGAGAACTTGGAATAAGTATCTGAGAGAGGCAGAGCCTCTCACATCTGCTGCTTTAAGCCTAAGAAAGCAAGAAGGGCCTTGCTGAGAAGATTGATGTGCACTTCCTAAGGCCTGCACTCTGAAGATTGTGCCTTCTGCACCATCTGGAACTACAGCCCTGTGGACTATCTTGTTGTAAAAGGACTAAAGAGTGGACTCCCTGCAAGCTACAGGTTAACAGAGCTCACCTGGAACATCACAACCAAGAATCCTCAACCTGGAGTACTACCAGTGGATTTCGAAGGGTTTTGTCTAAGTGGATTGTAGGAACTGAAGTCCTCAACTTTCAAGGACCATCTTAGAGCTTCCAGACCCTTGGAGTAAGTTTTAGACACTTTGGGACCATTTGGGGATCTTCAGGAAGAAGTTCCAGAAGTTTGGAGAACTTTGGAGCAACTTTGGAAAAAAGCTCCATAAGGGGACCGACTCAACCTGGCCAACCAAGCCACCTGCCTTCAACCGCGAGCCTTCTCCCGCTGAAAAGCTCCGTAGGTCCTACTTCCAGAGTTTGACCAGGAGTAGGCGAAATCCGAGGCCGGCAAACCCTCACCGAAGCCAGCCTGGTGAAGAGCATCGAGGGACCCCGCGAGAAAAAGCTCCATAAAAGTTTCTAAGTCAGAACGAATAAAAGTTGACCGGGAGCAACCGCGAAAGCCAAGCCGCCTGCCTTCAACCACATGTCAGCCTGGATCCTTGTTTCATCTCGCTGGAACACTCCGGAGGTCAGACTTTCATAAGTTTGACCGGGAGCTCGTTGCAAGGCATTCCGGCGAACATCACCGAGTCCGGACTGGCTGAGAGCTTCGAGAGACCCCGGGAAGAAAAGCTCCAGAAAAGTTTCTAAGTCAGAAGATAAAAACTTTGACCAAGACCTACCGCGAGGGGTAGCCAATCAGGGCTCCATTGTGGTCAGCCTGAAACTTTGACTTTGACCCGGTCTATCGAGACCAGATGTCCCGATAAGGCGCTATAGTTTTCTGAGCTAGATAATGCTAAATCTTTGAAAATTCATATCTCCGGTTCCCTACATTGGATCTTTGTCGTTTTGGTGTTATTTTAAAGATGCAAATATTTCCTATTTTTATAAATTGGTGGTGGATTTGTATTGTGCATTGTGTCTTAATTATTTACTGAATTGGTGTTTTTAAATGCTTTTACATACCTGTCTTTGAAGTTAAGCCTGCCTGCTCGCAGCCAAGCTACCAAGGGTTGAGCATAGGAATAATTTTCTAAGACCTATTCTGAGCCCTATACTGTGTTAGTGGCCTTATTGCCAGTGGCAGATATACATTAGCCCCTACTAATAATCCACTTTCCAACATTTGGTGCTCAGCGGTGTGAATGAGGGCTTGTGTTTAAAAAGTACACCTTTCAGTGAATTGAATTAATATTGTAAAAATCCTCTAAATTGCCTTAGAACAAAACTTTTGAGTTTGATTTTTGGAATTTGGACTAAACTGTTTTTAATCCATTGTTTTGGTTTTTCCAAATTGTTCTAAGTCTTTTGTGCCTAGTTGTTGTGAATCAAAAATAGAGAACCATGGAGCTGGATCTGGCTAAACTGTCCCAGTTCGGGGTGGCTGATCTTAGGGTACAGTGTAGGCTTAGGGGGCTGCCTGCTTCCAACAAGATTAAGAAGACAGTGTTGCTTAAGTCCCTAAAGGCCTGGGCTTGGGTAGCTGAGGAGATTCAAGGGGGGATGAAGGGTGTTCCACCCAACCTCACCCCAGAGGGGGTGAGGATGATGCCTCTTCCATTTTTTCTAGTGTTAGCCAAATGACTCCTGATGGTGGGAGGGGGGAAGGGATCCCTACTCATGAACCACCACTGGCCCTTGCAGAGAGACAGCTTGAGGCTCAATTAGCTTTGATAGCTTTGAAGCAAAGGGAACTGGAACTGACTGAGAAGAGGTGGGAGAGGGAGGAGGCATTCAAAAGAAATGGTGGCTGTGAAAATGATGAAGATTTTGAGACGTCCAGGGGTGGTGGTTTTAATCACAAACTTCCCAAGGGTATAACCCAAGTACACCGAGGGGGGTGCCATTGATAAGTGGCTAGCAGCCTTTGATAGGGCCCTTAGAATAAGTAGGGTCCACTTTAAGTATTGGGGTGCACTCCTGTGGGAGTTGATTCCAGTAGCTGGGAGGGATAGGCTCTGACCCAGAGGGGGGAGGATGCAGAATCATACCAGTCAGATTTGGTCTGACTCCAGAGCTTTACAGGGTGAAGTTTAGAGGCACCCAGAAAGTGAGTTCAAAATCTTGGGTTTGTGGACGTTTAAGTGAAGGCACTGGAAGGCTGGATTGTTGGTAACACTGTTGACACATATGAGGGATTGTATAATTTGTTTTTGAAAGAACACATTTTGACTCATTGTGCCGAAGAGAAGTTACGCCAGTATCTAGTGGACTCAGCTGAAAGACCTCAGAGAGCTGGGAGAAGCAGCTGATGAGAACCGGGTTTCCACTCAGCACCAGGGGGGTTACCAGAAAAAAGGAGGACAGGTCCCTCCCCAGGGGAAAGCCCAGGGGAAAGAAGGTCAAAACCAGAAGGAGTCCTCCAAAGACCCACAAAAACCTGCACAAGGAGGGGGGCCCGAGCCAACCCAAATTCAAAGGGAGGGGGTATCAGGGAAAGAATGGTAGGTTCTTTGATCCTTCAAAGGTGGGTAAGTGCTTTGACTGTAACCAGCCAGGGCACAAAAAGGGAGATGCTGTCTGCGCCAAGAAGCTCCCTCCTAAGGGGCCATCCACAGGGATTGCCAGTGTCAGTGTGGGGGTGGAGAGTGGTGTCCCAGAGAGGGGTAGTCAGGTGGTGGAAGCAACATTAGTGTCCCTGGGTGGTGTGAAAATTGCAACCCTTGCTGCCTTACCTCCAAACATTGACAAGTACAGGCAGAGGCCTAAAGTGAATGGGACTGAGGTTGAGGATATCAGAGACACAGGGGCCAGTGTAACTATGGTCCTGGATGAGCTGGTACCTCCAGGGAGGTTGCTACCTGGTGGGTTCCACCAGGTGACTTATGCAGACAGCACTACCGAACTCTATCCTATGGCTGTGGGGGATTTGGAATGGGGAGGTGTGACAGGCCCTATGAAGGTAGTTGTGTCTAAGGTGCTCTCAGTCCAGTATTTACTGGGCAATGATCTGAAAGCCTCTGAGTGGTCAGAGGTGGAGAGAGGACTCCATATGAAAATATTGGAGCTCCCTGAGTGGGTATGTGCTGTGACCAGGTCACAGACTAGCCAGAAGGGAGGGGCTGGACACTTGGACCCTGGAACAAAGGGCCAAGCATCCAAGGAAAAGGGTACTGGGCCTGGTGAGCCAGCCCAGGGAACTCCAGAGGTGCAGGAAGAATCTAACCCTGATGGGGAGGATCTGCCCTCTGAGGGAGGGACTCCATCCCTGCCAGAGCTCTCAGATTTGGCAGAACTGACAGGAGCAGGTGGACCCTCCAGAGAGGAGTTCAGTAAGGGACAGAGAGACTGTCCCACCCTTGAGAGCTTGAGGCGGATCTCTTCTAAACAAGAGGAGGGGGATGACAGTGGGTTTCACAAAATCTACTGGGAAGATGGACTGCTTTATACTGAGGCCAGAAACCTCAAGGAGGGAGCCACCAGGAGGTTGGTGGTACCCCAGAAGTACCAAGAGTTCATTTTGACTTTGGGTCATGATATCCCCTTGGCAGGACATTTGGGACAGACAAAGACATGGAAACGGTTGGTGAACCATTTCTACTGGCCCCTTATGTCTACAAAGGTAAAGGAGTTTTGCAGCTCCTGTGTCACCTGTCAGGCCAGTGGCAAGGCAGGGGGCAAGACAAAGGCTCCCCTAATACTACTGCCAGTGGTTAGGGTTCCTTTTGAAAGGGTGGGGATGGACATTGTTGGTCCCCTGGACCCACCTACTGCATCAGAGAATAGGTATATCTTAGTGGTAGTGGACCATGCCACTAGGTACCCTAAAGCAATTCCTCTTAGAACCATTGATGCTCCTGCAGTGGCAAGAGCACTGCTTGGTGTGTTCACCAGAATGGGTTTTCCAAAAGAGGTGGTGTCAGATAGGGGCACAAACTTTCTGTCCAGCTATCTGACTGGATGTATGACGATACATCGCAAACCAAAACAACGCGTGCCTTTACAATGCGGTTTTTAGTTCGCATGTACCGTCACAACGCATGTTTTCACAACGGATGGCATTAGTTTGCATTTCCTTTGAAATGCATACTAAATGCCTTTACAACGGACCCCATTTCCCCGCATGTATTTACAACACAAAATAACCCCCAAACAGTAACACAGTACCCTAAATAACACACACTCCACAGCACTACCCTACAGTACAAAACAGTAGACTATCCTACATTACAACCCCCTACCCTAAACCCTAAAACAGTACAATACACTACGACCCCCTGACACTACTCTAAGCCCTAAACCCTAAAACACTACCATACACTACGACCCCCTGACACTACCCTAAGCCCTAAGCCCTAAAACACAACCATACACTACGACCCCGAGACACTACCCTAAGCCCTAAACCCTAAAACACAACCATACACTACGACCCCCTGACACTACCCTAAGCCCTAAGACCTAAAACACTCCCATACACTACGACACTACAACACTACCCCAGACACTACAACACTAGACTAAACCCTAAACCACTACCCACACTACTCCCAACCCAAAGCACAATCACCCTTACCTCTCTTTCCTCGTGGTTCCTCTCCAGCGTCGCAGTCTCTGCTCCCGGTTCCACCATTGCCGTTTCTGCTCCGGCGCCATTACATCACATGCGTTTTAAAAGCGCATGCGTTTTAAAAGCGCATGCGATGTAATGGTACGCGTCGCAATGTGTACGCGTGGTAACGTCGTTTGCGTTCTAACGCATGCGACGTAAAGCCATGCGTAGTGATGCCGGCGTTGTAATGGGTGTTCACCATCTGACTGCTATGTGGGATGAGTGTAGTGTCAACTACAAGTTCACCACTCCCTATCACCCACAAGCAAATGGTCTAGTTGAAAAATTCAACAAAACCCTGAAGGGCATGATAAATGGGTTGTCAGAGAAACTCAGGAGGAGATGGGATGATCTCCTCCCATGCCTACTGTTTGCCTACATGGAGGTGCCACAGAAAGGGGATGGTTTCAGTCCCTTTGAGTTGTTGTTTGGATACCCTGTGAGAGGGCCATTGTTCCTGCTGAGAGTCTTTAGGAAAGCCTCTTAAAGAAGCAAAGGACAATGTGCTGACTATGTGCTAGGCCTGAGATCTAGAATGTCAGAGTACATGCACAAGGCAAGCAGGAAACTGGAGGCCAGCCAGGAGCTCATGAAGCACTGGTATGATCAAAAGGCTACTATGCCTGAGTATACTCCAGGACAATTGGTGTGGGTGTTGGAGCCTGTGGTTCCCAGGACCCTCCATGACAAGTGGAGTGGGCCTTATCCAATCTTAGAAAAGAAGGATGAGGTAACCTATTTCGTTGACCTTGGCACTCCCTGGAACCCTCATAGGGTCCTGCATGTGAACAGATTGAAACCTCACCATGACAGGGCAGATATGACCATGTTACTGGTCCCTGAAGAGGGAGTGGAGGAGGAAACTGAGCCAGTGCCCGACCTCCTCTCCACTAATGTGCAAGATGGGTCAGTGGAGGGGGTTGTACTCTCTCCCAAGTTGACAGACCAGCGGCATAGAGACTGTAAGCAAGTGCTGGAGCAGTTTGCTGGCCTGTTATCTTTGACCCCAGACATCACTGAGTGGTGTGTGCACCCCATTGACACTGGTGACAGCCTACCTGTCAAAAATAAACTGTACAGGTTGTCTGACCATGTCAGAGCCAGCATTAAAGCTGAGGTTGCTAAAATGCTGGAATTGGGGGTAATTGAACCGTCTGAAAGTCCATGGGCCAGTCCAGTGATGCTGGTGCCCAAACCTAATCCACAGGGGGGACACAAGGAGTTAAGGTTCTGTGTGGACTACAGAGGATTGAATGCAGTCACAAAGACTGACACTCACCCTATACCTAGAGCTGATGAGCTCATGGACTGGTTAGGGGCTGCTAAGTACCTGAGTACTTTTGATTTGACTTCAGGTTACTGGCAGATTGCCCTCACTGATGGAGCAAAGGAGAGGTCAGCATTCTCCACACCAGAGGGACATTATCAGTTCAAGGTAATGCCCTTTGGCTTGAAGAATGCACCTGCCACCATCCTAAGGTTGGTGAACAGTGTCTTGTCTGGGTAGGAACAGTTCAGTGCAGCTTATCTGGACGATATAGCTGTATATATTTCTACCTGGGGGGATCACTTAAGCCACCTAAGGGAAGTGCTTCAGGGCATGCAGCAGGCAGGCCTGACTATTAAGGAAAGTAAGTGCCAAATAGGGCAGAGTTCTGTGGTGTACCTGGGCCACCTAGTAGGTGGGGACTGTGTACAGCCTCTCCAAGCTAAAATCCAAACTATTATGGATTGGACAGCTCCTGTTACCCAGACTCAGGTCAGGGCATTTCTTGGACTGACAGGGTAATATAGAAGGTTTGTTCAAAATTATGGGACCATTGTGGGGCCCCTAACAGAACTCACTTCTAAGGAGAGGCCCAAAAAGGTAGATTGGACCCCAGAGTGTCAGAAGGCTTTTGACACTCTGAAAGCTGCTATGTGTTCAGCACTGGTGCTGCTGGCCCCTAACTACACAAATGAATTTGTGGTTCAAACAGATGCTTCAGAGCAAGGGATAGGGGCAGTGTTGTCACAGCTAAACGAAGAGGGCCTTGATCAGCCAGTTGCCTTTATTAGCAGGAGACTTCTTCCCAGAGAGCAGAGCTGGAGTGCTATAGAGAGAGAGGCGTTTGCTGCGGTTTGGTCCCTGGAAACGTTGAGACCATATTTGTTTGGGACTCACTTTCGTGTTCAGACTGACCACAGGCTTCTCAGATAGCTCATGCAGATGAGAGGGGAGAATCTCAAGCTGTTAAGGTGGTCCATTTCCCTACAGGGAATGGACTTTACAGTGGAACACAGACCTGGGGTTGCCCATGCAGATGGACTTTCCAGGTTTTTCCACTTAGCTGATGAGGACTACCAGGGTGTAGGTTAGTAACCCATCACCTTTCGTTTGGGAGGGGGGTTATGTTGCAAAGTCATCCTGTGCTCTGGGCACCCCCAACGTTTTGCTGACTGGTGGTAACTGACTCTGACTGACCCTGGGCTCTGCCTAACCAGGGCCAGTGCTATGCTGAAAGACACTTAGAATACAGTGAAAACACCTACATACACAAGGGTACACTATGGGTTGGGGTACCCCTGTGATTGGCATGACCTACCCTATAAGTGCCAAGTACATAATAGGGCAGGGGGATTGACACTACCTCTAAGTCCCTAGCATATAATAGGGCATGGCAGTTTAGAGGCCAGCAGCCCTTTCTGCACTTGCATGTGTGCACTGCTGAGCCTGAGGTCAGTTTAAGATTTGCCCTGTGTCGCAGGACTGCTTTTAAAAAGTAAATTGTGCCCAAACTCGACTTTGGTGTTAAGGGCACTTACAAATAGATAACCTACAATGTTTGGGCATATTAGGTACCCCCAGGTTCTCCCCTAGGTGTCCCAGGGGTGGGGGGTCAGATATTTATAAGGCGGAGAGTTATAAAATGAGTTTTATATGCCCTGGGTTAAGTGAAAATGCACTTTTCACTCCCTTCATTGTGATAAAGTGCTGCACAAAATCTGCTTTGGTGCTAGGAGCACTGTGGAGGGAGGATCTGCAATATCTCTCCATATTCAGAACCCCTAAAGTCTCCCCTAGGTGTCCCAGGGATGGGGGTCCTGAAGATATAGGCAGAGTACTTATAAAATATGTTTTTTAGCTCTGGTGCTGGAAATATGGCCCAAGTCATTTTTCCCATTGCAAATCCTGCCACATAGGTTAACATGGCAAGAAGTTATTAACTACTAACTTTTGATAGGAGAAGGCTAAAAGTGCCATTCAAAGACTTCCCAGAATGGTATTAATAAACTCAACAGTATGATATTGTTGAATTTCTCCTAAAATGTACCGACAAGAAGTTATATGACTGTCTTGTCTGTAAGCCCAGATTCAGCCTTCTAGTGGTCTGTCCTGATTGGTCAGAGTTAAGTGGATTAGCCAGGCTTCTTTGAAGAGGTGACTGAGAGCCCTAGGGGTTGACCAGCTCTGCTGGGAGGGCAGTGTTCTGTTACACAGGAATGACAGAGCAGGGGGAGGAGTCGTAAACAATGGACTTCAAGGGAAGGGGAAGACACCAGTGTCATTTACAACTCTACTCTTTTGAACCCAGCCAGATGGTAGGCTTAAGGAAAGAACGAGCAGATGTAAGGGGGAGAGACTATGGAGATTAGCCATCCTAGGAGTGTGTTTAGCCAGCTCTTCTCTCCCTGCTGGAAAATCAGCCATTATGAATTTGGAAGAATTGGTGCACTCTGGGACAAAATAGTGCCATACTCTGCAGGAAGTGGTCATACCTGGGGCGGTACCCTACACCCCATTGGACAGGAGTGACCTCCTGCTTGACCCAGAGAACTTGGAATAAGTATCTGAGAGGGGCACAGCCTCTCAGATCTGCTGCTTGAAACCTAAGTAAGCAAGAAGGGCCATGCAGAGAAGTTTGATGTGCATTTCCTAAGGCCTGCACTCTGAAGATTGCGCCTTCTGCACCATCTGGAACTACAGCCCTGTGGACTACCTTGCTGTAAAATGACTAAAGAGTGGAATCCCTGCAAGCTACAGGTTAACAGAGCTCACCTGGAACATCACCACCAAGAATCCTTAACCTGGAGTGCTACCAGTGGATTTGTAAGGGTTTTGTCCAAGTGGATTGTGGGAACTGAAGTCCTCAACATTCAAGGACCATCTTGGAGCTTCCAGACCCTTGGAGTAAGTTTAAGACACTTTGGGACCCTTTGGGTAATTTCAGGAAGAAGTTCCAGAACTTTGTAGCAACTTTGGAAAAAATATCCATAAGGGGACCGACTCAAACTGGCCAGCCAAGCCGCCTGCTTTCAACCGCGAGCCGGCCTGCCGTCCAGGTTTGTCCCGCTGAAAAGCTCCGTAGGTCCTACTTCCAGAGTTTGACCGGGAGTAGGCGAAATCCGAGGCTGGCGAACCCTCACCGAAGCCGGCCTGGTGAAGTGCATCAAGGGGCCCCGCGAGAAAAAGCTCTGTAAAAGTTTCTAAGTCCGAACGAAGAAAAGGTGACCGAGAGCAACTGCGAAAGCCAAGCTGCCTGCCTTCAACCGCATGTCGGCCTGGATCCTTGGTTCGTCTCGCTGGAACGTTACGGAGGTCGGACTTCCATAAGTTTGACCGGGAGCTCGTCGCAAGGCAATCCGGCGAACCCTCCCCAAATCTGGACTGGCTGAGAGCTTCGAGAGACCCCGGGAAGAATAGCTCCAGAAAAGTTTCTAAGACAGAAGGTAAAAACTTTGAGTGAGATCTACCGCGACGGGTAGACGAGCAGGGCTCCATTGTAGTCGGCCTGAAACTTTGACTTTGACCCGGTCTATTGCGACCAGAAGTCCCGATAAGGCGTTATGGTTTTCTTTGTGCTAGATAATGCTTAATCTTTGAAAATTCATATCCCTGGTTCCCTACATTGGATGTTTGTTGTTTTGGTGTCATTTTAAAGATAAAAATATTTCCTATTTTTATAAATTTGTGATGGATTTTCATTGTGTATGGTGTCTTAATTATTTACTGAATTGGTGTTTTTAAATGCTTTACATACCTGTCTTTGAAGTTAAGCCTGCCTGCTCGCTCGCAGCCAGGCTACCAAGGGTTGAGCATAGGAATAATTTTCTAAGACCTATTCTGAGCCCTATACTGTGTTAGTGGCCTTATTGGCAGCGGCAGATATACATTTGCCCCTACTAATTATCCACTTTCCAACAAACCTGTCACCAGAAGAATTTTGTTATGGTGATTTATGATATTCTACTAAGATCAGTAACAAAACCCAGATGTCTTCATAGACATTATAAGACTGAATGAATAAATTAATGAATGAATAAATGTCCAAGCAAATTGGTATCCTACGCGACATCTGTGCCCAACTAACGGAGATAGAGTTAGCTCTGGGTGGCATAAACAGGGATGCTTCTAATTCGGGCAGTGCTCCCCGGTTACATGTGCGATCGGCCCTGTTTACTGAATTTCACAAGCTGGCCAGCAGGGTAGTGAAATACATGGGAAAGCAAGCCACTGCCAGACGCTATGGGGGGGGGGAATGCCCAGGTCACACTCTTGTGCACTCTCACGCGTCTACTCCATCCCAACCACTTTCGCAGATTTATCACAGAACTTCGTGCCTCGAGGGATATCATAGTATCCGACAATGAAGGCATCCTTTCTGAATTCAAGTGATACTAAGAACACCTTTACTCCTCCCTCTCCTCGGGTACCGAGTCTGAGATAGAGGCATACCTCGCCAAGATATCCATGGTGTGGATCACCAATGGTCAACGCAGCTTCCTGACTGAGCCCATGACTTGTGATGAGGTAACTCAAGCCATAGATACTATGGATGGCACCAAGGCCCCTGGACTAGATGGCATCACCAGTGCATTTTATAAAACCTACAAACATTTACTAGCCCCACATTTACACTCTATGTATACAGAGTACAGGCTCCTTGCCTCCCAGGCTCTGCAATGTAGTCCTTACACTACTCCTGAATCCTGGCAATGACACACTTCTTTGCTCCTCATACAAATCCTTCTCCCTTCTAAATATAGATCACAAAACCTTTGCAAGATCGTGGCCATGCGCCTCTCCCCGTTAATGGACCAAATTATATATCTGGTGCAATCCGGTTTCGATTCCCACAGATCTACCTCTTTAAATCCGAGAACAATTTTGACTGTATTAAACAGAATTTCGCCTACAATCCCTGCTGTGGTGGCAATATTGGACACAGAAAAAGCGTTTGACTCTCTGGAGTGGTCATTCCTGGGAGCAACGTTGACAAAACTTGGCTTTTCCCGAGCCTTCATCTCTTCCATTATGCTTGTCTATATCGTGCCAATGGCTTGCCTGCGAGTGAACAGCTTGCTCACTGAGCGATTCCCCATCTCCAGGGGTACCAGGCAGGGGTGCCCCCTCTCCCCTCTCTTATTTATAATTGCAATGGACCCTCTGGTCCGTTACCACCAGGAACAGCACATACACTGCGGCCTTCAACTCACACAAGGACCTCTCCTGGCTTTGCTCTACACAGATGATATATTATTATATGTTTGCCACCCCTCCGACTACCTACCACCACTGATTCAGGAAATTTTCAGATTTGGCAGCCTGTCAGGCCTCCACATAAACTGGGCAAAATCCAAGCTCTTGCCGTTGACAGCAAATGCACATCCCACGGAGGTCGAATACCCTTTGTCCTGGACCATGGACTCCACCAATTACTTAGGCATCCACATACACTTAGATAAAGAGCAAGTCCTTCATCTAAACTACGGGCCCGCCATTGACCGACTATCAACTTAGGGGGAGCGCTGGATTGGCCATCCTCTCTCAATGGCTGGATGAGTGGCAATAATCACAAGGGTAGTGCTCCCTCATTTTTTATATCTGTTTTTCAATATCCTCATCCCGCTCCCACAACACTTTTTCAAAACTGTGCCCAGCCTCCTCCTACGGCTTGTATAGGCTGGACATACACCTCATGTTATGTGGGACACCATGATCCTTCCCTATGAGTGCGGCAGTTTAGTAGACCTGGATCTCTTTCTTTATTATCTCTCCGCACAGTGCTAGTCTGCCAACCGCTGGTATCATCTCGATACCTCGATCCTGTATCTCAGATCTGAGCGGGACCAGGGTGGACAAATGCCACTCTCATCCATATTCCCGATGGTCATCCCCGTGGACCCAACCGACATTCAGACCCTCTCCATCACTGGTGGTGGCTCATTCGCACTCTGGGAGGAGGGATTCTCTACTCCCCCACCATCCCTCTGGTGGACAACCCATGGCTACCCCTTACGAGTGAAAAACTAGTCCAGCATACCTTAGCCCATCATGGTCTCCACACGCTAGAGGATATGCTCCCTGACAGCCATGCTCTTTCCCATGCTGATGACACCCGCATTCAGAATGCCACCTACATGGATAATTTTATACTGCACAGACTCTATAGCACCCACATACCCACTGGCCCCGGATGAGTTCTCACCACTCTCGCTCGTTATCACTAACAAAGATGGTGATCACTTAGTTACCAGACTGTAAAGTACATGCCTGGTCTTAAAACCTGAATCCACTATGCACATCAGAGAGGTCTGTAGCGTGGACCTGGGCTACACAATGCTTGACAAGGTGTGGGCATTCTGCTGCTCTCAAACCAAGTTAGTGTCCATCAATCACAGATACAAACTTATACATTTTAAGTTCCTGCAGAGAAGGTACGTTTCTCCGAAGACAGCACCAAATTTAACCCCACACACTCGGCCAAGCCCCTGATGACGATTTTGCACCTCTCACTTGGATGTGCCCCTAATCGGTCACTATTGGGCCACCATTTTCTTGCTCCTCTCCACAATCGCAGTTATCACAATGCAGCCTGACTCCGCAATGGCACTCCTGGGCTATACCCATGACATCCCTAAATCCATACGCAGATTTATCTGCGTGGCATTATTACTTGCTAAGTGGGAGCTTGCCATTCACTGGGGCAGTGGGTGCCTACCCACAGACTCCGCCTTCTTAAATCCATGTCCTACAGCAATACAGTCAGCGAGGACTATGCACTGTTACAACCCCCTACATCTAGACCCAAAGATGTCTGGCAACCTCTTCATGACTATCTCCTCTCCTTAGAATTGGCAGAAACAGACTTAGTCACTCCCTGTGTGTGCTCTAAAATGGGCTGTTCTAAATACCCTCACGCCCCACATGCCGCAAACATTTCCCCATCCCCGCGCACTATACCAATATGCTTCCTCACTCCTCTCCCCTACTTAGACTATAACATTATGTATCCAAATTGACTGTTATGAAGGGCCACGCAAGAACCCTATGATGCTTTGTTCGCTCTGCAATGTATGTCTTTGTATGTTTGTATTCATTGGAAAATTCAATAAATAAAGTTTTTTTTTAAAAAGATAGAAAATGAAAAGGAAAGGTTTAAATTACCCAAATCCCCAAATCAATTGGCATAAGCTTTACAAGTTCTGATTTGCATACATCTATGTTTAAAAAAAAAAAAATATCTAGCATATTCAACAACTGGGGCCAAAGTAATTAGTGGCTCAAAATATTTATTTTCTATTGATAAGTCAATTATAACTATCATTGCAGACTCTGTAAGGATTTTTTTTAACTATAACTGTCAAAATTGCAAATATCAATCTGTCTGTCTAGGTGTCTGCTATACGTGCTATAAGTGATGTAATATGAAAAGGGTATTAGCTGTGCATGGGGAAAGCATGAATTATAATTCATGTAGTCTGTTGAACACTGTTAATAGTGTAAGGTAAGTTTAACATGTGCCTTATGGTGGCTTCCTACTAGATGGCAAGTTTATAATGTGATATATGATTGTATTTACAGTGGAGTACAGTGTCGGCTGAGTGGAGTTTCATAGAGTGGAGTGGAGTGTCGCAGAGTGGAGAGTCATGGAATGGAGTGTCATTGAGGAGAGTGTTGTTGAGTCGAGTGTCATCGAGTGGAGTGTCACTGAGTCGAGTGTTGTAGAGTGGCACAGAGTGAAGTATACTGTTGTAGAGTGGAGTGGCATTGATTGGAGTAGTGTGGTGTAGAGCAGAGTGGCATAGATTGGAGTGGCGTAGAGTGGAGTGGTGTATCGTAGACTTGAGTGGAGTGGCGTGTCATAGAGTAGTGTGTTGAAGAGTCTCTTAGAATGGAGGAGTACAGAGGGGAGTGGCGTAGAGTCATGTGGCATACAGTAGAGCAGCGTGTCATAAAGTGAAGTGGCATTGAGTGTAGTGTCGTCATGTAGAGTGTCACAGAGTGGTATAGAGTGGAGTAGATTGTTGTAGAGTGGAGTGACTAAGCGTTTACTAAAGTTGAATACAGGTGAGTGTCATACAGTAGAGTGGAGGAGGGTGCCATAGATTGGAGTGTGACAGAGTGGAGTGTTGTAGAGTGGAGTATCACAGAGTGGAGTGTCATAGATTGTGGTAGAGTGGAGTAGAGTGGAATGGCATAAAGTTAGAGTAAAGTGTTGTAGAGTGGAGTGGTGGAGAGTAGAGTAGAGTGTCATACAGTGCGATAGAGTGGACTGGCATAGAGTGTCGTAGAAGGGAGTGGCACCGAGTGGAAATGTGGAGAACAGTGGCGTAGAGTGGAGTAGTGTGTCACAGTGTCATAGAGTAAAGTGTCACCGAGTGGAGTGTCATCAAGTGGAGTGTCGTAGTTAGGCATAGAGTGGAGTACAGAGTTGTAGAATGGTGTGGTATAGAGTGGACCAGAGTGGAGTACAGTAGTATAGAGTGTCGTGGCGTAGAGTGGAGTAGTGTAGAGCGGAGTGGCGTAGAGCAGAGTGGCATAGAGCGGAGTGGCATAGAAGGGAGTGAGGTAGAGTGGAGATGCATATAGTTGAGTAGAGTGTTGCACAGTGGAGTGGCATAGAGTGTCATAGAATGGAGTGGCATAGAGTGGAGTAGTGGAGTAGAGTGGATACGTGTGTTGTAGGTTGGAGTAGAGTGACATGGAGTCGCATAGAGTGAGTTGCATAGAGTGTTGTGAAGTGGAGGAGAGTGTTATAGAGTGGAGTAGAGTGGAGTGTCATAAAGTAGTGTTTCGTAGAGTGGAGTGTCATAGAGTGGAGTGGCATGCCGTAGAGTACAGTGGGGTGGCGTGTCGAGTCATAGAGTGGAGTGCCGTGTTATAGATTGGAGTGGCATCAACTGGAGTGTCATTGAGTAGCACGTCATAGAGTGGCATAGATTAGAGTAAAGTGTTCTAGAGTGGAGTGGCATCAAGTGTCGTAGAGTAAAGTGGAGGAGAGTATCATAAAGTGGAATGGTGTAGAGTGGAGCGCTGTAAAGTGAAGTTGTACGTCATAGAGTGTCTTAAAGTGGAGAGGCACAGAGGGGTATAGAGTGGATGAAATGTCACAGGGTGGAGTGGAGTGGTGTTTCGTAGAGTAGAGTGGCATGTCGTAGAGTGGAGTGGCATGGAGTGTTGTACAGTGGAGTAGTATCATGGAATGGAGTGGCATGTAGTAGAGTGCAGTGGTGTATTATAGAGTGGAATGGCACATCATCAAATTGAGTGGAATGGCGTGACAGAGAATTGCATAAAGTGGCATTGAGTGATGTAGAGTGGAGGGTCATAGAGTGGAGTAGAGTGTTGGAGAGTAAAGTTAAGTGGCATGTCATAGAGAAGGGTGGGGTGGTGTGTTATAGAGTTGTGTGTCGTTGAGTGTCTTAGAGGGCACAGGCATAGAGTAGAGTGGCATAAAGTGGAGTGTAATGTTGTAGAGAGGAGTGGATTTTGAGTGGAGTGTCATCAAGTAGAGTGGCATAGAGTGGAGCAGAGTGTTGTAGAGGAGTGGTGTAGAGTGGAGTAGAGTGTTGTGCAGTGTAGTAGAGTAGAGTGGCACAGAGTGTCATAGAGTGGAGTGTCATAGAGTGGCTTAGAGTGGAGTGGTGTGGAGTGGAGTAGTGGAGTACAGTAGAGTTGAGTGGAGTAGTGTGGTGGAGTTGAGTGGAGTAGTGTGTCACCGTGTCAATAAAGTGAAGAGTTGTTGAGTGGAGTGTCATAGAGTGGAGTACAGTGTTGTAGAATGGAGTGGCATAGAGTGGACTAGAATTGAGTAGAGAAGCATGGTGTGGATTGGAGTAGTGGAGTAGCATGTCCCAGGGTCGTCGAGTGGCGTATCCTTGAGTGAAGTGTCATCAAGTGGAGTGTCGTTGAGTGGAGTGTTGCAGTGTGGCATGGAATAGAGTACAGTGTTATAGAATGGATTGACACAGAGTGCACTAGAGTGGAGTAGAGTTGTGTAGAACGTTGTGGCATAGAATGGAGTGGCATAGAGTGGACTGGCGTAGAGTGGACTGGCGAAGAGCAGAGTGGTTTAGAGTGGAGTTGTGTCAAGTGGAGTTAGTTAGAGTGGAGTGGCATGCCATAGACTAGAGTGGCGAAGTAGCATAGAGTGGAGTAGGGTGTTGCGGAGTGGAGTGGTATAGAGTGGAGCACAGTGTTGAAGAGTGAAGTGGCATAAAGTGTAGAGTGGAGCGGCATAGAGTTTAGTAGTGGAGTAGAGTGGAGTAGTATTTCAGAGAATAGAGTGGAGTACAGTGACATGGAGTGGTATAGAGAGAGTTATGTAGGGTGTTGTAGAGTGGTATAGAGTGGAGTGGCTTAGATTATAGTGAGGTAGAGTGGAGTGTCATAGAGTATCATCTTGTAGAGTATCGTGGCATAGAGTGTCCTGCCATAAAGTTTTGTAGCATACTGTCGATTGGCATAGAGCAGAGTGATGTACAGTGGGGTGCATATAGTAGAGTGGCCTACAGTGGGATGGCATAAAGTGGAGTGGTGTCAAGTGGAGTGGCGTGTAGCAAAGTAGAGTAGCATAGAGTGGAGTGGCATGTCATAGGGTACAGTGGAGTGGAGTGTCATAGAGTGGAGTGGCGTGGCATCGAGTGGAGTGTTGCCAACTAGAATAGCATAGAGTGGAGTGGTGTAGAGTGGGATGTTGTACAATGTATTAGAGTGGAGTGGCATAGAGTGTTGTAGAGTGGAGTGGCATAGAGTGGCATGGAGTGGAGTAGAATCGAGTAGAGTGGAGTGGTGTGTCACAGTGTCATCAAGTGGAGTGCCATTGGGTGGAGTATCATCGAGTGGAGTGTCATTGAGTGGAGTTTCATTGAATGGCAAAGAGTTGAGCACAGTGTTGTAGAATGGAATGGCATAGAGTGGATTAGAATTGAGTAGAATGGTGTGGAATGGCATAGAGAGGAGTGGCATAGAGCTAAGTGGTGTATAGTGGAGTGGCATAGAGTGGAGTGGTATAGAGTGGATTGGCGTGTCGTAGAGTAAATTGGAGTGGCAGTGTGGCATAGAGCAGAATACAGTGTTTAAGAGTGTAGTGGTATAGAGTGGAGTGGCATATCATAGAATGGAGTGGAGTGACGTATCAGAGTGGCATGTTGTACAGTGTCTTAGAGTGCAGGGGAATAGAATGGATTGGTAGAGTGGAGGTGCATGTCGTAGAGTGGGGTAGCCTGTCTTTGAGTGGAGTGGCGCATAATAGAGTATAGTGGAGCGGCGTGTTGTAGAGTGGAGTGGCATGTCATAGAGTGGAGTGGCATGTTGTAGAGTGGAGTGATGTGTCATGGAGTGGCATATTGTAGAGTAAAGTGGAATGGTGTAGACTGGGGTGGCGTGTCGTAGAGTAGAGCGGAATGGCGTGTCCTAGAGTGTCTTAGAGTGGAGGGGCATAAAGTGCAGTGGCATATAGTAGCATGACTTGTTGTACAGTGGAGTGTCATGTCATAGTGTGAGTGGAGTAGTGTGTAGTAGAGTGGAGTGGTGTGTTGTAGAGTAGAGTGGCCTGTCATGGAGTGTCTTTTGCCATAGATACATTTTCTTTCACATTTCAATAGGTACCACAGTACTTTCTAAATAATTTACAGTACATCATAAACTTTCTCAAAAACATATAAATCAATAAAAATACTTTTTCCTAACTGTTCAGAGTTTGCTAAACTGTCTCATGTCTTCCAGTAGATTAGAAAAACAATAATAACCTATATGTCACATAAAAACACAGAACAAACACAAAGTGTGGTCTAAACAATATGGCTGCCTTTTCATTTTGCAAGACCTTTGATTCACCAATAATATTGTGTATTGTCATTGCCATATATTGCGGTACGCCGCAAATGTACCGCGGCTCAATATATCTCCCTTATACTATAACAACCTGTTCATATGTAGTCTGGTACAGACAGGACTATGTATCAATCTGTTGTTCGATATATATATATATATATATATTTGTCCATACTTGTCCATCTGTCCAGATTTTTATTTCTGTAAGAAAAGCAAAATATTTAAAGTTCAATGATATTGTGCTATAACTTAAAGTGAATACCGGTATTCGACCTCAACATGCACTATTTCAATCTTAGATTTTGATGTCCTGTGCTTTAAATTCTGCACGAGTAGTGCTTTCCGTTTCTGCTTAAGTCATTATTACTTTTGGCAAGATGAGATTTGCTGCAGGGAGTGCATCCACATTGGTAACATCATTAAGACGAAAAAAGAGCAGTAAACGATTTACAAAATCAACACACGCGGTCTAGACAACTTCCCATCAGGAAATGTTCTTAAGACGTGTGTAATAAATGACCCCTAATCCCCGCTGACGTGGATCAAAATCCGAAGGGAATGCCTAGCCTCACTGCGGAGGGATCTACCCATCTGCTTGTTATCTTGTGTTTCGTCTGCATTTTACAAGATGTTGAGTGTTCAGCTCACAAAACCTAAACGTTTAAGCACATTCAACATTATTTCCATCACATCTAAACTAATATTATTAGAGAAAACTTCAAATGATAAAGTGTAAAAAATCTGCACTCTTACATTTAACTAAGTATAGTGAATACGCTTGCTTTGAAATTCTTGCACTCAATGGCTTTGTTACTTCCATAAAACTATCTTCCTAATCTTCAGTGCTATGTTATCATGCAGAATATTTTTCTTTAAGGCAAAACACTGCACACAATCTGTATCTAATAATTAATGGTCAATGTTTTAAACACATATACATCCTTTTTTTTTTTTTTTTTTTAAAGAAAAAAGACGTTTTATTGCATGAAATCAGCCCTCTTAGAGAAGCTTCCTTTCAGGGGAGCGTGAAAGAAAGAACATATATTTGCACAAGATGTATGGAAGATGCAAGAAGTGCCTGCGAATAGGCATCCTCAACCCATTAGCACCGCGTCTGGACTTTACTGTTGGGGCAGGCTCTAGGATGAATGTCTTGCAGCCATTTCATTGGCTGTCAGCTGATTGAATGCCAGAAGCACTGGGAGTCCATATTTGATTCTGGCAGTGAACACATATTTGATATTAACAATCGGCGTGAAGGTGTGCTTTAGTTGTTTTTTCTAGTTGTCAGAAGGGTGTTCAGCAGGAAAAGCAGGGAGGGCAATTCAGGAAGAGATAGGCAGAGGATGGGAGGGAGCTCAGCCTTTCCTGGAAGCTTATAGACCTGGTCACGATTACAGAAGAACCCTCTGGTGACTCGGGTAGTGTTGCACCTGGGCCCTTGCGTCAGCCGGATTGAGGGAGGCGCTCAACACTGGATGCAAGTGTCTAAAGGGGACCTTGCTTATGAAGGGAATTTAGTACTCCCATTTGCCAATATCTACCTGAAACTAAGGGGCATATTTACAAGGCTCTTGCGCCACTTTTGCGCCGCCGTTGCGTCACGCATGTGACGCAGCGGCGACGCAAACCATGCGCCGCGTTGCGCTATATTTACAACGTGACGCATCTAGGGAGATGCGTCACGTAGTAAACCCCTGCGCCACATGAAACCTGCGTCAGGTTTCATGTGGGCGTACCAGCACAGGGGGGGGCGTTCCGGCGCATGAACGCCTCGGAAAAGTGACGTAGTGAAATCTGCAAGATTTCCGCAGTCACTTTTCCGGCGCTGGTGCGTCAAATCCTTACGCCTGCTTCAAGCAGGCGTAAGGATTGACGCACCATGTTAGGGATAGGGAAGGTTGGAACAGTGCTGGAGTTGCGTCGCGCTTGCGACACAACTTCAGCACTGCGCCAACCTTCCGCCCGGCAGATGCGTCACGCATCTGCTTATCCTTGCGCCACGATGCGCCGCA
The DNA here is from genome assembly GCA_963921515.1 of Calotriton arnoldi. NCBI lineage: Eukaryota > Metazoa > Chordata > Amphibia > Caudata > Salamandridae > Calotriton > Calotriton arnoldi. Next base: position 221,093 of record CAWUFW010002824.1, on the reverse strand, counting down.
TTGTAAATGCGGCGCATCGGACGTGGCACAAGGGTAAACTTGCGTGACGCATTTTCCCTGGCGCATCCCTGCTGATATGCAGGGATGCGCCAGGGAACGTAAATATGCCCCTAAATTCCATAGAAACTGGCTTGGCTTCAGCCTCCAGCTCTCCTCTTAGTCACTTGTTGCTCTCCCTCCGCGCCTCGTCCAGCCCTCACCATGTCCGTCCGCACTACCCGGGTGTACAAGACCAGCTCCGTGGGCGTCCGGCCCGCTGCCAACTTCTGCAGCTTCTCGTACAGCGCCGGGGGTCCGGCCATCTCCCGGGCCAGCACCTCTCCCTTCACCCTGGGCTCCAGCTACGGGGGCGGCAAGTTCAGCCATGGCTACCGGACGGGAAACACATATACATCCTAACTTCATATATTGTTAAAGATTTTCTGTTAAACAGAGGGTGCCAAAGCGAATTTAGTGAAATGCAGGAGAATACTGTAATTGCAACTGAAAGGTTGTCGATTGGAAATCGTCACTGCAAATTTTTAATTTGGAATTGAGTGCTATTTAAAGGGTTGAGCAAAACTGCTCTAAAGATTGGAATAATGCATGCTTTATCTAAATAATAAACGTTCTCAATGAATTTCACATACTTGATGCATCCCATGAGTTGTTTGCAACCCTGCTCGAGTGTTGCTTATTTGTGAGCTGAGATATATGTCTTTGATTAACTTTAATGAGCGTGAAACAAATGCTCTAAATTTCAGTTTTTACATTACAGGTGGGGTTAAGTGGTATTTTACGGGAATGACAAACACTTTTGTCAATGTCTAAGTTGCTGTGGATGGTTTTTCACTAAACCCACCATCAACAACGTCGATTGTAAATAACATAACGTGTATTTGTAAAGCGCACATTCACCCGTAGGCCTTTTGGCGCGGATTAACATATGTTTATTGGATAAATTGATACATTTCACTGGCTCTACAGCTAAAATGTTAGTTATAGAAGCAAACTGTCTTAGACAGAAACGATCACATCTAAAACGATTTTCAAAACAAATCCACAAACCATAAACAATATGACATTGGCTTGAAGCAGAGAAGGAGGGTGATCGGGCCAGCCTTTAGCATGCCTGGGTCGATGGCTGCCTGAAAGTATGATTAAAATGAGTCTTCATTATTTTGATTTTAAATGCACTCTTCTCCTGTCAACTTCTTACCACAGTAACTTTATTCACCTGCGCACTCATTTTCTTCTTGTTGATCTACCTTTCAGATTGTATTAGTAGCCCCTCCCCTTATTTCACATTATTGTTTTTTCTTTCCTTTCTTTCTCTCTCTATCTCTCTCTCTCAACACCTCTGTATTTCGAATTTCCCTTCCCCTTCCCCTACGTCTATGCTCGGCTTCATATTTGATTTTTTTTCAGAATCACAGTGTTAATTCTCACTTTCTCCCTTCTGCCTTTCCTCAATCACTGCCTCTTCAACTGAATATTTTGGGGCAGATCTACGAGGAAGTGCCGCAGCGTGGCACCGCAAGCCCTTTGGCTGCGCCACGCTGCGGCACTTCCGAAGCACAGGAATGCGACATATTTACAAGAATATGTCGCATCTCTGTGCTTCCCCCTGCGCTAGCGCACAAACTGCAGCCATGCGCTGGCGCAGGCACACTTGCACCACGGTGCAAGGATGCCTGCGTCGTGGGGAGATTGTTTTTGTGCAGGAAGGGGCACTTTCCTGCACAAAAACAATTACTACAGGCATTTTCCTCTTTTAATGCGTGCTGCAGAATGCAGCACGCATTGAAAGAGGAAATAACGAGGAGAAATGAAAACATTTCTCCTCGGTGCGCCTCGCTACGCCACCTCTAGGGTGGCGTAGCATACTGACGCATCTCCAGAGTTACGATTTCTCGTAAATCTGGAGATGTGTCTTGTTCCATGGGTGTTGCGTGGGAACACCCACTGCAACACCCATGGAACGCCCCTTCACCGCAAAGTGCTGCGTGTGAAGGGGCCGTATTTACAAGGAGAGGAAAAGTCACGCAGGGTGGCTTTTCCTCTCCTTGTAAATATAGACGAGCCCCCTGCGCCACCAGTACGTCACGAAAAGTGACGTACTGGTGGCGCAGGGGGCTTGTAAATCTGCCCCTTAATGTTTTAATTCACATGTAACCAATCCCACTGTTATGCATTGCATCGTTCTCCGGAAAGTGCTTTAAAAAAAGCACTAAAAAAGGAAATATAAACAAACTAAAATTAAATGAAGGTGGGTAATGTTAAACATGAAAATATTTTTCAAAACAATCTATAATATCAGTCAACGAGACAGTGTATATTGTATTCTACATATAAACATAATTTTAAAAAAAATGATGCCTATATGTAGAACACAACGGGTGATTGGTTTGCATTGCAAGTTAGCAACAGAAAGCTAAGATTCACATTGCAAGTAAGCGGCAGAAAGCTAAGGCGAAATGCTATGCCCCGTTTAATTAAAAATATGTTTAATTTGAAACCACCCCCTTTCATGTCTCCACCATTCATGACACCACTTTATTTCCTGCTACTTCCCACTCTTTTCACTTGGGGGAGGTCTCTGTTGGCTATACCTAACAGACTGGTATAAGCAAATAGCAAGTAATTCCTCATTTTAACTGCTAAATAGAAGAAAAAGCTTCATGAACACCTCAGAGCCTATGAAAATCTGTTCACGTTTCGTAGGCTAAAGTTGTACCATTTTTAAGTATGTTCAATTTGGGTGCCAGGTGTCAGCCTATGGCAACACCCTGCACCCAACTTCTGCACTTCAAGAACCTATGGTACTCTGCCGTCACAACACGCTGTGGCCTCTGGCCATTCCATGTGCCGAGCATGTGTATCCCAGAACCTACTGTGGTTCACTGAGCAAATCTTCTCTTCCCATCTCCTGCACTCAGTCCCCACATGCACAGAACCCACTGTGCTTCAGTCAAGTAGAGTTGGCTCACCACAATGTCTTTGGCCAGGGGGCCGAGCTTTGTGTACTCAGTACCCACTGTGCAATGCCAGACAAAATTCACACCAGATTCTGGGCACAGTGTGTGGGCTTTCCCCATTCCCTGCCCCCAACTCCCGAAAAACCGCGATCCACTGCTGAAGGCTATAAGAGAAAGTGGTCCATTCTTCCTGATTACTTTATCACAGTGGAATTACTTTATTGTGGGTTTTTTTAACTCCAGAAATCTCAAGATGAATCTATGGGGCATATTACCAAGGATGTGCGATAATTATCGCAAAGCGCACTTAGCGCTGTTTTTTTTATCGCCGGCTATTGCTGGATTACATCGCGGAGATAACGCGTTATTATCAACGCTTATCTCCAAGGCGATAGAAAATCCGGCGATAGCGGCGAAACCCAGAAATAGCGCGCGAAATCCAGCGATAAATTCCACGCGCTAATGAAAAGCTTGCTAATAGGCAGGTGAGGACTTAACCTTACAATCCACCTCCCATTGACTAGAATGGCTAAGTCAAGTTTTAAAGAGGTGTTAGATTCCAGCGATAATCGCGTTAGCGCAAATTATTTTATCGCTTCGAGGGCTTTGCTAATAGGGGGAAGTTGTGTTTGCGACTGTCTTCAGTCGCTTTTAGTTGGGAACGCCTACTTTGCATGTCATTAGCGATAATTATCGCTGACATGCAAAGCGGCAAGGAAACGGCCGCTTTCGCCATAAAGCTGTCGCTAACAGCTGTTAGCGACAGCTTGCTAATAGGGCGATAAAAATATCGCCACTTTAGCGGCAAAAAGTGCCGCTAAAGTGGGGATACTGCCCTTGATAATATGCCCCTGAGTATTTAACACGGTGCTTGCATTACTTTCTTAGATCCACTGAGAAGGCACGGTTCTTTGAGGATCTGCAGGTCCATATTTCAGAAAAGATGACCACAATGTAAATAATATATGTATATATATAGTTTAAATTTTAAGTTTAAAGGAGCATTAAAGTTAGGGACCAAGACCGCTGACATTCACCAGTTATAGTTATCTCAATCAACTATAACTCGCCCCCGCCATGCACAGTGCTGTCCTCAATTATGTCATTTCAGATGCTGCAGTGATATTATTAATTATGGCATAGAACATGTCATTACTGATGTAATATTTGAGGTAAATATCAGGGGCGTAAGTTATAATTACTTTAGTCCATGAGGTATAGTTACTTGAGAGAACTATAATTGGTGACTTCCAGTAGTTATGTTCGCTTAAAGCGGTATGTTTTATCTGACATTTTCACCTAACTATAACATAAACTTTTGTTTGTTTTTTCAGTGAGTTTCTAAGGTTTTTTTAACTTAAAGTAGCATGTTAATAGCCGTGTGCAGTGTGGAGTTGGGGCAGGGCCTGGCCATGCACAGTGCCCCATGGCCCAACCCCCTGCGAGCTCTCTAGCCCCTGCAGTGTGAATGTGGTTGGGCACAGGGCCAACCCCTCACTGGCACCCAAACTTCCCCTGCACATGGCCTTTGGCTCGTGACAAGACTTTGCTAAACCCAAGCAGGCTGACTATGTGATGTTACAATAAAAAATGTGTTATTTTAAGTAAGGCAGACTTACTGACTTTGTCAAAGGGTCAGAACACCAAAATATAAAAAGTGAGCCTATTGGCTTTATTAAGGGGTCAGCATATCAACATATATAAAGCAGACATATTGTCTTTGTGAAAAAACATCAATAACTATAATCAAATGTATATTTCATGAATTCACACAGTGCAATGTTTAATAAAAGTGATTGCCATCATTTTTTTCCAATAAAGTTTTCTTTAAAAAAATCTTTTAGCCCACAAAATGTAGTAAAAAAACAACCACAATAGGGACCTGCAGTTCAGCTAAAGAGCATAGAGCACCAGCTAGAAGTGCTTTAAAAAATATGGTAAGCTCTCCTTTGCTCATGGATTTATTGACCCAGGAGAATTACTGTTTTTTTGTAATGTTGTTGGGAGACTGCTGCACTTACTGCAGCCCCTCATAACATTAAAATAATGCTTGGTGGTGCAACATAGTGATTACGGAGCATATAGTGAAATGTGAGCGGTCGTTTACAGGGGTATGAAGTACAGAGAGGGATGAGGACGAAGCAATAATGAGTTGAAAGGCAGGCAGGCAGATGATACAGACAGAGGCAGTGTCCACTTATCCATATGCACCACCTCAACACACCTTCAGTTTAGGAATGAGTTGAAGGCATAATCTCTGTAATGACCACTACAATAAAATGTGGTATCAATTCAACAGCCAGCAACCTCTCCTATCACTAGTTGATTTTCTGCTTGCCTTTAACCCTGAAAAGCGCTCAGCTGTGTTTTTGGTTAATTTCATACTATTCAAATACTACATTCAAGACTTTCTGGACTCTCTGGATGAGTAGCTGTAAAGTGGAGGAGTCAGTGATGGAAGTGGTCTTTGGGGGAGCACGCATGCCACTGTGAAGTGCGCATTGTGTTTAGTGACTTTTTAATATAAGCAGCTTGCAGCTTCTCATCCTCCATATCTCACTGTCACTTCTCCCAACTGAGGAGCCTGCTGCACCAGGGCAATAGTGGTGGCAGGACTTCTCAAGCAGAAGGAAGTTGTTTTTTTGGCTATATCTGTGACAAGCTCAAGTTGTCTGGGATCAGCAAGGGCTCTTGACATGTGACCCTTGGTCTTGTACCCTGTAGAGACCAACTGAGCCACTAGTTGGTGGCGTCTTCCAGCAAGAGTGGTGAGGGCTAAAGTACTAAGAGAAATCATCTTGTTTGCCTGTGGAAATTGTGCACGACCAGATGCTCAGAAGCTTACGCTACACAAAGACAACCCATGTCAAATTAAACTAAATCATACACTATTTGAGCTATATCTATCCATATTTTGCACCAACTGATTAGTTTCTAACTCACCTCAAAGCTCCCCAGTACTCACATAGGAGGATATTCTCAAGAACGTGTGATAATTATTGCAAAATTAGCTTAACACAACTTTGCACATTGCAGTCTATTGCGGGAAAATAACGCTGTGTTAACGTTGTATTCTCGACACGGCGGTACCATGCGATAGTCTCACTCTAACGCGTCAAATGACCGCGATAAAATTACAGTGACGGCAAAAAAACGCGAAACACGAACGCGAAAAAAGTTGCGATGTGGCCAACCGCGATAAAGAAATCTGCGATAACCAGCGACCTGCCTGCAATTCCCACGCGACATGCGGGAAAATGCACTATAAAAGCACTGAAAAACACACACAAAATAATTCAAACTGCGTAGCACCATGGAGGAAGCCGGAGCAAGTACAGAGGACGACCAGAACCCCACAAGCCCCCAGGAGGACCAGCCTGGGACCTCGGGGTCACGGAAGGGCAAGGAGAAGAAGACGAGGAAGACGAGGTTCAGTCCGCAGGAAAACAGGATCATAATCACGGAGGTGATAGAACACCACCAACAACTGTTCCTCACCTCCAACGTGTCATTGGCAAATAAAAATGCAATATGGCAGTCCATCCTGGATAAGGTGAATGCAGTCGGAGTGAGGAGGAGGACAATTGGAGAGGTCAAGAGGCGCTGGAATGATGCGAAGCGCAAAACCAAGAAGAAACTCGCTGACAACCATCAGGCAGCAATGCAGACTGGAGGTGGCAGTCCAGCGGAACACCAGGAGCTGGATGAGATGGAGGAAATGGTGGCCACAGTCATCAGTGGGGAGACGGTGGCAGGAGTTGGGGGTCCAGACACTGCTCGACATGACCTGACACATCAGCCCCAGGGTGAGTACCGAACAGGGACTGGGGGGACTGGGGGAGATGGGCACAATGGCACACATGCGCAATTAAGTACAGCACACTGCACACCCACAATGACTCTGGATCATGTCGCTGATCCCCTTGGCACACTGCAGCACACATACAAACAGCAAGTAGGCCCCCGTCCACTATGGGCACTAAGGCGTCCCTCCCCACACAGCACCAATCTTACAACCAACCCATGCACACGTGTTAAAACCAGCAAAGCTGCGTGTCTGTGAGCCACGCTGACAATGCAAGTGACACTGCATGACGAACAGCATGGCTGCAGTCCAATTATCATGACATGGTGCACGCCATGACACTGAGGTGGCTGAGTGTGGAACACATCCGGAAAGGAGCAGGTCACACTCTGACACATCCACGTGCACAAACAACCCCTGACGTCAACAACACATCTGCGGATAAACCATGCCCAAGAGTCCAAATCCAAACTAGAGCCAAAATTAGCCAAGTCTGCAACATCTCAGCACTGTAGAAGCACAGAAGTCAAAGGAACACCACCTCAAAGGGATAAGGGGCAGCAAAATCACAGCTGCAGGGGCGACTGTCCCACAATGCATCACACACACATAGCAATAACAGCACATCATCATTGACGACAATGTGGTACAAAGTGCAACACTCTCACTACAGAACAGAGGACACAACTGGTTCCGCTTGTGCGTAGAAACTGGCCAATCACATCTGGTATAGCAGGAAACTGTGAGATGATAATGTACATGTACAACCTCACATCCGTGATGTAGTTCAAATGTCCACTGTCCCACATCAAATAGTCAGCTCCTCCCAAACAGTCACAATGTACATTGTCATGCAGTCTGTATGTAAACTTGAACAATGCATCAACATACATGTCAACACAATGTTAAAATGCATCTCCCCTTCACATTGCAGAGGGACAATCAACACCTCCTGCAGAGCAGACCAGACAACTCATCAGTGATAATGAAGAGGACCTCCACACCTTCGACATCGACACCCTACAACAGCTCATGGACAGCTACGGCAACCACCCTCCAGGAGCAGGGCAGCCCAGCTGCATCGAGGAGACCCCACCCCCTGCAGAGACCACACAGCAGGAAGCACCCACCACCACGGCTGGCTCCCAGCACCTCACTGAAGCACGCATCGCATTCCAAGGCCAGGTGTCAGACTGCCAGAAGGAGGTGGCTGAACAGGTGCAGGTGGGGTTCGACCTCATGGCAGCCAAACTAGATGACATACGTGGGTGTCTAAGTCCCATCAGGGACCACCTATACTCCCTAACGGACACCCACAGTTCTCTCCATGATGTCCAACAATCCATGCCCGACATCGCTGGAGTCATGACTCTCAGAGGAGAACAACTGTCTAGTCAGAGTGGCCTCAGCGATGTCAGCCGAGAGTTGGCACAGATGCTGAGGATAATGGAGAACATGGAGCGGATGCATGCGGAAAGAATGGCTGCCACGGATGCACACCAGTGAAAAGTTGTTGGGATCTTCCGTGCCCTGCAGATCCTCATCATCGCATTGCTGCCACTAAGGCAGTCGCTGAGGAATGCTGCTGGTACTTCTACACACATCTCCGGACCCTGATGTGTCAGTGGCACACAGTGCTGCAGACCAAACATCAGCACCCACATGTCAGACAGATGACATAGAGGACGAAAATGCATGTGATTCCACCTCTGTAGTAAGAAGGAGCCAGTAGCATTCTTCTCCGCCATATGCCCTGTTTCAGCTTGGTTCTGCCCTCTGCATCATGCCCTGTAACAACACCTCCCACTGTCCCCCGAAACACTCTGCGACACTCACCTTGGACCTCGACATGGACTGCCATATTTTGTTTGCTTACCAATGACACAGCAATCAGACTGCGGACTGTACTCTTCCTCTTCCTCTTCCGATGTACTTGTCAATCCCTAAATGTCTCTGGCTGGCCCTCCACTGGGCTACAATGTAATGTGGGGTTTGCATGGCCATGTACTGCTCCAGCTCCGACACTCCACCGAATGTGAATAAATCATTCAAATTCACACAGATGTGTCATGTCCATAATCGATCAAGTATGAAAGTATGGATGAATGTAAGGACATTGATTGCCCAAAAAGGTACACCCTGGGAAATGAAAGCAATGCGCATGTTTGACCGTGACACACATAGGAAGTGAGATGACTGGGAATGTGTGCACTAGCTGTGGCCTCATTGCTCTGAAACAACAATCGTGCAATTCCTCAACTTTGCCCCATGCAATGTGAGAAATAGGGCTGGGTATCAAATATCAAAGTCGTTGGCAGGCCTAAAGTAGTGTCCCCCATCACATTTGACAACAGAACATCTCTTCGCATACCTACTCACACTCAACTGGGTGGACACAGCCTGTAGTGATGGACCACATTGATCCACATGGCAAGAATATGAACACCATACTCACATTGCTGAAGACACGTAAGAGCACAGGTCTATCAGCAACTATCCCAACCACTATGTCTGGCTCACAGAGGTGGAGCTGGCAATAGGGACTCACCCCTAAGTGAAATGCGTCAGTCAGTCCCTCCCTGTGTACGGACAATGCTCATTGAGGCACACGATCTGTCATTCTAATCAACACTCATCACAGTTGAACAGTACTGAAGTTGAGTAGACTTTATTGCCATGTGCGTGTCAGTACGGTCAAGACAAGGGCCACAACATGCAGACCAATGCATCAGACACTAACCGGCAGCATTCGGTCACGGTACAGTTCCACGTGACAGGTGTTGTACATGCGCCAGGGATGTTCTGCCATTGCGTTGGTGGCTCTCGTAGGACCAGCACTCTTCTGACCTGTGGCAGTTATGTGGATGATATGCCACAGCTCAGAGCAATGAGTCGTATGTGTGTGCAACGTTTGGACGTATGGGTTGTTGTGTACGTAAGTGTCAAGGGCATTCCATGCAAGAGTACCTCGAGCAAGAACTTCTGTGTGTGGGGTGTGGATACGTTGGTCCTTCATTAGCGCTGTGCGTAGTGTGGGAGTCGTCATCATCTGCTATGGTATCTCTCTCAAGGGGTGCCTGCCGCATGCAAGACCAAGGTCGGAGGTGCAGGTGTCCTTCCGCCTCACGTATTGAGACAAAGGAGCTATCATCCCTAATGTTAGTCTGACTACTGCTTGCATTCTGGAAATGTGATGTGGCTTTCGCGCTGCAATTGAGGCTAGGCCTAAGGCTTATGGTGCACCAATAGCGATACACACACAACAGTTGGCATGCATGAGCCAAGAGCCCGAGCGGCCTTGCGCTCCTTGTACAATCCCTTCATGCGCGGCCACCCTCCGGGTGCATGCAACATTGCAACATTGTCAATTGCGGGCCGTGTGACGCAGACACTGCAACAGAGACACACGCATCAGTTGGTTTCCTGTCCAGCCCAGAAATGAACCACGCCCAGAGCCCAGGGATAATTATTCACACCCCTACCCTGGCTTGGCGTACGCCGAGCCAGCCCACTCTGCTTACGTATAAAGCGGGGGACGACGACGCTACGCTTCCCAGTTCTTCCCCACTGCCGGAGGCTGCGTCCGCCTGGCATATCACGAGACTCAATCAGAAAGGGTCCATGACTTATGTTGCACAGAGTTGGTGGCACCGGAAACACTGCGGCCGGCACGGCCCTAACGCCACGGGACGGTGACTTTCGGTGCACTGAGGTAGGGGCACCTTAGGTGCTGAGCGGGTGTGCAGCCTGTGATGATGCGCCGTCCTGGCGGTCCGGACTGGTAAGGATTTGTGTGAGCCCTGCTGGACCGCAGTGTAGGCCTGAACCAGCGGGCAGCGCAGGCGTACCGCCACGTGGCGTTGCCTCGCGGTTCACAGAGTTAGTGGCACCTATAGGGCTGAGCGGGTGTGCAGCCTGCGATGATGCTGAATCACTGACAAAATATCGACCTCAAAAATATCGAGGTACAAAAATATCGTGACAAAAATATCGAAGTCAAGAATATCGACATCCTATCTACATCATGGTAAGTACAAAAATATCGAAAATTAAATATCGATGTCAAAAATATCGTAAAAAATATCGTTTTTTTTAAATGTTAAAAAAATAATCTAAAATAAAGTAAATAATACATATAATTAAAAGAAACAGTTAAAATTATTTTAAAATGTTTTAAAATAAAAACTGATACATATAATGTTAAAATAAATTAAACAAACATAAAATATAATATATATACGTATTTAATAATATTCATAAATAATTATTTTAATAACTTATAAATTGTTAAAAATATTTTATAAATCATAAATACAGACATACACATACAAAAATATTATTATTAAAAATTGAAAAAATATATTTAACACATTAAAAAAATTACAATATTTTAATTTTTGTAAAATAAATTATACACAACACTAAGTAAAACAATACAGATAGCGGAGGGCAAAAATTACTATTCCCACTCCAAAGAGTGCAACAGTAGGGAGTGTTGGATAGCGGAGGGGTAAAAATTACTATTCCCACTCCAGTGAGTGCAACAGTAGGGAAAGTGTTGGATAGCGTAGGGGTAAAAATTACTATTCCGACTCCAGTGAGTGCAACAGTAGGGAAAGTGTTGGATAGCGTAGGGGTTAAATTAACATACTTATAATTTTTTTTTTTTAAATAAATAACATAATAATTATTTAACCAAATAATTATTAATAAATACCTATTAAATTAAATTAATATTTACTTAAATAACATTAAATTACTTCCCACCCTATTCCCCTATAAACACACAACGTTCTACACATAAAAAATAACAGAATTAATTTAATTATCAATTAATAAAAATTAATTACCAATTAATAATTAATTAACAATAAATTAATTAACAATAACAATAAATAAAAATAATAATAAATTAATTATCATTAATATAATTTTTAATTAACCAATTCATAAAAATTAATTACCAATTAATAATTAATTAATAAATTAATAATCAATAACAATAAATATACACATATTAACTAATTAATTATATTTAAATTTCTTCTCCCTATAAACCCACAACCCGCTACACATTAAAAATAACATAATTAATGTAATTACCAATTAATCAATGAATTAAAATTCATTACCAATTAATAATTAATTTACAATAAATTAATTAATAATAACAATAAATAAAAATTAATAATAAATTAATTATAATTAATATAATTATAAATTAACCAATTAATATAAATTAATTACCAATTAATAATTAATTACCAATAAATCAACAATGAATAACAATAAATAAAAACATATTAATTAATTAATTAATTATAATTAAATTACTTCCCACCCTATTCCCCTATATACACATTAAAAATAACATAATTAATGTAATTACCAATTAATCAATGAATTAAAATTAATTACCAATTAATAATTAATTTACAATAAATTAATTAACAATAACAATAAATAAAAATTAATTATAAATTAATTATAATTAATATAATTATAAATTAACCAATTAATATAAATTAATTACCAATTAATAATTAATTAACAATAAATTAACAATGAATAACAATAAATAAAAACATATTAATTAATTAATTATAATTAAATTACTTCCCACTCTATTCCCCTATAAACACACAACCCGCTCTGATACTAAAACGCAAAATTTCCTTTAAAAAAAAATTACTATTTTCTAAACATTTAATACATATATTTAAAAATAATGAAAAAACTTTAAAAAAAATGTTAAACATACATATAAAATACATAACACAAAAAAAAATCGATATTATTAACAACTATATTTTTGCTAACAATATTAATGACTTCGATATTACTTACTTCGATATTAAAAAAATCGATATTACTTACCTTAAAGTCGATATTCTGGTCAACGATATTCTTGACTTCGATATTCTGTCCCTACGATATTAAAAACTCTATATTAGTGTAGGTCGATATTTAAAATTCGATATTTTGACTGCCCACCGTCCGGCTGCATGATCAGTAGCTCCATGGCTTCTGTTGTTCTTCTGGTGTGGCTGTGGGCTGGGCTCCCATTTCTGGTGCAGGTTATCGTCCGATTTAATACCAGGAAAGAGCAGGTGTTAATTCCCTGCTGCTAACGCGCCTCATCGCATGTTTTGTGATCTTATCGCAGATCTGGCTAGTCGTTGAGAATGTTGCGAAGTGGTGTTGTCGCTGGTTTTTGCACGGGAACGCCTACTCTGCATCTCATTAGCGTTAGTTGCCGGTGTCATCAGTGGCGATGTTTTTTGCGGCTGCTATCGCGGGAAAACTGGCGATATCGGCTGTTAGCACCAGCTTGTGAATAGGGCGATAAATCTATCGCCACTTTGGCTGCGATAAGGTGCCGCTAACTCGGCGATAAGGCCTTGAGAAGAAGCCCCATAGTGTACACATACTGCTATGTGTGAGAAAGTGGATAATTAGTTGGAGGGAATGTAAGCCCCCACCAAGTATTAATGTCACAATTTCATACCAGGTCCACTTAGGTCTTTATGATGTAAACACAAGCTCAACCCTTGGTAGCTGTAGCACAGAGGAAGAAGGCTTACCTTTCGAGAAATGTGTAAATAATTTATCTGTATCAAAACAATTAAAAAGTAGACAACACAACACAATAAAATTCCCACTCCAATTTATACAAAGAGATCAAAATGTAATGAACAAATAGACGCAAAAAAACCAAATACCGGATGTAGGGAACCGGATATATTATTTTTAGAAGTTTTAATTGGAAATAGCATGTAAAAGCACAAAGCGCCAATCGTACTTATCTGGTCACATTAGCCCTGGTACTAGTCAAAAGTTAAGGTCAACCACGAGCTACTGTCATTTGGGAACAGGGACCAGGTTTGTCCCTGTGGAAAGTTTACTTTCCGACTTAGAAGATTTTCTGGAGTCGTCAGGCTGGGTCTGGAGAAGTTCTCTAAGACGGTGGACTGGTGAAGCACAGGTAAACAGTGTGAGCCTCGGCTGCGATGGGAAACACTGGTTGATGACAGGAAACTCTGAGTGGATGAAATCCAGAATCTAAATATAGGAAGGTCTTGTCTGCAGTTGGATGCTATTCGATGTAGACCTCTGTGAAGTTCCTCTACTTTAGACTTAGAAAGTTTTCTTGAAGTCGAAATCCTTTCAGCGGGGGAAACTGGTGAGTTCAGTCCAAACAGCAATTTGACATTGGTTGCTGCAGCTTTGGCGTCAGGCTTGGTCGGAGATGATTCTCTGGAGGAAAAGTTCTGAAAAAAAATGTAAGTGTCCAGTTTTGCAGGTTTCTGGAAATCAGTATCCTTTCAGCAGGGCAAACCAGCAAGTTGAGTCCAACTGGCAGTCAACATCAGCAACAGTCCGGTGGTAAACTATGGGTATTTTTGCAAATAAGCTCTGATTCTTTTAGCAAAAAGCCCCGAAAAAGTTTCTAAGTGTCCAATCTTGCAATTTTGAAGGAGTAAAGAGTACACTCTAACATCAGCCTGGGGTCCAGAACCTTGTGGACACCACTTGTAGGTTGGGACTAAGCCTGGCTGGCAAACTCCGCTCTGCTTGCGGAGTTTGCGTAATTCGGGCACTCCGCGCTCCGCGGACAAACGCCGGAATTCCGTAATTCTGCCATTCGGGCGCGAAGCAGAGTTTTTTATTTCATTCGCAGGTTCGAGTTTTCTTTGAGCGCTCAACCACGAGTGCCAAGACTCTCGGGCCACTTGCGAGTGCGCAAGACTTCTCACACCGCTAGTGAGCTCCCGTGACACTTCGCGCTCACTCGCACAACTTCCGGCTGCAACGGCACCAATCTAGCTTTCTTAGTGCCAATTGCGATCGCAAACGGAGCTGTCTAACAGCTTTTCTGCTTGAGAATGCAGTTGAGAGGCATTTGGAGTGGATTTTCTTCTCAAACTGGCCATTGGAGTTGTTTTTTTGTGCTCGAAGCCAGTTTTTTTAAACTTTTTTTTCAAACCAGAAGGAAGTGCCCCAGAGACTCCAACGTCCTGATCCTGTCCAGCAGGCTTCTCCCAGTGCTTTGTCCCTCTCCTGATCACTTTTCATTGGGATTTGGAGATGGAAGGATCACTCTCCTTGTCTGCTGCATGTATACCATTGGATTCAAGGACTTTGTTTTTGAGATGTCACAAGTAAGTTGAAAAACTGGTGTATAAAGGTGTTGTTTGTTTGACTGGGGTCATTCACCTGGATGTATTTGTACTTGTATTTGATTTTTACAATTTATTGTGGTGGGTGGTCTGCAGTTGTGGTAGGGGTCTAGTTATTTCTTTGCATTTGATTTTTCTTCTTTTGTGAAGGAAAAAAGTTGCACAGTTTACTACATTTTCTAACCAGTTTTAATAAATTTGCAATATTGATTTAATTAACTTTGTGGCCTAGTCTGCCAATAGGCCTTCCATCCAGTAGGCCCTGTACTATTCATGAGTGTATGAAACAACTGTTTCTGTGGTGTCTGTAGAATTGAAACATGATTTAGACCATGGATGGCATTGGATTAAAATACAAAATCTGTTTTTTGTGGTATTTCATGCCTTTTGAGGATGTGTGTTGTTGTGAACATTTCTAGCCCTGTTAATTTTCATTTTTGGCATTGCTGAATTAATGCTGTGTTCTCTATGTTACCATGCCTCTTTTGTCTGGCCAGTGTGTGTGTATGTGTGTTTGGCATAGGCCACCATTTGCCTTTGTTGTTCATTATGCCATGTGGCCAGGGGCCATTTTGTATAGTCAGTGTCCACCCTAGGCCTGCTTGCGTTCTTTCTTTTCCAGGCCTCCTGCTTGTTGTTGTTCTGACCATGTGGCTGGCAGCCATTTTGTGCAGCCAGCCAGTGTGCTCTCCCCATAGGCCTGGATGTCTTCTTTGTTTGTGGCCATGCCTCCTTGCTGGTTATTGTTGTTGTGAGCATGTGGCTGGAGGCCATTTTGTGTAGCCAGCCATTGTGCTTTTGCCATAGGCCTGCATGTCTTCTCTGTTTGTTACCATGTCTCCTTGCTGGTTGTTGTTGTTGTGACCATGTGGCTGGTGGCCATTTTGTGTAGCCAGCCAGTGTGCTTTCCCCATAGGCCTGCATGTCTTCTTTGTTTGTGGTCATGCCTCCTTTTTGGTTGTAGTTGTTGTGACCATGTGGCTGGCAGCCATTTTGTGCAGCAAGTCAGTGTGCTTTTGCCATACGCCTGCATGTCTTCTCTGTTTGTGTCCATTCCTCCTTGCTGGTTGCGGTTGTTCTGACCATGTGGCTGGTGGCCATTTTGTGTAGCCAGCCAGTGTGCTTTCCCCATAGGCCTGCATGTCTTCTTTGTTTGTGGCCATGCCTCCTTGCTAGTTGTTGTTGTTGTGACCATGTGGCTGGCGGGCATTTTGTGTAGCCAGCCAGTGTGCTTTTGCCATAGGCCTGTATGTCTTCTCTGTTTGTGACCATGCCTCCTTGCTGGTTGTTGTTGTTCTGACAATGTGGCTGGCGGCCATTTTGTGTAGCCAGCCAGTGTGCTTTTGCCATAGGCCTGTATGTCTCCTCTGTTTGTGACCATGTCTCCTTCCTGGTTGTTGTTGTTCTGACCATGTGGCTGGCAGTCATTTTCTGTAGCCAGCCACTGTGTTTTCCCCATAGGCCTGCATGTCTTCTTTGTTTGTGGACATGCCTCCTTGCTAGTTGTTGTTGTTGTGACCATGTGGCTGGCGGCTATTTTGTGTCGCCAGCCAGTGTGCTTTCGCCATAAGCCTGCATGTCTTCTCTGTTTGTGACCATGCCTCCTTGCTGGTTGTTGTTGTTGTCTGGCCTTGTGGCTGGTGGCCATTTTGTGTACCAAACACAACCTAGAGGGGACTAGAGATTGAGCCTTCCCTTGCTCTCCAGAAATTGCCTTAAAAACTCACCTAATGAGAAGGAATAGAGGCAAATTCAAAGATCCAAACACCCAAATAGGGTGTCAGAGTATGGAAAACAGAAGAAATATATATAAAAATTGGGAGGGAGAACCTACTGAAAAGCCCATAGGTTTGTTAAAATTGCCCTCACCCACCAAATAGTGGCATGTTTCATCATAGAACCGCTGACACACTGGCGCAGACCAACGCTCATGGTGGTGAGCATGTTTTGTTATTGAAAGAATATTTCATGAAAGGGATCCCAAATGCAGAGAAAAGAAAATTACTAAAACTGTCTAAGTGGATGACCCTAACCTTATTTATTCTGGGCCACCATTGACAGGATTAAAAGAAAAATGGGTATATCGGAGACGCTATGTCTCCGTTACCCCATCTGCCAGTATCAAGTTTTGTGTAGCCAGCCAGTGTGCTTTTGTCATAGGCCTGCATGTCCTCTCTTTGTTCCCCATGGCTCCTTGCTTGCTGTTTGACCATGTGGCTGGTGGCCATTTTGCTTAGGCATTCAGTGTGCTTTTGCCATAGGATTGTATGTGGTGTTCTTCTATCATTATGTTGTGGCCATGCCTCCTTTCTTGTTGGTTCACCATGTGGTCAATCGGTGGCCATTTTGTGTAGGTAGCCAGTGTGCTTTTGCCATAGGCCTGCATGTCTTCTCTTTGTTACCAAAGCCTTTTTGCTCTGTGTTGTTGTTGTTGATGACCATGTGGTAATGGCAGGCAGCCATTTTGTGTGTACAACCAGTGTGGCCCTTTGCCATATGCTTGCATAGATCGTTGAGCTATGAGATAGCAGTTTAATAAATTAAAATGATATGCTTGAGGATAATGTCACTTATTTATAGTTGTTTTATTTTAATTTTTTTCAATTTTAGTTTTAAATGTTTTAATGTTTTTTTAAACGTTTTACATTTTTAATATTTATTTAATTTTTTTACGTTTTTTTAAAAGTTTTATTTTTTTTAATGTATTTATTTTTAGATTATGTTTTTTAACCATTTTCATAACATCTGGCAACAATGAATCAACCCCATGTCTACTATAGGTGAACAACAGCATTCATTGTGTAAGGATTATTCTATTGTCATTTGTCAGCTGCACCTCCCTGAGTGCCACATCCCACTTGATGCACATAAAGCAAACAGTTACATCTACAAGTTTTGTTGTTGTTGTTGCTCTTTCTTATCTTTCCTGACTGGTCACTATGAAAGTTTGTTGGTTTAGTTTTACGAATGGACACACAGTAGTGTTAATTATTTATAATAACTAAAGTAACCACACTAAATGATATTGTTTGTTTGTACTACTACTTGAACTACAACAATGCCACGTTTCACTGATGTTTTTCATGGCTTGTTTGCTTTTAGAAGCACAAGAGAAGAGATATCACCCACAGTACTGCCAGATAGAAGGCCTGTGCACAACGTGATGCATGACAGACTACGCAACACAGTCATCTCTTCAGCTTGTTGTGAAGCTAAGTGCCAGTGCGAACTGACAGCTCCAAGATGGCCCCAAAGCAAGGTGCTGCTAAGAAAGTGGCTAGTGGGGAGCTGAAGAAGCAGATTTCCACCACTGGCGTGCCGACTGTAACCTTTTTCAAGAAAGTTGTGCCTGCCGCACCGGCCTGCGGCGAGCAATCTGAGAGCAGCCCTCCTGCATCAACAGCACCACCCTCACAACTTAACCCCAGGACCATTTCTGTCAGTGAGACAGCCAGTGCAATCAAGTCGACGTCGACGAGTAGTGATGTTGAATTGGATTTGTCCCTTTCGCAAAGTAGTACACAATCATTTCAGGAAACACAGCAAAGTGGACAGCAGTCGCAGCCAGCAATGGTACATTTATCTAATGTTGGAGCAGAACAGGAGGTTGAGCTTCCTTCAGAGCAAGAAGTTGAACCTCCTCTTTTAGAATCATTGGCTCCCAGATCTCCAGCAAGGAAAAGAAAAAGGGTACTACAGCACCATCTTCTCCACGCACCACTCCTGATGATGATGAAAGGGACATGGAGTGGACCCCGACAGAGACCAGGAGACAGCAGGAGAGGCAAGGGAAAAGCAAAGTTCCAGAAAGACTTAGATTTATGGAAGGGGATGAAGAGGAGGATGACGAGTTAGTCATGGTGGTAGGTGACACAGAGGAATATGACATTGCCATTCATCCAGCTCCGAGAGATCCCATATTTGAAAAGCCCCAACTGAGACCTGCACCAACCCCTGCCTCAGAAGAAGCTGAGAGGCAATCAACGACATGCCCACCTACCTCCAGTTCTTCTTCAGGCATTGGCAATGGCCCAGTAAAAAAGTATTCCTCCCCAATTTGGGACTTTTATACAGTTAACAAAGAGGGGAGGCACATTGCAGTATGCACCATTTGCCACACAAATGTTTGTCAAGGTAAGCCAGGTACACATTATGGTACTGGAGGCCAGACTGCACATATGAAAAAACACCACACAATCAAGTGGGAGGAGCACCTTAAAAAAATTGCTGAACGTGGTCGTGGTGGTGGGGGGAGCCGGGGAACATCAGCTACAAGTACAATCACTTGGGAAGGTGATGATGATGAGGAAGAAGAGGGTGACATCTTCACGCAAAGCAGCCCTGTCCCCAGTAGTGTGCCAGCAGATTCACCCACCTCAGTGACTTCACAATGGCACAAAAAGATTCAGAGAGAGATGATGGAGACACAGTGGCATACAGTGACTGCACCACCACCACGAGGCACATTGAGTCTACCACTAGCATCTATTTCTTAAAAGACGCCTGTGTCAGTACCCCAAGAAAAGAAGAAAATCCAGGCTACTCTCACTGGCATGTTCAGGCAGGAGGGGCCCTATGAGCGAAACCACCCAACCGCACGTTTGTACAATAGGAAGCTGGAAAAAATGTTAGTGCTGGACCTCCTCCCTTAATCTTTTGTGGAAGGAGTGGAATTCTTAGAATTTGTGGCAGCCATCTTACCAAAATAGAAGGTACCAGGCTGGATCTATTTTGCCAGAGTGGCTGTTCCAGCCCTGCATCACAATGTGCTGCAGTTGGTTGGGCAAGCTTTGCAGCAAAGTGTTTTTCACACCATCCACCTGACGACAGACATGTGGACCAGTTGTCAGGCGGCTGATTACATGTGCATCACTTCACACTGGATCTCTTTTGCAGGGGTAAAGCAATAAGAGATTGACTATGATCACAATGAACCAACATTTTATACCACACAATTACACTGTTCCTGAAACAGCAGCACAGGAGAAGGAAGAGGGTGATTGGTCCAAAATTGAATCAAATGTGTTCGCTGACCAACTTCTGGGTGAACCACCAGAGTTTGAAGACGAACTCTACTTCCCGGACTAAGTATGCCAGTGCTCCCATAGAACTTTTGAATTTTTTATCATTGAACTTAGTTCTTTCTTTACAAAGAAACTACAAAAAATTAGCTAGAGGAACATTAATATTTTTGTGTCAGATTTATGCTGTCCCACCTTTGTTATTAGTCACATATATATTGCCGGATTGCAGTTGGACCAGTGTGTATTTAAGAAGCCTCCACAATTTCTACATGACATTGGGGACAATGTCTGTCCCCCTCGCATGCCTACTGCCTATTCATTTTTGCATTACTTAGCACTAGAAGGGCTGACTCATAAAATTATTTATTACCTACAAGACTGCCTGCCAAGACCACATTTCAATGTGTTGCCTGCATCAAAGATGATTGAATACCTATCTGAACTACCCATGCTTGGATTAGATGAGGTAACTACAACTATTGCAACAGTGAGTGACTGATTGCGTGAGTGATGATTAAAGTTGATTGATGATTCATGTAGTGGCAGACACCGAGGGAGGGTGTGTGTTGAACTGTAAAATGCGACATTTCTTGAGATGATTATTGATTTGCATTGTTTGGCTTGAATGATGGGCACTCATTTTTTTTCCCTGTAGGTGATGATCAGCCCTTTCACACATAGCCAGATTTAATTAATTGCAGGGTGTTCTCTTTATTTCTGGTTTATCAGAGCCCAGAACAGTAACTTTAGTTAACAAATAAAAACCTATGCAAAATACTACAATTCTGTTTCATTCTCTACTTGTTCTTCAACAATAGTGCACTGCACTCCACATCTATCTTGCTCAGGTCATCGCGATTCGTGATTCATTATGATGATGAGGACTGGTCTGGGACGGCGTTACTCGGAGTCAGGACTGGAGGAGTATCATGGAAGAACTCAAGGCGGGAGCTGCATGACTACCTCATCAATAGCTAGAAGCAAGAAGTTATCGAGTATACTATCGACTTGAGTTTAAAAGTACACCAAGAGTCTGAGGCCTAATACTCAGCAGTGTGGAATACAGAGAGATGTGTTTGTGAATTGCTGCTCTGTGTGTCTGTGTGTGTGTTGGTCTTGTGGCAAAAGTGATTCTCTGAGTCCCCCTTTTGCTTTTTGTGCGCTGCCTCTGGGTCTTCTTGATACACTCCTCATGAAGCTTTCCTTCCTTCTGTCCTTCTCCTTGACTCTAAAATGCAGTTTCTCTTTTACAATCCACAGACCATCTTCTAGTCTCCTTCTCAAACGAAAGGTGAAAGCTAGCTGAGCTCAACAACACTCCTGCTTACCTATCAGACCAGTGCAGACAGGCCCCAAGGAGTGGACATTCCCGAGGAGAATACAGACACACCACCCAATATTACAGTACAGTATAATTTTTCTTTTAACAATCATATTAACTAAGAAAAAGTGGGTGGGTGGGTTCACTCCCTAACCTAGAAGACAGAACATTTAGCTATATGGTAAAGTGGGTCTCGGGGGCAGAAAGACTGTTTGCAATGCATGTATCTGTACTCTGTCATACTAATTCCTTTGTTTCCTTCTAACAACAGATTGATGGGGAATGATGTGCTGCTGCCTATTACCCAGATGAATGTTGGCCTTGTGTTGTAGTGTTTGTCTTTGTCAAACCTTTCCCCAAATCCCATTACCCATCCATTCATCAAATCCCTAACCCTCTTCCCCCGAGCTGTGTGATTTATTGAGGTGTGACTTAAATTACACCATCGATGGATCACACACTTGGTGGAGCGGATATGGTGAAAGCAAAACCAACTTACTATAGAATCTTCTAAGCAGTAGCCCACACCAGCCCATTACCAGCCCGAGCATTAAAAATGATCCATATTTTTTTAGATTTAGAATGAAGAACATCAGCCAGTAGCATCATCATCATTAAATCCCTGTGTTGCCTAACCATAAATGCCTAACCTGAGCTTGTCGACTCCAGACCTTGAATCAATTTTTTATAACTTGAGGATTTCACAAATAATACTGCTAGCTCCACATTAGCCAAAACTTACTAGTATTGCTATGTTTTCTATTTTAGCACAATCAGGCATTCTCATTGTGTCATCACTTAGTACTCAAGTGGTGTCACTTCTTTGTAAATCTTTGATAAATATATAACCCACTTACTCAGTCTTTCTACTTTCATTTAGTTGCCTATTATGGATAATCAATCAGTCATTCAGATCAATCCTACAGTTGGAGTTCACCTGGGTGGGACTGGAAGTTGGACCTCGCTTGTGAAGTTGTGATGCCTCCCCTGTTATTACTGCATGTGTGTTCAGGTAAGACAACTAGTATGGATGTATTTTAACTCAGTAAAAAATAAATTAACTGCTACTGTTTTTTATATAGATAGTTCAGAACTTCGACACAATATAGGTCATCATGGCAGCATTCCCCATAATGGTCAAGATAGTTAGAGAAGTATAAGCCTAGACTCTATAACTAAGTGCTACGCTCTCTCTTAAGTTACAAGCCCATAAACAGGCTGGGAATAACTACTTGAAGGCAGCAGTGCGAAGTAAAAGTTAAATAAACTACTTCAGGCATAAATTTCGATTAGAAAAAATAGTTTTCCCCTTTATTTATTTACAAAGCAACGCACCCTCTCCACCCAAACAACATGGCCACCCCTCTCCCAAACAAAACTGACCCAAGACCCAAAACTAAAAATGTCCAAAAAAGTCTCTCAAGTCCCAACTCCCTTCCCACCCTCTCCACCCAGCGCCAACAAACAACAAATCCCTCCCACCAAAACAATATTTTTTAAAAGGGCTAAAAGAGGGCATTATGGACGTCGGTCTGGAGCTGGTCCATGCTCTGCTCCATCGAGGTGAGCCGGCCCTTGATGGTGTCCAGCCGCTGCAGGATACGACGCTGCAATGGTCTGTTGCCATTCTGGTGGGGGTGGCTGCAGTAGGCTGACGGCGGCCCCGGTGATGGAATGGCCAGGAGGCTGGAGGCTGAGGGGGGCTGCTGCATTGGGGCCCGGCTGTTGTGCATTTATTTCTTCCTCCTCCTCTTCCAGGTATACCAGCCACTGGTATTCCTGCTGGATACGCTCCAGCCTCTGCCGCCACAAATGGGCCATTCTCTCCTGCCTGTCAGGTGGTCGGGCTGGACAAAAAAGACAAATTGTACATAATGCTTTGTGCAAACAATTGTTTTAAATAACTGGGTGGCACAGTAGCAGTACATTGCTGGTCCCCTAGGGCCATTGGAATTTTTTTGATTTGAATATGATCAGGAGAGTCACAAGGCCAATGTTATGTTTTACCCACACATGTTGCCAAATATAAAAAAGCACTGACTGTGTGGCAGAAAAGTAACAGGCAGAGAATAACATCACAGGATTAAAAAAACTGTGATTTGATTTTTTTTTTCTAAAGGCTTTTCAAGTAACTATAAACAGAGTCAGACACTTTGAGTTGAAAAATAAATGACTTCTCATTGATGAGTACGGCATTTTGCACTATATGGAGTACAAGTTGTGTGTGGTGCTAAAATAATGAAGCCATGCTCACTGCTAGCCAGCGCCTCTGCTAGTTTGCTACTGTCTGCAGCTATAGTTAACAATTATCGATTTTTAAGTCCAATACCCCTGCTCTTCGCTAAATGCATTTCTCTTTCAACCCTGTCTCCAAAGAGACAGTTGAATAATAAATAAGATACTACATCAGTCACACACCTCATGTATGAAATGCGGATATTAATATATTATCATGTCTGCTGTACGTAGACATTGACGCTCGCGAAGGGTGTACCCGCTACAGGGCCTGCCATCTGCTGCCAGCATAGAGGGGAGGTGGCGCTGCCCAAAAAAACTAGTGCTGCCACCTCCTCCTCTTCAAAGATCGCCCGGGGCTGCACACCTGGGCGGCAGCGCTGGCCGCATAGAAGTTGCCCCTCTGCCATGGCGCTGGATGGGGAAATAATAACTAAGAAGGAAAAGGAAGGGAAAGTAAAGAAGAAAGAAATAAGGAAAGAAGGGGAAATAAACTTAGTCAAAAAATCACAAAAACACACAAAAAATGTACACAAAAACCGAAAGTACACAAACACAAAGACACACACTATTATAAAAAAATAAAAATTTGGGGTAGAAAAGTAAAAAAAGGAGGAGGATTACAAAGATTAAGTACAGATTAAAATTTAGGCCCAGCACCCTACAGAGAGCAGAAAAACAAGATAGCTGCACCCATGCCGACCTCGTGGTGCTGTTCGCACCCGATTTAGAACGCAAGCACACTTCAGCACTGCATAGTGCCGTTCATGCACGATTTTGGAGCATGCAGACGCACTCCACATTCCCAACGCAACGCAAACAGGCGCGCTGGCAAACTCCACCCGAAAGCGGAACTCTGTGTAGCACGGCAGAGTTTTTTTGCAACTACGCCAAAGTCCACATAGTAGGACTCCACGAACTCTGCCCACCCCTAGTTGGGACTCAGCCTCCCAGGAGCCACCAGCAGGGTCCAGGGCAGGTCCAGTCGGAACTGGTCAGCTGGGATAAAAAGAAAAGTAGGGTTCTTGCAGCTTTTGTGGTCCTTCCTACAGAAAAACGATCCTGACCACAAAACAGCCACCATTGCACCATGACATAAGGGTGTCTGCTTTGGCGCTAAGTCACAAATGCACCAGCACTAGGAGAGAGCAGAATTGCAGCAAATCTTTGAAAATATAATACTGTTCTCCTCTCTCTCTTTCACGCAACACAATGGAGCAACAGATTTTGCTGTAATGCGTTGCGTGAAATGTTAGTGAATAGGCCCTAAAGTGTCTGAATAAGATGGCCCACTCTGTAGGCTTGATGCTGACCCGCATGCAGCTTTAAATGCCACTACGCTGATTAACATCCCAATTCATATAAGAAATAACTAGAGTTCTCACATGGAAGGGTCTTTAAGACTTTCTGCTTAGTGAAGGATCTCATCTCAGGAAAGCAGTCCATTGCTTGGATTTTGCTTAGTCAGAGCACCTCTCAAAAGACATTTCCTGCGATGAGCTATATACAACAGCAAGAATCCAGGAGGCACTAACACTAGAGACAGAACTTAAGAATCCAGAGACTAGGGGGCGTGGCCAAGCTGCCGACCGTGATGGCCGCGTGAGCTTGGAGCTCTGCCGTTCTCCCCGAGATCCTTATGCCCGGGTGGCAGTTATGGCAGCGAGGAACTCGACGGAGTAGCGTTGTTGGTGACGGAGGTGACCAGCACCGTTTTCCCCCTTGAAGATCCGCCGCTGGGGACCCAGTCTGTTGCTCGATGACGCAACGAGGCCTGCTTGCATCCATGCAGCCAGGAGCTCACGTAGGCTTTCCC
This sequence comes from Calotriton arnoldi, assembly GCA_963921515.1. Classification (NCBI taxonomy): domain Eukaryota; kingdom Metazoa; phylum Chordata; class Amphibia; order Caudata; family Salamandridae; genus Calotriton; species Calotriton arnoldi. Next base: position 195,755 of record CAWUFW010002824.1, on the reverse strand, counting down.
TGGGACACAACGTAATGAAGGAGGGGCTGAGTGGAATGAAGAGTCGGATGACCAAGTAGGGGGGGGGTGACGCAGTGTTGAGGGGGTGAGTGGCGGTAGTCGAGGCTTCTTACGTCCTTCCTTGGATCCTGTGGGACGTGCTGGCACTCTCCCAGAGATAGGGTCCCTGCGCTGTGGCGGCCCCAGGATGGGGGCTCGCTGGTGCGCGGCCGCCTCTCCCCGCCAACCCTCCCCTCACCAGTTGGACTGACCTCCATGGAACTGCCCTAGGACCAAAGGCATTTCCACTGGCCCGCAATAGTTAGAACGGGCTACCAATAGACTCTGGCACGTGAAACAGCTTACTCTTGCTGGCACTGCACTGTGTGCTGTTGACAGACCAGTCTGGGGTCGTGACTCGGCTCCACGGGCCTGGGCATGGTCCGGGGTGACCCAAAACAATGGAAGTTAACATTTGTGAAGTCCAGCCGTGGCGCAAACCCCCCGGGCCCAAGCATGGCGGAGGTGGGCGGTGTGCCCGCAGCGGCAGGAGCAGAGGCCATGATGGTGGAACTCAGGGTGGGCTTCAAAGCCCTGGACACTCGCTTTGACTCCCTTGATAAGTGCCTGGATACCATGGGCATCAGGCTTGACCAGCAGGAAGGGCGCTTGACAACTGCAGAGGGCAGGATTTCCGACCTGGAGGATGGCACCGCCGAAACCACAAAAAAGGTTGAACGCATGGAGAAACTACTTAAAACGATTGCCATCAAGAATGAGGATATGGAGGCGCGGGGGCGGCGCAATATACGTGTAGTGGGCATTCCCGACTCCACCAACACTGGGCGGCTGGACGGCTTCATGGAGACATTATTAACGGATCTGTTCGTACGGGACTCCTTCTCCTCCACCTTTGTAGTGGAATGTGCGCATCGCACGCTTGGTCCATGTCCTAACCCTGGATGCCCCCCTCGACCGATAATTGCCCGTCTTCTTAACTTTAAGGACAGGGACACTGCACTGCTAATGGCTCGTGAGGCAGACTCACTTGAATGGCAGGGGTCATCTGTCTCTATCTACCCGGACTTTACTGCGATGATGCAGGAGGCTAGACGGAAATATGCGGGAGTCAAGGCGAACCTTCGCAAGGTAGGACTACGCTATGGAATGCTCTACCCTGCCCGCTTAAAGGTGGATGCTGATGGCCGCTCCCGTATATTCGACTCTCCGCATGCCGCCCAGGAATTCCTCCTTGCCTTTTCCAAGTCGGGAAGACAGCGGGGTTCCCCCTCTCCACGCGGCTCTCTGAGTGTCCCAGGCTCAGGTGCCAGCGCTGACCTTTTCTCGGCCAGCTAGACAGACGGCGTCTCCGTTCCCATGGCTTGCTGTATTGACCCCCATTGATGACCCTGGTTTCTTTGCTTTAATTTCACCTTTCTTTGCATGCTATTTCAGGGACTGTTGCCACCCTTGGCTGTTTGTACTTAACCCTTACAGGTATCATTGATCCGACAGAATCGGGGATACGGCCTGGCTTTGCCACCCCCCCAGTGTGGTTGCACACCTTACGTTTTTACATTGCGTCCTACAATGTGTAGTACTCTCTCATGTATGACTCTCACAGTTGGGGTATGGGGCTTTCCTCTGCAGTTTGCAGCGGGGGATGGGTGGAGGGTGGGGGGGTACGGGTTGATTAGAAATGTTTTTGGAATATTGTGCATCCGATTGTGTATATTATGGTACAGCAAACAGTTTTCGGGTCCTTGTGCTTCACTCACTGTCAGTATAGATAATGGCTAATAGGATCCAATCAGAAGCATATATCACATTGATGTCCTGGAATGTTCGAGGTCTTAACAACAAACGTAAATGTAAGCAAGTTATTCACTATCTGCAACAGCACCAGGTAGACATTGCCTTCCTGCAGGAGACACATACATATCCCACAGTCCAGCCCAACCTGGCTACTAGTTGGGGAATGCACAGATATTTTGCAGGGTATAGTTCGTATGCTAGGGGGGTTGCCATATTGATTCACAAGCGAGTCCCCTTTCGTGAGGTGGAGGTCTACAAGGATGCTGCGGGGCGCTTTTTGCTGGTCAAGGGGTGTCTGCTGGAGCAATCGTTGCTCCTAGTTAATGTGTATGCACCAAATATTGACGATCCTGACTTCTATGGTGATGTTTTTTCACAAATTGAGCGCTTGGGGGCGGACCATACTTGCTTGGGCGGGGATCTTCACATACTCCTAGACCCTGACAGGGACAGTACCGCATCCACTGCGGACACAAAGCCCCGGGCCTGGCGCTTGCTGATAGATCGAATAGAAACATACGGGGGGCATATTATCAAGAACGGCGTTAAAATTATCGCCGCTTTAGCAGCAGAAAACTGCCTCAGCCCCGGTCAGATGGTATATACCCATTACTCCACCCCGCACAACACCTGGACCCGGTTAGATTACTGGCTCTTGACCCCGGGGGTAACACTATGGGTTAGTTAGGTCCAACACCTTCCTCGTACACTCTCTGACCATTCGCCGGTCCTGCTGCAGTTGCAGATCCCTAGGGGAGTGGAAAAGCAATGGAGATTCCCTGACATGGCGCTGTGCGATGCACTGTTTGAGTCTGAGTTGCGGGATTCAATCATAGAGTATTTTGCGCTTAACAATGGCACTGTGGCCACCAAGGCTACACTATGGGAGGCTTTCAAGGCCTGCGCCAGGGGGGTATGTATCTCAAAAGGCGCTGGGGTGCTTAAGGGATCTGCGGCGCACATTGGCACAGTTGGAAACACAGCTAGCAGAGATTGATAGCGGCGATGCGAATTCGCATCATCCATCTAACCTACAACAGCGCGCTGCCTTAATGGCGGAATTTCGTGAGGCGGCAGAGCGAGAAGCACATTATCTGGGAAAGTATGTGGTAGCCAGGCGACTTGGGGTACAGGAATGGTTCCTGGCAGTCATCAAGCTGTTATATACGCAGCCTACAGCGCGAATCCGTCTGAACGGCATGTCAACGCCTTCATTCCCGCTTACGAGAGGGACGCAACAGGGCTGCCCGCTCTTGCCTCTACTGTTTGTAATGGCATTGGACCCTCTGGTATGGCACCTACAGGAGAAACATCTACACTGGGGTTTACAGTTTAAAATGGGCCCCCTGCTCCTCACACTGTATGCCGATGATATCATACTGTGTGTGTGGCACCCCAACGACAATCTTATGCAGATTCTTTGCGAAATCACTATGTATGGTGCGCTCTTGGGCCTCCATATCAACTGGGGTAAGTCGGAGGTCTTCCCACTTACTGACGCGCCATGTGACAGATCCGCGGAATATCTACTGGTGTGGTGTGAAGACTCCATTAAATATCTTGGTATCCATATTCATCGGGATACTAATCGTATCCTGCAGCTCAACTACGGTCCCATGGTTGAGAAGCTGGGGTGTAACGTGGAGCACTGGCTACAGTTACCCTTGATGATGGTGGGGCGAATTTCCATTATTAAGATGGTCGTCCTCCCCCAATTTCTATATTTATTTCAAAACATTCCCATTCCATTATATAACAGTTTCTTCGCTAATGTGCGATCGCAACTGATTCGGCTGGTATGGGGAGGCAGACGACCCATGATTGGCTGGGATACCCTGACATTGCCGTATGAGTGGGGAGGGTTCGGGGTCCCAGACCTCTGCATATATTACCTGGTCGCTCAGGCCAGCTTTGCACGGCATTGGTACCATGCTCATGCAAGGATCCCCTATCTAAGGCCAGAAGAGGATCTGGTATATCCGGCACCCTTGAATATGCTCCTGCCGGCGGTCGTGCCATGTGACCCACAAGACATTCAGACGCGGTCCACAACTAGCTGGGCCTGGGGTCGTCTGCTTAGAGTGACTGGGGCACGTCTCCTCTACTCCTCCTCATTGCCACTGGCGGGAAATAGCTGGGTCCCTATCCTGTAGGAGACACTGGTGAAGCGCACCTTGGCAAAGTTCCATTTGGTGACTTGTTTCCCAATGGTCACGTATTCTCACGCACAGAGGATGCTCATTTTGGAGATGCCACAGTCATGGACCATTTTATATTGCAACATTTCAAGGGGGCACTGAGGGACAGAATTCCTAGCTACCCGCTCGAGTCCCCTGAGTTTCCCCTGCTGGCGGGAGTTATCAAGGACACTAGTGGACTTCATCTCATGTCCAAACTGTATAGAGCCGCCATCTCCCTGCTCCCGAACTGGGATGCTGGGGTGCGTGACACCTGGGAACGGGATTTGGGCCATCCCATGTCTGACTCACAGTGGAGTCATTGCTGTGTACCAATACGGCGAGTATCCCCTAATCATAGGCACAAGTTGCTGCACTTCAAGTTTCTATGGCGGGCATATATGACACCTAGTAGGATACATCGTATGGACCCTTCTTGTCCACATTCATGTCCTAGATGTCACTCCCCAGAGGCAGACTTTGCACACATGGCATGGACATGCGACAAGATCACTAGATACTCGAGGGCGGTCCTTACCGAGCTCTCCCAGTATGGTTGACATGGAGCTCATACCTTCCCCACTACTGGCCCTTATGGGGCACACACACGACCTCCCTAAATCTAAGAGACGTTTTGTCGCAATTGCGTTCCTCATTGCCAAAAGGGAAGTGGCCATTAACTGGGGTAGCAAATTCTCGCCCACAACAAAAACATGGCTACGCAGCATGACATACTGCAACATGAATAGCGATACATATGCACTGATGCAACCGCCTGCTTCCAGGCCACTTGACATATGGCAGCCATTTCACGCATCTCTGTTAGCCACACAGGATTCGGGGGTCACACAGCCCCAGCAGCAGCACTCTCCTCTCAGTTCTGGGGCAAGCGGGGGCATACAACCATCGCTGGGTGGACGGTGATGTGATAGCACTTTGTTTTGCACCTCCACTCTCCCCTGACATCCATGATTTTCATCCTCAATGATTGTGTTTCTTTTGTTGCCCTTCTTTCTTTTGACAAATGTATGTATGTACATGGATCTGAAACCATTATCAATCACAATGAATGCACAACTGTACCGTTATTGTCTTCCTGTCTGTTTTGTTTATTTGAAAACCAACAAATAAAAGTTTAAAAAAAAGAATAAACAACCCAACTCAGCTGATGTTGACTGATTTTATATCTGCAAGAAAAAGGAATGGCCCCAGAACACTCCTAAAGCCTGCATGTCTACAGGAGCCCACTCTCAAATCCTTGCTGATTGCACCAATACCAACCCTAAATGGAAGATACAAGCATTCAATATTGATCACCAGTGGTTGCTAGTCAAGAGTTTGAAAACCTGTAAAGAGATGAAAGCCAACACATCCTGTCTACCTATGCCAATAGAGCCCAACATTAAACCCTTAAAGAAGAATTGTCTGAAGCCCGGACTTCAGCCTTTGCCACTAAGAATATTCAACCCCCTCCAACAACTCTTTAGAATCATTGAGGAAGATGGTGGCACTGTTATGTTATGGTATTTTACTCCGATTTGTAGAGTGTACTGCCATCCGGGAGGGTATCCTGGTGATGAGCATGTGTGAGTCTAGCCAAACCTAGAGCCTAGTGGGACACCTTCCTGGGGCTTTTAATTGCCCAGAAGCAAGATGATACCAGCATTTCTGGCCACCATGAATGGGTCCAAAAGATTGTCGGCTGCCAAAAATCCAAAACCTCGTTTTTCTCCCCATTTAGCCTGAGGTAGTTTGTTCCCATCCAGGTGGCCACAGCCTGCATGCAATTGTTAAAATTGTTGGCAGAGGCCTCTATATCCTTTGTGATAGACATAATTATTTGTGTGTCATCAGCATAGGATAAGGCGTGTAACCCAAAAGATCTAATCAGTTTGGCCAGCGGGGAGACATATATGTTAAACAAGATTGGACTCAGGGATGAGCCCTGCGGAACCCCACATAGATTAACTATAGGTGCAGAGTAGAACTGGTCGACCACCACTATCTGTGATCTGTCCATTAGGAAGGATGACAGAAGATTTAATGCTGAATCTGTGACCCAAAATTTCCTGGAAGCAATCAATCATCCTCTTCGGAAAAATGGTGTCAAAGGCTGTGGATAGGTCCAACAGGATCAACACCGCAGCCTGTCCAGCATCAACCATGGAATGGATGTTATTGACAGGAAATAGAAGAGCAGTCTCGGTCCCATGATTACTCCTAAATCCATACCAGGAAGAATCCAACAGATGCTGTTGCTCCAAGTTAGACATCAACTGGGTATTTAGATGTTTGTCCAGGATCTTAGCAGGGACAGGTAGCAAAGAAATGGGCTGGTAATTTTTCAGTTCAGAGGGGTACAAGTTGATTTTTTTTTTTAGCAGGGGCTTAACAATGGTAGTTTTCCAGCTTTGGGGATAGCGTCCGGAGAAGATGGCCTTATTAAGAGTTGCTGTGAGGTGGGGAATAATGAAATCCCCTCCCAACTCCATCAGTTTGGGCAAACAGGGTTCAAGTGGAGAACCTGAATCAACCTTTCAGAGAAACTGTTCGGTAAGTTAATGGGACAGAGGGGAAAAGGCAGAAAGACCATAATCCCTGCTCTTTGTCTGTGGAGGGCTAGGGACTGGGTAATTGATCTTTTTGGCAGGGATGGGAGGCTCCGAATTGAGACTGTCCAGGGAGGAATAAATGTCCAAAATGTTAATGGAAAAACTGTTGCAATACGATTAGCAAAGGCCTGAGAACTCTCAATGTTAGAGGAGACAGTAGGTGTCGATAAAAGGTTGATCAATTTAAAAAGATCTCTAGGGGACTTGACTGATGCAATTTTCTGATTGCAGTATAGGGATTTCTCTAGCTTAATGGCTGCTTTATATTCTGCCAAAACGGACTTATAGCTGATTCTTTCAAGTGGGTAATAGTGTTTACGCTAAGCACGCTCTTGGCAGTGACAAGCTTGTCTGTGTATTCTCAGCTTTTCTGAGAACCAGGGGGAGGTGGGCTTCTTCCTACGTACATGGAATTCTTTAAGGGGAGCGACAGAGTCAGTGACTGCCACAAGCCATGATGAAAACTCTGCAGCTGCCAGATCAATATCGTTATGGTCTGTCCAATTTTGATTCTTAAGGGCCCCTAAAAAGGATTTCTTACTTATAGTTTTCCAATTTCTTTTAAAAACCTTTTTGATTACCCCCAGAGCAGTTTCCTATTTTAAGGGAAAGGAAAGGGAGAAAGGGACTGAATGATGGTCAGACTAGATGAGAGGAAGAGGTTCATCAACCCTAAGACGGTGGTCGTTGAAAAAGATACCGTCAAGAATGTGCCCTGCATCATGGGTAGCTGCCCTTACTAATTGTGCAAGTTCACAGCCTAACATCGTATCTTTAAGGACCTGCGAGACTTTGCAAAGATCGCTGTCTAAATGAAAGTTAAAATCTCCCAAAAGGGTGAAGTTTGGTTTTTCTAGATAGCGTTCTATTAGGTGAGCGAACTCCAAGGGGCAGGAAGACCTTGGGCCCGGCGGGCGGTAGAGGAGGATTCCAGCAAAAGATTCGGTCAAGAGCACTTTTAGACGAAAGAATAGTGCTTCACAAGGAGTTGTGGGGATAGGCAATGGCTCTATGAAACAGGAATAGGAGCACCTATATATAATGGCCACTCCCCTTCCCATTCTGCCGGTTCTATCAAGCCGGGTGATGGAGTATCCTGGAGGAATGGCATCAACCAGATCAGGACCTGAAGAGTCCTTAGCCCAGGTCTCCATAATAAACACCCAGTCAGGCTCATGAAAAACAATGAACTCAGCCACCTCCATTTTATTTTTAATAAGTGATCTAGCATTGATGAGAAATCCCAAGTGGGTATTTTCGGCTGAGCAATGAGAGAGCAAAGCATCCTGGGAAGTAGTCGAGCCCAGTGCCAGGGAGGAGAGCTGAAAGTTGCAGGCAGGGCAGCCAGTGAACTTACCAGTCAAGGCCTCTTCCAAGCTCAATGGGAGGTGACAGGCTGCAAGATTGCCCTGTTCCCATATTTTAGGGAGCTGTTCTCTGGAATAATTAAGGGAAAAGGCCTTTTCCCTGGTACAAAGACCAGGAGTCCTGGTGCACGGCGCAGTCCAGGCGCGGACAAGCGCAGATGGGAATTGCCATAGGCATGCCTTCAACGCACCAGCGGCACGCCAACTGCGTGCCTCCACCCCAGCATGCCAATTTATGGCTGTTCTCTGAACCAATAGGCTACTAACTCAGCCGGAAGTGCCCCTGCCAAATTTGAGCAGCTCCACTTCCCTCCGCTCAATCGGCATAAAATGCCACAGCGGACTAGGGAAGGAGCTCAGAGTAAGGTGAGCAAGATAAAAAGTTAAAAAAAGGCACAGTGAGAAGTAAATTAAAATGCACCACAAGAGTGAAAGTATTACACTGGGACACACACACCCGCAGCCTACCGTCAGGGACTGGGGAACTAGTGAAGATCCTTCAGGTAAGGTGGGATGTGAGTATGGCTTGGGAGGTCGGGAGTGATTCTGGCTGCCTAGTTCTGAATGGTCTGCAGCCTTCTGGTGAGTTTTTTTTTAAATCACAGCATAGAGGGTGTTCCAGTAGTCCAGCTTGCCTGCAACCAGGGCATCCGTGTCAGTTTTCCAGGTGCTGACTGGGAGTCATTTAAAAATCTTCCTCAGCATCTTTTGAGTATGATAGTATGATATGGTGAAGGCATTGACTGCTAAGGTCATGTTGAGTTTTCCTGTAGATCCCAAGGTTCTTGGTGTGAGTGGTGGGGATGAATGTCAGTCCTAGCTCTGTTGTCCACCAGGTGGGGTCCCACAGTAAAGTTCTCTTCTCAAAGATCACAATTTCATTCTTGTCGGTGGTCAGCTTTAGACAGTTGATCTTCATTCAGTAGGTGATTTCAGTCATGCTGGCATTGAACTTGATCTGGGGATTGAGCATCTTGTCCGTGAGGGAGGGAATGAGTTTCATGTCATCGACATACTAGAAGATGTTGATGTTCTCAGAGCGGATGATGCTGCCTAGAGGGATCATGCATACATTGAAGAGGGTTGGGCTCAGGGAGGATCCTTGTGGATGAGGTCGTGGTCGTGCGAGGTGTATGGTGCCAAGATGACTGACTGAGTTCTTTCAGCCAGGAAGGAGCAGATCTATTGGAGTGGGTGTCTTTGGATTCCGAGGTCTTGTAGGCTTTGGGGGAGGATGGGGTGGGAGACCTTGTCAATTGCTTCGGAGACATCCAGGAGGATGAGGGCTGCCATTTCTTCTTTGTCCAGAGTCATGCGGATGTGATCTGTGGCGGCAATGAGGGCATTTTCCTTGCTATGGTTGGATCTGAAACCAGACTGAGTGGTGTTGAGTTGTCAGCACTGGCTGACGGAAAGTAAACTGCAAACTATGATTGAGGATACAAAGACGGTGCAATTGCTAATGTTCCCAGGTCTTCAGGACAGGATTACTGGGAGAGTCTTTGAATCAATGTGCAACCTTGGTTGAGGATTAAGGTCAGCCAGGCCTGGTCTGATAACAGGACTTCAAAGTTGTAAAAGGAATGTTATCCTTGAATGGTCCAGAAGAAATTACTGCATTATTACTGGCAGTGGTTATATCAATTTATGTAGAAATCTGCAGAAGCTTGGAGGTGGTCAGAGAATCCCCTATTTGTAAAATCATAACTATCTCTTTAACAACAAATCCTCTGTTTCTTTCCATGGGGTAACCAAGTAAATATGGAGTCTAGTTCCATCTCACTGGAGTATACTTTTATAGATACAGATTCATTAAACATGGACCAAATCCTTTCATCAGTCCTTATGCACTTCTCACATGTATGTGCCCTGTTCAAGCATTCTGTCAAAACATAATTTATCACTTTCATAACTCTTGTTTTCAATTTGTGTATTTTGCAAAACAGGTAGCTTCTAAATTACACTTTTCAAGCACGGACTAAATCCATTTACAATTCCTTAGATCCCTCACAAATATTTGTAACCGCTATAAACATTTTGTTTATTATGTTGGCAATCATTGTTTTTAACTTCTGTATTGCAGGAAAGGAATGTACTGAAAATACTAATAAAGAACCGAACTGAGGGCCAGATCTATGTAAAAAGCATTTTGCGATTCTCAATTAGCCTTTTTTACCGAATCGCTACTTGGTAATCGCAAAATGCTATGTATGTAGGAATCGCAAAATATTTTATGATTCCTTAATATTACCTATTAGCAATTCGGTCAATAGCAAATCACTATTAGGTAATATGGCTCCATTCATTCCTATTGGCCGAAAGGCCCATAGGTGCGAATGGTTTTGCATTAGCTAATTTGTGATTACCTAAATGGTAATCGCAAATTAGCGAATGCAAAGCCACGGGTGCTCGGGGTCCTAAGGCCCCCCTGAAGCAACCCCAAAAAGTAAATTGGGCACATGTAAAGCGCACAGATGCCCTAAGGCCATGTGTGCGCAACATGGCACTTTGAAAAATGCATTATTGTGCATTTTTCAAAATTCGGACATGGTTACCATCAACTTGAATTTGATCGTAATTAGCGCTTCCTAAATGCACAGTTCACTTTTAGGAAAGGCTTCTTACATGTGCATTACGGATTCGCAAATTGCAATTCCCTATTTGCATTAGCAATTTAGGTATTCACAAAAAATTGCAACTACCTAAATTGCGAATCATAAAGCCTTTCATACATAGGGAAAGGCCACTTTGCATTCGCAAATCGCCAAATTTTGCAATTCGCACCATTTGCGAATGCAAAATGCTTTCATACATCTGGCCCTGAGTATGCGGAAGGTAGATGTACTGTTCACAACAAACATTCAGGGAAAACATTATTACGGGAAAGAGAGAATCATTCTACACCAGCATACCAGGTTTGGTATAACAATAAATATGCTGCAGCTTTAAAAAACTATGGCAAAAACAAAGTAGGATTTGGCAAAGCCAAAAGGGTGACAGCCAGCACCAAACCTAGTGGCTTTTCAAACTTTGTTTAATTTGTTTTCTGGTCCCTCTATCCTTCCAGTCCTTCTAGCTCTGGTGTTCCTGCATGGTCCAGTGGCTTACTATTCCTTTTTCTTTTTTCTTCCTTTCCTCAATTATTTAGTCTTATCTTTGACTAGATACTGGTGTACGTGTTCGCTGGGATTGCACAAGGCCAGCCTGATTATCTTTAATCAGGCACTGAGAAATTAAGATTTGTATGGATCTTGCAATTTGGATGTGTTTCAGGATCTTATTTGCCCTGGACCAGGTCATCCTATTTAGAATAGGTCTTAGTTGATGAGTGTATCAAGCAACTACCACAGAGGCACTTGGTAAACAACCTGTGCGACCCGCGGTGGCACTAAGACCCTATCTTCTCGAATATGCTTACTCACTGGGCCCGATTCACAAAAGTAATCTGAGACAAAATCCTAACTTTACAGCTTTCAGTATTCACCGAAGGCATTTAGGAGTACTAAAGTTAGGATTTTGTCTCAGTTAATCTTAAATTTTGGTCTTAAGTTAAACTTAAGACAAACTTAAAGTTTAACTGAGACAAAATCCTAACTTTACTACTCCTAAATGCCTTCTGTGAATACCGAAAGTCGTAAAGTTAGGATTTTGTCTCAGATTACTTTTGTGAATCGGGCCCACTGACCCTGAGCTGGTTCAAATAAGATTGCATATGCACATCTCTGCTCCTTCACGATGCCAGTTAGATACATTGGGCCTAATTTTGGGCATTTTGGCATAGGGCAGCACAGCAAGGCATTGTAAAGTGAAAGGGCAAGAATGCACTGTATTCAAGCAATATGGTGAATTCCTGTCCTTTCTGACAACTCTGGCTCCATTTCGGCAGCCTACACCAACAATGGTGCAAGGGTGTCTCCGTTGCAGGCAGGATTGTTTTTGTGTAGGAAAAAGTACCTTCCTGCACAAACACGATCCTATGAGGCATTTTCTTCTTTCTATGTGAGCTGCAGATTGCAGCACACATGGAAAGAGGAAAAACAAGGAGAAATAAACATATTTTACCTCGCTACACCTCACCTCTAGAGGCATACGGATTTGACGCTTCCCCAGGATTACATCACTTTGTATGTATAAATATTTACTTGCATTGGATTTTGATACCGTAGGTGCAATTTTAAGGTCAGTCCTTTGCTTTTCAAATGGTAACTGAAGGAAAATATTAGAAAGGTCTATGTTATCTGCTCTCTTACTGTATATCACATTACTTTAAATGCAGTGGGCACATTGGTGAACATAAAACTATTAAGATCTTGCAACAGTGCAAAGTTACACAAAGTGAGGCAAACCAATAAAAAGTTTAGATAAAGTAATTACTTTCAGTGCAAAACATTTTTTGGCTGGAAATGCACATAGCACTTTGCACTGCTTTGTCTTACTTTGCGTCATGGGGGTGCCCCATGAAATGGTGCATGGGCGTTCCCATGTTACCACCCATGGTTTTTGACACACATCTACTAAAATTGGTAGAAAGGGCGTTGGAAAACTCTTGAGGTGGATATTAATAAGGAGAAATGTTTTAATTTCTCCAAATTTTTACAAACTGGATGTGTCCTGCCCTGTACAGCACACATCCAGTTCAGCACACATCCAGTGTGTGATAAACTTTACAAATAGTCTAAGCAAAGTATTTTGTACTAGAAGGGAACCAAGTAAAAAAAAATCATATGCTAGACATCACACACCCATCTTTGCACAATGATGCGTAGGTGGGTGTGTGGTGCTAGGAAGCCTGTTTGTGCAACAGCAATGGGAAAGAAATCAGCAGTGCCATATTTTATTAGATATCACTCTGAAATGCTCGCTTCCAGTAGCACAACACAGCACAGCACAGCAACTTTGGGTTATTCACTTCATCGTGCTACCTTTGAATACATCTGCCTACATGTTTATTGCTCTAACCCTTTCATGGCACATTTGTCACACACTTGAGCCTCCGCCTGAATAGCCTTAGTAGCCAACACAGGTTTAGTGGTCTTGAGACCAAAGGGCAGATTTATAAAGTTGTCACACAATGCAATGCAGCGCAAGAACCAAACTTTGGATGTTTGTTGTACAATGCAGCACACATTTAAAGTCAGAAAATTTGGAGAAATAGAGCCACTTCTCCATTTGAACACCTGCTTCAAACAGCCAGAACATTTTGGTGCAAAGCCCTGTCTACCAATGTTAGGAGACATGTGTGTGCATCAAAATCCATGGATGGTTGCATGGGAACCCCATTTACAACCTATGGTACGCCCCTTGATGCAAACTAATAAAGATCAGTGCAAAGTGATGCTTTCCTCTACTTTCAGCAACTTGTTTTTCATAGAAAAGTAAATCCCAAGTAAACATTTTGTGTCTGATTGCATTTCTTTTGTGACGAAAATGTTAGCAAATCTGCCCTCAATCTACAAACACTGCCTCCTTCCACTACATCTGCTTGGAACGTTTAAGCTTTCAATACCTATCATTAACTTTAGGAGAATGGAAGAAGCATTAATGCCTTCTCATCTAAACAATGGAGATGCACTTCTAATGAGAAAAACAAAATGCAGTTGTCTTAATCAGTTCCAAGGAGAAAAAGTCCATATGAAAGGAGAAGGACTCAAGCCGGGGACAGTCCACATATGGTTCATTTAAGGGAAGATTGTTTTGGGCTTTCTCTCATCAGGGGTTAGCAAAGTCAGACGTCTAAATATCCAGATGTTCTTGTGACGCTGTGTTCCCATGGCTTCATTCAACACCAAGAAAATTAGCCAGGAATGCCTATTGTTATGAAATAAAAGTCGATCAACGTTCAATTTTCTACAATGAAATATGAAACTTTACACTGTGTCATTGACTGTTACGACACTGCAATTTTGTTTCAAAGCGGGCAGTCATTTTTGTGCATTAAGTATCAACTAACATCATTATTATGGGAAAGGAAATACTGAACCTTTGTGTGTAAAATGTAAAGAATTTCTAATGTTGATGACGTTTGACATGTTTAAACAATGGTCAATACATACAGTATAAAGAATTCCATTTTCCTGTACCTATTCAAATCTCTCTACCATTGATACTGTGAACTCTGTTGCCTAAACAAGGTGGGTGGTGCTACTTTTGACAGATGTACTATTTAGTGCCATTTTACATAGTAAAAGCATATGCTATTTTGCTCTATTTGTTGTTTTTTTTTTTTAGGACTCACCTACAGTCAGCCTTTAACTGTTTATTGTCGAAGACTTATTGTCTACCATATAAATACATACAGTAGGTTTGGGCCAGCCCATTGCTTACCAGAGGTTGACTTTCCAACCAATCTCATTTGCTTGCCACTTATTTGAAGTCTTTCATTCCACTACTTATGTTTACTTCTCCCTTTGAGCATAGCTTCTTCACAAACCTTTTGCTAGGATGGCTTATGTTATTCTTCTGCTTATTTTTAAGGAATTCGTTTTTATTTTTATTTTAGCACTCCCTGGGAGTACAAGTTCTTTCATTCTCTGCCTCAAGTGCTGCTTCCCTCCCACATCTCCACACCGCTCTTTCCTTGTTGCTCCCACTCCCAGCTTGTGAGTTTTTCTCTATTCTTCCCCATCTGTGTTTAGTTTTTATTTATTACACTCCCCATGACAATTCTCCTCCAATGCTTTGCCTCCCCACCCACTGTTATGGCGTCATTAACTGATCATACAACCACTCATCTGTTGCCCCATCACTGCTGCCGTCACTTGGAGGCATTTAGGGGCATATGTACAAGCAAAGTGGCGGAGCGCTGCGTTAAGCCAAGAATGCTAACGCCGCGCTCTGTCACTTTAGAAATGCAGGGCTGCACCATATTTACAACAAACAGTGCAGCCCTGCATTTCTCCCTGCGCAGGCACCCTTGTACCATAGTGCAAGGGTGCCTGCATTGTGGGCATGATTGTTTATGTGCAGGAAGGTGTCACTTCCTGCACATAAACAACCATAAATGGCGATTTGTAAATTCTATGTATGCTGCTTTGTGCAGCACACATAGAAGTTGCAACTTGTCATTTTTTAAATGATTGTTTACGTGCAGAAAGGGACACATTCCTACACATAAACGGTCACACAAGGCGTTTTACTGTTTCTATGTGTGGTGCATAATGCAGCACACATAGAAACAGCAAAAATGAGGAGAAATAAAGCATTTCTCCCCGTTTCATCTGTTTAAGACCAGGTTTTCCCTGGCCTTAAATTTGGCACCCTTGTAAATATGAGGCAGCGTCAAAATCAATGGGTGTTGCGGCGGTAACACCCACCACAACACTCATTGCCCACCCCTTACATGCTAAGTATAGCGTGAAAGGGTGCCTTATTCACAAGGCGGCGTTAAGCCACATTAAGTGGCTTAACGCCACCTTGTGAATAAGATGAGGCCCCTATCGCCACAGGAACATCCAAAAAAGTGACGTTCCTGTGGCGATAGGGGCATGTATATCTGCCCCATATTTTTTAAAACCACAGTTTCCACTGTTGCTAACCCCATTTCCATTGATTATTTTTTGAGGAGAGCCTAGCGCCTGCAATCACAGACAGACTGCTCCGTTGGTACAAAAAAAATACTTTGGTGCCCTTTTTTAAAACTGTTTTCAATTTACCACTCCATGGTCCATGTTAAACATTCTGAACTACTTAAATTGTTTTAAAAAAAGGCCACCACATAATAACAAATACACGTGCATGGGTGATGACATGTGCACATATGCATGGTGTTATAATGCACATGTGTTGATGCATGTGCCTGCATCCATCATTGTCCTGGGCCGTACATTTTTCTCTTTTTATTTTGCCAATATTTCTCAATATTAGCAATACACCATATTTTTTTCTTTTCTGATGCTGAATGGGCAAAAAGCACTGGCAAAGTCAAAAAGCAAGAACTTTTTACTTTGCCAATACTGGTTTTAGTTGTCAGTGCTGTTTAGAGGCAGCAAACATGCTTTCATATTTTGTCTATGTCACTGCCACAAAAAGAAATGTGGAACAATAGAACACCATTTACGAATGTGAAATTACAAGAGGTCCTTCATCTTTCAGTGAAGGAGTATGAGCTTGTTAGAACGTGTTATTGATTGGAGGTTGTGAGGGGGAGTGGAAGTGAATTGTGGGTGTAGCTATCAATGGTGCAGCAGATGCAGTTGCACCAGGGCCCAGAATTAGTGAGTGTGTGGAAGTGAGAATGAGAATCAGTGAATATGAGTAAGTTTATGTGTGAGTAACACTGAGTGGGAGTGAGTATGAGTGAAAATGAGCGAGTGAAAGAATGAGAGTTAGAGTGAGTGAGGGAAAAGTGCCTAAGGCCCAGATTATCAAAATGTTCACGCAGTGCAGTACCCAAAGTTCTGCATTGTGTGAGAGGCAGAGACCAGGAAAGCACCATATCTACAAAGACATGGCACCATCCTGCTCTCTCCGTAACGCTGGCACACAATTAGGCTACCGAACCACCACACACACACACACATTTGCGCCATGGTGCAAAGGTATCTGTGTGAGTCTAGCATAGGTTTTGTACTGGAAGGGTGCCTTATGCTTGGACTAACTTTAAAACATCTACTACTTCAGATTTGTGCTATACAGTTCAGTACCCATGTAAAGTGTAAAATGTTAGTAGAAATACCAGCACTTCTCCTTTTTAATGCCTGCTTTCAAGTGACACAAAACACTGTCTACTATTGTTAGGAGATATGTTTTTACGTCAAAAACCATGGGTGGTTGCATGGGAATGCCTGTGTACGACCCATGGAATGCCCCCTTTAGGCAAAGTAACACAAAGCGATTTGCGCTGCTTTGTATTACTTAGAGGCAACTTTCCAGTGTAAAACTGGTTTTACACAGGAAAGTACATTTTTTTTTTAAAACAGTTTGTGCAGGTTTGCTTCACTTTTCTGATGCAAAGCCAGCACAAAATAGATGTTAATCTGGGTCTAAATGTGAATGTGAATGAGTATGAGTGAGGCAAATTTTGAAAAAAATAGTTCAATTCCTGGGGGTATTACGCCGCAGCACTTTCAAGGCTCACCAGCTACCACTCACGCCAATAATAATTGCCGAGATGTTACTTAATGACCTGAGCTGCCAACTTTGGAACTGGGAAAAGACGTTTAAATCCTAGCATCAGCTCAACATCCTGTGATCCTAGGCAAATCACTTTTTCTCCCCTTGTCTAAAAATTAAATGATTTTGTTTAATGTAATCTAGTGCTCATGTAAAGCACCCTGATGCCTTTGGTCTGGATTTGCTCTATATAAAACTGCACAAATAAAAAACAACAGACAACCAGGAACAATTTCCCCTGAGGTTTGGGACTGCTACTCAGGGGCCCTCTTGGCTATCCATCCACCCCACCTCTAATTTGCGAACATCGTTTTGCATGTTCTTATGTTTTAGTCAGTACCTGGCACTTTTAGAACCAAAACCACAAATTTCCCCCATGCCCTCTTGCTATTTACAGATCACTCTGCACTGCTGGATGGTCATTGCATTAAAAAACTCTTTCTTCCCTTATTAGCATTTATTTAGCAAGTATTACCCCTCACAAGAGTAGTAAGCACTATATAAATGTAATTAAACATCAAGACAATTTGTGATTTCTGCCTTGTTTGCTTGGAAGCTCAGGAAGATGGCAAAGATTGCCTTTAAAGTGCAGATGCAGACTCACATACCAGTGTTAATGAACAAGTATTGTTTTTCTTTAAAAAAAGAGTTATCAGTAAAGCACACTGCATTGCACAATTAGAACCCCTACTGTGGGGCTTTTGTCCTGGATATTGTGGATCAACTGTGATCCCCCCATCGTCTCCTTCGGTGACACTGCAAGCAGCAAGATAAGCTGTCTGTCGGAGAAAAGAAAATGTTTATTTTCAAGCACTCTTCTCCAGCCGTGCTTCACAAGGTTTTCCCTGGGAGAGACACCCACACAGCTTCAGCCTGGGCTACAGAACACGACAGGGGGGGTGATAGGTTAGTAATGGGGGTCTCTAGTTGGCAGAGGTAGGTACCTTTGTCTAATTAGGGGCCCTTGCTTTGAGTCAGGGTAAGGGGTATACACACTTCAGATAACTCCTGCTCACCCCCTGGGTAGCTTGGCACGGGCAGACAGGCTTATCCCAAAGGCAATGTGTAAAGTATTTGCACTCAAAACACACAGTAATACAGTGATAACACCACAAATGGACACCACACCAGTTTAGGAAAAATAAAGTTTCTTTAGCAAAACTCAACAAGACCAAAATGACAAAAAACCAAAATACATGTAATAAGAATATGACTTTTCAAAGGTTTCAAGCAACTTGGTCTATAGAAAACTATGGATGCGTGATTCTACACAGAGTACCTGTAGATGCGTCAAAATTCACAAGGCCAAACAGCCGCAGGAGAAGTGATGCTTCGAAACCGGACTATAGGGGGAAGTGACGCGTCGACTCCAAGACGGTTCTGGTCTGCAGGTGATGCGTCGGGTGCTAGTGACTCACTAGCCACATTTAATCACCACTCTACACATACTTCTTGAGCCCACACACCCTCACTTCACCAGACGGCTAAAAAAAGATCTCCAGCAAAGAGCCCCCTAGTGGGTGCCCGTCAGGCATTGCAGTTCCAGCCCGATGAGGAACTAGCCCAGTGATGAAGCATGACACCAATTTGGGTGTGTGAGGGCCCGTGCTCCTATTGGAGCGCATTCCTTCCCATGGAACTCTAGACTATATTTTTTGGACATCAGAATGCCGAAAAAAGCAATACATTGACAGCACTATGGGACACCAACTGTAAATGGCATCATCACCTGCACCATGGGTATACCTGTTTAATTCAGCAGTCACTACGTCAAAGGAATTACATCATGAGTCTTCACATCGCAGGTGAGTTAGTTTTAAGTGATATATAATTATATCTATTTCAGTTACAAATTACTGGTGAATCTGGTGAATTTGCTAGGGGTGGACGGAACTCGCGGTTTACTCCACGGAATTCCACAGAGTTGAATAAAAACTCCACAAGATTTTGCAGAGGTCGGCGAGCGGATAGAATTCAGCACGTCGTACTACTCATTCCGATTTTTAGCACAAAAAGGAGCTTGTTCTATGTTGTAAAATCAGCATACTGTACCATGTGGCATGCCAGTGGGTGCGTCTTCTCTCTGTCATATGAGTAGACTTTCCTCTCGAGTGGCAGCTTTCACAACATTAACAGTCATGACCTGCTGTGGCTGCTCGCATTGAGAAATCCTGCCTGGAGGCATCCTAACGCCCAAAAAATCAGGCTAGGGGATGCAAATTCTTG
Organism: Calotriton arnoldi; assembly: GCA_963921515.1. Taxonomy (NCBI): domain Eukaryota; kingdom Metazoa; phylum Chordata; class Amphibia; order Caudata; family Salamandridae; genus Calotriton; species Calotriton arnoldi. Next base: position 176,468 of record CAWUFW010002824.1, on the reverse strand, counting down.
CTTACCAACTTAACATTGGCGAGCTGTGCGTAAGAAAAAATTCTGCCACAAGTTTGCTGGAACTCCACAATACTCGCAGAGGGCTGAGTGAGCAAAAATCCATGAACTCCACTGGCGGAGCGGAGTTTATAGTCCACCCCTAGAATTTGCCTGTATTTAAGGTTTTTTTTAACATAAGTTAAAATTTTAGTACCTTCCTCACGGATAACTCCACTTTAAACTTTGCTTTTTTTCAGTGAATTTCTTTGTTTTTTTTTTTTACTCAAAGTGATATCTTATGACAGTACATTTGTGGCCAATCCCTCACTGTGCACAGCCAAAGGGGGGATGATTGACTGCAGACCCTGGTAGCACGGGTGGATGTCAGTTGGCCAACATTTGCTTTTTTAAGGCTTTTTTAGTTCTATGGTAATTCCGCTAGAGCCACAAGGTACTACAGGTGCCTTGCTGGGACCCATAGGACTCTAACAGGACCACAATGGTTAAAAAAAGTAATCTTTTTTAGGGGTTGATGAAACTTGCATAATTCCATGTAGCATAATACAGTGGAATTAGCTAAGAATGCCATAAGATTACAGTTGAATTATGCGAGAAATGTAATTCTGCATGCAGCAGTAATTTTGCATCATGAGTAACACGGAATTACCAAAATTACTCCCATTACTCCAGTGTAATTGAAATTCTGCCCAGGCCTATCTTTTTTCCCATGGTGGTAGAAGGAAGTCCCTCTGGGGCTGCCTCAATTGAATTGCAGAAATTTCAGCAGAAAGCAAGATCTTGGTCCAGAAAGTGTGCTTTTTGTAATTTGATGTAAGTCCATTCAGTAGTTTTAGTAAATTTAAGGATAAAATAAAAACATATTTCATGCTGCGAAGGATCCACGGAGCCCACAGATCTAGGGATAAGATCTGTTTGGCTAACACAACCACATCAATAAAGAAGTGATGGCAGCAATTTTAGGACTCTGAGACTCAGTCCCATGTCATGAAAAAACATCCATTATGTGAACCAACCATTAATTCTCTTCCTGAGTTGTCATTTTAAACATTTTAACAAGGTATTTAGTGATCACACATGATAATGTTTGAAGGAGGATACGGACCTATAATTTAGGGGTACATCCTCATAATGTATGCAACGTGAATTAACTTTGCAGACGCAAAAATATTTTTATTTGACCAAACATTATTTAAAATAACATTCACAACGAATGAAAGAAACACATGTGCACAGCTTTTGATCCATTTGCAAAAAGGCACATAATAAAAAAAACACATTGATGAAAAATAAAATTATTTTCACTGGTGAGATGCAGGAAGAGACTGTCTATGCATCTGTTTGATGGTTAATATGGCACTGAATGGGTGGAACTCATCATACACTGCATCCAATCGAGTTGCTACTATATTTGATATCAATCACTGTACCATTTTTCTTTTGCAGATACAGCATACTGGGTAAAAGAAAAGCGTAAGTTATCGGTTCAACCTCTAATAATAGGTGCACCTTAGTGTGTGTACTTGCTCCACTAGAGGGCCATTCTTTCCACGACCCTCTCACTTTCTGGTCCTGAAGAAAGCCTTGCAATCTACTCGATAAATGACTGAAACACGCAGACCAACCCAAGGATGTTTGAGATCAATCTAATCCCATAAACATCCACCTTGATTCTTGTGAGTGGTTGTGTGAGTGGCTGCATTGGTGAGTGAGCAGCTGTGTGAGTGGCAGTATGAGTGAGTGAGTGGGTGGGTGTGTAAGTGGTTGTATGGATGTGTGAATGGGTATTTAAGTGATTATGTGGATGTGTGAGTGGGTGTGTGAGTAGTGGTATGGGTGAATGAGTGGTTGTGTAGAGTGGCAATATGAGTGAGTGAGTGGTTGTGTGAGCAGTTGTGTGAGTAAGTGAGTGGTTGTGTGAGTGCCTGTATGGCTCTATGGATGAGTGAGTGGGTGTGTGAGTGGTTATATGGGTCTGTGAATGGGTATGTCAGTTGTTGTGTGGGTATGTGAATGGGTATATGAGAGATTGAATGGGGTGTGATTTAGTGTGTGCTTCGATGGATGATGTTATCAGTGATGTCATTTGAGATGTCATCAGTGATGTCACCGACCATGTCAGAGTGATGTAATATGTGTGGTCATAAGCAGTGCATTGCGGGGGCATAAGTTGTAGTTAGCTTAGGTAATTATAACTGCTGAATTTCAATAGTTTTGTACAAGTGAATTCTGAGCTGAACTATAAGGTCCCTGTAACCTTTGGTTTTATCAGTGAATTACTAAAGTTTTTTCAATTCTATTTTCTAACTATAATGTTCCTGTAACCTTTGTTTCTTTCAGAGAATTTCAGCTTTTTTTTACATTTAATTTCCTAACTGTAACCTGTAACCTTTGAGAGTGACTGTGTGAGTGGCTCCATAGGTCAGTGGGTAAGTGTGTGAGTAGCTGTATGGGCCGATCACTGGGTGTGTCAGTGGTTGTATGGGTTTGTGACAGGGTGTGTGAGTGTCTGTATGGGTGTGTGAGTAGGTATGAGGTTGTGTGTCGGTATGTGAGTGGTTTTGTGGGTCAGTGAATGGATGTGAGAGTGGCTGTATGGGTGTGTGAGTGTGTGTAAATGGCTGTGTAGGTCTGTGAATGAATGTGAGAGTGGCAGATTGAGTGGGTGTTTCACTCTCTGTGTGGGCGTGTAGTAGCCCTCTATGTTGGAGTGTCAATAGCTGTGTGAGTGAGTGGGCCTGAACAGAACCTCACCTGCACCTTTATCCAACAAGAGTCCACAGGTTTTGCACAAAATGTCAACCCAACTAGAGTTCTTTCCACTGGTTGATTAGTATGTCATACCTCGTTGTGTAAATGCTGGTGGTTATTCTACAGTACAGCTGCGTAATGGACCATGAGCAAGTGTCTCCTTTGACATTGTGTGTATTAATTGTGTTATTGTGATTGTTCCACATACATTTGCAACCACAAATTTGTGATGATATGAATTGTGGTATAGAGAAGAGAACTACACTACAAAGAGGTGAATTCCCACCAAACAAGGGTACTTCCTCTTAACTATTTAAAGTAAAGGCTTCTTTGTTTGGTGGAGAAATCCTCATATTTTATGACATCAAGAATGCATCACTAAAATCTGAGGGAAATGTGCTGGGGGCCTTTTGGTACGCTGTCCATCATCCTGGCAAAATGCGGGAACACGTTTGTATACTACTAACGTGAACAGAGTGGACCAAAACAAGGAGATATCCCAAGTGATTTCCCAGATTTCCATACATGTTGTCTTTTAAAGGAACAACATGGACTTTGCTCTCACCATGAGAAGACAAGAATGAACCCACTCATCACAGTCAGCCCTGATTACACTATTGTAGAGTATTGATGCATTGATTTCTAACACTTTAGAATTGTAATGTCTCTACAGTGGGCTCCTTGCTCTCTTCTGAACACTCTGGTCTCACTGCACCTGCAGCATCATTGCCACATATATACTTTTATTGCTAATGTTGCTTCCTATTTGTAGAATTAAAAAAAAAAAAATGTAGGTTTGCGAATCAGTCGCGACCCGTCCCAATACGTATTTTCTGGTTCCGCAGGACTTTCGCAAAATCAGCGTGTTTTTTGACTCCACATAAAAACAGATATAGACAATGCAAAATTAATGTTTGAAGTAAGTAATCAACTAAAATAATAAGAAAAGTTATATAGTAATATGGAAAAATGTTTAAAACCTGGTTTAAATACCTTTCCGTGCTGCGCAAAGACATCGCAACATCATCACAAACACAGGAACAAATGGATTTTACTGGTTAAAACAGCTTTCAATCATTTAAACAGGAAGTCCCCTCCCACAACTAGGTGTGACTGCTAGAATTCACACCTCTGTTTGTTTTTCTGAATTTTTGTCACAAACTTAATGTTTTTGGGATTTTTGTTTTTAAAAGTGGGTGCATTCTGCTCCTGACCTACAGCAGAATAATGGAAGTTCCTGTACCAAAGATGCAGAGTATTGCTTGGAACTTCTTCACCATTCCATGTGGTGAAAAAAAGGTGGTGGCACAAAATGTTAAGTGCACTCTATGTGACAAAGTAATTTTCTGTGGAATATCTAAAAAGTACTCACGTGGCACTACCAGCATGCTGAAACAACTCAAGATGATCCATGGACACATCTGGCAAGGGCAGAAAGGGTGCCCAATGCAAGCATTGCTTCAACATTGACAGCTGTGCATCCATTACAACCAGAAGACATTTTACCATCTATGGCTCCTGCACCTCCCATGATCCTGGCAAGAGATCCAGAGCTGGCAAATATTGAATGCCATTGCAAATTCTGCCATAAAATTTTAACAGTTAGTGAGCAATCAGTCTCAGCTATTATTGATGCTGCCAGAAATCACAAATGCAAATTATTTTGCCGTTGAAGAACTGTAGCACAAGTTGTGTGTGTTGTTTTTCTGCATTCTTTTTTTTACAGTTCCTACTGTTGAAAGTTTAACAAAAACACCAAAAAAGAACAAAATGTAAGAAATAATTTTAAAAACTACAAATCTTTAAAAAAAAAGGTTCCTGTTGGAACCACTTTTTCTGGTTTAAAAAAAGACAAGCTATATGTTACATGTTTGTTAGTGCATCACCTTCTGAATAAGTGAGTTAATGGTTGTGTGAGTTGCTGTATGGTTGAGTGACTGTGTGTGTTAGTAGCTGTATAAGTGAGCGAGTGGATGTGTGAATAACTGTATGGGTGAGTGAGTATGTGTGTGTGGGAGTGACTGTATGGGTGAGTCAGTGAATCTGTTAGCTATAGGAGTGAGAGTGAGTGAGTGGCTGGGTGAGTAGTGTATAGGTGAATGAGTGGGTGTGTGAGTGGCTGTATGGATGAGTGAGAGGGTGTGTGAGTGGCTGTATGGGTGAGTGAGCTGGTATGTGAGTGGCTGTGTGGGTGAGTGTGTGCATGTATAAGCAGCTGTATGGGTGAGTGAGTGGGTCTGTGAGTGGCTGTATGGGTGAGTGACTCAGTGCGTGAGTGGCTATATGGGTGAGTGAGTGGATATGTGAGTGGCTGTATGGGTGAATGAGTGGTTGTGTGAGTGGCAGTGTGGGTGAGTGAGTGGGTATGTGAGTGGCTGTATGGGTGAGTGAGTGGGTACATAGGTGCCTGCATGGGTAAGTGAGTCTGTGTGTGAGTGTCTGTATGGATGAGTGAGTGTGTCAATGGCTGTATGGGTGAATAGGTGGGTATGTCAATGGCTGAATGGGTGAGTGAATGTGTATATGAAGGGTTGTATGGGTGAGTGAGAAGGTGCATGAGTAGCTGTATGGGTGAATGAGTGGGTGCATGAGTGGCTGTATGAGTGGCAGCATGGATGAGTAAGTCAGTGAGCGAATAATTGTATGGCTGAGTGAGTGGATGTGTAAATGGGTGTATGGGTAAACAAGTGGGTGTATGAGTAGCTGTATGAGTGAGTGAATGTGTATGTGAGGGGCTGTATGGGTGAGCGAGTAGATTCATGAGTGGCTGTATGGGTGAGTGGGTCAGTGTGTGATTGGCTATATGGGTGGGTAATTGGGTGTGTGAGTGGCTGTATGAGTGAGTGAGTAGGCATGTGAGTAGCTGTATGGGTTTGTGAGTCAATATACGAGTAGCTGTATTGGTGAATGAGTGGCCATGTGAGTAGTATATAGGTGAGTGAGTGCATGTGTGACTGGCTATATGGGTAAGCGAGTGGCCATGTGATTAGTGTATGGGTAAGTGAATGTGTCGGAGGCTATACGAGTGAGTGAGTACGTGTATGAGTGGCTGTATGGTTGAGTGAGTGATTGTGCTAGTAGCTGTATAGGTAAGTGAGTCGGTGTGTCAGTGACTGCATGGGTGAGTGAGTGGGTACTTGAGTGCATGTACCGGTGTGTGACTAGGTGTTTGAATGGCTGTATTGGTATGTGGCTGCATGTCTCAGTGGCTGTATCACTCTCTGCCTCGGTGTGTACCATGACAATGTAAGTGTGGTGAACATCGCAGAAAGAAGTAATTATGAAATTACATCACTCCAATAGATGGTGCCATTCATCTGTATAAAAGAAAAGGAACATAAATATAAGTCAGTAGTACATTTCACAAAATTATATTAAAAACACTTTTAATTTCTGCAATGCATAAGTTCATATTATAAAAAAACAGTAGACATTTCTTATGCTGTAATAGTATTTCACATTATATGAAAGCATTTCATTTTCCATTTGTTACTGTTCTCAGCTTTCATACCTGCACACCATAACCGAAGTACTGTATAAAGATTCATCTTTGAACAGTGGGGGAAAAACAATCATATATATTGTAGAAAAAACCCAGAACTGCACAGCATGTCACTATAAATAAGTGGCACTATACATTGCACTCACTACAATTATTTAAGCAATTGTTTTACCAATAGTTACTGAACTAATCTAAACAAACATATCTTAAAAATAACTCTTTGGCGGCGTGGTCTGGCCACGAAGGAAGATGGCTGCCTAGGAGACGGGCTCCTCTCCGAGGGAGACTCCGGGCAGGGAATGCAGCGTTTTGGAGGACATACAGTCCTTCTTCAGGAAGATCAGACTTAAAAAATTCTTTGAACATAGAAACATGTCATCTAATGACAACAGGACGGGACTACGTCTCGTCTCCACGTTCACGCCCACCCTGGTTGAGGTAGGCCCCGAAGTGGGCATCTTTGAGAAAATAGTATATTCCAAAATTCAAACCATGCTGAGAATTGTTCCCAAACCATCATACAATCTCAATTATGAGGAATACAATGCCCTCAAAAATTTATCATCTAACAACGAAGTCACCATCAAACCCAGTGACAAGGGTGGGGGAATCGTGGTTTTGGACAGTACGGATTATAAAGAACAAATTCAGGTGATGTTGAAAGTACCTGAACATTATGTGAGAGTCAACGCATATCCAGATCAGAGAATTAAAACAGAAATTCTTAAAATTACTCAGAGAGCACTGGATAGAGGCTCGATTTGTACCCAGGAGTTTGAGTACCTCAATAGACCATTTAACAACATTCCGGTTCTATATGGAGTGCCCAAAACTCATAAAGACACCACCAAACCACCCTATAGACCTATTGTATCAACTATTGGATCTATAACGGAATCACTGTCTAAATATGTAGATGTTTTTTTAAGCCCTTGGTATCTGATCTTCCTGCTTACGTCAGAGATACTGGCCATCTTATTGGGAAGATAGAAGCTATTACCTTCAATCCTCACACTGATGTTTTTGTCTCAATGGACATTGAGGCACTATATCCGAATATCCCCCAAAGAGGAGCGCTAGAAACAGCCAAAAGCGCCCTAGAGAGAAGTGACAGTCAAGATGACCATTTGTTCATCCTAGAATGTCTAGCCACAGTACTTCAGGAGAATTACTTTGAATTCAATAAATCAATATACAAACAAATTCAGAGCGTCAGTATGGGTGCTGTTTGCGCCCCAAATGTAGCCAATATCTTTATGGGTGCGTTTGAAGAGCGATTCATTTTTAATGAAATCACACCATTTTACGAAAACATCCAACATTGGCATCGATTTATTGATGACATTTTTTTTCAATGGAGCGGCCCAGAAGAACAACTCATTGAGTTTATTTTATGGATTAACTTGTGTGATCCTCATTTGAAATGTAGCCCCAATATGAGCAAAGAGAGGATTGAATTCATGGATATTTGGATCCAAGTTATTGACCATACTATTGAGGTTTCTCTGTATACCAAGGCTACAGCGAGAAACACGCTCCTCCAATATGAGAGCTACCACCCGCATTGCCAGAAAGATAGCATACCTTTCAGTCAGTTTCTGCGGTTTCCCAGAAACTGTACCAATATCAGGAACTTTGAGCTGCATGCAGAACAACTTAAGTGCAAATTCCTCAACAGAGGATATCCCGATAGACTGATTAGGGATGCCTACAAGAGGGCTAAATATTACAATAGGGAGGCCCTTCTCCAAAGGAAACCTAACACTGAAGACACTAAGTTGGTATGTGTCACTCGACACTCCAACTTTAATAACAAATTACGCCAGATCATCAACTCACAGTGGCATATTTTGAACTCAGACCACCAGGGTAACTCTTTACCCAGACCGATATTTGCATTTCGGCGGAATAAGAATCTTCGGAATTCATTCGTCAAATCTGTTTTCCCTGGAGAAAGAGAATTTACACAGAGATCTATTACAAGAAAGAACCCCATCAGTGGCACGGATAAATGTAGCAATTGCCATGCGTGCAATTTTGCTATTGTATCAGCAGAACTACAATGGGGAAAAAAGAAATTCTATTTCAAAGAAATGACTAACTGCAGGACCACCAACGTTGTGTACCTTATTCTCCGTCCCTGCAAACAGGGCTACGTTGGTGAAACTAGCAGGGAATTCAGAGTGAGGTTTAGTGAGCACAAATCCGCTTTCAAAAATAAGCAAATAGGTGCTCCATTGTTCGAACACTGGCACGAACAACAGCATTCCGAAAAAGAACTTAAATGGATTATTCTAGAGAGAATACATTATCCAAAGGATGGCAATATCGATGGTATGAGACGTAAAAGAGAAGTGTTTTGGATCTATACCCTTCAGACGGCTGTCATTGGTCTCAATGAGCACTTACCATGGGAAAATGCCATACTGTAATTATTTTTCAACTGTTTTTTGTACATGCTATGCATGGCTATACCTGTCCTCTTTATTATGGAATTACTCATGGACATGTGTGCCCTTTTATCATGTTTTCCTAATTTTTTCCACATTCCTTCTTTGTTTCATAGTTATCTTATGTTTATTATTGGCATTGATTGGTTGGCTCTGTTTCCTACATAGCCCTACATGTCTTTATTCATTCTGACGCATACTAGTGCGACATAGGCTTTCACAAAGTAGTTTTTGTGTTGTTAGACTTTATTTAATTTTTTGTCATGACTTGCTAGCTGCATTTATCTATTCTGTCTTGCAGGTGCATGTTCTTTAGCCCTGGGACATCATTCTTTCCCAGTTTGTTTGTTTACCTAATTTCAGGTACCTGTCTCTTAGAAATGGCGGCGATTTCGTTTTTGAGCGTTTTACGGATCTTTACGACCATACTAGTATCTCCCTGCTTGCTAGCTGCAGTGACTGTACATTTTGGTTCCGGAACTCTCATGAGTTCCGTTTACTATTTAAATGCATAGTGTACGTGTTAGATCATAATATGGCTTCAAGGATCCATATTAGTATTTTCCCCGTCTTGGTTCGTTCATTGTGGCTCGTTGGGTTATCTTCACTCACGATCGTACCCGCCTGATCCTAAGTAGACCTGGGCGGTGAACTTCACTCCATTCGCGGAGTTTGTGGAGTTTTATGCACTCCGCACTCCGCGGAGCTCACTGAGTGCAGAAAACTCCGCGGAGCGATGTGTAGCGGAGTTTTTTCCCCCGAATACCAGCACAAACTGCAGTTCACATTGCACGCCGCCACTCGCGGAACTTCACAGAGTTTTTTTGTAACTTTGCAGAGTTCCGAATAGCAAAACTACGCCCAGGCCTGATCCTAAGATGGCATTCAAAACGACCCGTTTAGCATTCTCTGGGTCGTTCTGTGCATTTTTTTAAACCCGGGTGCATTTCATTTTTCTTTATTGATTGGTTTGGCGGTGTTTTTTCTCTGATATATGAGCTCGCAATTAGTCCATTTTTACTGGCGCAAGACGGACACCGCAGACCTACTTTTTGGAATTATACGGAGGAAACTTTAGGTATGTAAACCCCTGGGGACTGGGACTTTAGTTAGCTCGGCATCTTAGTTTATTTGTTTGAAACAACTAAGGATTACCAGTATTTTGTTTTTATTATTTAGATTCATTTAAATCCCCAGGATGGATATCTACTGCCTCAGAGTTGGCTGCTAATCTTAAACTTCTCAGAGTATTCACGTCAGTTTAAATCCCGGCTGGGACGGTTTTGTAAGTTATGCTTTTGATTTTGTTATGTTTATTCTGACCCCATGTAGTTTATATGGTTGACCCCTTTTTTTCGGTATCTTTTTATCTCTTTAGAACTGCTCGAATTACGGGACTTAGGGGCATATTAGCAAGACCGGCGATAATGGGCTTGCTAATATGCGTTATAGAATTCCAATAGAAGCCCAGGTTAGATGTTCTGCACATCTAACCTGGGCTTCTATTGGAATTCTATAACGCATATTAGCAAGCCCATTATCGCCGCTTTAGCGGCAGTTTCCTGCCGCTAAAACGGCGATAATTTTATCGCCGGTCTTGCTAATATGCCCCTTAGTTTCCTATTTCATACCTATGAGCGGGTCCATTTGGACTATTGGGTAAGCCCCCTTCAGACATTTGTGTAGTTCTGACTAGGCTTGAACTTAGGTTTTATTCACCTTTTGACCAGCATTTAATTTTAGGACGGCGGCTTTCATCGCTAATTGGTTGTTACTGTAACCATAGGGGACATACCTTCTGATTAGCCCCACATAGGCTTTACGGCCCCATAATTCTGAGGTGCCGATTAGACTTAGGAGGGTTTACATTTTCACCATGCTCATATTGATTACCCGATACTGTTGTATTGTTTGAATTGTGTTTTACCTCCTTTGCATTATTTTTTTGTTCACCATCTGGTCTCTAACCATAGATGTCATTATCAGTCAACCCTATTTTTTTTAGATGTTCTCTCATGTTTGCCTTTTCTATTCCGTAGTATTTACCAAACTTTGCCTTGTGCCCTGGATCTTATGCATCCTCTACTATATCGTGATGCTTCGTCAGTCTGAACCAGCATCCCATACTATTTAGAAAGTATGTAGTCTTACTATTTTGTTTGGATCTTTTCTATCCTATTTCTTGGTTTTATTTTTGCATCTTATTATTTTTTCTCTTGGTGATTCTTAATGATAGTCTCACTACACGGTGTTTACACTTTCCATGGACACTTTCACTGATTGGCATGGTTCTTTACTATTATATACTCTTTTGGTGAATCTCTTTTGGATAATCTTTACTCTTCCATGCTCCGTTTTGAAGAATAAACGCATATGTATACCTTGAATATTTATATTATGTCTTGTTGTCCCTACAGACCTGTGCATAACGTATATTGATACAAAGCCCCCCACACTGCATATCCAGCTACAGTGTATGATATACAGATGGCTTGTGGCCACTGACTTATTTGTTCTCTCAGCACCCTATTGAAAGAATTTGTTGTGTACATCTCACTTCCGAAACGCGCGTCGGCGCATTTCTTTTTCACATGTATCTAATTTTGAGAATTTTGTATTGTAAACCCTGTGTATGTATGTAATTGTGTTTTCTCTCGGTTTTTGTTTATCTGCATTGATAAATTTATGTTGTCTTTCCTTACGTTTTTTTCTTTTTCCTTTTGATGTGTACATTGCGTTCACTGTTCCTCATCATGTTCGGGGCTCCTCAACAATTGATGTGCAATGTTGATATTTTTAAGATACTTTTATGTATATATGTGATATCAAAAATTAATTTATAAAAATGATCTATATTTTTTGATAATAAATTTTGAAAATTACTGGTCTATGGGACATGTGTATTTTTGGATATATCACCTTACTTTAAAGTATTAATTCGGGAGAAGTGCTTGTTGTTATTTATTGTGTTTTCCCTGCTTTCTTCTCCTTATTATTTTCAAAACCAGGGACCCTCTTGTGTTTGTCATGCGTTTCGGAGGTCGCCCTGCGATAACATCTCGGCGGCCCTAGATGTGGGTGCTCTCACGGATGCTCCGGTGTCGTCATCGCGGCTGAGGAGAGCGCGGCTGAGACGGCACACCGTCGGAAGACTCTCTGGCCTGGAGGCGTGTCATCAGCCTCGGCCTCGAGTGATTGCCCGGCCCCGCCTCCCGTATTTGCTGTGGGATTGAGCCTGGAGGCGCCCTCCACAGCTGCAGAAACTTCCTCCCCCCGCTCCGGTAACATCGCCACGTCTGGGGAGTGGGCGGCGGGGACGTCAGCTCTGTGGACGATTCTTGAGCCTCGAGGCGTGCCCTCAGCCTCGATCTCGAGTGACTGCCTGGCCCTGCCTCCTGACTTAGCGGCGAAATCCTGAAGAGCCAAGGCTGCTCTTTGAGCCTGGCAGCACCCCTCGCAGCTGCAGAGACTTCTCCCCCCCCGCTCCTATAACATCACCATGTCTGGGGAGCGTGCAGAGGGGATGGCAGATCTACAGACGATTCTTGGGCCCAGAGGCGTGCCCCCAGCCTCAGCCTCGAGTGGCTGCCCAGCAACATCTCCCATTCCAGCAGTGGGATCCTGCTGAGACGGGACTGTTTCTGGCACCTGGTGGCACCCTACGCCACACTACTGCACGGACTACCCCCCCGGTGAAAGACAGGTGCCACTCATGCTCTCAGGCACCCTCCCGCGGCAACAGTGCCTGAGCCACAGACCCCGGCCCCCATCTGGCACAGGTGCCTCCTCTCCTTGCGGCTTGGGGTTGAGGAAGAGGGAGAGTGGCGGTGAACGCCTACCAGAGGTTTAGGAGCACCCTCCTCACACCACAGCATGGACTGCCTTCCCCCCGGCGCGAGTGACAGATGCCACCTGTGCTTTGCAGCATGGGGCAGAGGAGGTGGAAGATCGGCAGTGTACCGCCTACTGGAGGAGTAGGAACACCATCCTGAAGAGGGACACATCTTGACGGCCCTAGTAGAGGAGGCCCTCCCGGAGCCCTGTTTCAGCCCAGCGCGCGATTGCTTAGCCCCACCTTCCACTACAGCAACGTGGTCCTGATGCACCGGGGCTGCACCTTCGAGCCTGTGGAGGGAGAACCAAAGCTCCCCATACCAAACGCGGAGACCTCCTAAGGAGTACCTGCATATCTCTGTGGACGGGGGTGGGTACCCCCGCCTTGCCCCCCCCCTCAGGCTGGTGACGGCAAAATACGGTACCGGGGCACGAATGACCACGGCAAAAACAAGGGAGCAAGACCTCCAGGCAGCTCCTATTCACGGAGGTGCTGAAGCAACAACTGCGCACAATCGCCATGAAAGCTGATGACATACCGGCGAGCGACCCTCGGCCCCCTCGACAACCCCGGCAGCAGGAGTCACTATGGACCGCATTCTACAAGAGATCTCAGTCAGTCGCAGATTGGAGGGGATGGTCTCTAATATTTCCAAACTGGCGGATGAAGCCAAATCAATACAGGCGGACTTGGCTGGGTTCCTCTCCCGTGCGGAGGCACTGGATCAGAGGCTGACAGCGGTGGAGGGCCGGCTGAACACAATGCCGGACAGGTATCAAGAAATCCTCTTCCTCCGCAGCAAGCTCGTCGACCGAGGACCGCAGGGATAAGGTCCGCTTCTTTGGATTTCCAGAATCCATCGAGGGTCCTAATGCCGCAGCGTTCTTGAAGGACACCCTCCCGAAGCTCATTGGAGCCACCTTTGATCCACCCCTGGAGATACAAAGGGCCCACTGCATAGGACCGCTCCGCAAGGATTCTAACGTATGCCCAAGGCCGCTTATTGCCTGCTTTCTACATCATGACCAGACAAGGCAAATCCTAGCAGCAGTGCGGGCACAAGGATTATTCACCCAGGACGGCTACAGCATCCGGATGGCCGCTGATTTCTCTAAAGAAACGAATGAACGCCGCAAAACCTTCCTATCTTTCAGGCCCCGGCAGCTGAACATTAAGTATGACCTCTTCGAACCGGTGAGATTCCGCAACACCAAGGACGGCAATTCCAAGGACTTCTATGATCCAGAGGACCTCCGTGTGTTTCTGGACAATGCAACAGTTCAGGATATGGACACGCACACAGGCGACTTAGAACTTTCCCAATCATCTGGCCCATCTCAGTCAACGGAGAGCAGGAGACTGACCTACGGAGGAACATGGCAACATGGTAGGGACCAAGACAGAATGGCAAGTATGCATGAGGACAGAGCCTCCACCTTTGCCCATGAGCCACAGAGGGACAAATCTCGATCGCCTTTGAAACCAACAACTGAGCCAGATCAGGGGCACGGAGGGCCGTGCTGGAGGGCCCAGATTGATGGTCCCTACTACAGCTGGTTATGTGGCCAATGGAGCAGTGGGAAGATGTCTGGCCAATGGACACCTGAGTATTATATACACTGCACTGTATTGCGGGGCATCTTAGGCCTTGGAGGGCTACACGGTTCCACCTCACTCACTCATACTGTATGCCTGAGTTACGGAAGTTTATAGATGTGTCTTTGTATTGCACCAAAACAAATGTAGATTTGACTGTTTGTATAATAGCGTTGTTTAGTAGGGCGGCTCCCATCCACATATGTCTGTTCTCCCCTCCACCCCGGCCGCTTACACCTGCTCCACCTCCCCCCCCTCCTATGCACATCAAGAGCGACTGCGGTCCCACACCTGACACAGACTCTTCTTTAGGGGGCCACGTCATTATACATTTCAGCTTACATATTCATGCCCGGCAGGGTTTCGTGCGGTTGGCGAGCCTCTAGGCCCCGCGGTGTCACCACATGCTGGAGTCGCGTAGTGTCCTTCCACGAATCGGGTGTAATAAATCCTCACCCCCCATACTGGGCCACCCATCGCCTGGTTTCTTCCTTTTTCTTTGGTCCCTCCACTATATATATTGATGATACTCCCCACAGCAGTGGCTCACCCTGCTGCGGGTGAACGGTGCCCCCTCGGAGCAGTGCTCCGCCGAGTGCAGACCCGTGGTAGACAGATTAGCGTGCATGGTGAGCGAGGGCCAAGACGGTAACCCCTACATCCGGTGTCCCATTGTTCTTTCCTTACCTTTCCCCTTCTGCCCCTCTCCCCCCCCCTTCCTTACTGCACATTCTAATCGGAAACCACACACCCTCACTGGGATAAGCTAGCACCTCTCTACTGCGCCTCCCCGCTGACTGAGACGCCCTTGCAGCACACTCTGCTCTACAGGACCCCTTATTGCCCATTGACAGCCCTAGCGACCTAATAGACCCAAACCGTCAAGGGAGTGCCAGAGGGGCCCCGAACCCCCCCTCCCCTCTTTCCCTTCGCTTTTTCTGTTTCCCGGTCTCTTCTCATATTTCTCCTCTCTTCTTTTCTCCGCTCTTTCATTATCATTCTCATTCTTTTTCCCTTGGGTCCCTATAATCGGGCTGCTTCTCCCTTTCTCTTTGAAACACACCCCTACCCCCGTAATTCTACCCAGCAAGCTTTGTAATCTTTCGGGAAGACCGAAACTTCCCCCCCACTCCCACTTGGCTTCACTTACACATTGCACCCATTCCCCGCAGGGTTCACCACTCACTGCACAGCGCCGGCTCCCCCTGATCTGCACTTGCTGCACTAAGCATTATGACCTCCCCACGCCCACTGCGAGCGGTCACGTGGAACATTCACGGTCTCACGCCCTACATAAAGCGGAAAAAGATCTTGGCGTACCTGCAATCTAAATGTGCAGATGTAGCTTTGTTGCAGGAAACGCACCTAGATGCAGGAGAATTGGACGAGCTGCGGCGAGACTGGGTAGGGAAGGTGATACATAGTAGTGTGCAGGCTGAGGCTCCTGGAATTGAGGGCCCAACCCGCAAGTGCAGGGTAGCAATTCTCCTTCAGAAATCTCTTCCAACGACAGTGACAAAGACCTGGACGGATACTGACAGACGGTACGTTTTCGCACAGCTCAAGATAGGTGATTATCACATATGCGTGGGGTCGGTCTACACTCCAACAGGGGTGAAAAAATCGTTCTTCTTACAGTTGAATAGAGTTCTGTCAGAAATAGGCGCCTCCCAATCCCTCATAGGTGGGCATTGGAACCTAGTGAGGGACCCGATTCTGGATAGGACCGGACCGCTGGACAGGAGCAATGCAGCCGAAAGGGCATTGCTGGGGGACGTGATGCAAGATAACGGCCTGATAGATCACTGGTGCTTGAGTCACCCCACAGATACGGAATACACCTTTGCCTCTCAGGTGCACGGCACGCTATCCCGCCTGGATTATTTTCTCACTTCCCACAGAGTAGTATAGCTCATCCAGGAATCCAGAATTCTGGAGGCAGCCCTCTCAGACCACTCCCCTGTCCTCCTCTCACTGGAACTAGGACTGTCCAGTCCTGGAAGCAAGCCCTGGTGACTGAATATCCAGCGCTACCGGGCCCCTACAGGTAAATCCCTCTTACAGGCTCACATCATGGAGTTCCTAACAGACAATCAGGGATCAGTCAACTCCAGGCAAACTCTATGGGCGGCAGCAAAGGCCACCATACGCAGCAGACTCATGAGAAATTTGGCTCAAGCCAACAAGCAAAATAAAGACAAACAAAGAGCGCTGGAAGTATACCCGCCTCTATTCTGTACGTCTCACGCCACAACATCGCAATTCTTTGGAGCAGGCAAAGAAGGCGCTTTAAATAGCCTTTTCACTCCCAAAGTGGAATATGTTATGTTATGTTATTTCCATTTATAACGCGCGCGGATACTACAAGGCGCGAGCCTTGAGAGATGGACAGCAGAGCTAGCTTAGACAAAGAGGAAGGTTTTCAGGTTCTTTTTAAAATGCGTGGGGTCCTGAATGCAATGAAGAGCACAAGGCAGCGTATTCCAAGCACAAGCGGCTTTCACCGCCAAAGAGCTGCCGCCCATCCTTTGCAAGCAGAAGCGGGGAACTCGCGCCAAGAATAGAGAGGCGGAGCGCAAGTGTCTTCCAGGGGTGTAAAAGGAAAAGCGTTTCTGAAGATAGCCTGGCCCTGTGGCATGTAGAGCACGGTGGGCGATAACTAAGGACTTAAATTTAACCCGCTCAGCCACGGGCAGCCAATGTAGAGCACGAAGATGTTGTCTAACGCTGCTTCTGGCAGGGATGTTCAGGAGAAGCATGGCAGCCGCGTTCTGCACCACTTGCAGTTTATTGAGAAGATAACTCGGGGTGCCCATGTATAGTGCGTTGGCATAATCCAGTCAGGAGAGAATAAGGGCTTGGGTAACTGTCTCCTTGGCAGCCCGAGGAAGCACGGGAAGGAATTTCCTGAGGATTTTTAAAAACCCAAAGCATGTCCCCGACAGCTTTTTAATCTGGGTCGAAAATGAGAGGTTCTCCTCAAACCAGACCCCTAAATTCTTGACAGGTTTCCCTGATGAGGCCGGGAGCACCGAATCAGAAGGCCAGAATGATTCCCTAAATTGAGGGGGAAATTTTCGAAAGAGGAGAATTTCTGATTTCTCCTCATTGCATTTGAGTTCAGCTGCGGCCAACCACTGAAAAACTGTGGTCAGGCAATATTTTGCAGCAGTGGTAGAGCCCTCATTTTTTCTCCATGTGAACATGAGCTGGGTGTCATCATGCTTTGCAGAGAATGAAGGGGAGGCACTATGAGCATGGGGAAAAAGCGGGGAGGCTCCTGGCAGCTCAACTCCACCAACGTGAGGCGTCCATAGCTATCCCAGCCATCAGATCAATGACGGGTGATACTCTTACCCGACCCCAGGATATAACGAATAAATTTGCGTCCTTCTATAAGACCCTGTACACCCCAGGCCCGCCGATAGAGGCGGACAGACGGACTTCATTTCTGCGGGAGGCGAAACTCCCCCGCCTCTCGGACAAAGGAAGGGAGCTATTAGAAGGGGAGATCAGCAAAGAATAAATCTCTGCGATAGCGAAACTGCCCTATCATAAAGCCCCTGGTGAGGATGGTTACCCGGTGGAGTTTTACCGCTGGGCGGGGGAAGAGGTGATCACTACGCTGCAGGCAGCGTTTTGTGAAGCAGAACAGTCAGCTTCCCTGGGCCTCATTTCCAATAATGCTGTCATAGCCGTCATACCCAAAGCCGGGAAGGACCCTCTGGAGTGCGGGAGCTATCGGCCTATCTCGATGTTAAACTGCGATATAAAGATACTGGCAAGTATACTGGCCGCACACCCCCGCAAATTCATGCCATCCCTGGTGCACGCCTCACAGGTGGTTTTCGTACCGGGCCGATCCTCCAGGAACCATCTGCGTACTCTCACCCACGCCCTGTGGGCGTCCAAGGGCCTCCCTGCGGACGCCATTGCCCTCTCCCTCGAAATGAAGAAGGCATTTGAACGGATTGAGTGGGAATACCTCTTCCGAGTGATGGAACATTATGGCCTTGGGGCTCAATTTATAGCTAAAGTGTGCCTCCTATACGGAAACCCCGCGGCACAAGTGAACTGTGGTGGATTCTTATCTGGCCCCTTCCCCATATGTAGGGGGACATGCCAGGGATGTCCCCTTTCGCCACTCCTCTTTCTCCTGGCTATGAAGCCACTGGCCGCCACCATATGCAATTCGGCCGCCATCACGGGAGTTCCACTTCCACTAGGCGATTCCAAATTGTATCTATAGGTGGATGACATCTTGTTAACGCTCATGGAACTGCCCTGCTCCCTGCCGTCCTTACTCCAGATTATTGATGACTTTTACTCCCTTTCCGGGTATAAGATCAACTGGGGCAAAAGTGAAGCACTTCCCTTTTTGAATGGGACCACGAAAGCGTCTATACATGGGTTACCCTTCAGATGGCAACACTCACGCCTTAAGTATCTGGAAGTTCTTGTCAATTAAGGTCTATCAAGCATGATCCAGGACAACCTCAACCCGCTTATTACCCAGATGCAGCGAGACTTCAAAAAATGGAAGGCCTTGGGACTTTCGCTATGGGGTAGGGTGCAGGCAGTCCGCACGGTAACGCTATTGCGCTTCAACTATACCCTGGGCATGCTGCCGATGCAAGTGCCTCTCACAACCTTGCAGCAGATAGACTCCAAGATAAGGTTGTTTGTGTGGGGCTCCGCAAAGCCGCACATAGCTGCGTCCAAGCTACAAGCCCGCCGCACCCACGGGGGACTTGGCCTCCCATTGGTAGAACTCTATGCATTGGCGTTACATCTTTCCCAAATGGCGTGCTTCTTACCAGACTTCCTGAACCGGCGTCAATGGGTTCCGTTGGAATGCCACCTACATTCCACCGAGGGTGGACTATCCACCCTATATGTGATGAAGCGCGGGGACAGTGGTACAGCACACCCAATCATATCTGCCACGCGCATGGCCTGGCACCAGGCACACAAGCTGCTGGGGGCACATCCACGTCTGCATGAGAAGGCCCCACTATGGGGAAATGAAGCTATCTGTATAGGGGGGAAGGGCTTGAGGTGGCAGGTGTGGCAGGCAGCTGGTGTGCATACCATTGATCAGATTATCTGCAACGGTTCCCTGAAACCGCTGGCACAACTCGGAGAGGAGTACGGTCTCCCCACAACACAGTCCTGGGGATATACCCAGCTACAACACTGTCTGCAGCAGTACTTAGGGCCACCCCCTTGGAACCTGTCCTCATCTCCGGTGCTGTCATTTCTTCTTGTCTGGGGAAGGTACAAAGGGGTAATGTCTGGACTGTATGGGGTGCTATCGTCGCACCGCTTCTCGACCTCCTTGGCGCAGACGCTACGTGCCAGATGGCAGGAACGGTTGGCAATCACATACGAAGATGATGAATGGGCAGATATACTAGAAGCCCTGGACAAAGACGCAAGGGAGGCGCGGATGACATTTTGCCTCTTTAAAGTTTTGCAGGGCTGGTACTGGACACCCACGAAATTGCACAGAGCGGGTCTCCTCCCCTATGCCAACTGCTGGAGATGTCCCAACTCCTGATGTGACATAGCACATATCATCTGGGAATGCCCCTCAGTGCAGGCTTTCTGGGAGTACGTGGGACGGACCCTGAGTGCCACCATGCCACTCTGCCTACCGCTTACGCCCCCTGAGGTTCTCCTGCATGAATTGCAGCTGTTCCCGGACCTATCCAGACCGCAACACCGCCTCTTTCATACAGCTTTGGCCACGGCCAAACTCAGCATACTGCACAAATGGAGGGCTGTGACCCACCGACACAAGAGTCCTGGCTGACAGCTATGATTCAAGCGGCCTCCCATGAGAGGATAATATATAAACTACAGGACCAATCAGAGATTTTCCTAGAGGTATGGACACCCTTTCTGCGCATAGAGGCGCCGTACGTGGATGGAGACGTGTCTGCAGCAAGCTCTGGTGATTGAATGCATAGCGTGCCACAGCTGCTCTAGAAGCCATCATATACCCCTCACTTTTATTTCCACCCTTTGATACACTCTCTCCTCGCACTTTTCTCCTTTTCTCCACTTCTACTCGCAATATCCACTCATTCCAATAATTCCCCCTACTTAGCTCTGCTTCAGGACTCTCAGTCTCCTCCTCAGCACTACTATGGTTCTCACTGTTACTATTATTATTATTATTATTACCACTGTCATGTTCACTGTCATTATTATTATTGCCGCTATTGGGTGCTGTTTCCTTTTTTCCCTTTTGCCCCCCTCCACCTCTCCCATACCTCTCCCCCCTCTGGCACACCCACACTCATACTCATACCTGCACAACCATTACCGCGCTGCCACATGACCACAGGGCTCAATTGAAATACTGTCAAACCTCCAAAGGCCTCGTATTTTGTCAGGGTTCCTTCGCCAGGACCTATCGATGGTTTAATGAGTAACTCAGTCCAAATTCAACCAAAAACAAACCAGACAATGTTCTAACTCAAGATAACGCTACATATGACATACCTTCTTTAGACACATTATTTCTAATATTAATAAAAGTTGCATCTACAATTAAACCTTGATATTTATGGATAGTCACAGAGTATGCTAGAGAAACTTGAAACTGCTGCCGCTGAACATACAAGTCTTTTAGAAGCGAAACATAAAATATACTTACCAGTCTACTTTACAACATCAATCTGATCAAATTTTATTGGTAAGTATTCAACCTCATTCCTATTTAGAAAGTTAATGAAATCAATCACTTTACCCATAGCACCATTTACTAATCCTTCCTCAACATTTACATTTCTACGCAAAATTTATCTACAAGTCTTGGAAACACTTAAACATTTCTCTAATCCCGCAGTTCTGTATATAGACTTTTCCAATGAAGTATCATACACACAACAGAGCAGCGAGCCACTCTTGCATTGCACCTCTCCCTTGTCCCAATTTGTTAAAATTCATAATTTTACTGAGGGTACCAAGTCAAGCACCTGCCGCTCCCAAGAGGTGACCAGATGGTAAGGCAAAATCAAAACACACAAGTGGTAATGCCTCAAAGTTATTGTCCATTTATATACAAGTCCAATCCAAGTTGCAAATAGTCCAATTTTTAAGCATTACGGGCGAGACATGTGGAGTTGCGCCACAAAATATTAGTGGTGTAGGACACAAATCAAGGTGTCTGAGATGGAGGCCTATTAGATGACTCAGGATGAATTACTGATGCAGGAGACATGAGGATCCATTACAATTAAGGGATCAAACTTATTTTGGGTGAAGGCTATACTTGACCGATGCACAACTTCAATTGCCCTGATGAAGTTCCCATGTGGTGAACGAAACTCTTTGGCTGTTTTTTTCATATCATCGATGAAAGTTTTAAATAAGGACGTATTGGACTATATGCAACTTGGATGGGACTTGTATATAAATGGACTCTCAGTTTGTAGTGCATCACCACTTGTGTGTTTTGGACAGACTTATCCAATGAATCCAATTTTGCTTGTAGTTTTTCATTTAGGAGTACTGTAGTTGCAAAATTTCTTCTTTCTCCAATTTTAGTAATTCTTTGTTAAAACAGGAGCACTCTTGAAGTGTAGGCATTAGGCAGACAAACAATTCTTTTCTCAAATGAAACTAAACATTAGCTCTTCTGCTGTCTTGATTGTAGGGAAAAGTTTCTTAACAAGTCAACTCCTAATTGACATTTTCCCTCTTTGTTGAAAACTCTGACTCTAATATCCTTGAGAATATTTCCATATTCCACGTCAGATGCTTGATGCATATTCCTCAGCAGTTCCTTGCATTGGAAGTTTAGCCAAATGTTTCCATTTCCAATACTTCCCAAGGAATTCCGAGTTTCATCATGGAGAAGTGTCTTGAACACAGTCTTTTGATGGGATTAAGTTGCAGTAGGTCACCGAACACAGTTAAGTTCTTTCCTTCAAACATCACATCATATTCTGTTTTTAAAAAAATCTGTTGCGTTCTCAAAATGTACAAAGGCAAGCATTAAGTTTGAAACCATCCTCACCTCTTCAATGATTAAAAGTTTCAGTTTCTTCAGGACTCTTGAGACTTCATGACAAGCTTCACTGGATAACTTTTGGTACTCCAGTTTGTTGTCATGTTCTACAGTTAGCATAAGTAGTCAATGTAAAGTAATTCCTTTAATGTTGTTTGCAGATAATCCAGTTGGTGCTGTTACTACACACAACACATTTGAGTCTGTAGTCCTCTGTAGGTAAGCTGTGATAACTTCAATTAAAAAGCTATTGCCAGTGCCAGCTTGGCCACTGACGTATAATATTATTGACTTAAATGAGGAGCATTTACATTCACTCTTCTTGTGGAGGAATCTATGCTTTATTTTCTCTTTTACCTTTGTATATATTTCTTTCTGCTTGTCATTCAGTTGTCCAACTAACTGCTCCAAATCAACACTTTCTTGTCTTGCTTGTTGCAATGTGGTCTCCACCTCATTCATGGCTATGGAAGCTTAATTTTCAATAATTGGCTGTCCACGAGGATCTTGACTTAGAGGGCCTGAACTTTGGCTGCTTTGTGAACTGTTCTTAGCTATCTCAGCATCAATTGTTTCCTCCTGCTCAATCTCATCATTTATAATTTTCCTGTAGTTGGGAAAGACTGAACACTGAATACTGTATTTCACAGTGTTAAAAACATCTTCATAGCAATCAAACTGTCTGAGTAACTCTGATTCAGACCGTCAAGGCTTGAACAGTTCCACAAGTGCCAAATTGAGAAAAATCTCTTTTATCAGGTTTTTAGCAACCAAGTTTTATGTGGTTTATTAAACTTCCTTTTGTATGTCGAAATAAACAACCATCACAACCAACTTCTGTATATTTCCCTTCATCTATGATTTTTGTTACATTGTTTCTATAGCTATAGTGTTGAAGTATCTCCTAAAGACACATGTTTTCAAGATGTGGACTCCTTCTTGGATAGTAAGCATCCAACATATTTGTTTTCACAATATCTGTACTTTCCAGGTCAAACTCTACTAGGTACTGAATTTCTGGGAAAGAATTCAAGACAAACTGGCTGAGCTCAACCAGTCACAGCACTCATAGGAGCCTATCTCCCTATGTGAAAGCATTTTCAAGCTGAAGCTGTACAATTTCTTCGTTAGAGACTTTTCTGCTGAAATCTCTTGCCATATCTTCTTCATCTCTGCCTTCTCTGATTTTGTAATGTACGAAGTGACATAACAAGCAACAGCGATGGGATTGTCTGCAACAAATTTTATATCCATATTCGTATTCCACATTTTAAGAATCAAAGACTATAGTTATTAATATACCTGGAGGCCTCTGTTCTTTTGAGGTTGTATGTGCTTTTGGGTGATTTTCGTATCAGTGTATGTCTGACTGCAGATAAAATGCGGTTCACGTCTTGGAAATTCAAAACGACATCTTGTGTAAAAGTTTCTTTTACACCTGTATTTTCAATGACAGTGCTTGCCACATCTATGTGTTTGAAAGGGCAGAACCTGTTGTCTCAGGCCTTTTTCATCATTGCCTTTCAGGATGGAACATGACACATAGGGGCATATTTACAACAGAATGGAGAAGCGTGGCGTTAAGCAAACATTGGTAACACAAAGCTTCTCCATTCTGAAAATGCAGAGATGCGCCGTATTCACAAGAGTGCGAACACCCCTGCGTTTCCCCTAGTGCTGAGTTCAGCTGCCTAGCGCCAACGCAGGCACACTTGCACCATAGTGCAAGTGTGTCTGAGTTGGGGGAGATGATTCTTTATGTGCAGGTAGGTCTCCCTTCCTGCACATAAACAATCATTCATTGCGTTTTTAAACTTCTATGTGTGCTGTATTCAAAACGTCATTTTTTGTGATTGTTTATGTGCAAGAAGGGTCACCTTTCTGTACATACACAATCAATGGCAATTTTCTGTTTCTGTGTGCCGCACAAGGCAGCACACATGGAAACAGCACAAACGAGGAGAAATAAAGCATTTCTCCTCATTGCACCAGGGTAAGACCAGGTTTACCCTGGTCTTAATTTTAGCGCTGCCTCCTATTTACGACACCCTCGTAAACAGGGTGCAGCATCAAAATCAATGGGTGTTGCGGTGGAACGCCCACCGCAACGCCGATTGCCCTCCCCTTTTACGCTAAGTATAGCATGGAAGGGTGCCTTATTAACAAGGCGGCGTTAAGCCACGTTGAGTTGCTTAACACCACCTTGTAAATAAGGCGAAGCCCCTATCACCATCACAACGAACTGAAAGTGACGTTGTGGTGGCGATAGGGATTGTAAATATGCCGCTCACTGTTCCATGTAATAGAGTATAGAGTCATCACTGTCTGTTCCAAATTTCAGAGCATCTTTTACCCATAACAGCATGTGAATATGAGGAGCACCTCTTGTTTTGTACTCTTTGCGCCAAAAGAAATCAGTAACTTCACCAAGAGGAGGCTTTCTTTTGTTGCAGATGAAAGACAGCATAGCTTGAAACCTGTGGGTAAAATATCTACAAACATTAGCAGGATGCAAAGAGCAAAGTTCTTCTGCTGTCTTCACATTGATGTCCTTAACCCCTTCACTACTAGGCCTCCCCTCCCCCCCTCCCTGTGCTAAGCATTTTTTGGGCTATTTGGGGTAGTTCACGCTTAGGCCTCTGTAACTTTTGACCACATAAGTGATCCATGCCAAATTTCTGTCCTTTTCTTTCACATCATGGGGATTTTTAAAGGTACCCAGGGTTTGTTGATTCTCCTGGAGGTGACCCAGAAATTAGACAAAATACAGCTACATTTTGTGTTTTGGGGGAAAAATGGAGGAAAAGTGCTGCAGATGAAAGCGTCTGGTTTTTCCCTGCAAATGGTACCAGCAAATGGTTTGTGATGCTGAAACCACCATCTTTCCAGCTTTCAGGGACAGACAGACATTTGTCAGAAAACCAACATTTTTTACACAGTTTTGGCATTTTACTGGGACATAGCCTATTTTTGTGCTTTCAACCTCCTTCCAGTTAGTGGTAGAAATGGGTATTAAAGCAATAATGGATCCTTAAAAGCTATACATTTCAGAAAATTAGTCAAAATTCTGAATTCAGCAAGGGGTTATTTGTGTAGATCCTTCAAAGTTTTTTTTTATAGAAACTAACAGTTGAAAATAGGAAAAATTGAAAATGAGTTGAAAAAAACTGCCATTTGTGCCAACGTTTTCAATTGTAACTTCTTTTAAGTATGACAGATTTTTTAAAGCAATATACCATTACATCCACTGGACCTTTCTAGTTGTGGGGATATATAGGACTTGTAGGGTCACCAAGAACCCGACGAACCCAGAGCCAATAACTGAGCAGCGTCTTGCAATGTTTTTTTATTGTGTACCGAGTATATAGCAAGTCATTTGGGAAAATATTAACAGTGTAAAATCGGTATGAAAGACACCTATGTATTTCTGAAATGGGAACAAAATATAGATTTTAGAAACAGTAGCTATTTGCACATCTCCGAAATTGTGGGTACCCATACTAGCATGCGAATTATAGGACATTTTTCAAAGTGACTACTTTTTTACACATTGTCTTACATTTGGAAAGCAGAAATGCAATGAAAGTCAATAAATAATAACGGTTGCTTTCCAATTCTGTGTTCCCCTAAGTCTCCCGATAAAAATGGTACCTCACTTGTGTGGGTAGGCCTAGTGCCCACGACAGGAAATGGCCCAAAACATAACGTGGATACTCCACATTTTTACAGTGAAAACAGGCCCTTTTTTTGCAAAATGCCTTGCTGCGGATTTTGAACCATAGCTCAGCTGGCACCTAAGGAAACCTAGCAAACCTATACATTTTTTTAAACTAGACACCCAGAGGAACATAGGATGGGGTGACTTGAGTCGCTCTCACCAGGTTCTGTTACCCAGAATCCCTTGCAAACCTCAAACTTTGTAAAAAAAACACATTTTCCTCACATTTCTGTGATGGAAAGTTCTGGGTTCTGCATGGATCCACAACACTCCTCCCCCCCACATTGCCAAAAGTCTTCCAAAAAAAATGGTACCTCACTTGTGTGGGTAGGCCTAGTGCCCGGGAGAGGAAACAGCCCAAAACGCAACGTGGACACGCCACATTTTTACAGTAAAAACTGACCCTTTTTTTCAAAGTGCCTAGCTGTGGATTTGGAACCCTAGCTCTGCCTGCACCTAGGGAAATCTAGCAAACCTATACATTTTTTAAAACTAGACACCCAGGGGAATCCAGGATGGGGTGACTTGTCTGGCTCTCACCAGGTTCTGTTAATCAGAATCCCTGGCAAACCTAAAACTTTGTAAAAAGAAAAACACATTTTCCTCACATTTCTGTGATGAAAACTCGAGAGATCAAGGGGAACGCTAGATGATAGGACATTTGTGCCGGCACGGTGATCCCATACAAAAAAGTGTGGAAAAAGTGATTTATTTTCAGCTAAATTTGAGGTTTGCTGGGGATTCTTGGTAGGAAAACGTTGGGGGATCCTTGCAAGCCATACCTCACTGGACTCCCCAGGGTGTCTAGTTTTTTCCAAATGTGTGGGTTTGGTAGGTTTCTCTAGATGGCTGCGAGCCCGGGGCCAAAAACCCAGATGCTCCCCCTGCAAAACCAGGTCACTTTATGATAGGTAATTTTGAAGTCTCCACAGTACGATTAGGACCATTTCCTGTTGCGACCACTATGCCTACCCACACGAGCGAGGTACCATTTTTATCGGGAGACCTGGGGGAACGTTGGGTGGTAGGAAATTTGTGTCAGCCTGGTGATCCTACAACTTTCCCACACACAAATTTGAGAAAAATTTGATTTTTTCACCAAAATTTGAGGTTTGTAGGGGATTCTGGGTAGGGAAACATTGGGGGATCCATGCAAGCCATACCTCAGTGGACTCCCCATGGTGTCTAGTTTTCAGAATTGTGTGGGTGTGGTAGGTTTCCTAAGATGGCCCCCGAGCCCGGGGCCAAAAACTCAGGTGACCCCCCCTTGGAAACCAGGTTGGTTCAAAATAGGAAATTTTGATGTCTCCACAATATGTTTTGGGCCATTCCCTGCCTCGGGTCCTTGGCCCACCCACACAAGTGAGGTACGATTTTTATCGGGAGACTTGGGGAAATGCAAGGATATTTGTTGTTTCTTCCTGCAGCGTGAAAATTATGGCACAGTAATGTAGGGAGAATGTGACCGTCACATTTTGAGGTTTGCAGGACATTGTGGGTAAGATAACTTGTTGGGATCCACGAGAGAGACATCACTATCTACTCCCCTGGGTGTTTAGTTTACGAGAATATCTAGAGTTGGTAGGTTTATATTAGATGGAATGTACACCTAGGCAGAGAAAGACAGATAAGACAAATATTATTGCACAACCATCTATTCCTCAAGCACACACACATACTGGTTGGATTTTGCATGAGTGAGAGTGATGGCTCAGTGTATACAATTTTATTAACAAGAGATTTCACAAAAATGAAATGCACTGTCAATAACTGAAAGAACAAAAAACGAAACCAGTGACTCACAGCTCGTGAGCTGTAAAGCCGCGTCAAGGCCCCAACCGCTTTGCAGGCCATTCACACATCTTTCATACGCGATACACACAAGACCATTCACTCCACCAGGCCCGGAACCAACACATTACAACATTCACAAAAAGGGTCAAGGTACACCCTGCTTGAGAAAGACAGAAAAGACTAATATTACTTTACAACCTCACCTATTCTTCAAGCACACATACATACTGGTTGGGATTTGGCACGAGGGTGAGTGATGGTTAGGATATATAATTTTATTAACAAGAGATTTCACAAAAATGAAATGCACTGTTAATAATTGAAAGGACAAGAAACTGAACCATTGACTCACAGCTCATGAGCTGTAAAGCCACAACAAGGCACCAATCTCTTTACAGGCCATTCATACACCCTTCATTCGTGTGACACATACAAAACCATTCACACCGCCAGCCGCGGGCCCATCACATTACAACACTCACATCAGCAGACAGCGCCATTCAAGGGCCCATCACTTTCACACGCCCACATGCCTGACACAGCAACCACACCAGCTGACGGATTGCGTGGACTGGCGTTTGGCTACCAGTGTGTGTAGTGACCAGCAGTGAGTCAATACTCACACACAGCCAGCCAAGCGCCAGTCCACGCACACCGTCAGCCAAGTGCCAGTTCACGCACACTGCCAGCCAAGCGCCAGTCCATTCACACTACCAGCCATGCGCCCATCCACGCACACCACCAGCCAAGTGCCAGTCCATGCACACCGCCAGCCAAGCGCCAGTTCATGCACACCACCAGCCAAGCCCCAGTCCACGCACACCGCCAGCCAAGCGCCAGTCCACGCACACCGCCAGCCAAGCGCCAGTCCACACACACACCCAGCCAAGCACTAGTCCACGCACACCACCAGCCAAGCGCCAGTCCACGCACACCGCCAGCCTACACACACCGCCAGCCAAGCGCCAGCCTACACACACCGCCATCACATTTAGGGTTTTTTTATACAAAAAAGAGAACACAAAGAAATTGTAAATAGATACAAATCTACTAACACAAAATCTGAAACTAAATACATTGCACTAATGCCAACCTTGAAACTGAACCAAATTTTTTTAAACAATACAGACCAGGCAGTTCACTTTACCACTAATGGGTGCTCCCAATAATTCTTTTGCGTGTGGTACATTCCTAAACCAGCAGGCACACACAGAGCAGGGTTAGAAGGACACTCGGAGCAGTACATACGAGTCTCCTTCCTTGTACCTCTTCGCCAACAGACTCTACATTTCCTACTGGGAAAGTCTTTTGAGGGCGTGGGAGGAATGTGATCAGCAAAGTGGCGATCTTTCAATCTAGCCACATCCACCACCACTCCTTCTCTAGGAACACTTGCCTGTTCCACTACAACAAGGCTGCCTATTACAGACTCCTGAAACTTAGCAAAAGTCATCTGTGACTCAGGACAACAATCCTTAAATGCAACAAAAGCATTAAAGGTTGCCAAGTGGAAAAGATGGATAGCCAACTTCTTATACCAAATGTAAGCCTTACGAAGAGCAGTGTAAGGTTCCAACCTCTGATCTACTCTATCAACACCGCCGATGTGCCTATTATAGTCTAAAATGCACACAGGTTTGCGCACTTCAGCAACCTGACCCCAATCAGTCACAGGTGAAGTGCTTTCATCATGGATGGTAGTCAGCATGTAGACATCTCTCCTGTCTGAAAACTTAACAGCTAGAAGTTCCTTGCTACACAACGCACTGCACTGTCCCCGCACAAGCTTTTGACAAACAAGTTCTTTTGGGAAACCTTTACGGTTAGAGCGGATTGTGCCACAAGCAACGGTGTCCACTTTGGCCAATTGCCTGAACAACTGCACACCAGTGTAGAAGTTATCTACATATAAATGGTGACCTTTGTTAAAAAGTCCTCTACCAAGTTCCTACACAATTTTTGTCAGTCACTTCAAAAGCAGACGGACAACCAGGGGGGTCAATCCTGGAATCCCTACCGGTGTACACCCTGAAATTAGAGACCTATCCAGTCCTACTGTCACACAGCATATACATCTTAATTCCATAGCGTGCCCTCTTGCTAGGAATGTATTGCCTAACAACCAAGCGGCCCTTGAACAAGACCAAAGACTCATCCACAGCTATTTCTTTCCCTGGAGCATAGATCTCAGAAAATCGATCTACAAAGTGATCAATGACAGGCCGAATCTTAAAAAGGCGGTCACAAACAGGGTGATCTTGTGGCAACGCTAAACCATTATTGACAAAATGCAGCATCCGAAGCAGAAGCAAATACCAATCACGACTCATGACTGCCGGAAATATAGCCATTGCCATCAA
This sequence comes from Calotriton arnoldi, assembly GCA_963921515.1. Classification (NCBI taxonomy): domain Eukaryota; kingdom Metazoa; phylum Chordata; class Amphibia; order Caudata; family Salamandridae; genus Calotriton; species Calotriton arnoldi. Next base: position 146,445 of record CAWUFW010002824.1, on the reverse strand, counting down.
GGGACTAGTAGACCAATATAAAGACATCAATGGCTTCCTTAGCAAGCCCATCAAAAAAGTTAAATCAGAGAACTTCTTCATCTCTTCCACATTTGTGGGAGTCCACCGGGTAGCTCTAGAGTGGGGCCTAAGGCTGGCACTGTTGTCCCTCAAATACTGTTCAGCATACAAATTAGACTGCTCAACAATTTCTGACAAAAATACATTGTCCATAAACAACTGAAAAAAATGTATAGACAAAAGGTTTTCACTATCCACTCTACACCCTGGAACACCAGTAACGTCTGGCACTGTCGGCTGCACCATGCCTGGGGCAACCCAGAGGTCAGCACTTCCAATGGGAGGCCTTGCAGCCCCAGGCTGCAATCCAGATGCCTCTTGCTGCACTATTGGCACATTAATGTCCTCCTCTAAGACAGGCACTTCATCTGCACTAACAGTGGCTTCATCATCCGATGATTCCTTGTGGACAGAAAACTCACTGCCAGAATCTTCCACTGCCTCCTCTGCCTCAGATGCAGAGTCAGTCTCTGAACCATGGTCAGAGGAAGACTCAAAAAGCACACCAACAACCTGCTGAGCAGTAATCCTACAGCTAGCCATAATCCTTACAAAGAAAAGAGACTTCACAAACAAGACAACAACAACCAACACTGAGCAAAATAAGTGATAAACAAAGTGTGGCATTATCACAAAGATCTATATACTGAAAAACAATATGACTCACTTGCCAAAGATAGCTACACTCACCAGCACCTACTCTGCAGAGACACAGCAAAAAGCAATGATATCCCACTAGAAAGAGAGAACAAAACCAATTACTCACAAGACAACAAAATACACATCGAGCACAAATGCAAAAAGATTTTGACACTCAAAAAACAGAAGCCAAACATACTGCTATTATTACACCATTTGTAAAATACACATTCATGCAGGGAAATTTGTTATGTTATGTATGTTGGGTTTTTATTGAGCGCACATATCACCCGAAGGTCTCAAAGCGCTGAAACTCATTTAGAGTAAATAGTACAAAAAGAATTCTCTTACCAAACACATGCAACTACACAACCTGCAGAACCACCAGTAACAAAACCGCAACCTGGAACAGTCTAAAGAGCAAAAGTCTTCAATTAGAATAAAAAGGAGAAATAAAACATTACAATTTCAATTCACAAGAAATAAAACAATTAACATTATAACACGCTATGTCACTACCCAAATGGTCAATATGCCAGATGGGCCTTCAAATAGAACCAAGAAAAATGGAGGGGTGATATTTCCCAAGGGATTGGGTGGGTTTTTCTGCCAGGACGATCTTTCCCCCAGGTGGGCCAGAAAAAAGCAGACAGAAATTTTCCCCCCTTGCAAAATAAATAGATCCCTGGTGCCTAGTAGGGTTTTCTGCCTCCCCCTCCTGCCTAGGGGCAGAAAGGCCAAAAGAAGGGGTAGATCTGTCCCCAGGGGGGCAGAAAATACATAAACATAATTTAACCCCCTTGGAAGCGACCCTTGGCCAAGGGGTCGCTTCCATCTACAATAAAAAAGAATCCCTGGTGCCTAGTGGGGTTTTCTTCCCCAACCCCCGGGGACAGAAAGGCCAAAAACAAGCCAATCAGAAAAAACAAACTTAATTTGCCCTCTTTGCCCCCTTGGAATCAACCCTTGCCCAAGGTGTTGTTTCCATCTGCAATAAAAAAATCCCTGGTGCCTAATGTAGTTTTCTGTCTTCCCTGGGGGCAGAAAGGCCAAAAAAACAGGCCTATCAACCCCCAGGGGGGGCAGAAAAACATACACTTAAATTCACCCCCTTGGAAGCGACCCTTGCCCAAGGGGTCGCTTCCAGTACACAAAAAAGAAAACCCCTGGTGCCTAGTGGGGTTTTCTGGCCCCCCCTGGCCAAAAGAACGGGGCGATCTGCCCCCAGGGGGGGGCAGAAAAAACATGCACATTGAATCACCCCCTTGGAAGCGACCCTTGCCCAAGGGGTTGCTTCCATTACACAAAAAAGAAAATCCCTGGTGATTAGTGTGGTATTTTGCCCCCCCCCCCCGGGGGGCAGAAAGGCCAAAAAAAGGTCTGATCTGCCCCGGGGGGGGGGGGGCAGAAAAAACATGCACATTAAATCACCCCCTTGGAAGTGACCTTTGCCCAAGGGGTCGCTTCCATTACATAAAAAAGAAAATCCCTGGTGCCTAGTGGGTTTTCTGCCCCCTGGGGGCAGAAAGGCCAAAAAACAGGCCAATCTGCCCCTGGGGGGGGGCAGAAAAACATCCATATAATTCTGCCCCTTTGGAAGAGACCCTTGCCCCAGGGGTCGCTTCCATTACACAAAAATAAATCCCTGGTGCCTAGTAGGGCATTTCTGCTGCACGATCGGGACGCTGTGTGTGATCGTGAAGCAGAAATGCCCTGTGCAGAGACATCAGGAGAGAGGAAAAACTCTTTCCTCTCCCCCGATGCCTCTGTGTGTGGAGGAAACCCCCCCCCCCAGGAGCAAGGAAACCTACCTTTCTCCGTGGACGCCTAGAAGCAAATGGCTTCCAGGGTGTCCGGAGCTTCCTGATGGCGTTGGCGCGCACTGTGCACGCTGACGTCATGGAATTCCCACAGGGGGGTTGGGGTGGCAGCGGAAACTCTTCCGCTGCCATCCCTCTTTGTGGGAAGTTGATGGGCTGCTCATGGGGGGAGCGCCAGCGCTTCCCCCATGGGTGGGTGCCATGACGGAGCGGGTCCGTCATGAGCACATGCCCACCGTGGCTCATGACGGAACCGCTCCGTCATGAGAATGGAAGGGGTTAATGTTTGAATTTGCTTCTCTCAAAAAGTCAGGTAAATCATCCCATGCATACTCTGCACAACTGAGTGTTAGAAACCAAGTAGGTGCACCTAGGTTTTTTAACATACATTGCAATTCTCCATGTCGACCATACCAATATTCATTGTTCCCACATTGGCATGCCATCAAATTAATCAAATTGTGTTCCAACTTCTCATTCATTCCATGAACTTTGTCAACAAATTCCTTCGCAGAGAGATTTTGTAGATTAACTCCTGTCTTCAGAATGTGGTTTACAGCATATGGTAGTCCAGACCAGTCACGCTCAAATAATTGATGGCATATGTATGGAATACACTGGCGAAATCTAGCGTCCTCTGAATATAATCTAGTTGACCAGTATTCAGCTGCTGGGTTTTTGTACAGGGTGGTCATCATAACGGCCTCCTGCTCCCGTGGGAAACATTTGCAGAAAAAGGTGAGCCTCTAAACTTTCTCCCACACACTCATTGGAGCGCCTTTTGCTTGTTTCATTTGAAAGAGATCAATAGCATCACCAATAACATCTTTGGAATGCAATGGATGGATACTATAGTGTTCATAAATTTCTTCTGATTTGGATGTATCCACTTTTTCAATCTGTCCGCTTGATGGTAATATTAATCTTCCATAGAGCTTACATCTCCAAGAACATCAACATTTTTATAATAAATATTATTTAGTTTGAGGTACGATATACCTTTTCTAACTTTATTAACATCCACTAACTCTTGTTTTTGACAGGAACACCATTTACAAGAATGATAAGTGGTTCATCAACATCTTTGTCTACACCAACAAATCTAAAATCTAAAGGTAAGTAAACAACTCTTTCTTTAATGCCTTTCTGTAACACAGTTGGTGGCAGCTTCCCTGTCTTTGGTTCCATATGAACTACTGCCTGAAATGGATCTATATATTATATGAGAATTGATTAATAAACAATTAATTCTCGAAGTTCTTCTGGAATTGATACCAATTCTAACTTGTTATGTTTGTTCTGGCTGGCATTTTGTTATCCTGTAACTTATCATAGCAACACTTATATAAAAAATGCTGTGTTCTAAAAATAAATATGTAGCAAATTCTTGCCAATTATTTCTATTCTTATGTTCAGTTTTTTAAAACAAAACAACATTTCAAGTTTGGCTTTTGTAGTGAGTACATCAACAACAAATACAAACACAGTTTGAATTCTCTGAAGAACTGTATTAAACTTTGCAATCTCTTCAACAAAACTGAACAAATTCACAAACATTTTCTACCTCTTCTACTGTACCAGGAAATAGAGCTCTATGAATTTCTCCTAAAAAAAAGGCAAGAGTTTACAAAAAGTAAAGTCTCCTAACTAAATTCTGCATTTTAGAGTGATGAACAGGTAACATTCTGAAGTGATCAAATGTGTGTTCGCACACTTTCTTCACTAGACATGCCAGTGATTGTCCCTTTAAATTAGTATACTTCCATACTTTACATGGATCTAATCCTTGCAAAATTGCAATTTTCTGTTTCAGACTCCTACATGGAAACTCCCATAGTAAAGTTCTCAATATATCAATTGATCACTGACTAGCGCTACAAATACTGCTACAGTTCCATTTGTATACACGGGGCCTGTCTACATCTTCTTCGTACCTCTTGAGCTATCACTTCCTATACATTCCTAGGAACCATCTCCTCTTTTGCAATGGGAATACCATCTTTCACTTCATAACATCGGCCAATTTTTTCAACTACAGGCACTAATGAGTTCTCTTGGAAGTAACTTTCTTCATTAAAGAAAGGCTCAGTACTGGACGTATGCTTCCATTCACCTTGGAAAACTTTACAAAAATTACTTCTATTCACAAGTCTTTTTTTTTGGCTTCTTCTCCTCATAGACAACACTGTTTCATCCAGTGTTCTCATTCTGTTCAGTATAAAAAAATAACTTTCTCTTAAGGGCAAATGCCTTATCAACTTCAGCCTCAATATGTTGTTTTTGTTTGACTGCTTCACTTCTCCCCTTGTACTCCCTCAAAGTTCGTACCAAATTCTGAATTACCCTACTACGAAACATTCTGACTCTTATTTCCCTAAATTGCTTTTGTCTTCTTGTTAAACTATGTGCTTTCTTATAAGATTTGTTACTCTTAATGTCAATAATTTTTTCTCCTTTCCTAGCTGATTTGAAATCTTGCTTTTTATTTGCATGGTCTTGCTCACTTTTCATTTTTCTACATACTATTTTAAGAAACTTCTTAATTTTCTTACCAGCAGCTCTTTTCTCTTTAACCAGATTCTCTGCATTTTGTCCCTTTTCTTTCTACAATGTAAAGAGATAGTATCCTTTCCTATGTTTCTTTCTTGTCTCTGTTTTTTTCAGTATTATAACTCTCTGTTGTTAAGTACAAGTAGATGTCTGGAAAGAAAAAGCAAATCAATACATTTAGCTTTTCATTATACTATTAAATTACATAATTTAACCATTTAAGTACCTACATAACAGTTATGTCACTATGTTATAGCCACTCTAAGTCTGTTACTTTTGATGCCTAAATCAGTGTGTGCCTGAGTATGTCAACATATGCATTGGTGTGTGCCTGAGTGTGTCAGTGTATGTATAAGTGTGTGCCTGGGTATCTTAGTGTATGGATCAGTGTGTCAGTGGGTGTGTCACTGGAGCCATCATTGTGTTCCTTCGTTGTATCACCGTATTCATCAGTGTGTGCCTAGGTGTGTAAGCATATCTGTTAGTGTGTGCCTAGATGTGTTAGTGAATGCATAAGTGTGTGTCTGGGTGTGTTAGTGTATGCATGAGTGTGTCCTTCGGTGTGTCAGTGTATCCCTCACTGGCTGCTTGGGTGCGTTAGTGCATATATCAGTGTCTGCCTCTGTGTGATACTGCATGCATCAGAGTGTATCTGGGTGTGTCAGCATATGTATTACTGTCTCCTGGGTGTGCCACTGTATGGATCAGTGTGTGCCTAGATGTCTTGGTGTATGGATCAGTGTGTCACTAGGTGTGTTAGAGTGTGCATCTATGTGTGTTGGGTATCTTAGTGTATGCATTAATGTATGTGTGGCGTTATCACTATATGCATCTGTGTGTGCCTGGGTGTGTTAGTGTATGCATAAGTGTGTGCCTGGGAGTGTCACTGTATGCATTAGTGTATGTCGGGGTGTGTCAGTGTGTGCATCAGTGTGTGTATGGGTATGTCAGTGTATGGATAAGTGTGTGCCTGGGTGTGTTTGTGTACGCATGAGTGTGTGGTTAACTGTGTTAGTATATCCATCAGTGTGTCCCTGGGTGTGCTACTGTAAGCAATAGAGTGTGTCTGGGTATGTCAGTGTATATCTACCTATGGCCTACCCTAGGGGGTCACTTATTTCTGGAACAAAAGCGAGTTTAATGGCTTGGCAAGGAGCTTTAAATGCCAAGTCGACCTGGCAGTAAAACTGCACACATAGGCTCTGCTATAGCAGGCCTAACACATGTTCAAAGGGCTACTTGTCTAGATGCGTGATTAGGAGTATCAGTACTTCAGTACATATGTAAATAAGGGTATCAGTCCATCTCTGGGTGTGTCACTTGATGTGTAAGTATCTATGTTGCTATATAACTGGATGTCTTTGTCTCTCTATGGGTCTTTTTATGTGTATGTAACTGGCTGTATATATATATTACTTACTGGCTCTGTTACTGAGTGTTGGGGTATATTACTGTGTGTGTGTAACTGGCTCTGTTACTGCTGGATACATAAGTGCTGTATGGACTTGTGACTGAATGTGTAAGTGCCTCTGTCTCTGTCTGACTGGGTGTGTGTGTCGCTCTTTGTTTTGTAAATATGTATTTGAGTCACAATATAGGTGGCAGACTAGAAGTATAACTGTATTTATGGGTCTGTAAGTGTGCATGGAACTCACTCAAATTTGTAACTACATGTGTTACTTCTAAGCACATATACCCTGCCCTATGGACTAACTACAGCCTACCTTAGGGGTGATTTATATAAAGTAAAAGGGGAGCTTAGGGCTTGGCAAAGGCTGTTTAATGTCACGTTGACCTGGAAGTAAAACTGTAGCAGGCCCGAGATATGTTTAAAGGGCTACTTGTCTGGAAGGGTGCCTAGAAGTGTCAGTAGTTGAGTATACATCTGAGTGACTGTATCAGACTCTCTGTGGGTGTGTCACTGGATTTGTAAGTAGTGTGTCACTATATGACTGGCTCTATTAGTAAGTCTATGGGTTTGTAAATGTGGATGTAAGTGGCTTTATGGATTGCTTACTGGCTGTGTTAGTAACTGTTCGGGTATATAACTGTGTGTGCAATGGGCTCTGTTACTGTTGGATAATTAAGTGCTGTGTGGGTGTGTGAGTTAAAGTGTAACTGCCTCTGTCGCTGTCGGACTGGGTGTCTTAGTGGCTCTATCCTTTTGTACTTAGGTATGCGAGTTGCAGTATGGGTGGGAGATTGGATAAATAACTGGTCATATGGGAGTATAGGTTCGCATGTAACTCATTGAAACTTCAAACTACATGTCTTACCTTTTAAGCACATAGCACCCTGCTCAATGGCCTACCTACAGCCTACCTTAAGGTGACTTATATGTAGTAGAAGGGGAGTTTAAGACGTGGCAAGGGGTTTTAAATATCAAATCACCCTAGCAGTGAAACTACACACATAGGCTCTGCCGTAGTAGGCCTGAGACATGTTTAAAGGGCAACTTGTCTGAATGGTTTTATTGGTTGTGTCAGTAAGTGATTACATATCTGAGTGAGCATATCATTTCCTGTGTGTGTTTATCTCTGGATATGTAAGTAGGTATGTCACTATATGGCTGGTATCTTAGAACCTGCATGGGTCTCTAAATCTCCGTCAAAGTGGGCATATGGATTGGTTACTGGCTGAATTAGTAATTGCTGGGGTACATAACTGTGTGGGCAACTGTCTCTGTTACTGCTGGGTACTTAAGTGCTATGTGGGTGTGGGAGTTAATGTGTAACTGCCTCTGTCGGTGTCTGACTGGGTGTGTTAGTGACTCTATCCTTTTGTTCATAGGTATGTGAGTCGCCATATGGGTGGGAGATTGGATATTTAACTGGGCATATGGATCTGTAAGTGTGCATGTAACTCACAGAAACTTCAAAGTACATGTAGTACCTTTTAAGCACATAGCAGCCTGTTCTAACACCTATCTATGGCCTACCTCAGGGGTGACTTATATGTAGAAGAAGGGATTTTAAATGTTGGCAAGGAGTTTTAAATGTCAAGTCAGCCTGGTAATAAAATTGCGTACACAGACTCTGCAGTGGCAGGCCCAAAACATGTTTAAAGAGCTACTTGTCTGGATCGGTGACTAGGAGCCTCACTACTTGAATACATATTGAAATAGGTGTATCACTTCCTCTGTGGGTGTGTTACTGGATGTGTAAGTAACTATGTCAGCATATGATTGCAATCTTAGAATGTCCATAGGTCTGTATAAGTGTATGCAACTGCCTGCATCAATTGCTTAATGGCTGTTTTAGTGAGTATATGGGTATGCAACTATGTGTGCAACTGCCTCTGACTCTCCTGGATATATAGGTGTTCTGTGGGTATCTGACTGAATATGTAACTGCCTCTGCCACTCTCTGACTAGGTGTGTAACTGACTGTATGGTTTTATACATAGGTATGTGAGTCACATTATAGCTTGGAGACTGGATGTATAGCGGGACGAATGGGTGTGTAAGTGCGCATTTAATTTACTGAAACTTCAAAGTGCACGACTTACCTTTTCAGGAACATAGCACCCTGCCCCAATGCCTAACTTAGGGGTGACTTATATGTAGTAGAAGGGGAGTTTAAGGCTTAACATGCAGTTTTAAAGGCCAACTCAACATGGCAGTAAAACTGTACACACAGGCTCTGCAGTAGCAGGACCAACACATGTTTTAAGGGCTATTTGTCTGGGTGGGTGACTTGGTAGTGCTAGTACTTCAGTGCATATCTGAATGAATGTATCAGTCCCTGTGTGGGTGTGTCATTAGATAGGCAAGTAGCTATGTCAGCATATGACTACCTCTATTAGTAAGGATTTTGGTCTGTAAATGTGTATGTAAGTCACTGTATGGATTGCTTACTGGCTGTGTTATTGAGTGTTGGAGTATGTAACTGAGTGTGCAACTGGCTCTCTTAGTGCTGGATACATAAGTGCTGTGTGGGTGTGTGAGTGAATGTGTAAGTATCTCTGTCACTGTCTGACTTTGTACATAGGTATGTGAGTAGCAGTATGGGTGGAAGACTGCATGTATAACTGGGTGTATGGGTCTGGAAGAGCGCATGTGACTCACTAAGACTTCAAGGTACATGTCTTACATTCAAAGCACATAGCTGCCTGCCCTATGGCCTATGTACAACCTATCTTAGGGGTAAGTCATATATAAAAAAAAGGAGTTTAAGCCTTGTCATGGGATTATCAATACCAAATCGGCCTAGCAGTAAAACTGTAAACGACAGTATATACATATACTTTTTAAAAGTACACTATTTTTAAGTAGGTATGTGATTCACAGTTTAGCTGAGAGAATGCATCTACAAGTAGTCATATGGGTCTGTAAATGCGAGTGTAACTCACTAAAACTTCAAAGTACATGTGTTACCTTTTAAGCACAGGGCACCCTGCTTCATGGCCTACATACGGCCTACCTTAGGAGTGACTTATATGTAGAAAAAGGGGAGTTTATTGCTTGGCAACTGGTTTTAAATGGCAAGTCGGCCTAGCAGTAAAATTGCACACACAGGCTTTGCAGTAGCAGGCCCAACGCATGTTTAAAGGGCATACTGTCTGGATGGGTGACTAAGAGTATCAGTACTGGAGTACATATCTAAATAAGTGTATCAGTCTCTCTCTGGGTGTGTCACTGGATGTGTATTTGACTATGACGCTACATGATTGGCTGTCTTAGTATCTTTATGGGTATATGTGTATGTATTTGACTGTATAGATTACTTACTGACAGTTTTACTGAGTTTTGGCGTATGTAACTAATTCTATAAGCAGCATACTAGCTTTAAGTTCAACTGTAGCAGGTGTGGTTGACTGCTTGGAAATATAAGCATATCCAAAATGGCAAAACAATTTTATTTTTATTTTTATAGAGCCAATCACAGCTCTGCTTACTTTCCCCTGAATATCACTACCTAATTTTAGCTACCTTCTTCTTTACACCATCCAATAAAATATCTTTTTTTTTTAAACAGGTCCTGTCCTCCATTTTAACAGCCTTTCATTTTGAAACCTGCTTCATTTAGCTCCAGGCTTCTCCTGTGTGCTACTCCTTCTTGCCTTCAAAATAGTGTGGATTGTGGGTCATAACTTTGTGTTTTGGGCCTGCGAGTGTGCTAGAAAGAGTGGTATTGACAGGGACTTGGGTCTGCCTAATGTGGATATTACTGGGGTTAAAGTGGCATTAATTGCTGCCTTTGGTTGAAAGCATTCTTCATTGTGCACTGTGGTGACAATGATCTAGGCAAACTTACTGAGGTAGGGCTGGAAATCCTAATGAAGGATACCCTTGGTCAATTAATGGAACGTTTCCCACACACTGCCTTTTTTTGTTTGAATCTCTCTTGATTTAATTTGAATTTTCCATTAACAAAGCAGACGTACACATTGTACATTACATATTGTTGTTGCTCTCCCTTGCTGGGCATACCTGATATACTGTACATTGACTCAGGGTGGCCTAAATATACCGGAAATGGTGGTAGTGCTAGTTACTCATGTGTACACAGGGCTTGCTTACGTCTCGTGTTGACCTCCGCCGTCATAGGCGGTGATTCAATCTCCGGGTGCACCCCATGTGAAATTCCATGACGTGTAGCCTGCTAACTAGGCCTGGGCGGTAAATTACGTTCCGCTCGCGGAATTTGGGTAATTTTGCGTTCCGCGAAGAACGCGTAATTACCAAAAATTCCGCAATCCGCGGCTTTGCGGAATTTTTTGCTTGTTCGCGCTTTCAAAATGCGTGTTCGCAAGATATTTCTCCCAGAGCACGCAAACAGCGTTCGCGAACAGGAAAAAAGCATTGTGAACGGGCGGCACAAGCAATTCCACGTGTTCGCGGAACTTTTGCATGCTCGCAGAGATTTTTTACCGTTTCGTGGAGCTTTGCGTAGCGCGACTACGCAAATTCCGCCTACCCCATGTGAGGCAGGTACGAAGGAAGCAGAACAATGTAAAAAAAAACAGGTGATGGGAAATCTAACTGGAGCAGTCCCTAGTCCTCCCTCCGATGTATCATCTCAGTTTTTACTTACTAGATCATTTGGGTGCACGCTGTGATGTCTGTATTGGATGTTACATGAATGTATTCACTAGCAAAGACCCTTCAACTGTGTCTGTATCGGGGTCAGAGTGCCTCCTCCTGTGCGTACCCGGGGGCATCGTTGGGGGTCAATGTGCCTATTACAGCACTGTGGTCCCTCTGTAATTCATTCAGAATCGCATCCCAATTTGATGTGATTGGGGTCTATTGGAGGCCTAGTGTGTCTTCCCGCTGCAGTGAAACACTTTCTGCTTTAGCCCATATCTGTAGGGAGTGCTGCCAGGCCAGCGCTTGAGGGGGTTTGTGGTGTTTCCTTTGTTTGGTGATGAGCTGCTACCCAGCTGCCATTCCCAGGTCAATAAAACAGGAGGTCACCATTTTGTTTTTGCTTATGTGGTAAATGTGTAGGATGTAGGACTCCCACACGAAGGGGAAGCACGTTCCGTGCAGCGAAAAAGGGTGTCTGCCACTGTGTTCTAGTATGTTCAGAGGCGTGGGCATCCCCACAACATATGTAGCAGGTCTGCATCCACCAAGCGGCAGCGTGGACAAGCGGCGTCCGCACAATTGAAATATTTGTTGATTTTGGCTGGGCTGAGATATGCTCTGTGTGTGATGTAGTATTGTATCAGGCGAAATTGGCAATTCCTGGGGTCGCGCTTAGGGCCTTCCAGCACAGAGGTCCATTCAGTGTGAACGAACAGTTCAAATCTCCCTCCTAGTGCCACCTCAAAGGTGACAGCGTGACTGCGGTATGCTGCCTAAGAGAAGCGGCAAACCACCTCGTGAGATGCCCGTCCTGTCCCATCACCTGAAAATATTGGATTGTGAGGTGTGTCGGAAGCTCATTGGTCATGTTCCCCATTGATTAGTCAAGGCCGCTAGGAGTGAGCGATGCAGCAGAAATTGGCCTGGGTGCAACCCGTCCTCTTCAATCAGTGTGGCAAACGGTACTAAGACACCCTCCAGATACAGGTCTCCAACGTCGTGAATCCCTGCCTCCCGCCAGTGACATAGTTTGAAAGTCGTGGTAACCACACGACCTCTAGGCGTGTCCCTTAACGACAAAGCGGGTGCATATGGTTTCACATTCCGGGTGATGTATAAGCATCTGCGATAACATCAGTATGCTGTGTTTAGCAGCAGAGGTGCCGGCGACTTCGTCTTTGCGCAGGGGTGGAACAGGTTAACTAGGGCAGTTAGAGACCAGGGCGGGGAGTTGGTTGCCATGTCAGGTAGGTGGCAGCTAGTCAGCTACCGGGCCACCCATTGTAGCTGTGCAGCGAGGTAGTACTGTTCAATGTTTGGCGCCGCCAGGCCTCCCTGATCAGACATCAGGTAAAGTTTTTTGATAGCTACCCGATGTTGAGAGCTCCCCCAGAGAAAGTCTTTTATGGTACCTTTGAGGGTGCGTAAAAAGGGGGGTGGGATATACAGGGGTAAATTTGTAAAGTAGTAGAGGAGCCGTGGTAGGACCACCATTTTGTTGAGAGCCATACGGACGCAACTGATAACGGGAGCATACTCTAGAAGGACATCTGGGAGCGAATGGATGTCAGTGCCTTGCCCAGGATGCCCTCAAAGAGGTCTTCCGTTGGCGATATATCCTTACTCCTTGGTAGTGGTAGGCGTAAGTTCTACATTTTAAGCACACTCCGTTGAGCGCATACATGGGGTCTGGGCATGCACTCTCAGAAGGATACAGACATGATTTTGCTGCGTTCACTCTCAGTCCCGACAGGGTGGTGAAGTCTCATAAGATGTTCGCTAGTAAGGGAGAATCGATCTGTCGTCTCTGACATACATAAGGATGTCATCTGTGTATGATGAAATTGTATGCATGCCATCCCCCAGTGGGATGCCCCAGTCCACGCCCCCCACACAAATGGCCTCTACCAGCGACTCCACAGCTAATAAGAACAGCACTGCGATAGGAGCAGATATATATGGGCCTTGAGGTGAGACGTCGGTTCCTTACTCTGTCGGGGAGGTGACGTCACAGATGGCGGCGAGGTGTCGGTTCCTTATGACTGTGCTATGTCGATGGATTCGGGAGTCACCCACGCCAAGGATCGGCTCCGCATTGATGAAGCACCGGCGTCGGTGAAGTCTGGGCTGTGTTGCGAGTCCGGACGTTGCATCGTGGACGTCATGAGTGGTGTCCTCGGCTCCGGTGCAGGCAGTGGCCTCGATGACAGCTTCGGAGCCGATGCGGCACGGCGTCACCAGGCGTCGGGCCTACGGTGCAAGTCGGGGCGGTGCGTCGTGCTCTTCAAGAGCAGTGCCCACGGCTTCGGTGCAGGTTACGGCATCGCTCGCCGGCGTCAGTGTTGCAATTTCCTTCTGTAGCAGCTGAAACAGCAGTTCCAGATGCAGAGAGACAGAAGGGATGAAGTCTTCGTGTCCCTGAGACTTCAGAACAGGAGGCAAGCTCAGTTTCAAGCCCTTGGAGATCTTTTCTTCAAGCAGGTGACAAAGCAAACAGCAAAGTCCTTTTTCTCCTTTCCTTGGCAGCAAGCAGCCACTGCAGGCCAACCCCAGACAGCAAACAGCACGGGGCAGTATTCCTCCTCTGCTTATCCAGCTCTTCTCCTTGGCAAAGGTTCCTCTTGATTTCCCAGAAGTGATCTAAAATCTAAAAATCTGGGGTCTGGGCCCCTCTTTTTATACACAAAAATTCTTTGTTCTCTGAAGGCAGAGAGTGTCTGTACCCTGGTAAAACCAGTTCCATCCTCACTGGTGCAGCTTCCTGGCAGTAGGTGGAGACAGCATTGTTGAAGGCAGACCAGGCCCATGCAGGTAAAAGGAAATCTCCTCCTCCTACTCTAAATGCAACCCAGGTCTATTCAGCCCAGCCCTGACTCATCAGACTTCTGGAGCCACTGCCCCTCTCCAGCCCCTGTCATCCAAAAGCCAGACATGCAATACACAAATCTAGCAGAGGCACACTAGATGGTTAGGCAAGAAAATACCTACTTTCTAAAAGTGGTATTTCCAAACACAATGTAAAAATCACCCTCACTAAAAGATGCACTTTAACATTCTGAGTTCAGGCATTCTAAACTTTATTTTTCTACCTTGTTCCCATGGTCAGTTATGTTTATAAGATGTTATAAACAAACTCCCCATTCTGTCCTATGGGAGCAGGTAGCCTTGCAATAGTGAAAAACGAAATTGGCAGTATTTCACCATCAGGACATGCCACACACATCAGGGCGTGTCCTACCTTTCACGTCCAATGCACCCTGCCCACAGGGATACCTTGAGCCTACTTAGGGGTAACTGATATGTAGAAAAGGGAAGGTTTAGGGACTGGCAAGTGTGTGTACTTGCTAAGTCGACATGGCAGTCCCAGACTGCACACAGGTTTTGCAATGGCAGGCCTGAGTCCCATTTTACAGGCTGCTTCTGTGTGTGGCACAATCAGTGCTGCAACCCACTAGCAACATTTGATTTACGGCCCTGGGCACACACAGTGCACTGTACTAGGGTCTGACAAGTAAACCAAATATGCCAATCATGGAATCACTAATCCATAACAACAATTTACAAGGAGCACTTGTACTTTGGCACTGAACAGCAGTGGGAAAGTGCCCAAAGCATCTAGACCAGCAAAAACGGAGTCCAACACATAGCAAATACACAGGCGGCAAAGGCAAAAAATGCAGGGGAGACCCACGCCAATAGTGCCAGGTCTAACACGTGTCCCCTCCAGCTGAAATGTGGGGAGAATTACCCACCCTCCTAGGAGTTCTGTTCACTAAGGCGGGAAAATCTAGACAGACCATCAGCATTGGCGTGTTCTGTACCAGGGCGGTGTTCCACCGTAAAGTCCATCCCCTGTAGGGAAATGGACCACCTCAACAACTTTGGATTCTCACCCCTCATTTGCATCAACCATCTGAGGGGCCTGTGGTCTGTCTGAACCCGGAAGGGAGTCCCAAACAAGTATGGTCTCAGCTTCTTCAGCGCCGAGACTACAGCAAATGCCTCACGCTCAATCGCACTCCACCTCTGTTCCCGTGGAAGTAACCTCCTACTAATGAAGGCTAGAGGTTGGTCTAGGCCCACTTCATTCAGCTGTGAGAGCACAGCCCCCACACCATTCTCTGAAGCATCTGTCTGCACAATAAACTCCTCTGAGAAGTTGGGTGCCTTAAGCACGGGTGCTGTGCACATGGCAGATTTCAGGGCATCAAAAGCCTTCTGGCAGGCGTCAGTCCAATTCACTTTCTTGAGCTGCTTCCTGGAAGTCAGCTCTGTCAAGGGGCAACAATAGTGCCATACTCCTTGACAAATCTCCTGTAATACTCTGAGTCCTAAAAAGGCTCTCACTTCTGTCTGGGTCTTGGGGGGTTCCCAAGCCAGAATGCTATCAATCTTGGGCAGTAGGGACGCCACCTGGCCGCTTCCTACCTGGTGTCCCAAGTACACCACAGAACCCTGCCCGATCTGGCACTTGCTTACCTTGATCGTGAGGCCTGCCTTCCGCAGCGCCTTCAACACTTACCAGAGGTGGTGCAGATGTTCCTCCCAAGTGGCACTGAACACTACAATGTCGTCCAGGTAGGCGGCACTGAAATCCTCCAGCCCATCCAACACCTGGTTGACCAACCTCTGAAAGGTGGCAGGGGCATTCTTCATCCCAAAGGGCATCAGCCGGAATTGGTAGTGCCCATCTGGTGTGGTGAACGCTGACCTCTCTCTTGCCCCATCAGTTAAGGCAATCTGCCAGTACCCAGACGTTAAGTCAAACATACTGAGGTATCGGGCAGCCCCTAACCGATCGATGAGCTCATCAGCTCAGAGGATGGGGTGTACGTCAGTCCTGGTGACTGAATTGAGCCCTCGTTAGTCCACACAGAACCGGAGTTCTGGCAGGGCACCGGGTGCGGCAGCCTTCGGGACCAAGACGACTGGGCTGGCCCAAGGGCTGTTTGAGGGCTCAATCACCCTTAGCGCTA
Organism: Calotriton arnoldi; assembly: GCA_963921515.1. Lineage (NCBI taxonomy): Eukaryota > Metazoa > Chordata > Amphibia > Caudata > Salamandridae > Calotriton > Calotriton arnoldi. Next base: position 130,369 of record CAWUFW010002824.1, on the reverse strand, counting down.
ACATCTTGGAGACCTCCTCCTTGATGCAAGCTCTGACCCCGTCAGTTACTCTGTAAATCTTATGTTTTACTAGTGGACTGTCCCTAGTGTCCACATCATGGATGCACCACTGGGTGACACCGGGGGTCAGGGAGAAGAGATCAGAAAACTGTTCCAACAGGTGGCGACAGTCACTCTGCTGTTCAGGAGTCAGGGCGGGGGAGAGTGATACACCGTCCTCTGACCCATCGTGCTCCTTTGCAGAGAGGAGGTCAGGAAGAGGCTGAGTCTCCTCCTCCATTCCAGCATCTGTTGCTAGGAGCATGCCCACTTTGGACCTCTCCAAGTGGGGCTTCAGGCGGTTCACATGCAGGACCTGCAAAGGGTTCCTAGGAGACTGCAAGTCCACCAAGTAGGTGACGTTACTCTTGCGCTCCACCACCTCAAATGGTCCAGTCCACTTATCCTGGAGCGCACAAGGCTACACTGGGGCCATGACCCAAACTTTTTGTCCAGTCTGAAACTCGATCAGAGTGGCATTCTGATCATACCACCTGTTGGACTTGGCCCTTTTTGCAGGGTCATCCCTGAACTTTTTGCCTTCTTCCTATACTTTTTCTGACCTGTTTTTGTTGGTTTTATGACTCTGGGCACTTTACCACTGCTGATAAGTGCTAAAGTGCATATGCTCTCTGTGATAAATTAATGTGTGGTTTAGTGACTCCATGTTTGGCCTATTTTATTCACTGTCAAACCCTAGTACAGTGCACTGGTTGTGCCCAGTGCTTGTGACTCAAATGCTGCTGGTGGGCTTGCAGCACTGGTTGTGCCACCCACAGGAGCAGCTTGTAAAGTGTGTCTCAGGCCTGCCATTGCAGAGCCCGTGTGCAGTCTGGTACTGCCATGTCGACATGGTAAGTGCACCCACTTACCAGTCCCCAAACCTTCCCTTTCCTGCATATTAGTCACCCCTAAGGTAGGCCCTAGGGCAGGGTGCATTGTAGGTGTAAGGTAGGACATGCCCTGGTGTGTGTGGCATGTCCTGATAGTGAATTACAGCCAATTTCGTTTTTCACTATTGCAAGGCTACCTGTCCCCATAGGCCAGAATGGGCAGTTTGATTATAACACCTTATAATCCTAACTGACCCAGGGAACATGGTAGAAAAACGAATTTAGTATGCCTGAACTTAGAATGATAAAATACATCTTTTAGTGAAGTTGGTTTTAACATTCTGTGTTTGAAAATACCACTGTTAGAAAGTAGGTATTTTCTTGCCTAAACCATCCAGCCTGCCTCTGCTAGCTTGTGTATTGTGTGTCTGGGTTTGTGAGTGACAGGGGCTGGGGGACTCCAGGAGACAGGGTGAGTCAGCACAGGGCTGAATAGACCTATCTGCATGTAGAGTGGTGGGAGGAGTGGCACCTGGGTCTGAATAGGGCTGTGCCTGCCTTCCACAATACTGGCTCCACCTCCTGTGGTGTGTCTGATGACCCTGGCCCACACTGACAAAGAGAGAAGGTGTGCCCTGGCAGAATGCACCCAGAACTGGTTTGGACTAGGTAAAGGACCCTCTGCCTTCAGAGGACAAAGGATTTATGGGTATAAATACTGGGGCCCTGACCCCAAGACTTTAGATCACTTCTGGAACAAACAAGATGAACGTTTGCTGAGGAGAGGAACCAGAGAAGCTGAAGGAGGAGACTATCCCTATGCTGTGTGCTGTTTGAGGGATTGGCCTGCAGTGGTTGCCTGATTGCCAAAGAAAGGAGAAAGGACTTTGTGCTACTTTCATCATCTTGCAGAACATCTCCAAGGGCTTGAAGATTGAGCTTGCCTCCTGCTGAAGTCTCAGGGACACAAGACTTCACCAACCAGCTCCCCTGAATTCCCTTGCTAGGAATTTGAAGTGCCTGCTGTTGTGTTGGGCCTTCTGAGAGACTGCGTGTCGCTGGGAGCTGGAAGCGCGACTCAAGAGGGAGAAGCGTGTCGCCGCTGGAGCCGCTGTCGTTGCATCGCCGAGAAAGCGTGCCACCGCTGCCGCTGTCGCCATCGCATCGCCGAAGCGCCTCGCATCACCGGAGAAGAGTGTCGCCGTTGCATCATCGGAGAAGCGTGTCGCAGGGCCTGTCGCGGCTCAGAAGATTCACAGAGTCGCCGCACGGCCGCCGGGCGTGCACACTTCGCCCCCTGAGTGTCGCATCGAGAGGAAGACGCCATTTTGTTTCATTGCACTGGGTCGTCATTGCATCGTGGCGCTGCTGGTCGCATCGCCACAGAAGCGCAGTAAGAAACCGACGCATCACCTCCCCACGCGGTGAAGAACCAACGCATCACCTCCTCTCCGGTAAGGAACCGACGCATCACCATCACCTATGCAGCAGTAGGGAACCGACGCATCACCTCCCCCGGAGCAAGGAACCAACGCATCACCGTTCTTGCGTGTAAGGAACCGACGCATCACCTTCCCTGCAACTCTTTTGTTTGTATCGTGTTACGCATCCAAAGGTACATTGAACATTGAGTGTCGCATTTACCATCTTTATTGAACTGAACTATTTTCTACCATTGACAGTCATATTTTTCATAGTGTATTGTGGATTTTTGTCATTTTGGGTCTTGTGATAAGTCTATATAAAAATACTTATTTTTATAATACAACCTGTGTGGCGTCCATCTGTAGTGTTGTCACTATATTACTGTATGTGTTCACAAATGCTTTACACACTGCCTCTGAGATAAGCCTGCCTGCTCGTGCCAAGCTACCAAGGGGGTGAGCAGGGGTTATTTTAGTAGTGTATCCCCCTTACCCTGACTAGAAGCAAGGGTCCCTATTTGGACAAAGGTACCTACCTCTGCCAACTAGAGACCCCCAGTTCTAACATTGGTGGTCAGCGGTGGGGATTCTGGACTTGCATTTGTGACTCATATACAGTGATTGGTGAACACTACTAGTGAGTGCAGACCAAAACGCAACCATATACTTTTGGTAGATTGTTTTTCCTGGGATTTTCTATTTTTGCCAAGAACTGCCAAGTTTAGTCACCATGAGTAAAGCAGCATCCATCGCATCTGTGGATTATGATTTTGAGGAAGAGAAACTAGAAAGTTACACTGTGAAACAGCTGAAGCACTTCTGCAGGAAATTTAAAGTTGCTATGACCGGTCTCTCCAAGAAGGATGAGTTCCAAAAGGCACTGAGGGCCTGGGTGGAAGCAAGGAGCACCCCTGAGCATGTGGAAGAGCAGGAGGAGGGGGCTGAGAATGCAGAAGGGCAGCTAGATGGGCTATTGGGTCCAGGGGGGAGGAAAGCACCTTCCCCAGTAGGTAGCAGTGTTTCTTCCAAGGGCCTGTCCCCAGGAGAGCTGGAAGACAGGGAGAGAAGTAGGTTGCATGAAATGGAGCTGACAAAGTTTAAGATGGGTGGGCAGTTGGAATTGGAAAGTAAGAAATTGGCCCTAGAGGAAACGAGAATGAGATTGGAACATGAGTTGAGAATGAGAGAGCTTGATTTGGAGCTCGAGAAGCTTGAGGCCATGAGGGTCTCAGCCCAGCAAAAAGAAAATTGTGTAGCTCAGGAAGTGAGTTTTGCTGAGTTGGAGGTGGAATCCAGCTCAGATGGTGGCAGCAATATTGAATTTTCTAGTGCTGAGGGAGTAGTACACAAACCCAGAGATGTGGCACCTGACTTGAAGGAGGGGGTTAATATACACCAGGGGGTTCTAGGATGTGAGGTAGCTCCAGTGGTGCGCAGTGTCCCTAAGGAGGATTGGGGAACTGACACAGGGGTTCATAGTCCTAGTGGTGGGAGGGACACTCTACTGACTCTAGATGAGAGGTGCAGGGAGAGGGGTTCCCCCATGGTTGAAGTCCTGGTGTGTGAGTGTGGATACCGCCCAGAAGAGTGTGGGTTGAGTGACAAAGACAGTCCGATACTGTCTTGCCAGTCTCAGGAGAGTGGTGTGGGGTATGTGTGCAAGGCACTGGATGGTGAGGTGAAGGATAGTTTTGTGGGTCTGTGTGATCCAATTGAGGGAGAGCATATTGTAAGTCCCTATTTTCCAGAGCTATGCCAACACCTGGTGGAGTGTGAGTTCTCTGACCCCAGGGAGCTCACCATGGAGGCAGACCTTTTGGCGGATTCCAGAGGGTCTGAAGAGGCATTGGGGAGTGACCCTGTGAGAAGTTGGCCTGGTATATGCTGTTCACTAATTAAAGTGGACACCTTGCACCAGAACAATTCGACTCTTATGGTAGATAGGTTTAAGACAACCTTTAAAGAAAGCTATCCTAGTGGTAGCTGTGGAGAGCAGCCTTCAGGCTAAGTCTTGAAGGAATGTAAAGCAGCTTGTTTTACCACACAATCTCTTGAATCACCAAATGAAAAGACACCACACAGGTATATATATCAAATATATATGTATTTATAAATAAACAACTCTCTACTAATCTCTTTATGAGATTAGAAGTCAGGAACATATGTACAAGTCGAATGTTATCAAAATACGTTTAGCACAATCGAATATCACAATCTTAGTTTGGCTAGACCTAGGTCTAGGGCATCTAGAATCAAGGGACCCCCAAGAACCACCCCAGGTAGTTGGAGGAGACCCACAGGGGACGGACGAGGTGTCCTGGCACCGGTGCGAGTCCTGTACGAGTCTATGCGAACAGACGCGATTGAGATTTCAATGTTAAAGGTCCCTTGCGTGTTCGAGGCGAACACACCGATCGGTCCTTGTACGAGTCGAAGGACGCGGTTACAGATGGAGTTGCAAGGGAGTTGGACGCGGTGTGTCTAACACAGACGCGAACCATGTACGAGTCAGCGCGATAGTCGCACTTGGAAAGTAAGAGTTTTAGGGCACTTCTAGGGTAGCTACAAGCAAGTCACTTACAGGGTAAGTAGTTCTAGGGCCCACACCCACAGGAGCACTGTAGTGCTGAAGTTACCTCACCCAGGGGAGCCGGGTGCATAGGTGTTCTTTGGTGTCGGGTCGCGGCGTCGTTTTCAATGGGAGCCAGTGAAGACTTGCTGCTTGCGGCGACAGGAGAAGTGTCCGGAGGAATCCAAGCCTGGATTCAGAAGATGGAAGACCTGAAAGCAGAGGGGACAGTGTTCAAAGTCACTTGGCAGTGACTCGGGGCAAGGAAGATGGATGCCCACCGTCGTCGCAAGATTCAGGTCGTTCATGGGTGCCTTGACTCTTCAGCCACGAGGTCCAGGAGGTGTTGACGATGACCAGGAGCTGGATTCGGCGTGTCCCACAATGTCTGTGGCTTACTGCGGTGTCGGCGTCTCGATTGGAGCCAACAAGCCTTGGTAACAGCAAGTCTTGGGAAAAGTGTAAAAACTCAATGGCGCAGACCAGCAAGATCTGAGGGACTCACCCAGCGAGGGTAAGTCAGGGCAGGCCTAGAGCAACCAGGGGAGCCCTTTGGTTCTGTAGGAAAACCTTCAGGGGACCCACAAGCTGGCTGGCAAGGGATCGTGAAGACGCCTCGGAAGGATTCGCTCAACAGGGGCCCACGGTCACCCGGGACATGGTAGGCCTCTGATCTTCGGAGAGATTCCTGCTGGAGGCTAGAACCATACGTGTTCCAAAGCACAAGTTCGTAGAACGTTGTAAAGGGGTTGCACTTGACAATAGTGCACAGTACCCAGGGGTCGTGGTTCCTCGTCACTCTTGGGGTCCACTGGCCTCAGCTTTGCTGGGGACTCACGATGGCCTTTGAGAAGTCAGGAAATCCACTTCTTGGGCTGCAGGGACTTCGGACTCCGGAGGGAGGGGCATAGTTTGCGACTGTCATTTGTAGTTTTTGGTCCCTGCCAAGCACGGGAGTCACTCCTTGACTCCAAGGGAGATTCTTCAGTCTTCCAAAGGTAGTGGAACGTCGAAGGTCCGGGATTCTTCTTCAGAGCATTGTCCAGGGGTATCTAGGGTGCAATGCACAGGTTCCCCCTCTTATACTAAAAGAAAGGGAGGGACTAGCTCTATGACCCTACCTATGGGAGGGTCAGGGGAGTGGGTGGCTACACCCACTTCCCTTTGTCCAGTTTCGCGCCAGAGCAGGGGCAGGTAGCCCATGAGCCAGTTTGAACTGGGGTATGCACAGAGGAGCCTTCTGCTCCCCCAGTGCAGGACTTCAAAACACTCTAAGAGTGCACCCACCCAGCCCCAATACACTAAACCCTGTCTGGGAGGTGGTCACACCCCCTTGGGACAGGATATCTATTGTTGGGCTTCCTCCACTGTGAGTGTTGGTCATCAGCAGGAGGGCAGCCCAGTGTCTGTGACTGGTGGCATCCATTTTGTGATGCCAGGGCTCTGCAGGATTCTACCGCGTTTCCACAGTAGGTACATGTCTATCCCTCTAGAAGGGTGGAATGCTACCCCCGCCGCCAGGACTGGCGGGGGGTAGTATTCCAAGATGTTTGACAGCAAACACGACATGTTTTGATGCAGCCATTCCAAAGTTAGCATTTTACCGCGAGGATATAATGCACTTAAGAGTATATGGTTTAACCGCATCCACAAACAGCACCAGAGAATGGACTCTGAGAGCTGCAGAGGGGCCCTGCTCAGGCAGAGGCACCCCCTCACATGGAAACTAAGCACCCTGCCCTCAGGATCGATAGGGCCTGCTTTAGGGGTGACTGATAAGTCTCAATGTGTGTGCAGGAGAGATATAGGGGACCTATATCTCAGTGAGGGGTGCTAGCACTTCCTCACCCAGGCTGCAGTAGCAGGCCTGTGGTGTCAGATTTAGTCTGCTTCCCAGGGGTGGCATAATACATGCTTCAGCCCCTGGTAGGCCTGTGAAGTACCTATGCCCTTGGTACCTAAGGTACCATATACTAGGGACTCATAAGGTACCACAGTATCCTATCACTAGTGCACCTAGAGTGCACTCCAAGTCGTTTAGAGAGAACAGAGAGGCTGGGGCCCTGATTAGCAGGGACCCAGCCAGACTATAGCCAGAAACCAGTGTAAACATCAGAAAAAATGTGGGGGCAACATAAGAGGCAGATCCTACTCTCCTACAGACCCTAAGAGGAGTGGCTCAGGTGTCTTCCAACCCAGGGTGGTGGGAGAGGTTCAGTGTAGCCCAGCTAGGTCCCGTGGTAGTGGGAGGGGTGTAGGGGCTCACGTCCTGTCTCTGCGGAGAAGGAGTGAGTGTGGGACTGCGTGTCCCAAGGTGCCCGAAACCCAGTCTCAGGGCCTGGAGGGTTCCTTAAGGGAACACCAGGTTGGGGGCCTAGGCTGTACTAGTAGGCCATTTGAGGGGGATCCCCTAGTGTCTGGTGAACTAGGAGTGTCTGTAAGCAGGCCTCCATCAGTTCTGGTGTCTGGCAGTGCCACTCCTAAGTGGAGGGTGCAGAAGTCCAGATTGAGGGGTGAGAGGGGGAAAGAGTCCCCAGTGGAAGAACCAGTGGGTCAGGGGCCAGCCAGAAGGGCTGAGCCACCAGTGAATGACAATGGTGACACCACTTCTGTCCTGGGGGATCTTCACGCACTGTCAGATGGACAGGGGTCGGGAGATCTGCACCAGGCAGACTGTCACACGACACATGAGTTGTGTGTCACCCTCGGGGGGGGAATATGTGCTCCCCATGAAGACCTGGTGCGCCGGGCAAGTGTTCAACCGCAGGGGTTGGTCCCTGGGTTGGGAAGCCAGGTTCAGGTGTTGTCTGACCTGGAGGGAGGGACAACTGTACACAGTGTCCTGACCGGTTGGTCTTCTAGGGGTACCACTCCAGGTGGGAGGGTACAGCACTCTGGAAGGGGGTGCAGAGGGAGGGAGTCCTCGCCTCTGACCCCGGTTCAACTGGAAAGTCTAGACCCTAGGTTGGAGGGCCAGGTTCGGGGTGTCCCCCCTGACCTGGACACCCAGTTGCAGGATAGAACCCCTGAACTGGTGGGCGAATTGTGCAGGACACCTGCCACAGGTGCCCTGGCAGTTCTGGAAGGGGGTACCACTCCAGGTGGGAGGGTACAGAGCCCCAACGAGGAGAAGGAGGACCGGGTGTGGGAAAGCCCACCCCAGTCTCCTGTCCAGCCGCCAGGTACAGGCCCGGGGCTGGTGGGTCAGTGTCAGGATGTCAGACCTGACCTGACAGGAGGGAGAGTGGACAAAGGGTGCCAAGCACCTGGGGCTACTGCCCCCGCTCTCTAACACCACAGAGGTTTGAGAGCCCTGCGAGGCATAAGGCCTGAGTCTCATCACTGACCACTGTCAGTGGCCACTGTGGCTTGCTGTCCTGGTGGACAGAGTGTCCCTTGGGGGGGGAGACAAGAGTCGCACCCTGGGGGTGGACTGGACCACACCTCTGTGTTGGCCATGTGGGTCCTGTCTGTTGGGACACACCTGTGAGCAAGCTAAGGTTAGGGGCTGCACAGATGGTGTCCACAAGTGAGGAGAAGGGTTCCCCATGGGCTAGCTTAGTGGGCCTTGAGAGTATGGACAGAGGGATCCAAATAGGTTCAAATTGGCGTAGAACTGGAATATGCCCCTGCTGTTGCCGGCCAGGGTCCAGGTTCTATCGCCCAAAGCAGGGAAGCCCATCAAGGTAGTGATTGGTCTACCCTGCGTTTTGGCTGGAAGGGGGTTGTGTTGGACTTGGCCCTTTTTGCAGGGTCATCCCTGAACTTTTTGCCTTCCTCCTGTACTTTTTCTGACCTGTTTTTATTGGTTTTATGACTCTGGGCATGTTACCACTGCTGATAAGTGCTAAAGTGCATATGCCCTCTGTGATAAATTAATGTGTGGATTAGTGACTCCATGTTTGGCCTATTTGATTCACTGTCAGACCCTAGTACAGTGCACTGTTTGTGCCCAGGGCCTGTGAATCAAATGCTGCTGGTGGGCTTGCAGCACTGGTTGTGCCACCCACAGGAGCAGCTTGTAAAGTGTGTCTCAGGCCTGCCATTGCAGAGCCTGTGTGCAGTCTGCTACTGCCATGTCGACTTGGTAAGTGCACCCACTTACCAGTCCCCAAACCTTCCCTTTCCTGCATATTAGTCACCCCTAAGGTAGGCCCTAGGGCAGGGTGCATTGTAGGTGTAAGGTAGGGCATGCCCTGGTGTGTGTGGCATGTCCTGATAGTGAATTACAGCCAATTTCATTTTTCACTATTGCAAGGCTACCTGTCCCCATAGGCCAGAATGGGCAGTTTGATTATAACACCTTATAATCCTAACTGACCCAGTGAACATGGTAGAAAAACGAATTTAGTATGCCTGAACTCAGAATGATAAAATACATCTTTTAGTGAAGTTGGTTTTAACATTCTGTGTTTGAAAATACCACTTTTAGAAAGTAGGTATTTTCTTGCCTAAACCATCCAGCCTGCCTCTGCTAGCTTGTGTATTGTGTGTCTGGGTTTGTGAGTGACAGGGGCTGGGGGACTCCAGGAGACAGGGTGAGTCAGCACAGGGCTGAATAGACCTATCTGCATGTAGAGTGGTGGGAGGAGTGGCACCTGGGTCTGAAAAGGGCTGTGCCTGCCTTCCACAATGCTGGCTCCACCTCCTGTGGTGTGTCTGATGACCCTGGCCCACACTGACAAAGAGAGAAGGTGTGCCCTGGCAGAATGCACCCAGAACTGGTTTGGACTAGGTACAGGACCCTCTGCCTTCAGAGGACAAATGATTTATGGGTATAAATACTGGGGCCCTGACCCCAAGACTTTAGATCACTTCTGGAACAAACAAGACAAACCTTTGCTGAGGAGAGGAACCAGAGAAGCTGAAGGAGGATACTATCCCTATGCTGTGTGCTGTTTGAGGGATTGGCCTGCAGTGGTTGCCTGATTGCCAAAGAAAGGAGAAAGGACTTTGTGCTACTTTCATCATCTTGCAGAACATCTCCAAGGGCTTGAAGATTGAGCTTGCCTCCTGCTGAAGTCTCAGGGACACAAGACTTCACCAACCAGCTCCCCTGAATTCCCTTGCTAGGAATTTGAAGTGCCTGCTGTTGTGTTGGGCCTTCTGAGAGACTGCGTGTCGCTGGGAGCTGGAAGCGCGACTCAAGAGGGAGAAGCGTGTCGCCGCCGCAGCCGCTGACGTCGCATCGCCGAGAAAGCGTGCCGCTGCTGCCACTGTCGCCATCGCATCGCCGAAGCGCCTCGCATCACCGGAGAAGAGTGTCGCCGTCGCATCAGACGCCGTAGCATCATCGGAGAAGCATGTTGCAGGGCCTGTCGCGGCTCAGAAGATTCACCGAGTTGCCGCCGGGCGTGCACGCATCGCCCCCTGAGTGTCGCATCGAGAGGAAGACGCCATTTTGTTTCATTGCAACGGGTCGTCATCGCAGCGCTGCTGGTCGCATCGCCACAGACGCACAGTAAGAAACTGACGCATCACCTCCCCACGCAGTGAAGAACCGACGCATCACCGTCCCCTACGCAGCAGTAGGGAACCGACGCATCACCTCCCCCAGAGCAAGGAACCGACGCATCACCGTTCTTGCGTGTAAGGAACCGACGCATCACCTTCCCTGCAACTCTTTTGTTTGTATCGCATTATGCATCCAAAGGTACATTGAGTGTCGCATTTACCATCTTTATTGAACTGAACTATTTCCTACCATTGACAGTAACCCTGGGCATAATACTTAGCTACGCTCACGGAGCATGCAAAGTTTGTGTTACTACGCACTACTCAAATTGCACGTAGCAGAGTAAAAAACTGTGCTAATCGACGTAGTGTAGCAGCAGTATATTAAACACATACAAATGCTTTGTTAAAGCAATTTTCTATGCTAAAAGCATATAACAAATTCACAAAAGTGAACTTTGACAATGAAAATATCAAGCAATGAGAGAGGTGATGATTTTGGGTTCCCCTAACCTAGGGGAGGACCAAGCAGATGCCTTGAACACAAAAAGCATATCATGTGAACGATTCAGTGGTGGTCCCTTCCTCCTAGGACCACCCTAAGCACAGTTATGGGCAAAAATACAATCCCAACCAAAGGCCCTGCAAAGCATTATGGACGAGATTAGCAGTGGGCAGTGAATATTATAGTGTCCAATATCAAAATAATTCTACAAAGAGCTGCAGTTCAACTAGTCGTTACTAGATGTCCCTCACGAGTCAAATGCAAAAGCATTGAAATTATTAATACATCAAGCTGCAGTTCCACTAGTCGTTACTAGATGTCCCTCACGAGTCAAATGCAAAAGCATTGAAACCCTTTCATGAAGCTTTTGCATTTGACTCGTGAGGGACATCTAGTAACGACTAGTGGAACTGCAGCTCTTTGTAGAATTATTTTGATATTGGATACTATAATATTCACTGCCCACTGCTAATCTCGTCCCATAATGCTTTGCAGGGCCTTTGGTTGGGATTGTATTTTTGCCAATAACTGTGCTTGGGGTGGTCCTAAGAGGATGGGACCACCACTGAATCGTTCAAAAGATGTGCTTTTTGTTTTCAAGGCATCTGCTTGGTTCTCTCCCTAGGTTAGGGAGGATACCAAAATCATCACCTCTCTCACTGCTTGTTAATTTATTGATTTCACTTTTGTGAAATGCTATATGCATTTTAGCATATAAAGACAGAGATACTTATTTTATCCTAACTTGCACTGTGCAAGATGCCTTTGGCAATTATTGTACAGTGCAGTCAAACACACAGCTACGCACTACGCAATTTGCATAGCTACGTGTAGTTCAAAATGTACTTCATGTAGCTACGTGAAGTGCTACTATGCAAACTACGCCCAGGGTTAATTGACAGTCATATTTTTCATAGTGTATTGTGGATTTTTGTCGTTTTGGGTCTTGTGATAAGTCTATATAAAAATACTTATTTTTATAATACAACCTGTGTGGTGTCCATCTATAGTGTTGTCACTATATTACTGTATGTGTTCACAAATGCTTTACACACTGCCTCTGAGATAAGCCTGCCTGCTCGTGCCAAGCTACCAAGGGGGTGAGCAGGGGTTATTTTAGTAGTGTATCCCCCTTACCCTGACTAGAAGCAAGGGTCCCTATTTGGACAAAGGTACCTACCTCTGCCAACTAGAGACCCCCAGTTCTAACACCACCGTTTCATCTACTCCTGGCTGGCTTCCAGATTCACCTGAGCGAGTTGTCCGAAGCACTTAGTCTGGTTTCTGAAGACCAGCATGTAGCTATATACATCCTGTGGAGGTTTACTGGGAGGTTTCTCCCAGCCTTCTTTCACCAGACTCAGAGGTCCTCTTACAGGATGGCCGTACAGCGGCTCAAAGGGACTGAACCCTAAGGACTTCTGGGCACCTCTCTGTAAGCAAACAAAAGGCATGGTAAGAGGACGTCCCACTTACACCTCATGGGTTCACCAAGACCCATAATCATGCCCTTTAGGGTCCGCTTGAATCTCTCAACCAGCCCATTGCCTTGGGGGTGGTAAGGAGTAGTGACCTTGTATGTAACACAGCACTCCTGCCACAGGGACTTCATATACTTGGATATGAAGTTGGTACCCCGGTCGGACACCACCTCTCTGGGGAACCCCACACGGGAGAAAATCCCCATCAACGCATGACCCACCACGGGGGCCGTCACAGTCCAGAGAGGGATGGCTTCCGGGTACTGGGTGGCATGGTCCACCAAGACCAGGATGAACCTGTTGCCCATGGCTGTCTTGGGAACCAGAGGCCCCACAATGTCAATACCCAGCCTCTCAAAGGGGGTGCTGACCACAGGGAAAAGTTGGAGAGGAGCCTTGCACTTCCTCCCACTCTTGCCACTTGCCTGGCCAGTCTGACAAGACCTACAATGAGTATCAGAGTGCTTGCGCATCTGGGTCCAGTAAAAGTGGGTGACAAGCCTTTCAAAGGTCTTGTCTTGCCCCAAATGCCCTGCAAAAGGCACATCATGAGCCAGACCAGTAGGAAGGCTCTGAAGCGCTGGGGTACCACCAGCAAATGGGCTGACCAAGGCTTAGCAACCTTAGACTCGCTATACAGGAGACCATTCTCCCAGAATATCCAATGTGATCCAGACTGATCACCTGCTGCCTGGTTTGCAGCCTGTTGCCGCAAACCGACAAGAGAAGGACACTTCTGCTGCTCCTAGCAGAATCCCTCCCTGGTGGGGCCTCCTTCCTGCTGCCAATGGCTCAGCTCAGGCAGGTCCCCCAGTTCAGCAATTTTTCCCCTGTAGGCTCCAGGGCATCTTCCTCCAGGTTTGCCTCCTCCTGGACCGGGGGAACTTCAGGGGCTGGTTTCCCATGCCCCCTGCCTCTTCTCTTCCTGGCAGGCACCTGGGCCACTCTTTCAGGCTCCAGGTCCTCTTGAATGTCCTTACCGGCCGCCATTGACCGAGTGGTCACACATGCCCACTCAGGCAGACCCAACATTTCCAAATGAGACCTCCGCTCCACCTTTGCCCAAAGGGAGCTCTCCAAACCATTGCCTAGCAGACAGTCAACAGGCATGGCTGGCCTCACAGCTACTCTCAAGGTACCTGAGACCCCCCCCACTCAAAGGGAACCTGTGCCACTTTGCAGAGGCACTCTGAATTGTCAGCGGCCACTACTGGGTAGAATGTGTTGAGGACCACCTGCTCTTCAGACACCAGCCGACAACTGACAGCTGTCACACTGGATTCGGTGTCTCTCAGAGCCTCCACACTATGGCCATTGATGGTCACCCACTGCCTTTACTTTTTAGTGTTATCAGGCAGAGGAGTCCTTGGGACCATCTCACTGTCTCCTAAAGAGACCAGGGACATCTCTGCGGGACCCCATCCACATTGGGCACCCAACTCCTCCCCCAAGGCTACACTAGCCAGTTCCCGGGGTGGTGCACCAGTGGGTGCGGTGGTAACCAGTTTGGGACACTTAGGATCCCCCCGGAAGTGGCCCACCTGACCACAACTAAAATAGGTCTTGGGACCCCTCTGAACAGGCTTACCTGTCGGGAGCCATGGTTTCTTCCCAGTGGGAGGCTGGGAACCCTTACCTTGGTTCCCTTGGGGATTACTTTGGGGCCCTTTTTAGAACTCCCTGGGGCAGATTTACAAGCCCCCTGCGCCACCAGTACGTCACTTTTCGTGACGTACTGGTGGCGCAGGAGGCTCCTCGATATTTACAAGGAGAGGAAAAGCCACCATGCGTGACTTTTCCTCTCCTTGTAAATACCGTCCCTTCACACGCAGCACTTTGCGTTGAAGGGGCGTTCCATGGGTGTTGCTGTGGGTGTTCCCACGCAACACCCATGGAACAAGACACATCTCCAGATTTACGAGTAATCGTAACTCTGGAGATGCGTGTGAATGCTACGCCACCCTAGAGGTGGCGTAGCGAGCGCACCGAGGAGAAATGTTTTCATTTCTCCTCGTTTTTTCCTCTTTCAATGCGTGCTGCATTCTGAAAGAGGAAAAAGCCTGTACTGATTGTTTTTGTGCAGAAAGGTGCCCCTTCCTGCACAAAAACAATCTCCCCATGGCGCAGGCACCCTTGCACCATGGTGCAAGGGTGCCTGCGCCGGCGCTTGGCAGCTGTTTGTGCGCCAGCGCAGGGGAGAGCACAGGAATGCGACATATTCTTGTAAATATGTCGCATTCCTGTGCTCTGAAAGTGCCGCAGCGTGGCGCAGCCAAAGGGCTTGCAGCGCCACGCTGCGGCACTTTCTTGTAGATCTGCCCCCCTGTGTTTACCCTTGTCCCCCTCACTCTTCTGCTGGGGACCCTGCCCACCGTTGGCGGAGTCTCCCACAAGACCTTTGTTGACCCTGGTACTGACCCAGCGGTCCGCCTCCACAGCAAGCTTCCTGGGGTCAGTCAGCTTACTATCAATCAGGTGCTGGCGTAGCTCTGGAAAACAACTACTGGACATGTGCTCCCATGCAATCAAATCATAGAGCCCCTGTAAATCAGTTACCTTGCTACCCTTCACCCATCCATCCAGTGCTCTGCAAAAATAAGATACATACTCCCCCCAGGTACTTGACTCCAGCCTCTTACCGTTCCTAAATTTCTGCCTATAAAGCTCTGGGGTCAAACCATACCTGGCTATCAAGGCTTCCTTCATGGGGGCATACGACATCTGATCCTCAGTGGGCAAAGCTAGTAAGGTCTCTCTCCCTTCTCTGATGAAGCGGCCCCACAACCCCGCTCCCCAAGCTCTCTCAGGGACCCGGTGGGACTTCATTCCTATTTCATAGGCCTTAAACCACTGCCCAACGTCCTCATGCTTCATGAAATCTTTGATAACATCTTTGGGAAGTTATACTTTTCCTTCCCCAGGCACTGATGGTGTGCTGCCACCAGAAGGAGTGATCTCTAGACTCTTTGCTTTCAGCTCCAACTCCCTCAACCCTCTCTCATGCTCTAAAAGCATCTTCTTTTCCTCCATGGCCAATTTCTTGCTCTCCAACTCTAATCTCTTATTCTCTATGTCACCCTGGCTCCCCAGCTTGAGCTTAGCAGGCTCCAACTCTTGCACTCTGCTTTTCTCCCTGTCCTCCAACTCTTCTGGAGGCAGATCCCTTATAGACACACTGCTGCCTTCCCTGGGGGGCACCCCCCCTCCAGTTAGGCCCACTAGCCCATCCTGCTGCCCTTCTAAATTCTCCCCCTCCACCATAGGCTCCTCGGTCTGCCCACTGGCATTCCTTGCTTCCAACCAGGCCCTCAGCGCCTTTTGGATCCCCACCTTTCTGGTGAGGCCTCTCGCGGAGATTTTAAATTTTTTGCAGATGGCTTGAAGTTGTGGCATAGTGTAGATATCAACCCTCTCCTCTTCAAATTCATTATTCACAGATACAAGTGATGCTGCTTTACTCATGGTGAAAATTGGCAATTCTCAAGATGCAAAAAATTCAGAGGAAAAAAACTCTACCAAATGTACGTCGTTGCGTAATGGTCTGCACTATACTAGTAGTGTACACCAATCACTGTATGTAAGTCACAAATGCAAGTCCAGATCCTCACCGCTGACCACCAATGTTAGAAATGGGGGTCTCTAGTTGGCAGAGGTAGGTACCTTTGTCCAAATAGGGACCCTTGCTTCTAGTCAGGGTAAGGGGGATACACTACTAAAATAACCCCTGCTCACCCCCTTGGTAGCTTGGCACGAGCAGACAGGCTTATTTCAGAGGCAGTGTGTAAAGCATTTGTGCACACATACAGTAACACAGTGAAAACACTACAAATGGACACCACACCAGTTTAGAAAAATAAGTAATCTTTATTTAAATCAAAGCAAGACCAAACTTAAAAAATCCACAAAACAGTATCAAAAAATATCCTTAGAAATAGGTTATTCACTCAAATCAAGCTTCTAGCATCAAATAACTCCACCTGGAGTTATTACGACGTAGTGACAGATGAAAATCCCAAAGAACAGCGCTGACCGCGAGGTGCGCGGCGTCGGGCCCGGAGTCAAGCAGACCCACAAAGAACAGTACCTTGGAATTGATGAAAGCAAAGACGGTGCACGGTGTCGGGGAGGTGATGATTCGTTGGCGTCTGCGGGGTCGGTTCCTTACAACCCCAGGGGAGGTGATGCCTCTGTTCCTTACTGCAGCGCAGGGGAGGTGAGACGTCGGTTCCTTACTGTGTCGGGGAGGTGACGTCACGGATGGCAGCGAGGTGGCGGTTCCTTACGATGGTGTGATGCCGATGGATTTGGGAGTCACCCACGTCAAGGATCGGCTCCGCGTTGATGAAGCACAGGCGTTGGTGAAGTTGGGGCTGCGGTGCGAGTCGGGATGTTGCGTCGTGGATGTCACGAGCAGTGTCCTCGGCTCCGGTGCAGGCAGCGGCCTCGATGACAGCTTCAGAGTTGATGCGGCACAGCGTCAGCAGGCGTCGGGCCTACGGTGCAAGTCGGGGCGGTGCGTCGTGCTCTTCACGCGCAGTGTCCACGGCTTCGGTGCAGGTTACGGCATCGCTCGCCGGCGGTGTTGCAATTTCCTTCTGTAGCAGCTGAAACAGCAGTTCCAGATGCAGAGAGACAGAAGGGTCTTTGTGTCCCTGAGACTTCAGAACAGGAGGCAAGCTCAGTTTCAAGCCCTTGGAGAACTTTTCTTCAAGCAGGTGACAAAGCAAACAGCAAAGTCCTTTTTCTCCTTTCCTTGACAGCAAGCAGCCACTGCAGGCCAACCCCAGACAGCAAACAGCACAGGGGCAGTATTCCTCCTCAGCTTATCCGGCTCTTCTCCTTGGCAAAGGTTCCTCTTGATTTCCCAGAAGTGATATAAAAATCTGGGATCTGGGCCCCTCTTTTTATACACAAAAATCCTTTGTTCTCTGAAGGCAGAGAGTGTCTGTACCCAGCCAAAACCAGTTCTGTCCTCACTGGTGCAGGAGGTGGAGACAGCATTGTTGAAGGCAGACCAGGCCCATGCAGGTGAAAGGAAATCTCCTCCTCCTACTCTAAATGCAGCCCAGGGCTATTCAGCCCAGCCCTGACTCATCAGACTTCTGGAGCCACTGCCCCTCTCCAGCCCCTGTCATCCAAAAGCCAGACATGCAATACACAAACCTAGCAGAGGCACACTAGATGGTTAGGCAAGAAAATACCTACTTTCTAAAAGTGGTATTTTCAAACACAGAATGTAAAAATCATCCCCACTAAAAGATGCACTTTTTCATTCCGAGTTCAGGCATACTAAACTTTAGTTTTATACCTTGTTCCCAGGGTCAGTTATGTTTATAAGATGTTATAAACAATCTCCCCATTCTGTCCTATGGGAGCAGGTAGCCTTGCAATAGTGAAAAACGAAATTGGCAGTATTTAACTATCAGGACATGCCAGACTAATCAGGGTATGTCCTACCTTTCACATCCAATGCACTCTGCCCACAGGGATACCTTGGGCCTACCTTAGGGGTGCCTGATATGTAGAAAAGGGAAGGTTTAGGGACAGGCAAGTGTGTGTACTTGCAAAGTCGACATGGCAGTCCCAGACTGCACACAGGCTTTGCAATGGCAGGCCTGAGTCATATTTTACAGGCTACGTCTGTGGGTGGCACAATCAGTGTTGCAGCCCAGTAGCAGCATTTGATTTACGGCCCTGGGCACACACAGCGCACCGTACTAGGGTCTGACAAGTAAATCAAATATGCCAATCATGGAATCACTAATCCATAACAACAATTTACAAGGAGCACTTGCACTTTGGCACTGAACAGCAGTGGCAAAGTGCCCAAAGCATCTAGACCAGCAAAAACAGAGTCCAACACATAGCAAAAACACAGGAGGCAAAGGCAAGAAATGCAGGGGAGACTCACGCCAATGGTGCCAGGTATAACAGTATTTAATAGGGCCAATGCCCGATAGGAGCCCAAGTCAGACGTGTCTCTGTCAGGTTTTAGCAGCGAGACCAGGCACTCTTCGTGAAGCGACGTGGGGCGAACAGATTCCTCGAGCACCACGGCATACATGGCGTGCAGGCACGGGACCAGAGTTATAGCATACGCTTTGTAATATTGATCAGGCAGTCCTTCAGGCCAGGGGTTTTGCCTATCGCCAGCGCCATTATGGCTTCACAAATTTCGTCAGGAGCAATTGGTGCGCTTAAATGCCACGCGCTGCTCAGAAGTGATCTCAGGTAGTCGCACTGAGTCTAAGAAGGCATCCAGGTGCGACCTGTTACATTGAGTGGTAGTTTTATATAGCACTGCGTAATGCCGCATCATCTATGAGTGGATTTCATGCTGTATGTATAGCATGTGTCCTGTGCTTGCATGCAAGGTGTGTATGGGTTGGCAAGTGTGTTCCTGGTTCAATAACAATGCCAGCATCCGACCTTCCTTGTCTGAGGTTGCATGCGCTCTGGTGGAATGCGCTGCGTAGTTTAGGCATCTAAACCTTTCCAACAGTTCAATGTGTTTGCTGGGCAGGTCATCCAGTCTTGGTGAGGCTCCCATGTCCATGATTGTGTTTGCCTCGTGTCACAAGAGTTCACGCTCAATCCTGCTGACAGTTTCACTCAATTGCTTGCGAATGTTCAATGTGAGCCCTGGTGGTTATTTTGAAAGCATCCCATTCTAGGAGTGTGTTCTCTGTGGAGCCATCGTTAACCTCAAAGTATTCCGTGGTTGTATCCCCTAGGGACGCGTGGAAGTCCTGGTCCTCTAGGGCCGCCAGTTAGAGGCGCCAAGTAGGAACAGGTGGCGGGCCCGCATCGCATCTGAGTTTCATGCGTTGGGAGTTTTGGTCAAAATGTGTGCGCCCCAGGTATTCCACCCATCCAACAAGGGGAAGCAGTGCAGGCGACCCCACAATATGATTCAATCTGACATGCAGGCTGTGCACAGAGGAATAGAAGGAGTATGCACGCGTGTCAGGGTTACGGGTGCACAATATGTCGCCCATAGACCAGTGAGCCACCCAAGCGGCTCACCTCTGCGTATTCGACGCATCTGTGGTGCATGTTAAGGGTGGGAACGATCAATCCAGCGTGACATCGAGCACCAAGTTTAAGTCACCACCTATTAGCAAGGGGATCCCACTCCACAGAGCTAGGGCACCAGTCAATTTGCGCAGGAATGAGGTTTGCTCTGTGTTTGGAGCGTAGAAGGAATCTACAACGATGTTCTGACAGTTGAGTCTTTCCTTTGTGATTACATATCTGCCCCTTGTTGATTTTCACCTCTTCTGCTACATAGGGAGCTCTTGCTTTTACCCAAATCAGGACCCCCCTAGCTTGAGAGGAGTAATTAGTGCTGTACACTTGTCCTCACCAGCGCTGGCGCAGTCAGTCCACCTCCACCTGCGTTCAGTGGGTTTCTTGCAGGAGCGCTATGTTGGTGGATCTACGATGAAGGTATGAGTAGATGGAGTATCAGTGTGTATGCGTGTTTATACCTCTCATGTTCCAGGTGAGGACGTTCACATGCGTCATGCTGAGGGTTTGTTGCTACTTGTGTTGTTCATGTGATGTGCACTGCTTGTTATCGCAATAGTGTGTAAGCGGCGGGGGACTGGGTGCCGGCTCGTTGCTCCATAGGCCTCATAGAAAAAACAGGGGTCTCAACTGTAACCTGCACAACCTTATAAGGGCAGACTCACAAAGTGAGTTCGCCCAAACCATATTGCCCAACCATTCATATGTGTTAGTGTCTTGAGGGGGGGTGCGTGGGGTGTGGTGTCAGCTCTGAGTAACCCCTAGAGTGTCTTGTGGTCAGTTCTGGGTGTTCCCCATTTACTTCAGGCAGTGGTGTGTGATCTGCGGTGTTAGAGCAATGCTGCTTCCTGGGGATGTCCCGTCTTAACCCACCCAAGGAACTGTCCTTCACCCGCAGAGAATGGGTGTTAGAGATAATTAAATTGAGGTCGCCCCATTACATTCAATGAAGTTCATAGGATAACAGTTCAATTGTCTATCATCATGTGTCCACTCATATTATGTTGTCCGAGGTCAGCGGCGTGACCACAGGCAGGGTTGCCGAGTTCCGATCTTCGGACCATTTGGGAGTAGGGTCGTCTTCTGTCTGTGACTTGACGGATTCCGCATCTTCGTCCAAGCCTTGCGCCATGTCTCGGATTGCCACCGCTACATGGAGAGCCTCATATCTTTCTATTGTTATCTGTTCCAGGTTGGGGGCTGCCGATGGTGGGGCAGGGCGGCCCACCCCTCTGCGACAAACTCTCTTTTCCCAGTGCAGTGTCGTCGTGCCCCCCCCCCGACGGTGTGCGCCCCGGTGCTTACCAGCGAGTCCCAGGCCTCTGATGGTGAATCAAAGAAATGGGCCGGGAACAGCAGGGAGTAACGCATGTCCAGTTCAGGGTGTTGGTGCTTCACAGCTTGTAAAGAGCTCTGCTGTTTCTGTACCTGTGCCGTATAATCAGGAAATAGTATAATCTGGGCATTTTTGACCCGGATGTCATTCATTTTACGTGTTTCTCTTAGGATGGTGTCCCTGTCTCTATAGTTTAACAATTTGAACAGCAGCAGAGTAGCAGCTCCCAGAGACGGCCTGCGGGTCACCACCCTGTGTGTGCACTCCACCATGAATTGGGGCAACAGTGCATTGCCTGGCAGCAGGTCTTTCAGCCATTGCTTGATGTAGGGCACTGGGCATTGGCCCTCCACCCCCTCTGGGGGGCCTACTACCCTCACATAGTTGCGGCACGATCGGCCCTCAGCGTCTTCCAGCCTATCCTCCAGGATGTTCACCCAATCCAACAGGTCTTGTAATGTTGCTGCATGCGTGCAAGTTGTCAGTTGCAGGTTTGTTAGGGTGAGCTCATTGGTGCAAACTCATGCAACTGGGCCTCTCCTCGCTACCTCGGCAGGAGGATGCGCATCTCTGCCTCTGCTTGCTTCTGGGGTTTTCGCGTAGCAGGCACGCTGCTGAGCCAGGTCCTAAGCCTGATCGGACATCCGGACCCCGCCCAGCGCTACTAGGCCCGAGCGGCCGATCATGCATTCAAGGGCTCACCTCTCTCTTGTGGCCTCACCACCGGTCAGTTAGTTGTTGTGTATTTGGCGGCCACCATCCTCCACTCAGTCAGCTCCAGCCGGTGATTGTCCTTGGGTAGAGGTCGTCGATGTCGCCCCCACACTCCGGTGCACCGAGCTGCAGCACAGCCCGTAGGATTTCCTGCCGCCAGCTCCTCCACTCAGTCTCCAAGCAGGTCCAGGCCCACTCCAGCACTGGTATCTTGCGGGGTTCTCTCAGCTTCTGGGCTGGGGTGACAGGTGACATACCACAACGCAGCCACTGTCTGGGCCTTGGCCCACCTACTCTAAACCAGTCACAGTCCTCCACTCAGATCACAGATGCCAGCTCGGATCGCGGGATTGCCTCCCACCACTTCTATGCTATTTAGTTCTGTCACTCCGCCTTTGTGGCTGGTGCGGAATGCTCAGACAGGTTCAGCAAAGCCACCCCTCGCACACCGCAGGCTCCCGACTCCTCCACGCCGACGTTTCTGCTTTCTCAGTTCTTCCGCAAGCACTCCACTCACGGCCGCGTCACCCTCCAATTTGTAGGATGCCTGCTGTCAAAGGCAAATGCAAAAAGAACAATTGATGGACAGAATGCAGAACAATGTCATACATTCACCGCAGTACAGAGATCTGGGCCTAAATCCATCGATTTTTTGCTCCCCATGCCGTTCCAGTTTGAACCCAGCCATATGCAAATCAGTCTTGACCCTGCGCCCAATTGGAACAGTCCAGCCCGAACTGCCAGGCCAGGTCCTCCATGGACTGGAAACAAGCATCCTACGACCGGTTTCAGGGTTTCACCCCTCATCAGCCAGGATAGCTTGACTCCAGTGGCATGGAAAGCATGGGACCCACGTCTGGGCATACTAATCCCACTCGGGGTGACAAATGCAAAAAGAACAATTGATGGACAGAATGCAGAACAATGTCATACATTCACCCCAGTACAGAGATCTGGGCCTAAATCCAGTGTTTTTTTGCTCCCCATGCCATTCCAGTTTGAACCCAGCCATATGCAAATCAGTCTTGACCCTGCGCCCAATTGTCACAGTCCAGCCCAAACTGCAAGGCCAGGTCCTCTCTGGACTGGAAACAAGCATCCTAGGACCAGTTTCGGGCTGGACTGTTCCCATGAGGCACAGGGTCAAGACTGATTTGCACATGGCCAGGTCTAAACTGGGGTGGCATGGTGAGCAAAAGAATGATGGATTTAACCCAGATCTCTTGACTGGGGGTGAATGTTTTGATTTGTTCTGTATTCCGTCCATCAATTGTGTGTCTTTTGCTTTCTCGCCCTAAGTGCGCCGGGTAAGCCCAGACGTGCGTCCCGGGCTCACTGTGCCACTGGATTCAAGCTATCCTGGCTGATGAGGGGTGAAACCCCGAAATCGGTCCTAGGATGCTTGTTTCCGGTCCAGGGAGGACCTGGCTTGGCAGTTCGGGCTGGACTGTTCCCATGAGGCACAGGGTCAAGACTGTTTTGCATATGGCCAGGTCTAACCTGGGGTGGCATGGTGAGCAAAAGAATGATGGATCTAACCCAGATCTCTTGACTGGGGGTGAATGTTTTGATTTGTTCTGCATTCTGCCCATCAATTGTGTGTCTTTTGCTGTCAAAGGCAATCCAGTGGCTGGATCACTCGTTGTTGTGGGGGATTTTGACAGGATAATAGGGGTTATGCGCGGAGCTGTGCTAGAATGCATCCACCATCTTGGCTTGCTAGCCACACCCCCTTCCCACACACTGCCTTGCTGTACTCTAACATTTGCCAAAGGCAGAAATGGAAGTGGTCAAACTAATTCTGTCCACAGATAGACAAAACCAGGAAGCATGCCAATAAAATTGTTTCTGCATTCCTCCATATATCACAACAATTTATGCTTTGACATGGATTGTATATATAGAACTGATCGAGTTTATTTCACAGAGAAAGGCAACAGGGTGTTCCTTAAAAACTAGACAGACTGCATCCTGTTTTATGTGTAGTACCATCTATACACAATAAACACAGAGACTCTTCTAAAGCCACCCATTTCTCAAGTACTGGTGCATTTTCTTTTTGAATCCCCTTTTTTAAAACAAATTCTACTTCACGAATCTGTTGCGAATCCACAAAGCAAATGCACACATTCAATGCACAGAAATGCATAAGGGATTCCTATCTGTGTGACTGACTGTATGTATCTGATTGGATGCGTCAGTATGTTAGTGTATCTGTGAATGGCTGCATGAGTGTCTGAGTCAGTCTGTGAGTGATGCATGAGTGTCTGAGTGAGTTTGTGATTGGGTTCATGAGTGTTTAAGTGGGTCTGTGAGTGTATGCGTGAGTGTCTGTGTGGGTCTGAGTGGGTGCATAAGGGTCTGAGTGGGTCTGTGAATGGGTGTGTGAGTGCCTGTGTGGGTCTGTCAGTGGGTGTGTGAGTGTCTGAGTGGGTCTCTGAGTGGGCGTGTCAGTGTTTGAATGGGTATGTGTGTGGGTGTATTAGCCTCAGAGTGGGTCTGTGAGTGGGTGCATGAGTGTCTGAATGAGTTTGCGAGTGTGTACATGAATGCCTGAGTGAGTTTGTGAGTGGGTGTGTAAATGACTGAGTGGGTTTGTGAGTCTATGAGTGGGTCTGTGAGTGGTTGCATAAGTATCTGAGTGGGTCTCTGAGTGGGTGCATGACTCTCTGAGAGGGTCTGTAGGTGGGTGTGAGAGTGTCTGAGTGGGTTTGCGAGTGGGTGCATGAGTGTCTGAATCAGTATGTGTGTTGGTGCATGAGTCTCTGAGTAGGTCTGTGAGTAAATGTGAGTGGGTGCATAAATGTCTGAGTGGGTCTGTGAGTGGGTTGTGAGTCTATGAGTGGGTTTGTGACTGGGTGCATGAGTCTCTGAGTGGGTCTGTGAGTGGGTGTGTGGGAATGTGAGTGGGAGCATGAGCTTCTGAGTAGGTCTGTGAGTGGGTTCATAAGTGTCTGAGTGGGTGTATGAGTGGGTGTGTGAGTCAATGAGTGGGTCTGTGAGTGGGTGTGTGAGTAGCTTTGCAATTGGGTATGTGAGTGTCTGAGTGTGTCTGTGAATGGGTTCATAAGTGTCTGAGTGTGTCTGTGAATGGGTTCATAAGTGTCTGAGTGGGTCTGTGAGTGTGGGTTTACAAGTGGGTATGTGAGTGTCTGAGTGGGTCTGTGAGTGGGTGCATGAGTCTCTGAGTAGCTCTGTGAGTGGGTGGGTGAATTTCTGAATGGGTATGTGAGTGGGTGTGTGAGTGTCTGACTGGGTCTGTGAATGGGTGCATCTATGTCTCAGTGGGTCTGTGAGCTGGTGTGAGAGTGTTTAAGTGGGTCTGTAAGTGGGTGCATGAGTATCTGGGTAGGTCTACGAGTCAATGTGTAAGGGTCTGAGTGGGTCTGTGAGTGGGTGTGGGAGTGTCTGAGTGGGTTTGCGAGTGGGTGTGTAAGTGTCTGGGTGGGTCTGTGAGTGGGTACATGAGTGTCTGAATGGGTCTATGAGCGGGTCTGTAAATGTCTGAATGGGTCTGTCAGTGGGTGCATGTGTCTCTGAGTGGGTCTGTGAGAGGGTACATGAGTGTCTGAATGGGTCTGTGAGTGGGCCCCATGGCTTAGTGACTGTTGTGTCTACTGTAGGGGCCTGTGTTTGACCTCATGGTCACAGGTTCAAATCCCAAAGGATCCACTCAGCCTTTTATCCTTCTGAAGTTGGTCAGATGAGTACTATTGAGTTGTGCAACAATAAACATCTGTTATTCAGTGCCTTGATACCCTTGGGTAAAACATGCGCTTTACAAATAAACATTAAGTGGGTGCGTGAGTGTCTGAGTGTGGCTGTGAGTGCGTGCATGAGTGTCTGCATGGGTCTGCAAGTGGGTTCATAAGTGTCTGAGTGAGTCTATGTGTGGCTGTGTGGGTCTGTCAGAGGATGTAAGAGTGTCTGAGTGGGTCTGTGAGTAGGTGAATGACTGTGTGAGTGGGTACGTGACAGTCTGAGGGGGTCTGTGAGTGGGTGCATGAGTGTGTTTGGGTCTGTGAGTAGGTGCATAAGAGTCTGAGTGTGTCTCTGGGTATGTGCATGAGTTTCTGAGAGAGTGCCAGAGGGCCAGGTTTACCAATTTCTCATGAAGCACAGTGCAGTAGCTACAAATGCTGTGCTGCATGAGAAGGAGCAAGCAAGAGAGCATCAAATTTGCTGAAATATGGCACTCTCCTGTACTTTCCCTAGCACCGGCGCTGAAATTAGCTGCCGTGTGCCACGGAGACACCTTTGTGCCGTAGTGCAGGAGTGTCTCCACGAGTCAAGCATAGGTTTTGTACTGGTAGGATACACCTCCAGCACAAAATACTATGCTTAGACTAATTTTAAAACATTTTCCCACTTTGTATGTGTGCTGTACAGTGCAGCACACATACAAAGTTGGAAAATAAAGGAGAAAAAAAGCTTTTCTCCTTCATAGCTTCTGGTTGAGGGTTGCACTTTTTTCTGATGCTAAACCCTGTCTATTTTATATATTAAATTGGGTTCAGCATCAGAAACCTTGGGTGATTGCATGGGAATGCCCAAGCACCACCCATGGTACGCCCCCTTGGTGCTAAGTAATGCAAAGCAGCGCTATGCTTTGTGTTACTTTCACATTATTTCCACATTTAGTGCTGGAAAGAAAATCGAACAAAAAGAATTTGCGCCAATTAGCATCAAATTTGTGATGCAAACACAGTGTAAAATCTTAGTAAATGTGCCCCAGAGTGTATATTTTTTTAATTATTTTTGGGCAGAAGTCACAAATCCGACGTGAAGTTACACAGTGGTGCGCTGAACGTCATGACAGGTTCACAATTCCTCAATTGTGGTAAAAAAAACTTTTCCGGGCATTTTCTTATCCATCAGGGGTCCCTCACAGATCCCTATGTTGCACCCAGGGGGTGAGGGTACCTCTACCCTGCCCCTTACCACTACATTTTTATATTTATATTAATATTAAATGCTGGGGACCGTTCCCCAATGTCTAAAATAGAGGCCGCAACTTTCTACTGTTGCGGTTGCGACCAGCCAATTCCTTCATCCCTGTTAGCGTGAGGATTCAAAAAGCACCGCAATGGATTCATGAATGATTAGCGCCTCTAGATATACAAATTTGTTTTTCCTTAACTTTCTCAAAAACTACTGAACGGATTTAGACTAAATAACAAAAAGGGCTTTTTTTTTAACCAAGGGCTAGCTTTCTGCTAAATTTGGTGTAACTCCATCAAGCGGTTTGAGCTGTAGTCGTGTTCAAAATACATATGGGAAATTGCTTGGTGAAAAAGCGTTTTGAGACCCCCCTTTTTTCTGACCCCCGCATGATGAATCACCCCAAAACTTTCAACACAGAAGCTGAACTGAGCGTTGTACTAATTTTGAAAAATTTGTGAAGATTCCTCAAACAACGCTAAAGCTAATGGCAAAACAAAAACCGCTTTTCCCATGGAAACTAGGTCCTAACTATAGCTACCTACAGATGACCACCAGTAGGTGTTATATATAACTATATATAAATATATAAATATATATATAAATATATATATATATATATATATATATATATATATATATATATATATATATATATATATATATATATATAGCCCAGTGACGGCCACCACTGCGTAATTATAGTTATGATTGTGTTTCCATAGGAAATGCATTTTTGTGTTGCTAAGAACTTTGGCGCTGTTTAACAATTCTCTGTGAAACTTCGCAAAAAAGTGCTACCTTTTGACTTGTTTGCATATAGGAAATTTCGGGATGAAGAAAAGGTGACAAAATGAGTTTTCCCCATTCATTCTTCCATAGGAACTTTAGACACAGCTACTGCCCAAACTGCTGAATGGATTTACACCACATTTGGCAAAAAGCTAGCTATTCATCAAGAGTGTTTTTTGTGATTTGGTGTAAATCGGTTCAGTGGTTTTTGACAAATAAATGCTCAAAAAAATGTTTATCTAAAGACGCGTAGCCTCACCAGATCTGACAGGTCAACCAGGAAGTGGTGGCAGCCATCTTAGGACTCGGTACCCCATCCCAAGTTCTGAAAAAACACAAAAACAGAGAGACATAAAAGGGCAGGGTAGGGATACCCTGACTACCTAAGCCTGGTGATGGGATCACCAACTTGGGCCAAAAACATTTTTTTTTTCAATTCTGTCACAGATTGGTGGAGGATCCGGGAATCTGCTCAAATTTAAATAAAAAGCACCGAAGGTCCTGCCCAGTGCGGGGTTGGCTGCCTGTGGCCAACACCCCACCACTCACATCCAAAGTCCGTGCGCAGCATAGAAATGGCTGCCACGGGGGGTTGGCTGCAGCACCTGGCCACAGACAGCGTGGGGTTGGCTTAATGTACGGTAATAAAATATTACTTTGAGTTTAAAAAAACCTAGAAAATCAACCAAAGTTTAAAGTAACGTTACAGTTAGGTAAAGTGTTCAGTGACAACGTAATGTTTTAAACTCTAAAAACACAGAAATTCACCAGTTATAGTTATCTCAAGTGACTATAACTCCTGTCCTAATTAACTATTACTCACTGCCTCAGCATGCACTGCAAATTACCCCACATATTACATCACTTATGACATCTCCTATGATATCACTGCAACATTTGCAATTAATTTATTTATGAGAAAACTGGGCATGGCAGGAGCGCATATTATAGTTACTTGAGATAACTATAATTTCTATGGTATTTAGAGTTGTCATGTTGTTACTGAACATTTCACCTATAACGTTACTTAAACCTTTGTTTTTTCAGTGAATATATATATATATATATATATATATATATATATATATATATATATATATATATATATATATATATATATATATATTATAATATTTTATCTATTGGCGGTCGCCAGTAGTTCGTTATAGTTAGGACCTAGTTTCCATAGTCAAAGCATTTTTTGCTTTGCTGATAACTTTGGTGCTGTTTGATGAATCTTCACAAAAGGGGGGTCCAAAAACATGTTTTCCCCATGCAATTTCCCAAAGGGATTTTACGCACGACTATAGCCCGAACTGGTGGACGGAATTACACCAAATCTAGGTGATAGCTAGCTCTTGGTCGAGAAAGAGCCCTTTTTGTAATTTGGTGTAAATCCGTTCAGTTGTTTTGGAGTTATTAAAGTAAAAAGAAATATAGATATCAAGGGATGCAAATCCTCCACGGATCTGACAGATCTTAAAATGAGATCTGATTGGATGCCAACACTTCAACCAGGAAGTATTAACAGCTATCTTGGGACTCGGAATCCTCTGAGTACCAAGAAAAAAAGGTGAAAAAACGCAAAAGGGGGCATGGTGGAAATACCTTGACCCCTAGGCCTGGTGGTGGGTTCCCACAGGGACCCTGCTGGGGGCCAAAAACATTTATTTCCCAATTTTACAGTGGATTGAATCCACAGCAAAATTAAAGAAACACAAAAACAAACGCTGTCTCCTGCGCTTGCTTTGCCCCCAAGGTCGGCAAGGTTCGGGGGGAAACACCTTCTATATTAAGGCGGAGGAGGGCACACAAGACCCCCTCCCCAAGCCAATTTCAACCCCGGGAACCCCATCCCCACGGCCCAGCAGTGCTCACAAATGGGGAGGGGGCCATGTGGCCCCCCACCCAGGACAATTTTGGGCCTGGGGACCCCATCTCCCGGGGCACGGCCAAAATACAATATGGGGAGGGGGGCCACAAGTACCCCATCCTCCAGGGCCCGGCAGTTAAAAAAAAAATGGAGAAGTGGGGCCTTGTGGCCCCCCTCCCCAGACCTTCTTCGGCTCAGGGGACCCCATCCTCTGGGGCCTGGCCATGCAATCCAAAGGGAAGGAGGCGGAGTGCCCCCCCTACAGGAGCCATTAATGAGCCTGAGGGCCCCTTCCTCCAGGGCCAGGCTCCAGCTATGTCACGGGGTGCCTATCCCAGGGACATAGCATGTTTGCTCTCGCTTGGCAGGAGCAATTTTAAAGCTCCCGCCAAGTGAGAGCAAATACTAAGTTCGCTCCTAGCAGACGGGAGCATGCAAAATGCTCCATCCAGCTGGGAGAAGACTTTTCATCTGTTTCCCTGCCTGCACTGAAGTGGGCTGTGAAATAAATGAAAAGATTACTTTTTTGCTGTTCCCTGTGAGCGAGAGCAATGCTGGCTCCCGCTGGAGGCAGGGAGCCGGCTGGGTCCCTGGGGCTGAATTTGGGGACCCCCCTCCCCCATTGATAATTGGCCAGGCCCTGGGGATGGGGTCCCCGGGGCCAATATTGGCTCACGGAGGGGAGCTGTGTGCCCCCCTCCACATTGATAATGCAGCCTGCCCTGGGCGATGGAGTCTCCAGGGCCAAAATCAACCCCATGGAGGGGGCTGCATGGAGGATGGGGACCCCGGGGTCAATATTGGCCCGGGGAGGGGGGGCTGCATGCCCCCTTATATATATGACTGGGCCCCAGGAGATGGGGTCCCCAGAGCCAGAAATAGGCCTGGGAGGGGGGTCTACGTGGCCCACTCCCCATTTACAATAGGGTCGGGCTTCAGGACATGGGGTCCCTTGGGCCGAAATATGGCCCGCGGAGGGGGCCACATACCACCTTTCCCAAAAAAATGGGGCAGGCCCCGGGGCTAAAATTGCCCCATGGAAGGGGGGCTGCGTGCCCCTGTCACAGGTTGGCTGCATGCTGGGGTTGGCTGCAGGGCTTGCTACATCCCAGGCCCTGCAGCCAACCCCCCGCGTCACATGCCGAAAGACAATGTGCGACATGGGGTTGGCTGCAGGTGTGGGGGTGGGTTTAGGCCTGGCCCCAGGCCAGACCCTGAAGCCTACCACTTGCTGCATTAAAAAAAACTTCAAATTTCACTGAAAAAACCAAAGGTTACACAGATGTTATAGTTAGGAAATAGAATTTTAAAAAACTCTGAAATTCAATAAAAAAACAAAGTTTAGAGGGATTTTATAGTTCGGTTCAAAATGTACACACACAAACCCATAGAAATTCAGCATTTATAGTTAGAGTTATCTCCAGAACTTATAACTTGTGCCCTAAGGGAACTATAACTCACGTCCTCGCCATGCACTGCTAATTATCCCATATATTTCATCACTGATAACATCTTCTATTAAATAATTAATAATATCACTGCAACATTTGCAATAAAATGATTGGTGAGAAAACTGTGCATGGCAGGAGCGCAAGTTATAGTTTCCTTAGGGCACACGTTATAGTTTCATGAGATAACTATAACTGTACCTGCTGAATTTCTATGGTTTTGTGTTTGTGAATTCTGAACCTAACTATAACTGTAACCTTTGTTTTTTTGGGTGAATATTAGATATATATATATATATATATTAGCCACAGAATTATATATATATGTGTGTGTGTGTGTGTGTGTGTGTGTGTGCGTGTGCGTGTGTGTGTATGTGTGTGTGTGTGTGTGTGTGTGTGTACTTAAATACATATATTTGTTCAAAGTTAGGACACAACATTGTAATAATATTTTAAATTAAACATAAATGACATTTAAGTAGTCATTAATGAAAAATAATGTAATATTAAGTAATTATATTTAAATTAATTAATAAATAAGTATATGGGCTCACGGTTTTGTATTTTTAGGGTTATATAGGGTTAGTATTGGGTTTTCAGGGTTTTAGGGATGGGTAGTGCATATAGATAGTAAGGAGTTTTTTTTATGGTTCAGAGATGGGTAGCGTATAAAAGTTGAGCGGCGGCTAGCCGCAGTGAACCAACGGAACCATGCAGGGATTGGCAGGTGAAGTACCTCCATCTTACAGCATGCTTTATTCTTCTACTCCATTCTTTCTGAGAGTGTCTACTTCCCGTTCCTCCCCGAGGTCACTTCCTGTCACTTACCCTCTGCCAGCCGTTGGCCGATGTACACAGGGTACAAGACCTTGACTCCACAATGAGGATATTAACGTAATACTTATAAACTTGCCTGCAGGGCCGGCGCTAGGCATGGGTAGTGTGGGCAGCTGCCGAGGGCCTCGCGCTCAGCTCAATAACAGGGGCCCCGCTTTCACACTTTCACAGTCAGCTCGTCTACTCCCCCAGGCCCCCCCCCCAACCCGATCACATTGCTAATGAATTTGTGAGCGAGGTGTCTTGAACTCGCTGGTCAGGGCATGGTTGCATTCCTGGGTGTGAAAGGTGGGGGGAGGGTAAACAAGGGGTAGAGGACGTGAGAGCAGCAAAGTCAGCAATTATGTCGGCTCTCAGGGACGAGGGCGGGGCAGCACCTCTGTTTAAAACCTGTGGCGAAGAACTTGTCTGCCCTTTGTGTATTCCGTTTCCAGGCGACAGAAGGCTCTTTTGTTTCCACAAGGAGCCGGACATTAACAGGTAAAGAGAGGTTGATGAGGGGAGGAGGGAGCATCCAGCTCAGACTGCCACAGTAGGGCAGTGTTTAGTAAAGTGTCTCCCTACCGCTTTGAGGCACAGAGGAGGTGGTCCTTTTCCCCTGGGCCTCAAAGCACTGAATCAGGCTGCAAGGTTAGGTGTGGGGCCCCTTTCACTGGGACTTGTGACATTATCTTGTGCTGCGAAGTCCAGGGCAGATGGGCCTCACAGCTCTCCATCCATCAGGCTGCAAGGTCCAGATGTGGGGCCCGTCATCGCAGGGCTTCGTAGCCATTATGTAGTGCTGGGAGGCCCAGGACAGGGGGGCCCTGTCCTTGACCTCACAGTGCTATATTGATAGATCATTTCATTTTATTTCCCAGAGAACCTACCATGCTTGCTTCCCAGCCTAGGCCACCAGTGATGAACTTAGAAGGCTGTAAATGCAGCTAAGTGCGTAAAAATTGATTACCACCCAATTTCTCCAGCAGGGAGCTCCGTGGCCCCTATTATCGCGAATGAAGCAGATTGACTGCTTTGTGACCCACTTTGAGTCCCTCACTTATGTCCAAGCAGCTGTGAATTTCTTGTCCATTTAATTACTTGTAGGGGAATTCATAGGTACTGTTTTGACAGCCCATGATTGTGCTGCACCTGTGTCTTGTTTAACAGGGCAGGGATGGTGGGGTGTGGTGGAAGGCAGAAGGGAAGTACTGTAGCTAGACAATGCTTTAACACATAATCGTTCAGTTCACCTCCAATCGGTCCCACTCTAATGTACTCTAATCCACGCCAATCCACCCCTCCTCACCAATCCGCCCCACTTCATCCATTCCACCCTACACCAATCCAAACCACCCCACTGCACCACACTCCAATCCTCCCACCCCACATCCCAATCTGCCCCACTTCAATATGCTCCAATACAATCCAGAACAATCTGCCCACTCCAATCTCCGCACTCCACTCTGCCCCACACCAATCCAAAACAATCTGCCCACTCCAATCCAAAACAATTTGCCCCACTCCAATCTGCCCCACACCAATCCAAAACAATCTGCCCACTCCAATCTTCGTACTCCAATCTGGTCCACTCCAATCCAAAATAATTTGCCCCACTCCAATCTGCCCCACACCAATCCAAAACAGTCTGCCCCACACCAATCCAAAACAATCTGCCCACTCCAATCTGCCCCACACCAATCCAAAACAATCTGCCCACTCCCATCTGCCCCACACCAATCCAAAACAATCTGCCCACTCCCATCTGCCCCACACCAATCCAAAACAATCTGCCCACTCCCATCTGCCCCACACCAATCCAAAACAATCTGCCCACTCCAATCTGCCCCACACCAAACTGCCCCACACCAACCCACTCCAATCTGCCCACTCCAATCTGCCCCACACCAATCTGCCCCACCCCAATCTGTCCCACACCAATCTGTCCCATACCAATCTGCCCCACACCAATCCAAAACAATCTGCCCCACACAAATCTGCCCACTCCAATCTGCCCCACACCAATCTGCCCCACACCAATCTGCCCCACTCCAATCTGCCCCACTCCAATCTGCCCACTCCAATCTGCCCCACTCCAATCTGCCCCACTCCAATCTGCCCCACTCCAATCTGCCCCACACCAATCTGCCCCACACCAATCTGCCCCACACCAATCTGTCCCACACCAATCTGTCCCACACCAATCTGCCCCACACCAATCCAATCTGCCCACTCCAATCTGCCCCACTCCAATCTGCCCCACTCCAATCTGCCCCACTCCAATCTGCCCCACACCAATCTGCCCCACACCAATCTGCCCCACACCAATCTGTCCCACACCAATCTGTCCCACACCAATCTGCCCCACACCAATCCAAAACAATCTGCCCCACACAAATCTGCCCACTCCAATCTGCCCCACACCAATCTGCCCACTCCAATTTGCCCACTCCAATCCAAAACAATCTGACCCACACCAATCTGCCCACTCCAATCTGCCCCACACCAAAACAATCTGCCCCACACCAATCCATAACAATCTGCCCCACACCAATCTGCCCCACACCAATCTGCCCACTCCAATCTGCCCACTCCAATCCAAACAATCTGCCCACTCAATCTGCCCACTCCAATCTGCCCCACACCAATCTGCCCCACACCAATCCAAAACAATCTGCCCCACACAAATCTGCCCACTTCAATCTGCCCCACACCAATCTGCCCACTCCAATCTGCCCCACACCAATCTGCCCACTCCAATCTGCCCACTCCAATCTGCCCATTCCAATCTGCCCACTCCAATCCAAAACAATCTGACCCACACCAATCTGCCCACTCCAATCTGCCCCACACCAAAACAATCTGCCCCACACCAATCCATAACAATCTGCACCACACCAATCTGCCCCACACCAATCCAAAACAATCTGCCCCACACCAATCTGCCCACACCAATCTGCCCCACACCATTCCAAAACAATCTGCCCACACCAATCTGCCCACTCCAATCTGCCCCACACCAATCCAAAACAATCACCCCACAACAATATGCCCACTCCAATCTGCCCCACACCAATCCAAAACAATCACCCCACACCAATATGCCCACTCCAATCTGCCCCACACTAATCTGCCCCACACCAATCCAAAAGAATCTGCCCCACACCAATCTGCCCACTCCAATCTGCCCCACAACAATCTGCCCAACACCAATCCAAAACAATCTGCCCCACTCCAATCTGCACCACTCCAATCTGCCCCACTCCAATCTGCCCCACTTCAATCTGCCCACTCCAATCTGCCCCACACCAATCCACTCCAATCTGCCCAATCCAATCTGCCCACTCCAATCTGCCCCACTCCAATCTGCCCCACACCAATATGCCCCACACCAATCTGCCCCACACCAATCCAAAACAAACCCCCCACACCAATATGCCCACACCAATCTGCCCCACACCAATCTGCCCCACACCAACCTGCCCCACACCAATCTGTCCCACACCAATCTGCCCCACACCAATCCAAAACAATCTGCCCCACACAAATCTGTCCACTCCAATCTGCCCCACACCAATCTGCCCACTCCAATCTGCCCACTCCAATCCAAAACAATCTGACCCACACCAATCTGCCCACTCCAATCTGCCCCACACCAAAACAATCTGCCCCACACCAATCTGCCCACTCCAATCTGCCCCACACCAATGCAAAACAATCTGCCCCACACCAATCTGCCCCACACCAATCCAAAACAATCTGCCCCACACCAATCTGCCCACTCCAATCTGCCCCACACCAATCCAAAACAATCTGCCCACACCAATCTGCCCACTCCAATCTGCCCCACACCAATCCAAAACAAACACCCCACACCAATATGCCCACACCAATCTGCCCCACACCAATCTGCCCCACACCAATCCAAAATAATCTGCCCCACACCAATTTGCCCACTCCAATCTGCCCCACAACAATCTGCCCAACACCAATCCAAAACAATCTGCCCCACTCCAATCTGCCCCACTCCAATCTGCCCACTCCAATCTGCCCCACACAATCCAAAACAATCTGCCCCACACCAATATGCCCACTCCAATCTGCCCCACACCAATCTGCCCCACATCAATCCAAAACAATCTGCCCACTCCAATCTGCCCCACAATAATTTGCCCAACACCAATCCAAAACAATCTGCCCCACTCCAATCTGCCCACCCCAATCTGCCCACTCCAATCTGCCCCACACCAATCTGCCCCACACCAATCCAAAACAATCTGCCCCACACCAATGCAAAACAATCTGCCCCACACCAATCTGCCCCCCACCAATCTAAAACAATCTGCCCCACACCCCAATCCGCCACAATCCACTCCAATCTACCCAACCCCACACCAATTTAATCCACCCCAAACCAGCCCAATCCAAATGACCCACTCCAATCCTACTAACCTCACCTCAACCCAATCCAATCCACCCCACCCCACTCCCTCCCCAATCCATCCCACTTCATTCCAATCCACCCCATTCCAATCCCCCAAAAATCTGCACCACAACAATCTGCCCCCTCCACTCCAAAACAATCTCACCCACTCAATCCAAAACAATCTGCCCCACTCCAATCTGCCCCGCTCTAACCCAAAATAATTTGCCCCACTCAATCCAAAACAATTGGCCCCACTCCAATCCAAAACAATCTCACCCACTCAATCCAAAACAATTTGCCCCACCCCAATCCAAAACAATCTGCCCCACTTAAATCCAAAACAATCTGCCCCACTCCAATCTGCCCAGCTCCAACCCAAAACAATATGCCGCACTCAATCCAAAACTATTTCCCCCATTCCAATCCAAAACAATCTGCCCCACTCCAATCCAAAGCAATCTGCCCCACTTCAATCCAAAACAGTCTGCCGGCTCCAACCCAAAACAATCTGCCCCATTCCAATCCAAAACAATCTTCCCCACTCCAATTAACACCAATCCAAAACAATCTTCCCCACTCCAATCTGCACCACTCCTGTCTGCCCCACTCCAGTCCAAAACAATCCGCCCGCTCCGTTCAACCCCACTCCAATCCACTCCACCCCTATCCAACCCACCTCACCCCAATCCAGTTCACTCCACCCCAATCCAATTCACCTCAATCCAATCCACCCCACTCAATCCAATCCATCCCACTGCAATTCAATCTACTCTACTCCAATCCACCCACCCCAAACCAATTCACCCCAATCCATTCCACCCCACTCTAGCCCACCCCACTCCAGTCCACCCCACTCCTGTTCACTCCAATCCAATCTACCCCACTCCAATCCAGTCCTCCCTCCTGTCTAATCCACCACATTCAGTCCACCCCACTCCAATCCACCCCACTGCACTGCAGTTCATTCCACTCCACTTTACTCCAATCCACCCAACTCTACCCCAATCCAATCCGCCGCAGTTCAGACCACCCCACTTAGTCCAATCCCTCCAGCCCACCAAACTCCAATCCACCCCACCCTAAACCAATCCGATACACCCTCCTCCAATCCGCCTCACCCCATTTCAATGCATCCCACTCCAATCCACCCCACCCACCCAGTCCACCTCACTCCACTCACTCCAAGTCTCTCTATCCCAATTCAACCCAATCAACCCAAATCTACTCCAATCCAATACACCCACTACCTCAGTCCACCCAACCCACTCCACACGATTCCACCCCACTCCAATTTACGACACTCCACTCTACGACTCTGCACGTGATAACACTGCACTCTACGACATTCTCTGCCATTGAACCACTGAACTCTACTGCCCTCTACTCAAGTGTATGACACTCTACACCCCCTATTCCACTCTACAACTACTACTCCAACAAATCCAGTCTATGACACTACTCCTACCACTCCACTCAAGGACACTCCATGCCACTAACTTTTAACCATGCTGAACAGCAGCCACACTGGTGTACAACACGGCAACTCAACATTGTCAAAGCCAATATTTCTTATAGGCGAGACCTATTGGCTTTGCCAATGCTTGTTAATGGTGATGTGATTCTGAGCTTTTGCCTATGATATTTAGCATGAAAAGAGGCACACAACACATTGGATATTAACGCAGTGGTGAAACACACAATACCCATGTGGTGGTGTGACAAAGGTATTTTTAGCTGTCATTTGAATTATCACGTACATATAAAGGTGTTTCATTCCACTTTTTCTAAGGAGTTACTATTGTACTATTTAATGACGCCTAGATAATGGATCTTGGAAGGACGATTGTGCCATGCATAGATTCAAACTGCTGATCTGCAGTTATACAGCCAGGGTGCAACTCACAAAACTATTCTGCTATCAACTGTGAACAAACTGAGGCCTTTGCTTGCCTCCTCTCCAGTCTTTGTTTGTCAACAGATTTACTATCCAATCCTAGGCCCCAATTATTAGCGTCAACACACAATGATAAAGGCCCGGCACGTATTTAGCCTTGTTTGTTGCATGTACTGAGCACAAATCCAGTTTACCGAGGGATCAGAAAGAAGATGGACATTGTGCAAGGGGTTCCTATTGGCCTCGCATGTAAAGGTGCAGCCATAGTATGGCAATGATGCTCACTAACTCATTCCTTAATCTCCATCTTCATACTTTGGTTTTGGTACATTGGCAAGATGGCAGCCATTTGGAGCTTTCCTTTTCACAGGTTTATCCTTGAGAAACGTAATTTGTAGTGTTGCGAAAAGCATACGTTACTGTTACCCAGTTTAAGGATATGTTAATCGTAGGCTGGACAGCCTGTTAAGTGAGCAATTAAATAGGTACACTAATGAAATTCTACATGAAAGATGAGAGGTCTGAACTTCATGCCAACCTTATGTCAGCTAGCCTGCTCGAGGTTGCACATTGATCACAACAGAAATCACATTACCCCACCAAGCAGCCTTATAGATTAATATTCAATGCTGTGTAACCCACAGCAGCAATTTGGAAGCATTTCTAATTCATTTGAATGGGATTTTAGCTTTTCAAGTGTCTTACTTGGATGTGTCCAATTAAGATATTGTATGGTATTGTAGCATTTGTTTAGCACTTACTACCCATATGTGAGGCGCTGAAGCACTTACCAACATAGGTAGCAAGCTACAACATGTAGTTGGAAGTGTGTGGTTGGAAGGGTGTTGTGTTGTTTTGAGCTTATGTGTAATGTGTTTTATGTCATGCGTGATGGGCAATTAGGTACAGCTTACGTTATGGGAAGCAGCACCAGGGGGTGAGATGGGTGAGGGTATGTGAGTGGGAGACTCACCAACTGTAATCATAATTATGAATTCCCAGCTTAGCCACAGTGATAGTGGAATGATGTGTGCCTGTACCCCAAAAAGGGTGATAATCACAGAAGGCCCAGTAATCCACATGGCGACATGTGCCTGGAAGCAAAGGCTTTCAATGAATAAAAAGATGCCAAAATCGCTAGAATGGTAATTGGTGACATAAGCTGTAGCCATGCACTATTTCATTTATTTATTTATTTAGAGGCAGAGATATGGCCTAATGCTAAAAAAAAAGTACACCTGATGAAGGAAGAAGGAAGCCGAAGAGAAATCAAGGCTGACAACCTCAGCAGAAACAACACAAACTTTATAACATCCAAATTCCACCTACTTCTACGGGCCCAAAGGAAGCCAATATTTTTAGCAGGATTTTACACAAGCCTCTCTCAAGCTGCAGAAGGATGAATGAATGAATGAAGGAGCATTTCTAGAGCGCATGGTTACCCGAAGGCATCCCAGCGCTATGACATCAATAATGCTTTAAGACGATCAAAGAAAAAGAGAGGTTTTCAATAGTTTTCTGAACTTAAGGTAGTTAGGTTCAGACCGTATGTGAAAGGGAAGATTATTCCAAAGCCTGGCTGCATTATATCTAAACAGTCGGCCTCCACTCCGAGAGCGTTTAATCTTAGGAACTACAATAAGGCCTTTGTTCGCCGATCTAAGGGGTCTGTAAGGACAGTAGGGTTGAATCCATGAACGAATCAGAAGGGAGCCGTTCTCAAAAAGTGCTTTGTGTACAATGCACATAGCTTTGAACTGAATTCTCCGACAAACAGGGAGCCAGTGCAGAGAAGTAAGAGCAGGTTTAGCCGAGGTGCGCCTAGGAATGGCTGTCAAAAGCAGACAATCACCAGTCGGACGGGTCTTATTCGGATTGTGGTTTAGACCCCAGCCACACTGGTACCCTGCACATGGAAAGGTGAGTGACAAAGCACTTGATAGGTTTTTGCCCTGAGAGCACAAGAGCAAATTGTGCTGCCTAGTGTTGCCTTGTGGCATCACCCCTCCATGCAAGCCCAATATTTTACTTGGAGTCCCAGGGACCCTTGTTCATTCTAGCTAACATGAGGAAACATCCTCATGACCTTTAGGAATTTCCTCCCAGAAATGTTCACCTTCATTATTAGTAGTGAATGACATATCAGGGTAAAAAAGACACAACTGAAGAAATAAGACTTACCCTGCTTCCATTATTTTGTCTAGGAGAGCATCATGACACAGATTTGTATTTCTCACTTTTTTCAATCTTGGCACTGCTCTTATCTGATCCAACAAGAGTATGCAGTTCCTTTTAAAGACGGTGGAATAAGTGTGTAGGAATACCGTTTATCAGAGGGGGAATATGCTGTAATAGGAGCAAGTGCCCTCACACACCTGTATGTGGGTCATGCTTCATCATCAGGCAAGCTCCTTGTCGGGCCAGCACTGCAATGCCCAACGGGCACCCACAAGGGGGCACTTTACCGGAGATCTTTTCATAGAACTGTTGGACCATTATATATAGTAAGGAGCTTATCTGCTGGACCTAACGACTCCTGGTCCCCCCCATTTGATATAACTGCTCTTCTCTAACCTGAGAGCCTTGTGAAAAACACTTTTTGTGTGTCTCCACAAGTTAACTTTACTACTGATATCCAATGTCTTGAGTAATATCCTGATCGGCTCAGAGGATCGTCACCACCTAATTATTGAAGGAGAAGGTAAGTATAACACTAATTTTGTTGCCTTGCATTATTTCACTGTTAATTATGAATGAGCTTTCTGATTACCTGTTATATGTATATGTTTGTATTAGGATGTAGGCGAAACAGGGCACATTCTACCAATAACTTCCAGATGGGTACAGGACATAATACAAAGATGGAAATTTCTTTTTTTCCACATTCCTGCCCTACCCCATATTTTTCTCAAGTTGGACGACCACATAAAGTTGTGAATATATAAAAGAATAGGACTATCTTTTTGGGGCGATTGATGGATTTTCATCAGAATAATGCCATTCTGCCACTACAACTTTCAACTGGTCTGACACCAAATGAAAAACCTTGGTATGAAAACCCCTTAAATCTGCAGCATACCTTTACTTTAAACATACAGATACTAAACTTTCCGTAATTAATCAATACCAGGGAGCCACCCAATGAGAATAACCTAGAACTTTGAAGTTACTCTATTTATGTTTCACTGGAATTGTCTTTCTATGCACTTATCAATTTACTTATCTCCTCATTGTCAGATTGTAATGTTTCCTTTTATCTGCTTTTTTTAAGAAATGTATATATTCCGCACATGGCTTACATCCCCTGTGAGGAGAATATAATCATTCTGAATCCTAAATCCGAAAGCTTTTTTTCTACAGAACTCTGCTGTCCTTTTTTGTTCTAGTCTGATTTATGAAGCCCTCAAAAAGAATAAAAAAGGTATTTGTATCTGAATTCAACTTCATCTCGCTATACCCTGTTGCATAATTTTTACCTGGGATGCCATTCAATCTATTTTCTGCAATGCTCTCTAATTATTACTATGCACTAATTTGGTAACGCACAGTTAACTAGGAGTTAGAATAGCCATCTTTGCAAGACCTGCGTCTAGCTTTCCCATCCAATGTGACTATGTAATCCACTTAATACAGTTTCAAAATAGATAGACGTATTTCATTTGGATATTTATCTTTTAATTCACGTGACTGATATCAACACAATGTCTCTTCAGCAATGACAAAGATTAATAGTCTTGTGATGTCGGTTTTCTATTATGTCACTTCTTGTGATGTCACATGCAAATTAGAGGGGCCTCACATCTTCCCTTTCGCCCAGGGCCCCACAAATCCTAGGACGGCCCTGCTTGCCTGAGAAGTAAAGGCTCTCCCAATGTAATAACACGTGATGTAAACGTACTGATGTAATGACCATGATGTGATGACTCGATGTAGAGATCTGCAAAATAACAACTGACATCCATCTGCCCCATGCTTTGAAGAATGTTTGCTACAGTTACAAGAGCATGATTTGATGTCTAATACCGAACATGTATACCAACCCAGAACAAAGCCTTACTTTCTCTACACCTCTGGCCTCACAAACAAGCAAGCTAAAACAGAATCACGTGGTACACACGGAAGTATAAGTAAGGCTGGTGGTGCAAAGAGTGTGCCCTAATGATCTCTTAATGGACCATGCTAAAACGCATTTGTATAATTAAAAATAACACAACTCTGGTTATATGCTAATCCACATTGTTCCCTGTGTCCGATGCACTATAACAGAATCTTCTAGAGA
Organism: Calotriton arnoldi; assembly: GCA_963921515.1. Classification (NCBI taxonomy): domain Eukaryota; kingdom Metazoa; phylum Chordata; class Amphibia; order Caudata; family Salamandridae; genus Calotriton; species Calotriton arnoldi. The sequence goes on along the minus strand of CAWUFW010002824.1, from coordinate 88,516 downwards.
CTTGTATTTTAATGTCAAAGAATCCAAATTAAAACTTTAAAAAGTTTGGGCCTGATTCACAGAACTAACTTACGTCAAAAACGTAAACGTAAACGTAAAGTTAGTACTTTTAGGTATTCACAGAATACACTTACTCATTTTGGTATTCACAGAATAGTACTAACTTTACGTTTACGTTTACGTTTTTGACGTAAGTTAGTTCTGTGAATCAGGCCCCGAGATCTTTCCTTGCATTTTGCATGCTCGTCTGTTGGTTAGAATTTTAATGTGGGAAATATTAAAACAAACAAATAACAAGATAGCGTTTAGAGATGCAGTCCAATTTCACTAATATATAAATTCGAGTCATGGAAAGGGATCGAGGCAAAATGGATTGTTGGAATTCGGTGCGTGCTACCGTGGTCCTATGTCTCCATCTAGCGGTACAAAACCTTACTTCACCAAAACAGAAGAGTTACTGGTATTAGAATAATTTTCTGTTTTTACCGTGCTAAATAAGGCCACAAAGAAATGTTGTGAACTTCTTTCCATGCATTTCCCTCTATGTACCAACGAGCTGTTGACAGCGGCTTCTACACTTTAAAATATACGTAAGATACAAAAGAGTGTGCCATATTTTGCAACTGCTCCTCTGGTTTGTAAACAATTCGCGGATCTGAGAAACATTGGTTGTGTGAATTATTCTATTGGATTGTAGAGAACGACTGTTCACTATTTTAACGACTGTTCTCTATTATAAATTTATTTATTTATTTATTTATGCGTTTTTATATAGCGCGGACTTTACCCGAGGGTGTCAGAGCGCTTCACAACAGGATCAGCAACATTACATAAGGAGGAGGATACAAATGAGCATAATACAAAGACAAGCGTTACATTGCATGAGGAAAAAGTGACAATTGTGCAAAAACAAACAAACCAAATACAAAAGAGGAATGAGTTCCAATAGGAAAAAGTGACAGATGTGCATGAAACATGGGATACCAAATACAAATGGAGGTATAATACTGCAATAAATGGCAGTCACACATGACACACTGGGAAGGCGCTTCTATAGGCTTGGAGTACAGAATTTCCTATAGTGGAAGAACTTCCTTGAGGTAGTAGAGAGGGCGTGGATTCAACAGGGGGTACATGGGGTACAAAATATATGATACATGGGGTACAAAATACACTAAAGGCAAAATACTGTAATAAGTGGCAGTAACTCGAAGCACACTGAGAAGGCCCTTCTATAGGCTTGGAATACAGAATTCCTATCATGGAAGAGCTTCCTTGAGGTAGTAGAGAGGGCGTGACTTCACAGGGGACTTATAATGGGGGGAACACGCACATAAAAACCAACACAACACATAAAATAAGGAATGAACAGACACAAGTACAACTTTATACTGACGAGCGGACTTCCTAGAGGGGCCTAAGACCGAACGTATTAGTTCTGGAAGTGTCTTTGGAATAGAAGAGACTTGAGGTCAGCTTTGAAGATCCGGGTAGAGGAGGTGGCACGGAGCAGTGGGGGAAGCGAGTTCCAGATTCTCACCGCATTGCCCGAGAAGGATTGAGCCATCGATCTTTCCCTTTTGAAGACGGGGGCTCAAGCAGAAGCTTTTCCGCATTGCGAGAAGGGCGAGAGCCACCGGACAATTTCAGTTTATTCGCCAGGTAACGAGGGGAGGACGTGTGTAAGGCTTTGTGTGTGATGCAGGCAGTTTTGTAAATAGATCTTGCCTCGATCGGAAGCCATCGCAGAGAGGACAGGATAGGAGTGATGTGGTCGCTTCGTTTAGACCCTGAAATGAAGCGAGCTGCTGAATGGAGGATGGATTTGAGAGGGGAGAGGTGGGATTTGGGTAGGCCAGTCAGAAGAGAATTGCAGTAATCCAGTCTTGAGAGAACCAGAGATTGAACCAAGGTTTTTAAGTCTTTCTCCGGGAAGAACCGACGGATCCCCCACAGAAGGCGCAGCTGGTACCGTGCATTCTTAGCAATAGAGTTGATGTGGGCGATTAGGTTGAGTCTTTTGTCGAGAATGACACCTAGGGATTTAGCGCTGTCAACAATGATGGGTTTGTTGTTGAGAAGGTTCAGCTGATCCATCCAAGATTGAACAGGAGGAGGTGAGAGAGAGGTAGAGAGGAGGAGGAATTCAGTTTTGGCGGGATTCAGAATGAGTTGGTGAGCAGACATCCAGTTGTGAATAGAGTTGAGGGTAGAATTGAGTAGGGAGAGATCGTGTGCGGAGGACACCTTAAGGTAGATTTGCGTGTCGTCCGCATACAGATGGTAAAGGATCCCAGATTTGCTTAGGAGGTTCCCTAAAGGTTCCAGGTAGAGATTAAACAAGGTGGGTGCCAAGATAGAACCTTGAGGGACGCCTTGACCTACGGCAACAGGAGATGAAAGACTGTTCCCTATCTTGATCATTTGGGATCTGTCCGAGAGGAAAGAGGCAAACCATTTGAGCACTGTGCCATCCAGTCCCATTCTCTGTTGAAGAGTGTTGAGGAGGGTGCTATGATTAACCGTGTCAAAGGCTGCAGAGAGGTCTAGAAGAATCAGAAGACATGAATCCCCAGCGTCGAGTATATGCAGCGCATCGTCAATCACTTGCAGCATGGCTGTTTCAGTGCTGCAGTTTTGGATGAAGCCCGACTGGAAGACATCGAGGAGGTTATTGTCCATAATATGTGAGGAAAGTTGTTTCGCAACACATTTTTCGGTGATTTTCGACAGAAAAGGGAGGTTGGAGATAGGGCGGAAGTTGTTGAGGTCGTTCGCATCCGCGGCGGGTTTTTTAGAAGAGGGGTGACCTGACCTGATTTGAGGGTAACTGGGAGGGAGCCTTGACTGAGGAAGAGATTGACTAGCCTGGTCCAGTAAGAGAGAGTATAGGTATAGAAATCGATGGCGATGTCGCTAGGGATGGGGTCGGAGGAATGGTTGGAGGGTTTAGTTTCGCGGATGCATTTGAGGAGGTCATCTTCCGAGATGACGTCAAAGTTCTGCCAGGTGACCAAGGATTTCCGCTCCTCCATGGGGGGGGGTGGGCGACCTTATCCACCAGAGCTTTGACCTTTTCATCGAAGAATATAGCGAAATCTGCTGCTTTCTTTGAGGAATCCTCAGGCTTAATGGTTGGAGGAGAACAGTTTGGGTTTTTGAAGAGGTCAAAAAGTTTTTTGGGTCTGTTTTTAGCCGAGTCAAGGAGGGATCTGAAATGTGATGCTTTTTCCAGGAAGATGTGATTGTGATATATGGATCTTGCTGAGCGTAAAGAGAGAGATTAGTGGTGGAAGGAGATTTTCTCCAGTGCTTCTCCAGGAATCTAAGGTTTTTCCTTTCATCGTAGAGCGCTTTATTGAACCAAGGTGCTGAGGGGGTGGGTCTTTTCCTTTTGCTTTGGAGAGGAGCAACAATGTCGATTTCGACTGCTAGTACTGAGAGGCACTGAGAAGTGAGATCGTTGACATCCACGCTAGGGTCTAGTCTAGGAAGTGCCTGCATAGCGGAATCACAAAAAGTGTCAAGATCAATGTTCTTAGTGTTACGGAACCAGGTAGTAGCTCTTTTAGGTTGGCCGAGAGTTATAACGTGCGAGAGGTGAAAGCGGAAGGGAATGAGGAGGTGGTCAGACCAGTCTACATGGATGGGGGGAGCAGTGGTCAGCAGGTCTTCTTTGGATATGACAAGGTCCAGAATAGAGCCCTTAGAATGTGTGGTTTCCGAGCAATGTTGGAGGAGATCATTGGCTGAGAGAAAGGAGGCAAGCTTGTTGGCAGCCGAGTCTTCCAAGGAGCCCCAGTGGAGATTAAAGTCACCCAGGAAGATCTGTCTGTCACTTTGAGAGAGTTGGTCACTGATGAAGTCAGTCAGATCCTCCACAAAGGAAGAGCAGTAACCAGGCGGGTGGTAGATGGCATGGAATCTAAAGGGTGAGCCGTGATGTATTTGAAGTTCTAGGGAAAGGCATTCGAATGTATGGAAGAGGGTGGTTGGGACCGCTTTAATTTGAAGGGAGTTTCTGAAGATGATAGCGACACCTCCTCCAGTTTTGTCTGCCCTGTCATTTCTGAGGATAGAATAGTCAGTGGGTACCAACAGATCAAACAAAGTATGAGAGGAGTCATTAAACCAGGTCTCAGTGAGGAAGATCATGTCAAGATTTTGGTGAGTGATAGTATCAGAGATTTCCACTTTGTGTTTGACTGCAGATCTGCAGTTGTGGAGCAAACAGTGCAGCTCTGACGCAGATGTTTTGGTGAAGGGGGTGTTAGGGTTGTTCAGGGAGATAGGGATAAGATTCTTGAATGAGGGAGCCCGGCAAGAGGGAGGTTGGTGAGGTCTGACAGAGGAGATGACCTGAATAGGAAACTGCGTAAAATTCTTAGGAGAGGAGGGCGGAGAGGGAGTGACGTTGGTGGTCTTGAGGCTGGCCCGTAAATTGGTGATGTCTGCAGAGGGCAGACTGTGATTGGTTTTATTGGGGTGCGGGAGCAAGGGACTCCTCGGGAGGGTGTTAGGGACAGGGGATAACTTGGCGCTTAAGCGTGAGATGGACGCTACCAGCTGGGAGATGGAATAGATGAGAGAATCCAGTTTATTTTCCAGAGAGAGGAGAGCTGAGCATGGAGTGTTAGGTGGCTCGGTGGATAAAGAAGGGAGTGCAGAGGGTGAGGGAGGACGGGGAGGGGTGGGGGAACGAGTAGAGGGCGTTGGTGCAGAAGGTAAGGGAGGACAGGGCGGGCTGGAGGAGCCGGATATGAGATGGAGTGCAGATGGTGAGGGAGGACGGGGCGGGGTGGTGGAATGGGATAAGTGAGGGAGTGCAGAGGGTGAGGGAGGGAGGGGAGGGGAGGGGGAATGGGTGGGGGGTTGGGGAGCAAGGGAAGAGGGTGAGGAACGATGGTGAACAGAGGGAGTGGATGGAGAAACAGTGGTGGGAAGAGAAATATTTTTACTGGAGTTGAACAGAGGGGAAGAGAAGAGGGCATACGTCCGAGGAGGAAGTTGAGGAGTAGGAGGGGGGATAAAAGAGGGCCGGAGGTAAGGGGAGAAGAGGGGAGACGAGACTGACCCGGGCGGGGTGGGCGGGGGGACAGATGAGGTCCGAATGTGCGTGGATCCGAAAGAAAAGGGGGCTGTAAAGGAGGGGGAGGGCAGGGGGTCCGAGGAGGGCCAGAGGAATGGGGAGAAAGGAGAGGATGGTGCAAGATAGGTACTGTAGGCTATGCAAGGCGAATGTAGGGGGACAGGTACCAGGTGGAGTGGGGGGAATTGACTAGAGGGAAACTGAGGGAGAAGCAAGGGACTGCAACGTCGGAGGGAGAGACGAGGAAGGAATTGTCAGGGAGGGAGATAAGGTTGGGAAGCAAGGGAAGAGGAAGGTGGGGTTGAGGATAGATGGGAGGTGGAAGAGGAGAATTTAGGGTACGGGGGACGGGGAAGAGCGGAAAGGGATGAGGCGAAAGGGGGAGGTAAGGGGGAAGGTAAGGACAGTTGATGGGAAGACCAGGTTGTAAGAGAGGTGAATTAAGAGGGGGGCGGAGGGCAGATTTAGTGGGATTAGGGGGCGGATAAAATGTTGGAGAATCGAGCAGGTGTAGGGTGGGGAGGGGGGTGGAGGCCAGAGGCCGGAAAGATAAGATAGGGGAGGGGCATTTTGGAAGGGGGAAGAGAGGGAGATGAGGGAGCAGTGACTGGGGGGAGCAAAGGGTAGACCTGCGCCTCCCGGGATAGCGGCCTGCTGGAGTATCGGGGGTCTGGGGGGAGAAAGGGAGAAAGGAGAGGAGTTCAAAGAAGAGTTGGGGGAGATCATAGTTGTGTGGGTTGGACGAAGGGAGTGGAAGAGATGGTCAAAGAGGGAGAGACAGGAGTCTGTCGCTTGAATCATGACGGTGCCATTGTTGTAGAGTGTTATGGTGAGCGAGCCCTTAAAGCTCGTGGAGGGGGAAATTTTTAGTCGCTGTCCATGCGGGATAGGTGAGGAGGAGGAGACGTTGAAGAAATTGAAGAAGCTGGTGGACCAGGAAGGGATGTCATGGGTGAAAAAAATTAAGTCATTTTTTAGCTTCCCTAGGTGCCCATTATGGAATTGATCAACAAAGAGGGAATCAGGGAAGTGTTCAATGGTGTTGTGTTTGAACCGTTTTGCTGCTGCTTTGGACAGATTGGGGGATAGATGACTTTGAAGCAGTTAACTCCCGACTTAATTCGAATGGAAGCCATGGTAGGGAGAGGAGGGCCACTAGGGTAGCGATGGATCAGAAAAGAATAATATGAAGAGGAGGGCACATAAGCCGGAAGATGAGTGAGGATAATCCAATGAGAGCGGTCAGGAGGCTACTAGACATGCAGGGCCAGGGCCTCTGGTCTTACTCCCTAATAAGACATCGTACCGGTGGGATAGAAGGCTGGCTTGTCTCCAGCAGTGGAGAGGGTGTGGGATCATACCGGGGCAAACCCTACCACCCGGGATTGGGACCTCCCAGTGTGGAAACCCGCATGGAAATGGGAGTCGCCTATAGGATCGCAGTGATGGGGAGGGACATTCTTTGGCTCCCCAGGGAGGAGGCCCAAATGGACACCATACCTCAACCAAGAGCACAGTTAGAGGAGAGCCAAGTGAACGACAATTATGTGCATTACTCATCCCATGGGCCACCGATCGAGCCAGGACAGCCCAATCGGAAACTGGCAATCTCAAAGAGGGGCTCAAATGTCCTATGACCCAAAAGTTCCGGGCGCGCTGCCTAAGCAGCGAAGGTCAAGGGTGCGCAATCTGCGCAGGTCTCAATGTTGCAGCTGGCACTATGTGCTGCGCAGCTGTGAAGGACCAGGGCGCGCTGCCTAGGCAGCGGAGGTCAAGGGTGCGCAATCTGCGCAGGTCTAAACGTTGCAGCTGGCACTAAGTGCTGCGCAGCTGTGAAGGTCCGGGCGCGCTGCCTAAGCAGCGAAAGTCAAGGGTGCGCAATCTGCGCAGGTCTAACTGTTGCAGCTGGCACTAAGTGCTGCACAGCTGTGAAGGTCAGGGCTAAAGGAGGGCATCTCACTTCTAACAGCCAAGGTATGACCCCCAACCCAGGTCTAAACGTTGCAGCTGGCACTAAGTGCTGCGCAGCTGTGAAGGTCAGGGCTAAGGGAGGGCATTTCACTCCTAACTGCCCAACTCAACATTAGCCTAAACGGTGCAGCTTCCCACTACTTGCTGGGCAGCTGTGAAGTGAAAAGGCCTGGCACTAACCGTGCCTTACTAGCCTCTGCAGCCACAGCATCGCCACCAACAGGGGCAGAGGGGCTGCAGCAAGTCGACTCGAGATCATGAGAGTAACAGACAGTCTGTTGGTCAGTGTGTGAGGAGGTACTCTGCTGATGTGTCTGCCTTTTCGCCGCTCCTATTGCTGGTCTGGCGCTATAATTAAATTTAAATTTTCCCAGTGTTGCCCCGTACTCCGCTGTAATAAAGTGTCCTGCCTGGGCGCCATTTTAGGGTCAGGCAGCATGGGGCATCTACTTCGGCCCGGGAGGCCCCATTGTCCGTTACTTCTCAGGGAATAATGTTTCACACCGAAAACAGCTGCATCGCTTTTGCTGGAGTCGGAGAAGGGGCAGGAATTTGCTTTGCTGACTTTTACATGTGCTGATGTCAGCACAAATATAATCACAACAGGGAGAGGTGGCCCCTCACACCAAGGGAACAGCGCACTACAAACCAGTAGGAAGCAAAACTTCCCCTTGGGACCATAAGTTTTTTTTAAATATAAATACACCAATCGTTCAATACACCAAGAATGTAATAAATAGAAATTAGAAGATAGTAAATGAGGAGCAGCCTATTAGGCTCCAGAAACCTCTATTTGCCTTTAGAAAGAACAAGGACCTTAGAAATACGTTGGTACATGCGTATAGAGAAGAACAGCATGTAACACAAAGCACCATAAGTGATGGTAGAGCCAAGGGCAACCACAAATGCGGCAATCGTTGTGCATGTGAATCATGTTTAGTCGCTCACGAGGTGCTGCACAATGGAGTTCAACATGTTTTGACAACCCTTAATAACTGTAGAAGTAAGAACGTAATTTATCTTCTTCTATGCCCCTGTAATCTCGGATATATAGGGGAAACAGGTAGGGAATTCAGACATAGGCTTTGTGAGCAAAGGTTAGCCATTAGGACTGAGAAAATAAACGCCCCCCCCCCAGTGAACCAATACAAAGAGAACAACCATGGCCCAATGGATATTAGGTGGTTCATTTTAGAAAAGATACAAGGTGATAATAGAGGTGGAAATATGGAAATAAAAGAAAAAATGAGAGATCAGTGGGACATTATAAAATTTGATACAATAAGACCTGGTCTGAATAATAGGAAGGACTGGGATCGGATCATATAGAGTAGGTGAGGTTGTGGTTTGGTATCCTCTCACCATGTATATACACTGTACCTTATAATAACTGTTCTCCAATGGAGGAAATAGGGAGTAAAGGAAGGCAGGATCTCAAGCCTCGCATCTAAAGTGCAGACACGCACGAGTAGAAGGGATAATGAATATGGGTAAGAGGGAGTGCGTATTGAGGACACAATGCCAGTGCGACCCGTTAACAGGGGGAAGGGATCAGGACAAAAGTGCTAATGTGCCACGCGTATTGGAAAACATCCATAATTAATGCCAGTGAATAAAATAAATGTGAAGATCCTACGGTTCTTGTGGTTGTGGCTGGCGTTTTGTCCAAGCGGACATATTCAGAACCACTATATTCTCATTAACTTTCTCTTTTTCTCTCTCTCCCTCCTCTTCTTCCCCCTCTTCCTCCTTTTCCTTGTACAGGCTATCACTCGGGCATAATAATTTGTGTCCTAATGATGATCCCCCAATTCTAGTGGGGATCGAAACATCGTCGACCTTTACAGCTTGACTCCAAAATTGTTTCATTTTGATTTTCTGATGGAGCATAAGATGTTTGTGTAATAGTGACTGCTTGAATTTGTATTTCCTCACAAAGTCACCTTGTACTTAAATGCCTGAGGTCTAGAAATTGGCTGACTTCCAACATTTTTACCCAGTTAATTTTGTATATATTTTCCTTCTGTTCGTTCAATTGTTTTATACCTAATAAATGTTCTGATCTCCACTGAGGAAAATACTATCACAGGGCTTATTGTGGTTCTGTGTGCCATTGTTCTTCTACCCTTTCTGGAGGGACAGATGTTCCTTAAAATTCTTAGTCCCAATGAGGACACCTAGGAGGCTTTAAGAGGCACCTACCCTCCGCTCCATGGCTTGGATCAGTCCCTGGCTGAAATCGCTGGTGTCATGAGGCAGAGACAGGAACAACTGCCCAGCCGAAGTGGCACCACCGAGGTTGTCAACCAGCTGGGGGCAATCCACAACATCCTGGAGTCCATGGAGCGGAAGCAGGACTCCTACACAGCAATAATGGGTGCCTTACACCGAGGAAGTTGTTGCTGTGCTGGCAAATCAGCAGGCCCTTCTTAGTGCTGTGCTGCCTTACTTGTTGGTGCAGAGAAATGTTGCTGTGGACAGAGGATTCACATCTTAAGCCCCTGATGTGTGTGTGTCTCTGTCGCCTACAGCACCAACAACACCCCTCTCCCAGGATGCACCACACACATCAGAGGACAAAGATGTGGACTTCACCTCCTTCCACCGAAAAACTGGCCAGTAGCATTTCTCTGTGCCACATGGCCAGTTTTCTTTTGACCCGTGCTATGGCAATGCCACAGTACTTCTCAACTGGTACTGTTCTCTATTTGCTTTCCCACCTGTTGATCTCACCCATTTGTGGACTGTCAATGTGGTCTACCTTCCCTCATGGCAATTTGGTCCTCCTCCTCACCAGAACAGTTCTCTACTCCACATGTTCCATGACACGTATCCCCCATGGACTCTGTCTGGACATCCAATGGCTCACAAACTATATTGGGGTTGTTGCCACAAGTACTGCCACTTGCGCCTTGGTTCACATGTCAATAAAATCACTTACCGGAACCAGCGTGTTGTATGTCTGTTCCTGATTGGACTAAGTATACCATGGTGGATGTGCTGACCCTAAAGACACTACCTAATATCTAAAGGGAATTATGTTTCATAGACCCTGGGGTAAATCTGCACAGGCCAAGATAAATAAGTTTATGTGATCCCTATGTGCATCTAAACTAGCAAGTAGTTACCCAAGTCACATGCATGAAGTGCTACAATTAATCAATGGTAAGACTAAATGAAGTTTCTGCCCCGGGGGTGGATACTTCCATGCATACTAGCCATCAAACAGCAGTGATGTGACAGACAACAAAATGATGCAAGGGCACCCAACACATCCTTGATTAGTCACAATGGTTTGACTTAATCATTCATACAAAACATGTAGCATCACTTACACACACGGTGCAGCAGTAGGTTAATACCGGTTTTGGGCTGTGTCCATTCACAGTAAGAGGGCCACTTACATTGCACATTCATGTTTGAAGACCCCTTAACTGACCCCATTGCAAACTTGACATGATCTACTCCTTTGGTGCTCCAGCTAGTAACAAATGTATACAAACACTGGCAGAAATTCCTACAGCATGTGCTTAACCCAACCAAAGCAGATATGACAACTGCCACGCAGTTAATAAGTAAGCAAAAGAATAACACACCATAAAATTCTTAAAATCTAAAAATAAATAACCTACTCTAACTATTCCTATCTAAACTATGCCTAAACTAACCTAGGCTAAAATGCCTACACTATCCTAACTTAAAGCTAACCTAATCTACCTAACCTTAACTTATCCTACGCTGCACATTTACCACAACAGGCAGGTTCAACATCAACCTCCACCCTCCTAAATACACATTTGCACATGTGATCAACATAAACCCCACCTATACCCAAACTACCTAGACATAAAAACTTAAACAAATGTATATTTTTTGAAATGTTCTATTTTTTGTTTTTGTTATCCACACTAAACATTAATCCCCCACCAACTTAACAACCTACCCACCCATATCCCCACCTAACAGTCAAATATTAAAATCTATAAAAATACTAAAACTAACCTAACCTATCACTACCCTTAAACCTATCCTAGCATATGCTAAAACTCCATACACTAACAACAACCAATATGAACTGGGGCAGGGCAGAAAGTTGGAGGGAGGGCATAAAGTTGCTACCCAATCCTGTCCACAGATTGTTGCAAGTTTTGCACCATTTAAATTAGTGTCGCCATCTGCAGTTGTATGTCTGCCAGCCTCAACTTTGTGTCTGCATTGTCCTTCAGGCATTGCCTTTCAAACTTGGGTTTGCGAGCTAGTGTGGCGTATGCAGCATCTATACTAGTAAGAAATTATGTTTTCAAATGCTGAGCCTGATGACATGGTCACCTAAGTCCATTGGAGTCCCAACTTTGGCTAAACACTGAACTACAGGTACATATATGGATCCAAGAAAAAAATACTGTTTGAGTGGCATGAATGTCTGACATGCCTTCAATCATTTAGATGGTATACATTTCGGCAGGGTGAAGGAACGTGTTCTGTAGGCATAGGAATGGTATGATGTGAACACACAATGGGAGAAGAAATAAATTGGAAAAGCTGTTCACTGTGCACATATCAACTGTAGATGTGCTGTTGACAATTGGTAGTATTGTCTGGGATATGTGTTACACCCCAACCACACCTGTGTCCAGATCAAATTTGGACATGGGCAAACATACTGTGTCAGGAAAATCACAGCCTATCCCATGCAACATTTCTGTCACATATTTCAGGTAACATGTTGTCACTTTCTGGCCGTAGTATGGGTGAGGGATATTTGAACTAATGACCATCAGTTGGCTTTGGGGCAGGTGATGGTACATGTGCCATAAGCGTCCACACCATAGCTGGCACAAAATTAGCACAGTAGATTCAGAGTCATACATCCTGTGGGCCTGCATACATTGGAAATTATTTCACATTAGAATTTGGCCCTGTTATTTGCACATGCAACTTTGTCCTACTTCTGTTGTGAATCTACATGTCATGCTGTCCACCGCACTACTGGTGTACGGGACAGGTCCAGCTACAAGACAAAAAGATGGTTCATTGTTCTGTGAATTCTGAACATGTATACTGTGTACATATTTGAAGCACAGTACATTGACTTCACAAATGCCTGGTATTTTCTGTAAGTTGGACTTGTAGCATAAGGCAAAGTTGGATTGCCCTAATAATGGACATATGTAAGCAATGTTGCGGTATATTCAGATAATACCAGGTACATCACATGTCGGTGCAGATACTGCAGACAAGGTACAAGCCCAGCCTAGCTTGCTATATGGTGCAAGGGTGGCTGGCTTTGATGGCCATATGAACAGTCCAATTTGACTAACCACACTCTACATAGTATGATAATGCTGGGGCCGTCTCAAGTCAATGTGTGTTCTTTACAATGCTACACACTTCAGATGGTACCCATGCTGGTTTGTCTTCTTCACTTTTAGCTCCTTACATGTGACCAGTGCACTGTAAATGAACAATAATCATTCAAGGCCTGTACAGGCTCATAAAGGAATTACCATTTTCATTATATACATGTATGTGTGACCATTTTGGGGGTAAACTAAACACCCTGTGCAAAATGTGGCCTGATAACATGCGAGTGTGCTCCCCTGCAACATAGATGGCAGGTGGCCCACACAGTTTTGGAGTCAGTAATGACCTAGCAGGCTGGGTGACAATACTCCCTGCACAGTACCAGATGGATCCCACAGCACCTATGGGCCTCCCCTGCACTGCATGGTATGTTTTGGCTATTTTCATGCCCCTATGAACAGGCCCTTGTAGCATGCTCTGTTTATTTAACTGAGTTAGCTCGTATCATGCCATACTAATCCATATACATATCTGGGCCTTTCTGAAGAAAAACCATTTAAAGATGTATTTGAAAGACACACAGCTACAAGCTCATGGATATAGGGACTTACCGGTAGGCCCACCAAATTAAATCTCCAGGTGATCAGAGAGATCTGCCTCCCGGCTGACAACATAGGCCCACTGATGCTTCAGTTGGTGGATGGTCCGCTGGACATTGAAGATCTTACTCATTTGGAAGCGCACATTCTCCCAACACTCCCACCTCTCACGTGTAGGGTAGCCTTGGCTCACCCCACCTCCACTGCCAATCATGTTTGGCAGGTATCGCACCAACAGCCACAGCAGGCCAGCAAACTCCTCCTCCGACAGGTTCTTGGATCTGGCCCTGCCCAACATCTCTCTACCCACACTAGCCACCCTAAACCCAAAAAACACAAAAAACTATCCCTTCCACCACCCCTAAAACTACTAACCCCTAAATGGACAAATACCCGACAATACAGTGGACATAACTTTACAAAATACAATTTCTAAACACAAATGACAATTTACTAACACAACAGGGACAGCAGAGACACCATACACCACCAACAGCCAGCACAGACAAAAAGACTAAGTGAAAATGAAAGGAACCTCTCACTTCCTAGTTTGCAGCACGGCTGAGCCATTGCATAATTTCCTGGCTGGATGTGCATGTTTCCTACTAAAGCATAACATTTGCTAATAGAGCGTCACATTTCCTACTAAAGCGTCACCTTTACTACTAAAGCATCGCTGTTAGACCTGGCATCCTTGGCGTGGGTCTCCCTTCCATTTTTTTCACTATGCCTCCACTGTTGTTGATATGTTTTTGCTGGTCTAGATGCTTTGGGCACTTTGCCACTGCTATTCAGTGCCAAAGTGCAAGTGCTCCCTATGGTAAATTGATGTATGGATCAGTGACTCCATGTTTGGCCTATTTGATTCACTGTCAGACCCTAGTACAGTGCACTGTTTGTGCCCAGGGCCTGTGAATCAAATGCTGCTGGTGGGCTTGCAGCACTGGTTGTGCCACCCACAGGAGCAGCTTGTAAAGTGTGTCTCAGGCCTGTCATTGCAGAGCCTGTGTGCAGTCTGGTACTGCCATGTCGACTTGGTAAGTGCACCCACTTACCAGTCCCCAAACCTTCCCTTTCCTGCATATTAGTCACCCCTAAGGTAGGCCCGAGGGCAGGGTGCATTGTATGTGTAAGGTAGGACATGCCCTCGTATGTGTGGCATGTCCTGATAGTGAATTACAGCCAATTCCGTTTTTCACTATTGCAAGGCTACCTGTTCCCACAGGCAAGAATGGGCAGTTTGATTATAACATCTTATAATCCTAACTGACCCAGGGAACATGGTAGAAAAACGAATTTAGTATGCCTGAACTCAGAATGATAAAATACATCTTTTAGTGAAGTTGGTTTTAACATTCTGTGTTTGAAAATACCACTTTTAGAAAGTAGGTATTTTCTTGCCTAACCATCCAGCCTGCCTCTGCTAGCTTGTGTATTGTATGTCTGGGTTTGGAGTGACAGGGGCTGGGGGACTCCAGGAGACAGGGTGAGTCAGCACAGGGCTGAATAGACCTATCTGCATGTAGTGTGGTGGGAGGAGTAGCACCTGGGCCTGAATAGGGCTGTGCCTGCGTTCCACAATGCTGGCTCCACCTCCTGTGGTGTGTCTGATGACCCTGGCCCACACTGACAAAGGAAGAAGGTGTGCACTGGCAGAATGCACCCAGAACTGGTTTGGACTAGGTACAGGACCCTCTGCCTTCAGAGGGCAAAGTATTTGCTAGTATAAATATTGGGGCCCAGACCCCAAGACCTTAGATCACTTCTGGGAAACAAGAAGAACCTTTGCTGAGGAGAGGAACCAGAGAAACTGAAGGAGGAGACTATCCATATGCTGTGTGCGGTTTGAGGGATTGGCCTGCAGTGGTTGCCTGATTGCCAAAGAAAGGAGAAAGGAACTTTGTGCCTACTTTCATCATCTTGCAGAAAATCTCCAAGGGCTTGAAGATTGAGCTTGCCTCCTGCTGAAGTCTCAGGGTTACAAGACTTCACCAACCAGCTCCCCTGAATTCCCTTGCTGGGAATTTGAATTCCCTACTGTTGTGTTGGGCCTTCTGAGAGACTGCGTGTCGCTGGGAGCTGGAAGCGTGACTCACGAATAAGAAGCATGTCGCCGCCGCAGCAGTTGTCGTAGCATCGCCGAGAAAACGTGCCGCCGCTGTCGCCATCGCATCACAGAAGCGCCTCGCATCACTGGAGAAGAGTGTCGCCATCGCAGCAGACGCCGTCGCATCATCGGAGAAGCGTGTCGCAGGGCCTGTCGCGGCTCAGAAGATTCACCAAGTCGCCGCACGGCCGTCGGGCGTGCACGCATCACCCCCTTCGTTGTCGCATCGAGAAGAAGACGCCATTTTGTTTCATTGCACCGGGTCGTCATCGCATCGAGGCGCTGCTGGTCGCATCGCCACAGAAGCGCAGTAAGAAACCGACGCATCACCTCCCCACGCAGTGAAGAACCGACGCATCACCTCCTCTCCGGTAAGGAACCGATGCATCACTGTCCCCTACACAGCAGTAGGGAACCGATGCATCACCTCCCCCGGAGCAAGGAACCAACGCATCACCGTTCTTGCGTGTACGGAACCGACGCATCACCTTCCCTGCAACTCTTTTGTTTGTATCGCGTTACGCATCCAAAGGTACATTGAACGTAGAGTGTCACATTTATCACCTGCCTTTGAACTGAACTATTTTCTACCATTGACAGTCATATTTTTCGTATTGCATTGTGGATTTTTTGTCGTTTTGGGTCTTGTGTTAAGTCTATATAAAAATACTTATTTTTATACTACAACCTGTGTGGTGTCCATCTGTAGTGTTGTCACTGTATTACTGTATGTATTCACAAATGCTTTACACACTGCCTCTGAGATAAGCCTGCCTGCTCGTGCCAAGCTACCAAGGGGGTGAGCAGGGGTTAGTTTAGTAGTGTATCCCCCTTACCCTGACTAGAAGCAAGGGTCCCTATTTGGACAAAGGTACCTACCTCTGCCAACTAGAGACCCCCATTTCTAACATTGGTGGTCAGCGGTGAGGATTCTGGACTTGCATTTGTGACTCATATACAGTGATTGGTGTACACTACTAGTGAGTGCAGACCAAACGCAACCACTTACATTTTGGTAGATTGTTTTTTCCTGGGATTTCTATTTTTCCCAAGAACTGTCAAATTTCACAATGAGCAAAACAGCATCCATCGCATCTGTTGATTTAGATTTTAAGGAAAAGAAACTGGAAAGTTACACTGTAAAACAGCTGAAACACTTCTGCAGGAAATTTAAAGTTGCTATGACCGGTCTCTCCAAGAAGGATGAGTTCCAAATGGCGCTGAGGGCCTGGGTGGAAGCAAGGAGTACCCCTGAGCATGTGGAAGAGCATGAGGAGGGGGCTGAGGATACAGGAGGGCAGCTAGATGGGCTATTGGGTCCAGGGGGGGGAGTAAAGCACCTTCCCCAGCAGGTAGCAGTGTTTCTTCCAAGGGCCTGTCCCCAGGAGAGCTGGAGGACAGGGAGAGAAGTAGGGTGCATGAAATGGAGCTGACCAAGCTTAAGAACGGTGGGCAGTTAGAATTGGAAATTAAGAAATTGGCCCTAGAGGAAAGAGGATGCAAATGGAGCAACGAGAGAAGTTTGAGGGAGTTGGAGTTGAAAGCTAGGAGCTTAGAGATTACTCCCTCTGGTGGCAGCACACCGTCCATGCCTGTTGAAGCAAGGGTGTATATACCTAAAGATGTGGTGAAAGAGTTTTATAAAAATGATGACATTGGGCAATGGTTTAAAGCCTATGAGGTAGCTATGACCTCACACCGGGTCCCTGAGAAGGATTGGGGAGCGGTGTTGTGGGGGCGGTTCCTTAGTGAGGGGCGGGATACCTTATTAGACTTGCCCTCTGAAGTCCACAATTCTTATGGTCATATGAAAGAAGCATTGATGTCCAGGTATGGGTTGACTCCTGAACTGTATAGGCAGAGGTTCAGGAATTGCAAAAAGTTGGAGGGCAGTACCTGGGTAGAATATGTGACTTTTTTTTGCAGAGCATTGGATGGTTGGGTGAAGGGTAGCAAAGTGAATGATTTTGAAGCGCTCTTTCATTTGACTGCATGGGAGCACTTGTCAGGAAATTGTTTTCCAGAGCTACGCCAGCACCTTATTGATAGTAGGCTGACTAACCCTAGGAAGCTTGCTGAGGAGGCGGACCGGTGGGAGAGCACCCGGGTCCACAAGGGTCACATGGGAGACTCCGCCAAAGGTGGGCAGGGTCCCCAGCAGAGGAGTGGGGGGACAAGGGTAAACAGAGGGAGTTCCAGAAAGGGCCCCAAAGTAATCCCCAAGGGAACCAAGGGAAGGGTTCCCAGCCTCCCCCTGAAAGAAGCCAGGGGCCCCGACAGATAAGCCTGTTCACAGGGGGCCCAAGACTTGCTTTAAGTGTGGTCAAGTGGGCCACTGCTCCTGGGAGACTAGTTGTCCCTTGTATGGAAAATCAGCACCCACTGGTGCACCACCCCGGCAGGTGGCTAGTGAAGCCCTGGGGGAGGAGATGGGTGCCCAAGGTGGGTGGGGTCCCGTAGCAATGTCCTTGGTCTCTTTAGGAGACAGTGAGATGGTCCCCAGGGCCCAACTGCCTGATAACACTAAGAAATACAGGCAGTGGGTGACCATCAATGGCCAAAGGGTGGAGTCTCCGAGAGACACCGGAGCCAGTGTGACAGCTGTCAGTTGTCGGCTGGTGTCTGAAGAGCAGGTGATCCCCAATGCATTCTGCCCAGTAGTTGCCGCGGACAACTCAGAGAGCCACTGCAGAGTGGCTCAGGTTCCCTTTGAGTGGGGGGGGTCTCAGGTACCTTTCAAGTAGCAGTGAGGCCAGCCATGCCTGTAGACTGTCTGTTGGGCAACGATTTGGAGAGTTCACCTTGGGCAGAGGTGGAGAGAAGGTCTCATTTAGAGATGTTGGGTCTGCCTGAGTGGGCGTGCGCAACCACTCAGTCCATGGCAGCCAGTAGAGGTGTTCAAGAGGACCTGGAGCCTGAGAGGGTGGCCCAGGTGCCTGCCTTGAAGAGAAGAGGCAGGGGGGTGCGGGAAACCAGCCCCCATAGTCCCAACGGTCCAGGAGGAAGCAGAACCTGAGGGGGATGCTCTGGAACCCAGAGGGGTGCAAGTGGCCGAACTGGGGGACCTACCTGAGCTGACACATTGGCAGCAGGAGGGAGGCCCCTCTAGGGAGGAGCTCTGTGAGGAGCAGAACATGTGCCCTTCTCTTGTGGGTTTGCTGCAACAGGCCACAAACCAGGCAGCAGGTGATCAATCTGGATCACATTGGATCTACTGGGAGAATGGTCTCCTGTATAGCGAGCCTAAGGTTGCTGAGCCTGGGTCAGCCCATGTGCTGGTGGCATCCCAGCGCTTCGGAGCCTTCCTACTGGGTTTGGCTCATGATGTGCCTTTAGCAGGACATCTGGGGCAGGGCAAGACCTTTGAAAGGCTTGTCACCCACTTTTATTGGCCCCAGATGCGCAAGAGTTCAGACACTCATTGCAGGACATGTCAGACTTGCCAGGCAAGTGGAAAAAGTGGGAGGAAGCACAATGCTCCCCTCCAGCCATTCCCTGTGGTCAGCACCCCCTTTGAACGGGTGGGTATTGACATTGTGGGGCCACTGGACCCCAAGACAGCCATGGGCAACAGGTTCATCCTGGTCTTGGTGGACCAGGCCACCTGGTACCTGGAAGCCATCCCTCTTCGGACAGTGACGGCCCCCGTGGTGGGACGTGCACCGATGGGGATTTTCTCCCGTATGAGGTTCCCCAAGGAGGTGGTGAGTGACCGTGGTACAAACTTCATATCCAAGTATATGAGGTCCCTATGGCAGGAGTGCGGTGTTACCTATAAGTTCACCACTCCTTACCACCCCCAAGGAAATGGTGGTGGTAAGTGCCAACCGGACCCTGAAGGGCATGATTATGGGTCTGGAAGAACCCATGAGGCATAAGTGGGACGTCCTCTTGCCATGCCTTCTCTTTGCTTACCGTGAGGTGCCACAGAAGTCCTTAGGGTTCAGTCCCTTTGAACTGCTCTATGGTCAACCGGTAAGAGGACCTCTGAGTTTGGTGAAAGAAGGCTGGGAGAAAGCTCCCAGTAAACCTCCCCAGGATGTATTTAGCTACATGCTGGCCTTTAGAAACCAGACTAGGCGATTCAGACAACTCGCTGAGGCGAATCTGGAAGCCAGCCAGGAGGAGATGAAACGGTGGTATGATCAGAATGCCACTCTGATCGAGTTTCAGCCTGGACGGAAAGTGTGGGTCATGGCCCCTGTGGAGCCTTGCGCGCTCCAGGATAAGTGGACCGGACCATTTGAGGTGGTGGAGCGCAAGAGTAACGTCACCTACCTGGTGGACTTGCGATCTCCCAGGAACCCTTTGCGGGTCCTACATGTCAAACGCCAGAAGCCCCATTTTGAGAGGTCTGAAGTGGGCATGCTCCTAGCAACAGATGATGGAATGGAAGAGGAGATAGAACCTCTTCCTGACCTCCTGTCTGCAACAGAGCAAGATGGGTCAGTGGAGGGTGTGAACCTCTCTAACTCCCTGACACCTGAGCAGCAGGAAGACTGTCGCCAACTGTTGGGACAGTTTCCTGACCTGTTTTCCCTGACTCCTAGTGTCACTGATTGGTGCGTCCATGATGTGGACACTGGGGACAGTCCTTCTGTCAAGCACAAGGCTTACAGAGTGACTCAGGGTGAGAGCTTGCATCAAGGAGGAGGTCTCCAAGATGCTTGCATTGGGGGTGATTGAGTCCTCTCACAGCCCTTGGGCCAGCCCAGTGGTCTTGGTCCCAAAGCTTGCCGCGCTTGGTGCCACACCCCAACTTCGGTTCTGTGTGGACTACCGAGTACTCAATTCAGTCGCCAGGACTAATGCGCACCCCATCCCCAGAGCTGATGAGCTCATTGATCGGTTAGGGGCTGCCCGGTACCTCAGCACGTTTGACTTAACGTCTGGGTACTGGCAGATCGCCTTGACTGATGGGGCCAAAGACAGGTCAGCATTCTCCACACCAGATGGGCACTACCAATTCCAGGTTATGCCCTTTGGGATGAAGAATGCCCCTGCCACCTTTCAGAGATTGGTCAACCAGGTGTTGGTTGGACTGGAAGATTTCAGTGCCGCCTACCTGGATGACATCGCAGTGTTCAGCGCCAGTTGGGAAGAACATCTGCGCCACCTCTGGGAAGTGTTGATGGCGCTACGGAGGGCAGGCCTCACGATCAAGGCGAGTAAGTGCCAGATCGGGCCGGGTTCCGTGGTGTACTTGGGACACCAGGTTGGGAGCGGCCAGGTGGCGCCCCTACAGCCCAAGATTGATACCATTGTGGCTTGGGAGCCCCCCAAGACCCAGACAGAGGTGAGAGCCTTTTTAGGACTCACCGGTTATTACAGGAGATTTGTCAAGGGGTATGGCAGCATTGTTGCACCCTTGACAGAGCAGACTTCCAGGAAGCAGCCCAAGAGAGTAATTTGGACTGACACCTGTCAGAGAGCTTTTGATGCCTTGAAGACTGCCATGTGCACGGCCCCCGTGCTTCAGGCGTCCAACTTCTCAAAAGAGTTTGTGGTCCAAACAGACGGTTCAGAGCATGGTGTAGGGGCTGTTCTGGCACAGTTAAATGAGGAGGGCCTAGACCAACCTGTAGCCTTCATTAGTAGGAGGTTACTTCCACGGGAACAGAGGTGGAGTGCTATTGAGCATGAGGCATTTGCTGTGGTCTGAGCGCTGAAGAAGTTGAGGCCATACATGTGTGGGACTCACCTCCGGGTTCAGACAGACCACAGGCCCCTCAGATGGTTCATGCAGATGAGGGGTGAGAATCCAAAACTGTTGAGGTGGTCCATTTCCCTACAGGGGATGGACTTCACGGTGGAACACTGCCCTGGTACAGAACACGCCAATGCTGATGGTCTGTCCAGATTCTTCCGCCTTAGTGATGAGAACTCCCTAGAGGTAGGATAGTTTTTCCCACATTTCAGCTGGAGGGGACACATGTTAGACCTGGCATCCTTGGCGTGGGTCTCCCTTACATTTTTTTCACTATGCCTCCACTGTTGTTGATATGTTTTTGCTGGTCTAGATGCTTTGGGCACTTTGCCACTGCTATTCAGTGCCAAAGTGCAAGTGCTCCCTATGGTAAATTGATGTATGGATTAGTAACTCCATGTTTGGCCTATTTCATTCACTGTCAGACCCTAGTACAGTGCACTGTTTGTGCCCAGGGCCTGTGAATCAAATGCTGCTGGTGGGCTTGCAGCACTGGATGTGCCACCCACAGGAGCAGCTTGTAAAGTGTGTCTCAAGCCTGCCATTGCAGAGCCTGTGTGCAGTCTGGTACTGCCATGTCGACTTGGTAAGTGCACCCACTTACCAGTCCCCAAACCTTCCCTTTCCTGCATATTAGTCACCCCTAAGGTAGGCCCTAGGGCAGGGTGCATTGTATGTAAAAGGTAGGACATGTCCTGGTATGTGTGACATGTCCTGATAGTGAATTACAGCCAATTTCGTTTTTCACTATTGCAAGGCTACCTGTTCCCATAGGCCAGAATGGGCAGTTTGATTATAACATCTTATAATCCTAACTGACCCAGGGAACATGGTAGAAAAACGAATTTAGTATTCCTGAACTCAGAATGATAAAATACATCTTTTAGTGAAGTTGGTCTTAACATTCTGTGTTTGAAAATACAACTTTTAGAAAGTAGGTATTTTCTTGCCTAACCATCCAGCCTGCCTCTGCTAGCTTGTGTATTGTATGTCTGGGTTTGTGAGTGACAGGGGCTGGGGGACTCCAGGAGACAGGGTGAGTCAGCACAGGGCTGAATAGACCTATCTGCGTGTAGAGTGGTGGTAGGAGTAGCACCTGGGCCTGAATAGGGCTGTGCCTGCGTTCCACAATGCTGGCTCCACCTCCTGTGGTGTGTCTGATGACCCTGGCCCACACTGACAAAGGAAGAAGGTGTGCACTGGCAGAATGCACCCAGAACTGGTTTGGACTAGGTACAGGACCCTCTGCCTTCAGAGGACAAAGGATTTGCTAGTATAAATATTGGGGCCCAGACCCCAAGACCTTAGATCACTTCTGGGAAACAAGAAGAACCTTTGCTGAGGAGAGGAACCAGAGAAACTGAAGGAAGAGACTATCCCTATGCTGTGTGCTGTTTGGGGGATTGGCCTGCAGTGGTTGCCTTATTGCCAAAGAAAGGAGAAAGGACCTTTGTGCCTACTTTCATCATCTTGCAGAAAATCTCCAAGGGCTTGAAGATTGAGCTTGCCTCCTGCTGAAGTCTCAGGGATACAAGACTTCACCAACCAGCTCCCTGAATTCCCTTGCTGGGAATTTGAAGTGCCTACTGTTGTGTTGGGCCTTCTGAGAGACTGCGTGTCACTGGGAGCTGGAAGCGCGATTCACGAAGAAGAAGCGAGTCGCCGCCGCAGCAGTTGTCGTCGCATCACCGAGAAAGCATGCCGCCGCTGCCGCCATCGCATCACAGAAGCGCCTCGCATCACCGGAGAAAAGTGTCGCCGTCGCAGCAGATGCCGTCGCATCATCGGAGAAGCGTGTCGCAGGGCCTGTCGCAGCTCAGAAGATGCACTGAGTCGGTGCACGACCGACGGGCGTTCACGCATCACCCCCTTCGTTGTTGCATCGAGAAGAAGACGCCATTTTGTTTCATTGCACTGGGTCATCATCGCATCGAGGCGCTGCTGGTCGCATCGCCACAGAAGCGCAGTAAGAAACCGACGCATCACCTCCCCACGCAGTGAAGAACCGACGCATCACCTCCTCTCTGGTAAGGAACCGCCGCATCACTGTCCCCTACGAAGCAGTAGGGAACCGACGCACACCTCCCCCGGAGCAAGGAACCGACGCATCACCGTTCTTGTGTGTAAGGAACCGACGCATCACCTTCCCTGCAACTCTTTTGTTTGTATCGCGTTACGCATCCAAAGGTACATTGAACGTAGAGTGTTGCATTTGTCACCTGCCTTTGACCTGAACTATTTTCTACCATTGACAGTCATATTTTTCGTATTGTATTGTGGATTTTTTGTCTTTTTGGGTCTTGTGTTAAGTCTATATAAAAATACTTATTTTTATACTACAACCTGTGTGGTGTCCATCTGTAGTGTTGTCACTAACCCTGGGCGTAGTTCGCGTAGTAGCGCTACGCGTAGCTACGCGAAGTGCACTATGCGTAGTGCGGTAGGAAATGCTGTTCGCGATGATTGCACAGTGCCGGATGCTTGTCCGCACTGTGCAATCATTGCAAAAGGCATCTTGCACAGTGCAAGCGGTCGTTTTCTGCCGCTCGAGTATATTTGTACTCGAGCAGCAGCTTTCTCAACGCGGACTGGTAGTTTCTCATCGCGAGCGGTCGCGAGCATACGCGACCACTCGCAATGAGAAACCTGACCTCCCCGCGTTGAGAATCTCGCCGGGAGGTTTATTTTCCACACTCGCGAAGGCAACTTAATGTTGCTGATCGCGAACGAGGAAAAAGTCTCGCCGGGATGTCATTTTGCTCGCTCGCGGTCGCCAACTTGATGTTGAGGACCGCGAGCAAGCAAAAAATGACCGCTACGCGTGTTTGCACTGTACTACGTGCAATTCGCGTAGTGCGAAGTAGCGCAAACTTCGCAAACTACGCGAGCGTAGCGTAGTACTTCGCCCAGGGTTAGTTTTCAGTGTATTCCTGTATGTACTCACAAATGCTTTACACACTGCCTCTGAGATAAGCCTGCCTGCTCGTGCCAAGCTACCAAGGGGGTGAGCAGGGGTTATTTTAGTAGTGTATCCCCCTTACCCTGACTAGAAGCAAGGGTCCCTATTTGGACAAAGGTACCTACCTCTGCCAACTAGAGACCCCCAGTTCTAACAATCGCCTTTACTACTAAAGCGGCTCGCTTCTTAATGCGTCACCTTTCTTACTAAAGCATCACGTTTCCCACTAAAAAGGGCTGGGCCCAATAGTTCTAGACTTTTTCTAGAGACACACTCCGAAAGTTCTTTTTCACAGCATGAAAACATAAAAGGGAGGAAAGTCGTTAATCAACTGTCAATTAGACAACAATTTTCTTTGATACATAATAACCCACTGACAACTACATAAGGTTAGTTAATTACAAAGCCAAAAATAACTGGACATAAAGACACCTAAACACGAGGGTGTAGAAATACAAAGGAATTAGCATGAAGCCAAATCTACGCATCTAACTTAAACGATGCAACATAAAAAAAACTATTAATTCAAGTAGAATACAGAGAATCAGAAAGCATGAGGTCAAATTTCCCTGCATTGAGGGTTGGGGAGGAAAAAGCATTAAATCTATCCCTACTCTAGCACTAAGATGACATCCTTATATAAGCATTTTCAGTAGAAAGGTGTCAATAATTGGAGTCTTTCCAAGAAGCCTCTCCACCATCAATGCCTCTGGTAGCATAAAGCCACTATCGCAAAAGAAAGAGCTCGTCCTGAGATGCTCTCTCTCTGAAGGCAAGAAAGAAGTGGGGCACTTTCCCTAATTCCAACAAACAGTTATCCACAGGTAGAATTTCCATAGTGCACCTCACGCACGCCATCCACTCTGGGTACAGTCCTAAATGTACTTTGCCACGGTGTTGTCCATGTGCAACCTTGGCAAAAAATCATCCTTGGCCCCCAGGCCTTCTCCTGTGTGAATCCTAATTTCCTTCCTTTATCCACCCAAGTCACACGATTGTAACTTCTTCTCTCCTTGCCTAGCTGCTAAAACAAAGACATTATTCTGCCTAAAAGAAAGTTTCTTCACCTGCAATCCAAAACGTGAGAAGAACAGATTCCAATGCGCTCATGAAATTCAAACTATTAATTCTAAAGCGAGAGTTGTCAGGGACTTACATTTCAGGCTTACGATTTCAGCTAACATAAGAATGCATCATGTGAACTTTACAGATTCACATAATCATTAATACATTTTCAACTAATACATTTACCTACATATGAAATGTCACCACTAATAAACAATTTTAGTACTTGAGTATTGTCAGTTTTCACAACACAAGTTCTTCACGTTAATGTTTTCTGCTAGCTACATCCATTTCCTACGTTAATTCTCCATGCTACTTGTCAATAACCTAAAATAAGTCACATATTTATGTTAATACATTTCACAGTTCTACCACTTCAAGTTTACACAGTTGCAAGATTATATGCGGGTGCGCTCTACACATGCTTATGATGCACCCCTACAAATGAAATGGGATTTCCGCTCCATCACTACTAAAGTGTCTCTTTTCCTAAAGCATCACGTTTCCTACTAAAGCGTCACCTTTATAACTAAAGCGTCCCGTTCCCTAAAGCGGCACGTTTCCTACTAAAGCGCCACCTTTCCCACTAAAGCATCACTTTTACTTTTAAAGTGTCTTGTTTCCCAAAGCATTACCTTTCCAACTAAAGCGTCACTTTATCTACTAAAGCGTCTCGTTTCCTTAAGTGTCTCTTTTCTTACTAAAATGTCACCTTTACAACTAAAGGGTCTCGTTCCCTAAAGCGTTGCGTTTCCTACTAAAGTGTGACCTTTTCTACTAAAGCTTCACCTTTACTACGAAAGCGTCTACTTTCCTTAAGCATCACCTTTCCTACTAAAGCGTCACCTTTACTAGTAAAGCATCTTGTTGCCTACTAGTGTCGTTTTTGTCTGATGCCTCACTAGAGAAATGGGCAATGCGTTTGTTTTCATTGACGCAACTAGCCCTTTGTGTGTGGTACAGAGTATTGATTGTTGCAATGCAGGTAAATACTCCCAGGGATCACTTTTCTTGCTCACATTAACTTTGCTGGCATGCTTGTAGACTTGGGATGTGTCACATGTGTATGTTAATAGTGCGCATATGTGTGAGTCTGTGCGTTCATGGTGCAGACACTAGGACAGGCAATGTATTGCTGTAAAATTCTCAGACAAATTGTCAAATGTGCATTTCTTGACATAATCAAGATGTATTACAGTTTGTTTTATGTTTGCCTTGATGCAGGTATCTGCGTAGTAGGTATTTTTTGATCACGGATATTGCACTCCTATGCAAATGATATCCACATTGTCATACAAGATGATGCCCATACTTGAGGATTGTACTATCTGTCTGCATTACTGATGTGAGTGTATTGATGTTTGCAGTGACTTTTAAAAGAAAGTGTTTTCACAAAGTAAGTGTCCATTCATTTATTTACATTTTTAAACCCTTTTTCAAAAGAAAATTGGATGTATGGCCATGACAATGAATCATGCTTCAGTGAAAAGGTTCTGCACAATGGTGTTCCTTCGCCGAGTCCCAGCAATTGTGCCTATATTTTCCCCCTCTGTACTCATCTTCATCCTCATCCACTGCTAACTGCTCCTCATGACACTGGTCCCATGGGACATTTGTCCGCACACAGATTTTGTGCAATATACAACAAACCAAGATAATTTTGCAAACCGTAAGGGGAGTATAGCAATCAGCCCCAGGACATGTCCAAACAGCGGAATCAAGACTTCAATACCCCGAAAGTCCACTCCATGATACCTCTGGTCTTGTCAAGTGCATTGTTGTAGGTGAGCTCTGCCGCTGTCTGGGGAAGCACAAATGGGGTCATGACCCATGACTGCAGACCGTATTCATTGGTCAGCTGAAAAGACAAAGGCAGAAAAGTTCGCTCAGTGCTCAAGGCGATTGATCAAGCCACATTCAAGTACATTTCTGTGACGTGTACTGAATGACTCTTACACATTTCGACCACTATTGTACGCAATTGGTTACATGAAGATTGGAACAATTAATTCCACATGTCTATTCCTGTTGTTTGTGTCAGATTGAAACATGTGCATGGCCTGCTACATTTGACAGTGCCACAACGGGCCAAACACATTTGGTCTGTGACTTAGTGTGATAGGTGTTTTGTAGGTCAATTGCCACAGTAAGTGAGAGTATGTTGATCACAAATTGGGGTTTGTTGTCCTCCATGAGTAGGCTGTACCAGTATGAACCTGTTTCACATGTACGCACACATGTGTCCCTGCGGAACCACTGATGTTGTTGCTGTTCTACCTAGTGATGACAGAGCCTTCAAATTGTTATCTTCCTTTTGGAAGTGTAATGTGGTGAGTACATGTGGTGCAAGTTACATTTGGACACACAGACAACAGCCATGGCAGCCCTTCCTTGTGCACAGTGTTACAATATGGCATTTGCCCAAGTGCTGCATTGCTCAGGTTCTTCCCACTATTGATAGACACATGCAGTGGCTTAGCACAACTTGACACGTGTGACTTGCAGGTTTTCATTGCACATTTGCCCTGATGAATGGTGCAAGTATGAGAACCACCCCTCCTACATATGCACTGTCTCAGGTAGCACTCACAGATCTCTCCATTAGGTCACTGATTAGTTACTGTAATTAGGTCTGACATGAACTTCAGATTTACTTACCAACCAGTAGGCCATTCCCATATGTGCCATTCTGGAAGCACTCATTGATGATGGAGTGCCCGAAGATGTAAGCATCATGCACACTCCTGGGGTATTTGGCCACCACGTTGGTGAACATGGCCCGACGGTTCACTATTGCCTGGACATTAATTAAGTACGTGTCCTTCTGGTTCTTGTAGAGATGGGATGTAGCTGCAGGGGGTGCCAGTTGCAAATGTGTGCAGTCCATGGCACCCAGCACATGTGGTAAACCGGCAATGGCATAGAAGCCTTGCTTGATCTCCAGCTGCAGTTGTGTGTTGGGAAAAGTGAGGTACTACTGTGGTGTTAGGCAGGTGATGGCATCCAAGACAAAGGGTAGGAAAGCCAAGAAAGATGGCTGGGATATTCCTGCCACTCTGGCTGTTGTAATCTGGAATGACCCAGATGCTAACATGTGGAGGTAAGCCCTGAGCTTGACCTGTGGAGGGATGTTGGTGGCCCTCAGAGCTGGTGGCTGGAGCCTTGGTGCTATCTGGCATAGCAATTGGATGATGGACTCCCTCCCGAGCCGGTAGTAGGTGATGACCTCATCCTCCCTGAGAACAATGAGTGAAGTCTGCTGCTGATAAACGTGCTCCCTTCTCCTGCGCTGCCTTTGTGGTGGTGGGGGAGTGGTGGTCATCTCCTTGCGAATCCCAGCTGCAAAAACAGCACCTCCTTGGCATAGTTGTGCTTGCCACACTGTTCTGTCTGCCTTCTCTTTATATACCCAAGCCAATGTGTCATTTCCTATGGGTGTGTTACTGAGGCACAGGATTTTTGATGCTTTTGGGGCTCTGTGAGACACTTGCTGGTGATGTGTCACTTTTAAAAATCTCGTAAATATAAATGAATTGGTTTTACGGTGGAAATTACGATGCAATGCTGTTGCCAAGATGAGGCAATCCAGGAAATTAAAATATTTATTCAGAGCAGCACAGCATAACGCCCTGTAGGCAGGACAGCAACAGGTTTCTCAAATGCAGTCAAGAACACCCAGGATCAACATTCTCCTGGAATGTATAATGCACATTAAAGCATAACATGGCATGTGCAGGGAAGCATGCAATACATGCTGATGTCAGATCACAATTAACCCTAGGCGATGAACTCTGCTCCGGTCGCGGAGTTTTCTGCACTCCTCGTTACACGGAGCTCGCGGAGTTCCAAAAAACTCTGCTCCGCGGACCTGAGTTTTTTTCCTCGCTCACGATCATCAACAGCAAGTTGGCAAGCGTGAGCGAGGAAAATCCACTTCCCGGCGAGATTTTTCCTCGTTCGCGATTGTCAATGTCAAGTTGGCGAGCGCGAGCAAGGAAAATCAACTTCCCGGCGAGATTTCTCAACGCAGGTGGTTGGATTTCTCATTGGAAGTGGTCGTGGGTGCTCGCAACCGCCCGCATTGAGAAACTGTCCATTCGCATTGAGAAAGCTGCTGCTCAAGTAAAAAATCTACTTGAGCGGCAGTAAGGAAGCAGCGCCCGCTTGCGCTGTGCATGGTGCAGTTCATGATGATTGCACAGTGCAGACAAACACCCGGCACTGAAAATCACAGCGAACTGCATTTATCTAACGCACTCCACCACTTGCGGAGCTCCGCGTGGCAGAGGTTTTTTTGCACTTTCACAATGCAACACATCCTCCCCCTTAGCAAAACAACAGAAATAAAAGCAAAACACTCTAAAACATATGTATAACTATTAGCGATCATTTACATTGCAATAATTAAATTTCCTATCTTACAAAATCAGCAAACCTTCCAGGTAAATGTCGGATTCTGTCAGTCCACTTAACTCTGGAAGCCACAGAATCAGTTAACCATTCCCCGTTGCCACTCGACTCTAGACTTCCATTGTTATCAACACCATTCCAACCAAGTTGAATCTTCTTGTCAAACTGTACCATGAAATTTCTGTGTCTTTCCTCCTCGTCTTCATTATCCTTCCCATCTTCAACATTTATGCCCTTGTCCGAACACTTTGCAACCTTCTTCAGAATCCATAGCTTTCCGTCTTGGGTAGTCACACAATTGGGAAACACTTTCAGCACTTTCATGGCCCTCCCAAACCTGGACCAGCCTTTATTGACCAACCCAGGTCTGAGAGCCCTCACCTAATCTCCAACCTTAATTTCATGGGATTTCACTTTCCACTTGGCATCATACCATTCCTTAGATTTCTCCTGTTTTCTCCTCACTCTTTCAGCAATGTCCCTCACACAATATTAATCTTCCTTACCTCCCCACCGCTCCTTAAACCACCAAGGACTCAGACTAGAGGCGGGATCCCTCCCTTTTAGCAACTTGAATGGACTGACTTCAGTAGCAGTGTGAGGAGTTATCCAGTAAAGCCACAATCTTTCTCTCAAAGTGCTCTTCCAATCACCACATTGCAGATGCGCTTCTACCACATACTCCTTCAAAACGTGGTTGAACCTTTTTACTTGGCCGTTCTCATGTGGTTCATATAAGGCAGTAGTTATATGTTTGATGCTACAAAGTCTGAGGAAAGATTCCATTTCCCCACTCGTGAGCTGAAAACCATTGTCAGTAACCAGTACAGATGGGCACCCTTCGCGGGCAAATACCTCCTTGAAAAATTCAACCACTGCCCTTGTGGTAGCCTGTGACACCAAGTTGACCTCATGCCATTTAGAATGGTAATCAATTAAAACTAATGCAAACAGAGCATCCATAGGAAGAAAATTAAAGGGGGCCGATATGTCAAAAGCCACCTTTTGCAAAGGCAATTCGGGCCATGCACAACTTTTAAGAGAAGGGGTAATGACCCTCAACATCTTCTCACTACCAGCACACTATACTCTCTCTCTTACTGTCCTATCAATCATGCTATCCATTTCTGGCCACCAGAAATTAATGCGAACAAGCCGCTTCATAGCGGGCATACCCGGATGTCCCTTGTGAGCCTATTTGAGAATATTTTCTAGCACACCCATGTGAGGCACACACTTTCCCCCCTTTGAACAAAAAGTCTCCCTGAACCACCAATTCTTCAGCTACATTATACATGGACAAACACTCAGGTTTGACTTCACTCTTCTTGGGCCATCCTTTCACCACACATTTTTTTGTGGCCTCCCATACTTGGTCAGACACTTCACACTCCTACCAGAATTTCTCAGAAATTTCCTCAGATTCATTGTTAGCTATATCCTTGATGGTGGCAACTATTTTCATCATCTCCTTTCTCACATGCACCATCTTGTGAGCAAGGCAAACATGACAGAAAATCTGCTGTCACATTCTTCCTACCCGGAACATACTTAGTTTGGAAACTGTACTCCTGCAGTCTTGAGGAAGGCCTGGCAATGCGTGCCATAGAATTCCAACCACCTCCTGGGGACAATATATTCACCAAAGGTTTATGATGGGTTCTAAGGATGAATTTTCCACCCCAGACATAATTTCTGCTATGTTTTATGGCCCATACGCAAGCGACAAGCTCCTTTTTGATAACGGCATACCTGCTTTCATTCTCACTCAGAGTGCGGGAGGCGAAAGCTACGTTCCACTCTTCCTTTCCACATTTCTGTAACAATACACCCCCACCCAAAATATGCTGCCATCAACAGTGATGGCACATTCCTTTGCTATGCAAAATGGTCTCAAGGTAGGGGCCTGTACAATCTCTTGTTTAATGTTCTCAAATCCTGCTTGTTGTCAGTCCGACCACACATATGTAACCTTATGCCTCAACAATTCTCTAAGTGTTTCCATTTTTGTTGCAAAGTTTTCTATAAACTTGCTGTAGTATTCACACATTCCAGCAAATAAATGCAACGGCTCCTTATTAGTGATGGAGCAGGGTAAATATAAAATTTTTAACCTCCTAATATTTTCGTATAATAATAATAATAAACATGTTCGTTCAAGTAAATAACCAACAATGTATGTTTGGGAAAAGGATACCACGCAGTTTAATGTGCAAAGTAATGAACTAATAATTGTTTACGTTTCTAACATAACATAATATTTTGCGTACTAAAATAATAATAAAATGCATGATTTGTGCTTTGAATAAAATGTGTGGTTGCAAAATAAAGCGATGGTAAGTAAGGGACAGCTTTATATGTTGCTTCTGCTAGGTAATACCTAATTGGGGTACGTAGAAAGACGGGAGGGAAACGAAAGGGATTATATTTCATTGTTTTAATAACATTTTGTTTTCTTTAGAAATAGTGCGCTTAGGCCTGCCGAGCAGCAATATAAAATGGCCGCGAGTTACTAGAGTGCGCAGGAGCGGATGCAACCATGTGATAGAGGAGAGAGGCTGTTGCAAAGGGATGATCACGTGCTGAGGCCGAGAGGCTAGGATGAAAGTATGGTCAAGGCTGCTGTGACCCTTCTGAGCAGATGTGTGCCAAGATGATCAGCAAGAAGCGTGAGAAGCCTGGTTGAATCAATAGAAAGAACTCTATTATACAATTTGTTGCAGAAAAAGAAACAATTTGGACTGATCGAAATGGATGAGCAAGTGCATGAACTGTGGGAAATGATGCTTGCATGGACATTCCTCACGGAACTAGTTAAGACCAGGAAGTTTGATTAGAATGTATAGGGACCTGAGTTTTGGACCAATGAGAATGAATCGCGCCATGTAAGAAGAAACATTTTATGCTGTAAGCTAGAATTAGGGTATAAGAAGACCTACTCTTAGTGGGAGGGGGTTAGAATGCTGCGGGATGCTGCGGGAGATGCTGAAGAAGTTAGATGCTGTAGATGGGAGAGTTTGCGGTTGCTGATGCTGACGAGCTGATGCTGCTGCTGTTATTTTCCTTTTCCAGTTGAGTATGAAATGCCGCTTTAGGAGAACTAGCTTTAAAAAAGATTTATATTAGAATTATTAGGATTTCCCCGAGAGATAGATAGGTTGATCTATAGGGTCCTTAGTATGATAACTTCATTCTCGATTTAATAAAAGTGTCATGCAATTTACAACTATTCTTATATTGATGATAAACGCAATGATCTGAATAATAAATTAATCTCGAATTTCCTGCATTCAAAATTATATAAACTTTACTATTCTTTAAACAAATGACTCAGTGACTTTTCTTTAGCATAATGAGTAATAATGTTTTTGGTAAAAGAGTTCATTGTGATTGAGCTGGTCTTAATCACCATAAACTGATTCCTACTAGTTGGTCCATCGACCAATGAGCGGAATACCTTAAAAGCAAATGAGAAATATTGTGTCTTTATAAAAGAGGTATCCCGTCTCCTTCCAGCAAGTCGTTTTCTCCTAGGTTTTATGTCGGAGGAAAATCCAGGGAAATAAATGAGTAAGTGAATGTATATGCGGTGTTATGGGCCCCACCGTAATATGGATATAGTGTGTGTGTGTTAGAGAAATAATTGCATCTGGATGACCCAAAAACATAGTAGGAGAAAAATATTTGTATTGTAAGCGCTGGATCAGATTTCTTGGTAGCAGAGTTATGGTTACTATAGATTAGTTTGGTGATTATTGATTTTTGATTATAGATTATTGATAAGTTTATGTCTAACACTTTTTGTTGAGTCGCGTTATGTTATATGTAAGTTTTCACGCTTCCGGGAAGTAGGAAGTGGAACACGTGTGGCAAGAGAAGTCGCATGGAATTTTACACTGTCTGAGTTCATTTTTGGTAATAACACAGGTTGTGTTATTTAGGGACATTTTGCGTATAAAAGGTGTGTAAGTGAAATAGTGATCGGTTTTCTTGTGAAACTCTGGCCTTAATTCTCAGGAGCAGTATAGTCTCCACATGTGTTTTATCCCCAGAGAAACGGGCTTATCGTTTGCTTGAAAGAAGGGTAAGGTAGAGGGAAGTGCTACTTTATCGACGTAACTGAAAGTTCTGTGGTAGGGTAGAGGTAAGCGCTGCCTACTGGAAAATACAGAATTCTTGTGTGAATGGTCAAAGCTATCTTTTCGGTTTAGTGAATCAGACAATGGAAATGTGGATAAAATGTTGTAACTAACAAGAATTGTTGGAAAAGAAATTGCCGATAAATTTTGTAAAGGAGGGGTCAAGAGCAGAAGTGACGTAGACAACAGCCGCGCTGGGATTGGACAGTGCGCTAGTCACATGAGAACAGGAGCGAAGTGACGTAGACAACAGCCGCGCTGGGATTGGACAGTGCGCTGTAGACAGAAATCGTTGTGATTGGAGTGTTGGTGTGAGTCGCGCTAGCATTGGTTGAAATAAACGCATAGGGAACAGAGTTGATTTGCCGATTGTTGTAGGAGAGAAAGGTTGTGAATCATGTCGTACTATGAGTATGGAAAAGAGAAAACGTCTTGGATGTCGAAAGTTAAGAACTTCTTTAAGAAGGACAAAAAGGTAGTGACTAGAGAGGGACAAATTATTCCTCCGTCGAAATCACCAGCTTCACATATGATGCTGAAATATGGATATCATACATGCATTTGGTTAGAAAATTGGACAAAATACACAAAGAACGATGGAGCATTGGCTTTTCCTGAAAATGGTTCATTTAATGTAGCTGTATTACGGAACTTGTGAGAAAAGATGGTAATGTTAGAACCTAGACCTAGACCGACACAGTTTGAAGCTTTAGCGGAATGGGAAGATGAGATGTATGAACGAGAGAGATCCAGAGGATTGAAGAATCATGAGTTTATACCAGGAAGGTTGTGGGGAATAAATCATGAGGACAGAGTAAAGCGGTGGAGATACGCTAACATGGCAGGAGGTTTGTTTCCAGCTTTTGCGGTTGAGGAAGAAGCAAAGAGAAAGTGTACTGAGAAAAAGAAACATGTAGTGGTAGAAAAGTATGTGTATGGTGGTAGTGAAACGGATGACGAATTGCTGGAAGATATTTTAAACAGAAATCCACCCCCATACCAACAGACTTCTGTAGTGGTGACACCTAATGCACCGCAAATGGAAACTGAGAGGAATAAAAAACACGAACGAAGAAATGAAATAAATAGGTCACAAGAAACATTTAAAATTTCACAAAATGATGAGACAGAAAGTGACAATGCAACTGAACTAGCAAAAACGACAAAAGAATTGACAGAGAAAATAAGAGAATTGACAATGAATATGGAAGCTGTAACTGTACCAGTAACGATAGGTCCAGTAATGCCAATTTTTGAAAATCAGAAAATAAATGAACATTCTTTGGTGATTCCCATGAATTCACATGTGCACAGAAAAAGAGAAGGGATGGAACTGAATAAGGAAGGTGCACACAATTCGGCGAGTACGTGTAGACCAAGTCCACCTACAAATTTGACGATAAATGAGAATGAGGTTAGAAGAATGCCTATGGTGACAGAGTCCACATCAGGAACACCAGAAAGAACCAGTGATTGGATTGAATTAAATAGTACACCTGTAGGTCCGACTCCAGAAGAGTTAAATGAATGGATGAAAGCACTAAAAGCAAAAGAACCAGAAGAAAAACCATTAGATGTAATTAGGTTAAAAATAGACATGGAAGAGTTGATTTTGGGAACAATTGGAACGGAAAAACTAAAGAATTATCAGGATGATGAGATTATGTTTTTGTGTAAGAGTCTTACCTGGAGAGCTAGAAATGTACATGATAAATTGGAAGAGATTGCAGGTGAACTAGGAGTGGAATTTGTGAAAGTGAGGACATTGCAGAAACCGTACAGAGTAGATTTTTGTGAGAAAGACATAGAAAATTTGAACACATCAGGAAGACTGACCCAGATAAAAGAACTGATTGTTTTATTGAGAAAGTGGGGTGATGTGGATAGATGGAGAAACCGATGGACAAAGAGGAATGAGAAAACAACAGATAAAGCAGCTTTGGCTTTTGCAATGACAGATAAGGAACCAGTTACCAGAGAGTACCCAATGAGAGAAACACCAGGTGGTAGTTATGTGCATGTTCCGTGGACCAGACAGGATATACTGTCATTTACAAATGACTTCCCAAAATTGAGAGAGAAACCAGTAGAATGGTACAGACAAGTGGAGAGATTTGTTAAGGTGTCAAAAGTGCTGTGGATA
The DNA here is from genome assembly GCA_963921515.1 of Calotriton arnoldi. Classification (NCBI taxonomy): domain Eukaryota; kingdom Metazoa; phylum Chordata; class Amphibia; order Caudata; family Salamandridae; genus Calotriton; species Calotriton arnoldi. Next base: position 53,023 of record CAWUFW010002824.1, on the reverse strand, counting down.
GATCTAGATGGATTGTTTGACATAGTAGTGCCTGCTGATTTATGGACGGAATGTAAGATTACAATTGATTGGCCAACTGTGGAATATCCAAGGGATGCCAAAACAGGAGCGCCAGGTCCAGAAGTGATGCGGAAATATGATCAGGTAGTTACCTTTTTGAAGAATAAAATCCCACCAAAAGAAACAGATTGGGTGAAAATAGACAGACCAACACAGGAAAGTAAAGAATCAGTGCATGCGTACTATGAAAGATTGTTGTTGGTTTTCAAACAGTATAGTGGCTATGAGACGCTAAGTGAGAAGGACATGAGTCATTTTGTATATAGGTTTGTGTATGGATTAACACCGGAGATAAGTGAAAGGATTAAGCAGCATTTGATAGGGTGGCAGAATAGCACAGTGGATGATGTTTTGAGATATGCTAAGTATTGCAGTGATGAAATTGAGAGTAAACAGCGTAAATTGAAAGAAAAAGCCATGTGGGCACAGGTGAAAGTTGCAGAGAAGCAAGAAGCTCAAATGAATAATACTAGTGTTGAAACAGGACAGTTTAAATCCCGACCTAATATAGGTAAAGGAAAAGGACAAATGAGCATAGATGAGGCAAAGAAAAAGTGGCCATGCCACAATTGCGGAAAGCTAGGGCATTGGAGAAACGAGTGTACATTTCCTCCTAAACCTAATGTAGAAAATCAAACATTAAATTCACAGGTGCAGAGTGAGGTAGTTACTCAACAAGGTCAGGTGCCACAACCACCACTTCCCAAGAGTGCTAATCAACAGAAGTACAGTGCAGAAACAGGATTCTATGGAGGAGAACAGGTAAAACAGTTGTCACGTGCAGCTGAATTCTCACAATATTGGTTGCGACAGAGTGAGGATGAGTCGTATGAAAGCTCATGACGGTGTCTGAAAGAGAGGGAAGAGTGCGTGCTTGGCGCAACTCTAGAGGTAGACCAGTCAGGTCCATTTGTGGATGGAGAAGTGAATGGTGCAAATATAACATTCCTTGTTGACACTGGAGCTACCCGTTCTACTGTTAGGTCAGTGGAAATTCCAAATCTTCCTCTCTCAGGTGAACATATACAAGTGGTTGGAGTTTCCAATCAGCAAATTGTACGCCTCTTACTAGATTAGTAAAGGTAAGAATTGGTCCATTTAGTGAAATGCACCGATTTGTGGTGTGTGATTGTAGTCCCGTTAATCTTTTAGGACGCGATTTATTGTGTAAGATGAACTGCACAATTTATTGTACTCCAGACGGAATTGCATTTCAAACTCCAGATGAGGATGTACTGTACAAAATGACAATGGTAAATTTGGAACCAGAAGTAAATCATTTGTTTCCTGTATTTGATGCAGAGAAAATCCCAATTGAGTTGAAAGGGACAGTAAAAGAAGAAGTGTGGGACTTGACAGGAGAAGATGTAGGATTAATGAAAGGAGTAGATCCCGTAAAATTTCAGTAAAAGAAGGAACAAGTTACCCAAATACGCCCCAGTATAAATTGACTCCAGAAATAATTGAAGGAATAACGCCAGTAATAAATAAAATGATTGAACAAGGGATTCTAAAAGAAATCATGAGCAGTCCATGTAATTCGCCAATAATGGGACTTAAAAAGCCAAATGGAACATATAGAATCGTACAGGATTTAAGAAAGGTAAACAAAATTGTTGTACCTTGTTGCCCAATAGTACCAAACCCTGCCGTGATTCTATACCAGATTCCACGCGAAGCAGAGTGGTACACTGTGATTGATTTATGTCATGCATTTTTCTCTATTCCATTACATCCAGATAGCCAGCCAATATTTGCGTTTAGGTTTGGAGAGCGTATTTTGGCATGGTGCCGAATTCCTCAGGGGTATACAGAGAGTCCCTCAATTTTTAATCAGATTCTAAAGAAATCATTGGAAGACTTAAAAATGCCAGAAAAGTCAGTAATGGTTCAGTATATTGATGACCTACTGGTGGCATCAAAAACAAAGGAAGCCTGTGTTAATGACACGATTGCTTTGCTGAATCATTTAGCAAAAAGAGGACATAAAGTGTCCCCTTCAAAATTGCAGTTTTGTAAACAAGAAGTCCAGTATTTAGGGCATAAAATTGAGAAAGGAGCACGAAAGGTAACGACAGAGAGAATAAAAATGATTCAAGGAATGAGAGCTCCAATGACACAAAGAGAGGTAAGAATGTTTTTGGGAATGGTTGGATATTGTCGACAATGGATAAGCGGTTTTTCACTAATTGCTAAACCATTGCAGAAACTGACAAAGAAGGATGTTAAAGACCCTTTTGAAATGAATGATGAAGAAATGAAAGCATTCAAAGAGCTGAAAAAGAAATTGTGTGAGGCTCCAGCATTAGGAATGCCTGACTATGAGAAAGATTTTGAGCTGTTTTGCAGTGAAAGAGATGGATGTGCATTTTCAGTTTTGGTACAGAGACATGGAACTATGAAAAGACCAATTGCATATTTTTCAGCTGTTTTAGACCCTGTAGCAAGAGCGTTGCCTGGATGTTTGAAAGCAGTTGCTGCTACTTGTGTGAGTCTGGAACAGAGTGAAGGCATAGTGATGGGGTATCCATTGAGAGTGTATGTTCCCCATTCTGTGGAAATTCTTTTGACAAGAACGAAAACACAATACATGACACATAGTCGGCTGACTAGGTATGAAAAGGTAATTTTGAGTGCAGATAATGTGACCATTGACAGATGTATGAATGTGAATCCTTCAACATCATTGCCAGATGAAGAAAATGTGATTGAAATGGATGAGGTAGATCACGATTGTCTGAATGTGCTCGAATACTGTACCAAACCAAGAGCTGATATACGAGATGAGCCTTTGAAAGAATCAGATTATATTCTGTTTGTGGATGGCTCATGTTTGAGAACGAGTGAAGGAGTTCTAAGTGCAGCATATGCAGTTTGCACAGTAGCAACTGTGTTGGAAGCATCTTGTCTGAAAGGTGTACGGTCTGCCCAAGTTGCAGAATTAGTAGCACTGATTCAAGCATGTAAGTTGGGAAGAAATGTACGGGTGACGATTATGACTGACAGCCAGTACGGCTTTGGGGTAGTGCATGATTTTGGTCAGATTTGGTCACAAAGGGGTTTCTTGACATCTGCAGGGACACCCATAAGGAATTGAGATTTTGTGAAAAAGTTGCTTGAGGCGATACAGCTGCCTAAAGAGATCGCTGTAGTGAAGTGCAATGCACATAAAAATGGGGAAGACTACATTACTGTTGGCAACAAATATGCTGACGAAATGGCACAGTACTGTGCAAAGAATGTGGTTTCTTTAAATAAATGCCACGAGAGAGAGCATATTTCTTGTCCATTGCTTTTTACTAACTCAATTGAAACATGGGATGAGGTAAGACAGTTACAAGAGGCTGCAGAAGATGAAGAAAAAGATACTTGGCTAAAAGCAGGATGTAGAAAAAATGAAGAAACTGATGTATGGGTTTACAGGGATGAGAGACCAGTTATGCCTGATAGCATGATTTCTGACATGGCACGGATGTACCATGGGCAAGCCCATATTGGGAGAGATTCAATGATCAGACTTTTTAGACAAACATGGTACAATCCAAAATTCAGAGCCATAGCTGAGAGTCTTTGTCAAAGATGTCTGATTTGTCAACAGTTAAATCCAGGAAGGAAGACAGTAGTGAGTCTAGGGAGAATAGGACGAGAAGGGGGTCCTTTCACCAGAATGCAGATGGATTTCATAGAAATGCCACCTTGCAGAAGATTGAGGTATGTTTTAGTGATCGTCTGTTTGTTTTCCCGTTGGGTGGAGGCATATCCAACAAGAAGGAATGACAGTATCACAGTAGCAAAACTTTTGCGGCGAGAATTCATTCCGAGGTATGGTTTTCCAGTCACGATTGAAACAGATAGAGGAACACATTTTCAAAACGAATTAGTTAAACTGATTTGTGAAGCCCTTAGTATTAAACAGAAACTGCATTGTGCATACAGACCAGAGGCTTCTGGAATAGCAGAGCAAGTGAATGGAACAATAAAAAACAGGTTAGGAAAAATGTGTCAAGCTACAGGACTGAAATGGCCAGATGCTTTGCCATTGGTTCTGATGACAATCAGAAGTATTCCGGAAAGGAAGACTGGACTCAGTCCACATGAGATAATCATGGGACGAGCAATGAGACAAGCACAAGTACCTGTCAACAAGCTACTGACTATAACTGATGATCTAGTACTGGATTATTGCAAAGGATTGGCTGATGTGGTGAGTTCTGTGTTTCATCAGGTTGGACCGGATGCGACCACTCTTGAAAGAAAACCAGCACACGACTTGAATCCAGGAGATTGGGTTTGAATAAAAGTCCACCGGAGAAGAAATTGTTTGGTTCCTCGCTGGGACGAACCACGACAAGTGATCCTAGTGACGACCACCGCAGTTAAGTGTGCAGGAGTAAAACACTGGGGGGCAGATTTACAAGCCCCCTGCGCCACCAGTACGTCACTTTTCGTGACGTACTGGTGGCGCAGGGGGCTCCTCGATATTTACAAGGAGAGGAAAAGCCACCATGCGTGACTTTTCCTCTCCTTGTAAATACCGTCCCTTCACACGCAGCACTTTGCGGTGAAGGGGCGTTCCATGGGTGTTGCTGTGGGTGTTCCCACGCAACACCCATGGAACAAGACACATCTCCAGAATTACGAGAAATCGTAACTCTGGAGATGCGTCTGAAAGCTACGCCACCCTAGAGGTGGCGTAGCGAGGCGCACCGAGGAGAAATGTTTTCATTTCTCCTCGTTTCCTCTTTCAATGCGTGCTGCATTCCGCAGCACGCATTGAAAGAGGAAAAGCCTGTACTGATTGTTTTTGTGCAGAAAGGTGCCCTTCCTGCACAGAAACAATCTCCCCATGGCGCAGGCATCCTTGCACCATGGTGCAAGGGTGCCTGCGCCGGCGCTTGGCAGCTGTTTGTGTGCCAGCGCAGGGAGAGCACAGGAATGCGACATATTCTTGTAAATATGTCGCATTCCTGTGCTCTGAAAGTGCCGCAGCGTGGCGCAGCCAAAGGGCTTGCAGCGCCACGCTGTGGCACTTTCTTGTAGATCTGCCCCTGGGTACATGCCAGCCACACCATCAGAGTTCCAGAACCTAATGATCGACTTGTGAGTCGACATCTGGAAATATTAGACAACAGTTCAGCATCAGAAAGAGAAGAGGAGACAAACAGGGTGCCAGAACTTGAAGATCGACCTGTAAGTCGACATCTGGAAGACCCAACTACAAATGAAACGATAGAAGAAGAAGAAGAAATAGAAGAAATAGCTGAAGTTCCAGAATTTGAAGATCGACCTGTAAGTCGACATCTGGAAATATCTGATACTAGTTCAGAATCTGATACAGAACAGTCAGAAGGAGAAGAAATTTCAAAAACAAAGTGGAATTTTGAGAGCATAAGAGAAGAAACTGAGCCAGAAAACAGTGACAGTGAACAACCAAGTACAAGTTGTGGTAAAATTCCTTCGAAGATAATATTAATAGATGAAGAAGGGAGAGTTTCAGACCAAAAGTTAGAAAAATCGGAAAAACCCCGAGGAGCAGTAGGGACAGATAGTCAAACACAAGAACAGGGAAATTTAGAAGCAGATAGAGAAAATAACACAAAACCTGAAGAACCTCGAGGAGGGACAGAAGTAGGTGAACGAAGGAAGATAAGAAAAGAACAACAAGTAACTGAAAGCGAAATAATTAGTTTCAAAATAAGAGGAAATAACGAAAAGATTGAAACAGAATCAGAAGAAAGTGGAGAAGAAAGAAATGAAAAACTAGAGACAAGAAAAAGAAATTGGAAAACAGAAAGAGAGGAAAAAGGAAGTGAAGCAAAAAGGCCAAGAAAAGGAGACAATTGGCCCAACGAAGTAAGAAAATTAAGATACAGAATCGTAAAATTGGATGGAAAAAGTGCTGAACAAGTGAATGAAATAACAAGTCAAAAGGAGCAAGGAAAACAAGGTGGTAAGCACTTGCAGAAAACAAAAAGAATAAAGAAAGTGAATCAGAAGTACAGATCACCTGAATGGTTGTATCGTGCTCTGACTAGTTACAAAGAAGAATTGAACACTCACGAAAACCCAGAACAAAGAAACCTGATGGGAGAAAGTGAAGTGCAACAAACCTGAAGCAACAAACCTGAAGTGGTTTCTGTAGATAGTTTACCGGATTTGACAAAACACTGGACTGACAAAATTACCGGATGTGACAAGGAAAGAATTCTGAAAAAGAATTAAAAAGAAAGAACCAAGCAAAGACAAAATTCTGAAAGTACAGAGTGGCAACCAAGTCATTTCTGAGGTGTAGTGACACAATTTTCTAGAAAACAAGTACAAAATGGAGAATATTAAAGATAGAAAATGTAGATGTGAGTTTTTGAAAAGATGGTGCAAAATGTGCTGTTTTTGTACAGGATTATTAATAACAGTATGGGTAGTTTTAGCAATAACTATTCCAATTAGTTTAGCTGTAGTGGAAAAGTCTAATAACACAGAAAGAAAAAGGAGCTAACACTCAAGAGCCAGTTTACTTAAGGAGTAGTGCAGAATTACATAAGGACAAATCAATAACAGATTTTTCAAAGAATGTGTTTACTAAATTACTGTATGAGTACGTAGAAACAATGGATGTAAGGGATTGTTATGTTTGTATGCAGTTGCCTGCATCAGTAGCAGAGGGTGTGACTTATCATCACCTCCCTTTGACGTATGGAATAACATGTAGTGTATTAGCAAGCTTATTTTATAAAACAGGCAGATTAGAATATTATTACACTGATGTACATAGGATTTTTGCAAAGGTTTCTGTAGTTCCCGAGCTTAATAAGATAAAAGAGGAAAGATTTTTGGTGAATATTTCTTAGAAGATAAGATTTTAACATTAGATAATATATTTAGGTACAACCTTACCTGTGAGTTAAAGAAAGAAGAAAAAGTATTTCTAGAAATGGTTGAGGAGAGAAGAGTGAAATTTGAAAGAAAAATAATAGAAGAGACAAAAACACCTCTTTGGGTGTTTGAGGAAGACCATCATGACAAGAAAAAGATAAATGCAGCTATGACTCTGGATTGGCCCCAACAGGGAAGGTTGTGCATTAGAAGAAATAAGACAAGATATGACAATTATTTTGTGGGTTCCAGTAATGGCCATGACAATTACCAAATTATAGGTGGATGGGGATTCAAAGGGGGAAAAGATCCAATATTTCCAGGGATTTATTACGTTTGTGGGAATAGGGCTTATAATAGGTTGCCGGACCATTGGTATAGATCATGTTATTTAGGCCTGGTCTTTCCAAAGATTTTTCATGTGGATAGAAAAGAAAAAGGAACACACAAAATGATAAATACCTTTACACGTAGGAAAAGGGAAAGTTTTTCAGAAATAGTAGGTGATATTTTTGGTGCATTGATACCAGCAGTGGGAATATCTTTGAATGCATTCAGAATTCGGAAAATTTCCACAGTAGTAGATCGTTTATCTACAGATACTGCTGGAGGGTTCTTAATGGTAAATACCGAGATGGTTGCCATGAGAGCTATGGTGATGCAAAATCGTCTTGCCCTTGACATTCTTTTGGCAAAAGAGGGCGGAGTCTGTGGAATGTTGAAAGTCCAACATTGTTGCACTTACATTCCTGATAAAAGCGAAAATATACAGAAGTATATAACAAATATTACAAATTTGCACAAAGAACTAGTACCACTGGAGGTTGAAAGTGTTTGGGGAAAACTTGGTAAAGGGTTTTCTTCTGTAACGAATTGGTTAACAAGAATGAGTGGATTAATAATAGGGAAAGTTATAATAATAGCAACCATGATAATAATAATACTATTAGTATTGAAGCTTGCAGTAACATGTATAAAGAGACGAAGAAAGCAGAATAAGTTAGAAAAGGAAAATATGATAAACAAAGAGAGAGAGAAATAGGTGAAATAGAGTTAGAAGAAATAAAAGAGAACCTGTACAAGAAAACAAAGAGACAAGTTGAAAGCGATACAGAAGTATAAAACTAACAAAAGCAAATGGATAAAAGATATATGCTGTCTGAGAAAATTGTATAACTTGGGTTTGTGTGGTGATGTTAAAAATCACCAAAGGGGGGAGTTGATGGAGCAGGGTAAATATAAACATTTTAACCTCCTAATATTTTCGTATAATAATAATAAACATGTTCGTTCAAGTAAATAACCAACAATGTATGTTTGGGAAAAGGATAACACGCAGTTTAATGTGCAAAGTAATGAACTAATAATTGTTTACGTTTCTAACATAACATAATATTTTGCGTACTAAAATAATAATAAAATGCATGATTTGTGCTTTGAATAAAATGTGTGGTTGCAAAATAAAGCGATGGTAAGTAAGGGACAGCTTTATATGTTGCTTCTGCTAGGTAATACCTAATTGGGGTACGTAGAAAGACGGGAGGGAAACGAAAGGGATTATATTTAATTGTTTTAATAACATTTTGTTTTCTTTAGAAATAGTGCGCTTAGGCCTGCCGAGCAGCAATATAAAATGGCCGCGAGTTACTAGAGTGCGCAGGAGCGGATGCAACCATGTGATAGAGGAGAGAGGCTGTTGCAAAGGGATGATCACGTGCTGAGGCCGAGAGGCTAGGATGAAAGTATGGTCAAGGCTGCTGTGACCCTTCTGAGCAGATGTGTGCCAAGATGATCAGCAAGAAGCGTGAGAAGCCTGGTTGAATCAATAGAAAGAACTCTATTATACAATTTGTTGCAGAAAAAGAAACAATTTGGACTGATCGAAACGGATGAGCAAGTGCATGAACTGTGGGAAACGATGCTTGCATGGACATTCCTCACGGAACTAGTTAAGACCAGGAAGTTTGATTAGAATGTATAGGGACCTGAGTTTTGGACCAATGAGAATGAATCGCGCCATGTAAGAAGAAACATTTTATGCTGTAAGCTAGAATTAGGGTATAAGAAGACCTACTCTTAGTGGGAGGGGGTTAGAATGCTGCGGGATGCTGCAGGAGATGCTGAAGAAGTTAGATGCTGTAGATGGGAGAGTTTGCGGTTGCTGATGCTGACGAGCTGATGCTGCTGCTGTTATTTTCCTTTTCCAGTTGAGTATGAAATGCCGCTTTAGGAGAACTAGCTTTAAAAAGATTTATATTAGAATTATTAGGATTTCCCGAGAGATAGATAGGTTGATCTATAGGGTCCTTAGTATGATATCTTCATTCTCGATTTAATAAAAGTGTCATGCAATTTACAACTATTCTTATATTGATGATAAACGCAATGATCTGAATAATAAATTAATCTCGAATTTCCTGCATTCAAAATTATATAAACTTTACTATTCTTTAAACAAATGACTCAGTGACTTTTCTTTAGCATAATGAGTAATAATGTTTTTGGTAAAAGAGTTCATTGTGATTGAGCTGGTCTTAATCACCATCAACTGATTCCTACTAGTTGGCCCATCGACCAATGAGCGGAATACCTTAAAAGCAAATGAGAAATATTGTGTCTTTATAAAAGAGGTATCCCGTCTCCTTCCAGCAAGTCGTTTTCTCCTAGGTTTTATGTCGGAGGAAAATCCAGGGAAATAAATGAGTAAGTGAATGTATATGCGGTGTTATGGGCCCCACCGTAATATGGATATAGTGTGTGTGTGTTAGAGAAATAATTGCACCTGGATGACCCAAAAACATAGTAGGAGAAAAATATTTGTATTGTAAGCGCTGGATCATTAGTAGGAGCAGGGGCTTTGACAATAGCCTCATACTCATAGGGGAATAAATCACTAGTGTCAATGAACCAGAGTCTCACATATGTTGTATCAGAGACCCTCAACCACACTTTCACAGTGCGCAGTATATATTTTTTCTCCACTTGTGTGGTAAGGTAGGCAGTGTCATCATCGGGTCGTAATCACTTGGGGGTTCGGTTCTCCAAGTGATTAACCAACCTCCACCAGGAGGGAGACTGTGTGGGGGTTCACAGTCATGAAGCGTGACTAGTGATTAAGAATAACTCCTATCGTCTATAGAGAATTTTTAATTGATCAGGATAGAGATACGATTAAAAGAAATGGCAGTGTGTAAGTGGATTAGTGATTAGTATACAGCACCTAGTGGGGGGGTCGACATGTTTCAGCCTAAGGGTTGCTCTTACGATTCAGGTGGCCTTCTTCAGGACTGTGGTGTGAGAGGTGGCCTTTCATTTTCAGCTCAACTTTGTTTCAGAGAGAGTGAGTACATTCACTTTCCCTTCTTTGTCAGTCAGCGCAATGGCTCACGGCTTACATTGTCATAGGTGCAGTCTTTACCTATGATTAACAGGAAAAAAGGGAAGAAGAAAAAACATAGTAGAGTACATAACATGGTGATTTATACAGTGTTAGGGTTCTTCTAGAGAGATCCCAGGTGATGGCACACATTTGCATATTGTACGAATATTATAGACATGTTTCATTTTTCAGAATGGATGCAGGAACGAGAGCAGACAAGTCATGGGGTACGTCTTAGTCAACAGTTTCAAAATGAGTATGCACCTTATCTTGGATAATAAGTCTGTGGACTGAGGGTAAATGTTGATGTCAACTGTACTAGTCGTTGTTAAATGTTTGTAATCCTCACCAGTTCCCATCTTGCGGGGGCTATGTGAATGTGTCCCCTGTTTTATTGATGGAACTCATGTTGTTGGGAACAGTGACTTCAGTTTATCATAGCCTAAGTGAGTCATTCAATTCTTCATGTATGTGGGGTTAATATTAGCAAAAAGGGTTTTCGAAGAGGCTAAGATATGTATATTATTAATTGGTGCTGTGGCTCTCACAGTTTGTGGAGAGGTGGAACGCTTTAGTATTCATAGCTCAACGTTCCGTTGAAATACTTTTTGTATAGAGTGTCATTGCTGGTGAAATGCTGCCCTCCTGTGGTTGTATGGGGGTTATATATTGGTCCTTTTAGGTGGGGTTATAACATACGTCGGTTAATACTTCCTTCGTGTGTTTACGAATATACATTTTTCAACCCTCCTCTGTGTATTATAAATATATTTTAAATATGCATTTTACAACCCTCTTCATTTTACAAATTAACTTTTTTGAAAGAGGCTTGAGTCCTCCTAAGGACACAGGTGAAACTGGCAGTCCTGCAGGGAATATTTATGAAAGAAACCTTCAATTATGGCTGGTATTTCTAGTGGAGGATGTTAGGTGGGTTATATTTTGGAGGGCTGGGAGGCCAGAGTTCTTAACTTAATTGTAGACCATCTTGGCAGGCGCTGCTGCGGTTCTCCTGATTATGAATGCTGAATGGGAGGGGGCGAGACCTACTTAAATACCATGAAGGTGACCTTAATTGAACACACTTAGGTCTTACGTGAGGACGTGCTTCGGGGCGTCATTGCCGTATTTTTGGTCTTTGAGGGAAATGACCAGGGTAGAAGAAATACTCTGGAATGTCTATGTAAATTGACGGTGGATGTCAGCAAACGAGCATTGATATTAAAATGAGAAGTAGTGAAGGATATTTTTAAATGTCGTGAAATGTATTCCGGGTGTAGGACTGGGATTTGTAAGGTCGCCCTATTCTACCGTGAAGTGGGAAACGATCAGGGTAGTAAAATTACTCTGAAAGGTGTGAGTGATTTTACGATTATTATGAGCAATAGAGAATAGAGTTTTATATATCAAATAGTTATATCCTATGTGTAGTGAGAGATGTCTAATGTAGTCGTTTATATTACGGTCTTACTGCGTTTCGAGTGTAGGACTCAAGTTGATATAGGTGGCCTAACTGTGGCGTAATTTATCTGGAAAGGAAATGTTTTGTCAAAAATACTGGGTAGAGAGGGATAGGATGCAAACGTTTTTTGTATATTCCTAAGTGGATGGCTGTAAGGTTGCTGATGGGTGGTTTTGCTTATTGCGTGTCCACTATCTTATTGTAGGTCCCGAAGGTAGTTCATGATGTGTGCAGTTGGGACTTATATAGTTTAGAGGATATGCTAGAGTTTTTTTGTCTGGGGAAGTCAAGGTAAAGAACGTATGTTGGCTTGCTCATTGATGGTCACCTTCTATGGGCATATTAAGGCGTTCATATCGGGATTATGTGGAGTCTCAATGATTGAGAGAGAGCCAGGGTATGTTGTCATTGAGGCCTTGGTCGTAAGTTCTGAGGCGGTAGACCCAGCTTTGTTCTTTTCAAAAAGTTGGTGTTCTGCATTGTTGCTCACTGTGTCCAAAGTTTCTAGAACTACCCAGTTCAGGTCATTTGTGGTGTGGTTAGATGTCAGGAAATGGTTGCTCATTCATGTGGTTGCCTTACCACATCTGATGTTACTTCTGTGTTCTCCAATACGCAATTTTAGTTTGCGACAAGTCATGCCAATATACTTAAAATTGCAGGGACAGGTAATAATATAGATTACATGTGTGGTATTACAGTTTGTGTGTCGTTTAAGGGTTCAGTTCATTCTGTCGGTCAATTTTCAGAACTCTGGTTGCTTTGGTGAGGAGCAAACGGAACATGATCGCAAGGGTAGTGTCCTGTTGTAGGCGTCATGGCCCAGGTTGTTAGTACGGTATTGCTCTCTATCCGTATTGGTGCTAGTCTTGTGTGCACAAGGATATCCCATACGTTCTTGCTTCATTTGTTGGAAAACCTGGGTTTCGGCCAGACTAATGTTCCTGACAGTAAGATGCACCAGTAATTGTCGCCTTCTTGATGGTATTGGAGGCTGTGCTGTATGTAGTGACACATTTAAGGGTGTCAGTATCTGGGGTTCGTACTGTAGTTTCTAAGAGTGTCTTGATTTTGAAATCTTGCTCTTTTCTGACACTTGCGTTGGGTAGTCTCTTTCTCTTAGTTTGTTAGATAAATCAGTGGCTTGCCTATTATAGTTTTTTGTGTTGCTGCAGTTGTCATATTCGTAAGAACTGGCTATAAGGGAGGTTCTCCCTCAGTGGTCTTGGATGGAAGCTGTTGAAGGACAGGAGACTGTTTTTCGCCGTTGGTTTGTAGTATGTCTTTGTTGTTAGACTGTGATTTTCTGAGAAGCCTGTGACATCTAGGAAGTCAGGTATGTTTTCATGGGCAGTGTATGTAAATTTAGGTACTCATCGCGAGAGTTAAGCCACTCGTGGAATTCTGGAAGGGCGTCTTGAGTACCGCACCAGATTACCAAAATTTCATCTATGTATCTCTTCCAGAAGAGTATCTTAGGTCTATATGTATTCGTCTCTGTGAAGATACATCTCTCTTCAAAGGTGCTGACATAGAGTCCTGCCAAACTGGGGGCGAATGTACGGCCCATGGAAGTCACATGGGTTTGGAGATAGAGTACTCCTTTTAATTCGAAAAAGTTTTCTGTTAGATCTAGACGGCAGCATTCCAAGATGAAATGTCTGAGTATTATGGGTCCACTCCTGTTTGAAGAGATAATCTTCAATTGCTTGTAAGGTGGCTTCTTGTGGGAGGCTCGTGTAGAGGCTTTCCACATCTAGCCCAATTAGAATGTCGGTGCCTTGTTCATAAGTGACTTCTTTTAGCTGATTCAGAAGATCTCTGGTATCTTTAAGATATGTTGGAGTTCGTTGGACAAATGGTCTAAGGTAATAATCTACGAATTGTGATAGAGGTTCTAATATCGACCCAATTCCTGAGACTATTTGGTGGCCTGGTGGTGGTAATTTGTTTTTGTGCATTTTTGGTAACGAGTAAAAGTAAGGGGTCTTGGGATTTGTTGCTCGTAAGTACTCCGCTTCCTTTTTGGAAATCCAGGGGCATATTTACAAGCCCCTTGCGCCAGTTTTGCGCCGCCGTTGCGTCACGCATGTGACGCAGCGGCGACGCAAACCATGCGCTGCGTTGCGCTATATTTACAACGTGACGCATCTAGGGAGATGCGTCACGTAGTAAACCCCTACGCCACATGAAACCTGCGTCAGGTTTCATGTGGGCGCATCCGGCGCAGGGGGCGTTCCGGTGCGGGAACGCCTCGGAAAAGTGACGCAGTGAAATCTACAAGATTTCACGCAGTCACTTTTCCGACGCTGGTGCGTCAAATCCTTACGCCTGCTTCAAGCAGGCGTAAGGATTGACGCACCATGTTAGGGATAGGGAAGGTTGGAACAGTGCTGGAGTTGCGTCGCGCTTGCGACACAACTTCAGCACTGCGCCAACCTTCCGCCGGCAGATGCGTCACGCATCTGCTTATCCTTGCACCACGATGCGCCGCATTGTAAATGCGGCGCATCGGACGTGGCGCAAGGGTAAACTTGCGTGACGCATTTTCCCTGGCGCATCCCTGCTGATATGCAGGGATGCGCCAGGGAACGTAAATATGCCTCCCAGTAGTTAGTTTCAGCTTCCTCTACCATTATATTTATGGTGTGTATCAATCTCGATGTGGGGTCAGATGTTATGACTCTGTAGTATCTGTCATCTGATAATAGGTTAGTGCATTGTGTTCTGAAGTCTTCTGTCCTGAGTAGTACAATTCCTCCGTCTTTGTAAGCGGGTTTCATTACTAGAACATTTTTCTTCTTAAGTTCGTCTAGTGCGGTCTGTTCTTTTCCGGTCATGTTGAAGAAAGTTTTTTGGGTGTTTTTTATGTTCTCGACTTCTTTGAACATGGCCTGTTCAAACATGAGATTTTCAGTTGGGATAGATGAATTGGGTGGGCAGAATGTTGACTTCCTTCTGAGGTCAGTGTCTAATTCTGATGGTTGACTTCGTTAATTTGTGAAATATGCTTTCAGTTTGAGTTTTCTGCAGAATCTGCCATCTCACAGTGTAGTTTGAATTGGTCAAAGGATGAATCCCAGCCCTTTATTGAGTACTTGTTGTTGGTCTTGAGTCAGAGCAAGGTCAGTAAGGTTAAACAATAGCGAGTCGCTGTGCTGGATCCTGGTTTGTCTTGATCTTTTGACTTGCTTCTGGTTTGGACTCCATGATCTGGTTCGGCCCATCTTACTCCTCTTTTCTTCCCGCGAGGTTGGTTTTGGCCTATCCCTAAAAAAGGGGGCCTGAATGGGGGGAAGGTTGGGTGGGGTCCTTGCATGTATGGATTCATCCATCCAGTAAACTGTGGGACGAAGAGCTGGTAGATGGGTGCTGTATTTTCTCCAGAAAATGGTGGTCTCCATTCGGTTTTCCATCTATGTATTCTTCTGTTTCCTCGGCCTCTGCCACGTGGTCGATATTGTCTATCTTCTCCACTGCTCCAGTCTGGGGTATCCATTGAACTTCCTCCTGATGATTCGCTGTCACTGCGTTCTTATGGTGGAGTGTAGTCATCCTTTATATAAGGGAAGAGTTTTTCTTGTGAGAAATGTTTGAAATCTTTCCCTAGTTTCTGTATTTTGCTCTGGGTGATGAAGTCTTTCATGTCACTCATTTCCTTGTTGATCTCTTCTAGTCTATTTTTGAAGATGGATATGTGCACTGTTGTTTTCAGTTTGCTTCGCTCAACTGTATTTTTATGGTGAGAGCTTCTAATAACTTTGTAGCGGTCTTTATGATAAGAACTAGCCAGTCTCTGGTGCACTTCTAAGAGAGCGCAGCCCAGTCTTTTCTAAACGCCATGTCCTGTGGAAAGATCCTGGGGGCATTGTGGACCCAGAGGCCTCTAGGTGCCACATTTGCTCGAAGATATTCAGTCATGATCAGTCCATGGATAAATGTTTTCACTTGTTCCTTTTTGATGTTGGAGAAGGACTACCATTTATTGTTTGGGCTAGTGTCTGTGTTAGTTCTGTGTCTAGTAAGATGGACAGGCCTGAGAGGATGGAATTGATCTCATCATCTGTGTTGCTTAGGCCTTGATTTCTGACATATCGATGATTGTCCTGTCAGTTTGGGCTTGAAGATGTTGGTGCTGACTTACATTCAGACTTGATTCTGTTACTCGTTTCTTGTCTCGGTGAAGGGGTGGATGAGGACCAGACTGTAATAAACGGGGGATCTGTGATTTTTTCGATGTCCTTCGTTGATTTGTTTTGTCCCCTGGGTAAGTATGCTGTCTGTTCTGTACAATTTATGACTTCTATTTTGCTATGACAGCTGTGCGCTGCCAATATGTCTAGATCAATATGAGGGTGAAAGAAGCAGAGATTCATTCAGCTTCCAATGTTGATAAACTCATAATCATAGGGGAATGAATCACTCATGTCAATGAACTAGAGTCTCACATATGTTGTATTGGAGACCCTCAACCACACTTTCACAGTGCGCGGTATATATTTTTTCTCCGCTCGTGTGGTAAGGTGGGTAGTGTCAACATCGGTCGTAATCACTTGAGGGTTCAGTTCTCCAAGTGATTACCCAAACTCCACCAAGAGGGAGACTGGCTGGGTGGTTCTCAGTTGTGAAGCGTGACTAGTGATTAAGAATATCTCCTATCCTGTATAGAGAATTTTTAATTGATCAGGATAGAGATATGATTAAAAGAAATGGCGGTGCGTAAGTGGATTGGTGATTGGTCCACAGCCCCTAGTGGGGGCTCAACATGTTTCGGCCTAAGGGTTGCTCTTACAAGTCAGGTGGTCTTCTTCAGGACCGTGGTGTGAGAGGTGGTATTTAATTTTCAGATCACCTTTGTTTCGGAGAGGGTGAGTACATTCACTTACCCTTCATCGTCAGTGAGCGCAATGGCTCACGGCTTACGTTGTCATAGGTGCAGTCTTTACCTATGACTAACAAGGAAAAAGGGAAGAAGAAGAAAAAACATAATAGAGTACATAACATGGTGATTTATACCGTGTTAGGATTCTTCTAGAGAGATAACCAGGATCCAGCACAGCGACTCGCTAGTGTTTAACCTTACTGACCTTGCTCTGACTCAAGACCAACAACAAGTCCTCAATAAAGGGCTGGGATTTGTCCCCACCCCCTCCTTTGACCAATTCAAACTACACTGTGAGATAGCAGAACTCTGCAGAAAACTCAAACTGAAAGCATATTTCAAGAATCAACAAAGTCAACCATCAGAAGGAGACACAGACCTCAGAAGGAAGTCAACATTCTGCCCACCCAATTAATCTATCCCAACTGAAATTCTCACGTTTGAACAGGCCACGTTCAAAGAAGTCGAGAACATAAAAAATACTAACAAAAAACCTTTCTTCAACATGACCAGAAAAGAACAGACAGCACTTATGAATTTAAGAAGAAAAAAGGTCTAGTAAGAAAACCCACCGACAAAGGCGGAGGAATTGTACTACTCAGAACAGAAGACTACCGAACACAATGCACTAACCTATTATTAGACAATAGATACTACAGAGTCATAACATCTGACCCCACATTGAGAGTTATACACACCATAAATATAATGGTAGAGGAAGCTGAAACCAACTACTGGATTTCCAAAAAGGAAGCAGAGTACTTACAAGCAACAAATCCCAAGACACCTTAATTTTACTCGTTACCAAAAATGCACAAAATCGGATTACCAACGCAAGGCCGCCCGATAGTCTTGGGAATTGGGTCGATATTAGAACCTCATTGGGAAACAGGCTGTAGATTACTAGATAAACTCACGTCTAACTGCAACTTAAAGATTATACACTTTAAATACCTGCAACAGGCCTATTACACCCCACAACAATTGCATAAGTATGGGTTGCAGCAAGATGCTAAATGCAAACGCTGTAAAGCGGATGACGCAGATTTTATCCACCTTGCCTGGCTATGCAAACCTATAGCGACGTACTGGTCACAGATAACAGACATACTAACTGGGATGACAGGGGTGGAGATTGCATGTACACCGGAGCTATGTCTATTAGGCCTGCTTAAAACAATATCCGGGGCGCACCGTAAGTTAGTAGCGGTGGCCCTACTATTGGCTAAACGCTGAATATCAATCTGTTGGGGCGGGGAAAAAGGTACCGCATAAAAAGGACTGGCTACATGATATGGCCTACTGTAAAACACAGCTGGAAACCTATGCAGAAGAACTACCTGAAGCCTCACAACAGCGAGATATCTGGGCCCAATATGTTGTTTATATGCTGAGTGCAAACTCAGACCTAACGGACTAATATGTACAAATGTGGGGATAATATAATATATTGTGATTGATAGCTCTTGCTTTTCCTCTACTTATTGTTAAGTACAAAGCGGTGATGGCATCGCATGATACAGGAATGGGCTATGTACAGATCAATGTAGTAAATAAGATGGAGACTGTTTTTATTGTTATTGTTTATGTTTATGCAGAATACTTGCCAATGCATTGCACAGCTGCACCACATGATATGTAATCGAATATGTGTAACATTGCAATGTGAAATTGTAACCAATGTCCTTTGTGTTATGAAAATCAATAAAAAAAAGAAAATACTGATATTAGAACCTCTATCACAATTCGTAGATTATTACCTTAGACCATTAGTCCAACGAACTCCAACATATCTTAAAGACACCAGAGATCTTCTGAATCAGCTAAAGAGTCACCTACGAACAAGGCACCAACATTCTAATCGAGCTAGATGTGGAATGCCTCTACACGTGTCTCCCACAAGAAGCCACCTTACAAGCAATTGAAGATTACCTCTTCAAACAGGAATGGACCAATAATATTACGAGACATTTCATCTTGGAATGCTGCCATCTAGCTCTAACAGAAAAAAAATTCGAATTCAAAGGAGTACTCTATCTCCAAACCCACAGTACGTCCATGGGCAGTACATTCGCCCCCAGTTTGGCAGGACTCTATGTCAGCACCTTTGAAGAAAGATGTATCTTCACAGAGACTAATCCATACAGACCTAAGATACTCTTCTGGAAGAGATACATAGATGACATTTTGGTAATCTGGCTCTGTACTCAAGGCGCCCTTCCAGAATTCCACAAGCGGCTTAACTCTCGTGATGAGTACCTGAAATTTACATACATGGCCCACGAAAACACACTTGACTTTCTAGACGTCACTATCTTTGCAGAAAATCACAGTCTAAAAACAAAGACATACTACAAACCAACGGCGAAAAACAGTCTCCTGTCCTTCAACAGCTTCCATCCCAGACCAATGAGGGAGAACCTCCCTAGCCAGTTCTTACGAATACGACATAACTGCAGCGACACAAAAGACTATAATAGGCAAGCCATTGATTTATCTAACAAACTAAGAGAAAGAGACTACCCAACTAACATCATACGTAATTGTCAGAAAAGAGCAAGATATCAAAATCAAGACACTCTTAGAAACAACAGTAAGAACCCCAGAAACTGGCACCCTTACCTGTGTCACTACATACAGCACAGCCTGCAATACCATCAAGAAGGCCATCAACAAACACAGGCGCATCTTAACGTCCAGAACATTAGACTGTTCGAAACCCAGATTTGCCAACAAACAAAGCAAGAACATACAGGGCCTCCTTTTCCACACAAGACCAGCACCAATACGGACAGAGAGCGATACCATACTAATAACCTGGGGCATGACGCCTATAACAGGACACTACCCCTGAAGATCATGTTCCATTTGCCACCTCACCAAAGCAACCAGAGTTCTGAAATTGACCAACAGCATGAACTGGACCCTTAAAAGACACACAAACTGTACCACACATGTAATCTATATGATTACCTGTCCCTGCAATCTAAAGTATATTGGCATGACTCGTCGCAAAATAAAATTGCGTATTGGAGAACACAGAAGTAGCATCAGATGCGGTAAGGCAACCACACAAATGAGCAACATTTTCTGACATCTAAGCACACCATAAATGACCTGAACTGGGTAGTTCTAGAAACTTTGGACACAGTGAGCAACAATGCAGAACAACTTTTTTTAAAAGAACGCTGGGTGTACCGCCTCAGAACTTGCGACCAAGGTATCAACGACAACATACCCTGGCTCTCTCTCAATCATTGAAAATACGCATAATCCCGATATGAACACTTTGATATGCCCATAGAAGGTGACCATCAATAAGCAAGCCAACATACATTCTTCTACTTGACGTGCTAGACAAAAAAAAACTGGAATATCCTCTAAACTATATAAGTCCCAACTGCACACATCATGAACCAATGCCTAACAAATACCTTCGGGACCTACAACAAGACAGTGGGCACGCAATAAGCAAAACCACCCATCAGCAATCCTACAGCCGTCCGCTTAGAAATATACAAAAACCTTTTGCATCCTATCCCTCTCTACCCAATATTTTTGACAAAACATTTCCTTTCCCGATAAATCACGGCACAGTTAGGCTACCTATCAACTCGAGTCCTACACTCGAAACGCAGTAAGACCGCAATATAAATGACTACATTAGACATCTCTCACTACACATAGGATATAAACATTTGATATATAAAACTCTATGCTCTATTGCTCACAATAATCACAAAATGACTCACACCTTTCAGAGTAATTTTACTACCCTGATCGTTTCCCAGTTCACGGCAGAATATAGCAAGCTTACAAACCCCAGTCCTACACCCGGAATACATTTCATGACATTTAAAAATATCCTTCACTACTTCTCATTTTAATACCAATGCTCGTTTGCTGACATCCACAGTCAATTTACATAAACATTCCAGAGTATTTCTTCTACCCTGGTCATTTCCCTTTAAAGACCACAAATACTGCAAGGACACACCGAAGCACGTCCTCACGTAAGACCTAATTTTCAATTAGGATAGGATAGGATAATAGTAATAAAGCGCACTTATACCCGAGGGTGTTAAGGCGCTGAACGGACGGGGGAAGAGAGAGAAATGCCTACATCCAGCTAAGAAGCAAATAGCCAGGTTTTCAAAAGTTTCCTAAAGACCGGAAGAGAATCCGCCTTGGAGATGGAGGGGAGCAAGGAGTTCCAGAGATTGGTGGCAGCCACAGAAAAGGAGCGACCGCCCCATTTGGACCTGTGAAATCTAGGAGAAACCAGTTTTTTCTGTGCGGAAGATCTCAAGGTCCTCCCCGGAGTGTACCACTGAAACATGGTTTTTAAATATGATGAGCCTTTGCTATGCATAGCCTTATATACCATGTTCAAGACCTTGAAGGAAATACGCTTCCTGATGGGGAGCCAGCGAAAGGCTCGAATCCCTTCCCTGGCCGACTGATACTTCGGGATGTTAAGAATCAGCCTAGCTACTGCGTTCTGTACCACCTAAAGCTTATTCAGGGACACTGTGTTGATGTTATGGTACAGAGCGTTGCAGTAGTCCAGCCGGGAGGTGACTAGTGCGATGATGATGGGCCGATGCAGTTCAGATGGAATATACGGCAGCACCTTTCTCAGGGTTTTTAAGATGTAGAAACAGGTGCTGACTGTACGGCTGACCTGGGCATCAAAGGTCAGACCTTCATCAAAAGTGACCCCCAGACTTTTTGCTGTTCTGACCGGGACAGGAAGGGGACCGCACTCTGCAGGCCACCAGGCATTTGACCAGATAGAATTCTGTGTGCCAAAAACTAGCACCTCAGTTTTGTCTGTATTGATCTTTAATGAATTGCCCTTCATCCAGCATATAATGCTGGACATATATTGATTAAAATTTTGTGCAACCGATTGCAAATAATTTGTTATGGAAACAATGATTTGTGTATCGTCCCTGTAGGAGAGCACCTGGAATCAGAACGATCTCACCAGCTCAGCCAGAGGGGTCACATAGAGGTTAAAAAGAGTGGGGCTGAGTGAATATCCCTGAGGGACCCACACGGAAGGCCAATGGCCTTTGCTCTGAAGCCTCCACAACTAACGATGTGCGTTCTGCAGGTCATAAAGGATTGAAGAAGCTGCAAGGCTCTTCCAGAGACTCCCATTTCCCGCAGTCGCTGGACCATGCACACTGGGGAGACGGTGTCCATCACGCGAAGTGGGGCCAACAGCATCAACATGAAACGCTTTCCGATAATATTTTCCCTTAACCAAAATAG
The DNA here is from genome assembly GCA_963921515.1 of Calotriton arnoldi. Classification (NCBI taxonomy): domain Eukaryota; kingdom Metazoa; phylum Chordata; class Amphibia; order Caudata; family Salamandridae; genus Calotriton; species Calotriton arnoldi. The sequence continues at coordinate 31,087 of CAWUFW010002824.1, read as the reverse complement.
CCGTCGCGCAGCGTGATGACAGGAACACGCTACTCGGCAGCACAACAAATTGCCGTAATGCGTTGCTATGCAGAGAATGCGTAGCCGTGTACAACAGCCATGTGCATTTCACTGCCACCTGAGTTGATGCTGAAATGGAACGCGGCTGCAGGTTCCATGGTGGAACGACCAACGGTGGGCAGTGCTTTTGAAAATAAACACCCTGCGCCAAACGGCTCCTTGTGGTAAATGCAGGTAAATTAACTTGAAAAGTTCTTTTATGTGTACATCCTCAGCTCCATCCAATCCATAAGTCAGCACTGTTGCAGAAAATAGATCCAAATCCAAAGTAGGTGTAAATCCAGAACATTCGAAGAAAACATAAAACAGAAATTCCAAATTACGTGGGTACGTGAGGTAGTCTGTTCCTGTGCTGCAAAAAATGGCAGGGTACCTCAGTAACTCGTCGCCATTGTTGCAAAGATGAGGCAATCCAGGAAATTAAAAGATTTATTCAGAGCAGCACAGCATCACATCCTGTAGACAGGACAGCAACAGTTTTCTCAAGTGCAGTCAAGAACACCCAGGATCTACATTCGCCTGGAATGTAGAATGCACTACAAAGCATAACATAGCATGTGCAGGGAATGCAGGGAATGCATGCAAACCTTTGCATATATTAACACATACGTGACACAGCTGTACTCCCAAAGTACGTTTTTCACTACTGTAAGGTCTATCTCTCCCATAGGATAGCATTGGGATGACCTTATTATATTTTAGAAGTGTAATTTCCAATTGTGAACAGATAAGACCTCCAAGTCCGGTGTCTCTGGGATCACAATTTAAACCACAACTTATGGTGAAGTTGGATTTTAAATTGCAATTCTGAAAATGCCATTTTTAGAAAGCTGCCATTTTCTTACTTCAGTCACTTGGTGCTTGCTGGGTGGGTGACAGCTGAGCTTTGTGTATTCCCCTTAGACAGCCACACACAATGAGAGCTGAGGTATGACTTGATGGGCCATCCTGGGAGGGCGGGAGGGAGGAGCTGGACCCGGCCTCACTTACAGTTGAATAGGCTGTGTCCTGTCCTCACACAAAGGGCTGCATAACCCCCTGTAGTTAGCCTGGAGCCAGGGTATGAAGGGGGGACCTCTGTGCACTTCAATAACCTGTCTTTGAAGTCTACCTCGCTTCAAAGGCCCAACTGGGTATAAGTACTGGACCTCTGACACCATGACTTCAGTAACCTTCTGGACCTGTGGATACTCTGCCAGGAAGAAGGACTGCTGTACTGCTGAATGACTGCCAATCTGCTGGAATGCACTCTGCTGGACTCCTGTCTTGCTATGCTGATCTGCTGCCTGAAGGTTTCTTGCCTGGGTGAGAAGGACTGGACCTGCATCTTTCTTGAAACCAGAACCCAGACTGACTCCAAGGAATAGGTGTCTGGCCTCCTGATCTGAAGTCTCAGGGACATAACAGACTTCCAACCACCCTACTTCTGCACCTAGACTCTGCATCTGTGAGTCTGCCCTGCGAAGTGGTGCAATCCCAGTGCTGGTCGCTTGGAAGTGGGCCTAAGGTGCTCTGCCTTCTGTGGTAATCATCAGACCTGGCGTGAAGCAACGCCAAGCCCTACAAAGCTAAGCAGCACAGCTCTCTGCCACACCGGATTCACCGCTGAGCAGCAGCCTTGCTACATAGTTGCCAGCTCACCAGAACTGACGCAATTCAGCGCATCCTCGCCACACAATTTCTCAGAACTGATGCCGGATGAAGCAAAGCCTTGCAAAGCAACTCTGCACAAACTGTGCACCAAGATTTAACATACTGTGATCAGTGGGCTCAAGTGGGTCACTGTAACCAGCCAGCACTCCATCACGGTCGACCTGAACGTGTGACTTTTTCCTGGTTCAGCACAGCCAGATAACCACGGTTGGCACTTTGCACTAATAAGCACTATTTTCACCTAAATCTTTAAAATTGCATATCTCAGGATTTACTGATTGGATTTTTGTCCTTTTGCTCTTGTTTTATTTATTAAAGTCATAACTAGTTCTCTGACTTGGCGTGGTATCTATTTGGGTGGTGCTGTCACAGTTTTACTGTTTGATGTGTTGTACAAATGCTTTATACACTGCCTCTAACTTAAGCCTGACTGCTCTGTGCCAAGCTATCAGAAGGTGAGCAGAGGATAATTTAGGGTTGCCCGACACTTACCTTGACTAGAATTGTGATTGCTGTTTTACTAAGGTTCACACCCCAATCTACCTACAACCCAATTTCTATCACTGAGTTATTAGGCTGACGAGCTCTGGGATGCACATGTGCTCTTGTAGTGGCATTAAACCAAAGAACACTGTGAGCAGCATTACCAGCATCCCTAAATTTCACTTGTTACTATCTACTGAAGAAGGACAACAATACTGAAACATGTGTGCAGCAACACACAGCACTGGCTGCACCAACAATGGTGAAAAACTAAAGACTGTCACTGTAAGCAAGTAAGTGTTTTCATGCACTGCATTTACCATAATGCACTGGGCAAACTGAGTGCTGGAATGTGAGGCAGTGTACTCCCATCTTTTTCAGTTGAAAAGGATCCCTTGAGTTAATGAACTGATGAGCTCTGGTTGATGCGCCTGCACCAAGTGAGTGATACAGAGACCTACGAAGACTTTGGGCAGCATTAACAGCACCCCTAAAACAATGTGTTGCTCTCTACTGAAGAAGGACACCTACCCTGAAACAAGTGTCTAGAGATGCACACCACTGGCTGCACAAGCAAGGGTGAAAAACTAAAGGCTTTTACCGCAGTAAGTATTATCATGCACTGCATTTTCCATACTGCATAGGAGCGAACTGAGTGCTGGGATTAGAAGCAATGTGCTCCCACCCTCTTTTGTTAAGTAAGTATAATATTTTAGAGTTTAATAAACTTTTTAGTTTTTCCCTATAATTTACCAAGCGGAGATCTCCACCCGACTGTGGAGTCTACCTAAGTACAGCAAAAAAAGATTTCAAGAATTTAACTCAAAGATAAATATTAAAAATATTTTTATGTTAATTGAAATTCATGATATATACACACATATATATATATATATATATACACTTTAAATATAAAATAGAGACCAAAATATACAAGTTCTATTAAGTTTTAAATTTGAACGTTTATTAATGGAATATATTAAGTTAAAAGTATGTTTCTGAAGTTTCAAATAAAAAATAAATTCCCACCTAAACAATCTATTAAAATAATGTGATTATTTTTGATAAAGTGTACTGTTACATTGTTTTTTAAATTCAAATTAGGTTAATAAACTATTTTATAAATAAATCATAAATGTTTTATTTTTATATTTTCCACATTCATTTATATTTATTTTTGATTATTATATCATTTTGCATAATCCAATTTAATTTAACATTATTTCCTATAGGGATTTGTTTAAGTTCATACCTTCAATATTTACTTTTGGAGGGTGTTGCATCACCAGTGACTGGCCACGTGCAGTGCTGCACTTACTATTTTTTTTTTCTTTTTAGTAGTAACTTATTCTCGGTGTTTGTGAATACCAAAAAGTAGCAAACAAACTCAATAGTGTACACGTACTCAAAAGTGTAAGTTACCTTTGTTAATCAGGCCCTAAGAGAGGAAGTCTGCAAGGGCTCTAAAAAGAACTCCCCTTCAGAGAAGCCAAAAAAAGGGCACGTCCAACATGGCCACCAAGTGCCAAACAAAGTGCCATTTTTAGCAGAAACCATTAAGCATCCTTTAGGCTAGACCTTCAAATTCCTCCTGAAGCCACTGGGATCCCTAATGCTGCTAACAAGTAACAAGGAAAGAAATGGAAAGCCACAACTGGAGTCCGCCCTGCAAGAACTACATTTACCTCCACACTGCCCAAATGGCCTGTTAGAACTGGGGGTCTCTAGTTGGCAATGGTATACACCTTTGACCAAATAGGGACCCTTGTCAGGGAAAGGGGATTACACTACTGGATAACCCCTGCTCACCCCCTTGGTAGCTTGGCACGAGCAGACAGGCTTATCTCAGAGGCAGTGTGTTAAGCATTTGTGAACACATACAGTAATACAGTGAAAACACTACAGATGGACACCACACAGGTTTTATAAAAATAAGTATTCTTTATATAGACTTAACACAAGACCACAAACGACAAAAATCCACAATACTGTACTTAAAATAGACTTAAAGATGGTAGAAGTAACTTAGTTCAAGTTGATGATAAATGCGACACGTTTCTCACAAAAGTACCTTGGATGCGTAACGCAAAACAAACAAAGGGTCTGCAGGGAGGGCGATGCGGCGAGCAGGCGCCTCGATGCGATGCGACGATCCGGTGCGATGCGATGAGAGTGTGCCCTTTATGCGATGCGACGACATGAAGGTGGTGCGTGCACGCCTAACAGCCGTGCGGCGAACTCTGTACCTTTGGAGCCGCGACAGGCCCTGCAACACGCCTCTCCGGTGATGCGACGGCAGGAAGCTGCGACGGCGACACGCTTCTCTGGTGATGCGATGGCGACCCTTGCGGTGGCGACACGCTTCCCCAGTGATGCGACGGCAGGCAGTTGCAACAAAGCCACGCTTCTCCGGTGATGCGACGGCAGGCAGCTGCGACGGAGACACGCTTCTTCTCGTTGAGTCGCGCTTCCAGCTCCCAGCGACACGCAGGCTTCTGCAGACAGAATCCCCAGCAAGGGAATTCAGGAGGGAGCTGGTGGTGAAGTCTTGTAGCCCTGAGACTTCAGCAGGAGGAAAGCTCTAGTTCAAGCCCTTGGAGAAATATTCTGCAAGATGATGAAAGTTCTTTGAAAGTTCCTTCTCCTTTCCTTGGCAATGAAGACCACTGCAGGCCAACCCAGCAAACAGCACACTGGCAGAGGGGCAGTCCAAACTCCTGCAGCTTCCTTGGTTCTTCTCCTTGGCAAAGGTTTGTCTTGTTGTTCCAGAAGTGATCTAAAGTTCTGGGGTCTGGGTCCCCCTTTTTATACCCATAAATCCTTTGTCTCTGAAGGCAGAGTGTCTGTACCTAGTCCAAACCAGTTCTGGGGCATTCTGCCAGGGCACAACTTCTTCCTTTGTCAGTGTGGGCCAGGGTCATCAGACACACCCCAGGAGGTGGAGCCAGCATTGTGGAAAGCAGGCACAGCCCTATTCAGGCCCAGGTGCTACTCCTCCCACCACTCCCAATGCAGATGGGTCTATTCAGCCTAGTGCTGACTCACCCTGTCTCCTGGAGCCCCCCAGCCCCTGTCACTCACAAAACCAGACATACAATACACAAGCTAGCAGAGGCAGGCTGGATGGTTAGGCAAGAAAATACCTACTTTGTGAAAGTGGTATTTTCAAACACAGAATGTTAAAACCAACTTCACTAAAAGATGTATTTTATCATTCTGAGTTCAGGCATACTAAATTCGTTTTTCTACCATGTTCCCTGGGTCAGTTAGGGTTATAAGATGTTATAACCAAACTGCCCATTCTGGCCTATGGGGACAGGTAGCCTTGCAATAGTGAAAAACGAAATTGGCTGTAATTCACTATCAGGTCATGCCACACACATCAGGGCATGACCTACCTTTTACATACAATGCACCATGCCCTAGGGCCTACCTTAGGGGTGTCTGATATGCAGAAAAAGGAAGGTTTAGGGACTGGCAAGTGGGTGCACTTACCAAGTCGACATGGCAGTACTAGACTGCACACAGGCTCTGCAATGGCAGGCCTGAGACATACTTCACAAGCTGCTTCTGTGGGTGGCACAATCAGTGCTGCCAGCCCACCAGCAGCATTTGATTTACAGGCCCTGGGCACCCATGGTGCACTATACTAGGGTCTGACAAGTAAATTCAATAATCCAATCATGGAGTCACTAATCCATACATCAATTTACAATAGGGAGATCATATGCACTTAAGCACTGATCAGCAGTGGTAAAGTGCCCAGAGTCATAAAACCAACAAAAACAGGTCAGGGAAAATACAGGAGGAAGGCAAAAAGTTCAGGGATGACCCTGCAAAAAGGGCCACGTCCAACACAACCCCCCTCCAGCCAAAACACAGGGTAGACCAATCACTACCTTGATGGGCTTCCTTGCTTTGGGCGATAGAACATGGACCCTGGCCCGCAACAGCAGGGGCATACTCCAGTTCTACACCAATCTGAGCCTATTTGGGTCCCTCTGTCCATACTCTCAGGGCCCACCAAGCTAACCCATGGGGAACCCTTCTCCGCACCTGTGGACCATCTGTGCAGCACCTTACCTTAGCTTGCTCACAGGTGTGTCCCAACAGACAGACAGCAAGCCACAGTGGCCACTGACAGTGGTCAGTGATGAGACTCAGGCCTTATGCCTCGCAGGGCTCTCAAACCTCTGTGGCTTTAGAGAGCGGGGGCAGTAGCCCCAGGTGCTTGGCACCCTTTGTCCACTCTCCCTCCTGTCAGGTCAGGTATGACATCCTGGCACTGACCCACCAGCCCCGGGCCTGTACCTGGTGGCTGGACAGGAGACTGGGGTGGGCTTTCCCTCACCCGGTCCTCTTTCTCCTCGTTGGGGCTCTGTACCCTCCCACCTGGAGTGGTACCCCTTCCAGAATTGCCAGGGCACCTGTGGCAGGTGTCCTGCACAATTCGCCCACCAGTTCAGGGGTTCTATCCTGCAACTGGGCGTCCAGGTCAGGGGGACACCCCGAACCTGGCCCTCCAACCTAGGGTCTAGACCCTCCAGTTGAACTGGGGTCAGAGGCGAGGACTCACTCTGCACCCCCTTCCAGAGTGCTGTACCCTCCCACCTGGAGTGGTACCCCTAGAAGACCAACCGGTCAGGACACTGTTTACAGTTGTCCCTCCCTCCACGTCAGACAACACCTAAACCTGGCTTCCCAACCCAGGGACCAACCCCTGCGGTTGAACACTTGCCCGGCGCACCAGGACTTCATTGGAAGCACATATGCCCCCCCCCCGAGGGTGACACACAACTCATGAGTCGTGTGACAGTCTGCCTGGCGCAGATCTTCCGACCCCAGTCTATCTGACAGTGCGTGAAGATCCCCCAGGACAGAAGTGGTGTCACCGTGGTCATTCATTGGTGACTCAGCCCTTCTGGCTGGCCCCTGACCCACTGGTTCTTTCACTGGGGACTCTTTCCCACTCTCACCCCTCAATCTGGACTTCTGCACCCTCCACTTAGGAGTGGCACTGCCAGACACCAGAACTGATGGAGGCCAGCTTACAGACACTCCCAGTTCACCAGACACTAGGGGATCCCCCTCAATGGGCGGCCCATCAGGACAGACTAGGCTCCCTACCTGGTGTTCCCTTAACCCCTTCGATGCTCATGACATAACCCAGCCGTCATGAGCCACGGGTGGCCTGTGCGCATGACGGCTGGGTTCCGTCACGACCACGCCCGCGATTGGAATGTCCAGCACCGGGCTGGAATTCCTGCCGCAGGCAAAGTGTTAAAGAACCATCCAGGCCCTGACACTGAGGTTGGGCACTATTGGGACGCATCCCAGTCTCACTCCTCCTTCTTGAAGACAGGACGTGAGGCCCTACACCCCTCCCACTACAACGGGACCTAGCTGGGCTACTCTGAACCACCTCCACCACTCTGGGTTGGAAGATACCTGAGCCACTCCCCTTAGGGTCACTCCCCAATGCCTCTTCAGACCCTATGGAATCCACAAAAAGGTCTGCCTCCCTGGTGAGCTCCCTGGGGTCAGAGAACTCACTCTCCAACAGGTGTTGGCATAGCTTTGGAAAACAGGGACTTACAATATGCTCTGCCACAATTGGATCACACAGCCCCCTACAAGGGTTAACCAAACTATCCTTCACCTCACCATCCAGTGCCTCGCACACGTACCCCACACCACTCTCCTGAGACTGGCAAGACAGTATCTGATTGTCTCTGTCACTCAACCCACACTCTTCTGGGCGGTCTCCACACTCACAAACCAGGACTTCAATCATGGGGGAACCCCTCTCCCTGTACCTCTCATCTAGAGTCAGTAGAGTGTCCCTCCCACCACTAGGACCATGAACCCCTGCGTCAGTTTCCCAATTCACCTCAAGGACACTGCGTACCACTGGAGCTACCTCACATCCTAGAACCTCCTGGTGTATGTTAACCCCCTCCAAGTCGGGCGCCACATCTCTGGGTGTGTGCACTACTCCCTCAGCACTAGGTAACATAATTTTGCTGCCACCATCTGAGCCGGATTCCACCTCCAACTCAGCCAAGCTCACTTTCTGAGCTACACACATTTCTTGTTGCTGGGCTGAAACACTCATGGCCTCAAGCCTCTCGAGCTCCAAATCAAGCTCTCTCATTCTCAACTCATGTTCCAATCTCATCCTCTCTCTCTCCAAGGACAACCTGCTATTCTCTAGGTCCCTTTGACCCTCCATCTGGAGCCTGGCCATCTCCAGTTCGTGCACCCTATCTCTCTCCCTGTCTTCCAGCTCTCCTGGGGACAGGCCTTTGGCAGAGACGCTACTGCCAGGCGGGGACGGTACCCCTTCCCTGGCTGGAATCAATGGTATATTCAGCTGCCCCTCTGCATCCCCAACTGGCTCCACCACCAGATCAGGGTATTTCTTGCTTCCACCCAGGCCCTCAGCGCCTTTTGGTATTCATCCTTTTTGGCAAGGCCTTGGGTAGCAACTTTAAATTTTTTGCAAAGCGCTTTAGCTGTTTCACATTGTAGGTTTCCAACCTCTCTTCCTCAAAATCTAGATCCATAGATGCAACAGATGCTGGTCGGCTCATGGTAGTAAGAATTGGCAGTTCTCAGAAAAATAACAGTCCAAGGAGAAAAAAATTCTACCAAAAAAAAGTATGTGGTTTCGTTTGGTCTGCACTCACTAGTAGTGTACACCAATCCCTGTATATGAGTCACAAATGCAAGTCCAGAATCCTCACTGCTGACCACCAATGTTAGAACTGGGTGTCTCTAGTTGGCAATGGTATACACCTTTGACCAAATAGGGACCCTTGCTTCTAGTCAGGGAAAGGGTATTACACTACTGGATAACCCCTGCTCACCCCCTTGGTAGCTTGGCTCGAGCAGACAGGCTTATCTCAGAGGCAGTGTGTTAAGCATTTGTGAACACATACAGTAATACAGTGAAAACACTACAGATGGACACCACACAGTTTTTATAAAAATAAGTATTATTTATATAGACTTAACACAAGACCACAAATGACAAAAATCCACAATACTGTACTTAAAATAGACTTAAAGATGGTAGAAGTAACTTAGTTCAAGTTGATGATAAATGCGACATGATTCTCACAAAAGTACCTTGGATGCGTAACGCAAAACAAACAAAGGGTCCGCAGGGAGGGCGATGCGGCGAGCAGGCGCCTCGATGTGATGCGACGATCCGGTGTGATGCGATGAGAGTGTGCCCTTGATGTGATGCGACGACGTGAAGGTGGTGCGTGCACGCCCGTGTGGCGAACTCTGTACCTTTGGAGTCGCGACAGGCCCTGCGACATGCCTCTCCGGTGATGCGACTGCAAGCAGCTGCGACGGCGACATGCTTCTCTGGTGATGCGACGGCGACCCTTGTGGTGGCGACACGCTTCCCCAGTGATACGACGGCAAACAGTTGCGATGAAGCCACGCTTCTCCTGTGATGCGACGGCAGGCAGCTGCGACGAAGACACGCTTCTTCTCGTTGAGTCGCACTTCCAGCTCCCTGCGACACGCAGGCTTCTGCAGACAGAATCCCCAGCAAGGGAATTCAGGAGGGAGCTGGTGGTGAAGTCTTGTAGCCCTGAGAATTCAGCAGGAGGCAAGCTCTAGTTCAAGCCCTTGGAGAAATATTCTGCAAGATGATGAAAGTTCTTTGAAAGTTCCTTCTCCTTTCCTTGGCAATGAAGACCACTGAAGGCCAACCCAGCAAACAGCACACTGGCAGAGGGGCAATCCAAACTCCTGCAGCTTCCTTGGTTCTTCTCCTTGGCAAAGGTTCGTCTTGTTGTTCCAGAAGTGATCTAAAGTTCTGGGGTCTGGGTCCCCCTTTTTATACCCATAAATCCTTTGTCTCTGAAGGCAGAGAGTGTCTGTACCTAGTCCAAACCAGTTCTGGGTGCATTCTGCCAGGGCACAACTTCTTCCTTTGTCAGTGTGGGCCAGGGTCATCAGACACACCACAGGAGGTGGAGCCAGCATTGTGGAAAGCAGGCACAGCCCTATTCAGGCCCAGGTGCTACTCCTCCCACCACTCCCAATGCAGTTAGGTCTATTCAGCCTAGTGCTGACACGCCCTAACTCCTGGAGCCCTCCAGCCCCTGTCACTCACAAAACCAGACATACAATACACAAGCTAGCAGAGGCAGGCTGGATGGTTAGGCAAGAAAATACCTACTTTCTGAAAGTGGTATTTTCAAACACAGAATGTTAAAACCAACTTCACTAAAAGATGTATTTTATCATTCTGAGTTCAGGCATACTAAATTCGTTTTTCTACCATGTCCCCTGGGTCAGTTAGGGTTATAAGATGTTATAACCAAACTGCCCATTCTGGCCTGTGGGGACAGGTAGCCTTGCAATAGTGAAAAACAAAATTGGCTGTAATTCACTATCAGGCCATGCCACACACATCAGGGCATGACCTACCTTTTACATACAATGCACCCTGCCCTAGGGTCTACCTTAGGGGTGTCTGATATGCAGAAAAGGGAAGGTTTAGGGACTGGCAAGTGGGTGCATTTACCAAGTCGACATGGCAGTACTAGACGGTACACAGGCTCTGCAATGGCAGGCCTGAGACACACTTTACAAGCTGCTTCTGTGGGTGGCACAATCAGTGCTGCAAGCCCACCAGCAGCATTTGATTTACAGGCCCTGGGCACCCATGGTGCACTATACTAGGGTCTGACAAGTAAATCAAATAATCCAATCATGGAGTTACTAATCCATACATCAATTTACAATAGGGAGAGCATATGCACTTCAGCACTGATCAGCAGTGGTAAAGTGCCCAGAGTCATAAAACCAACAAAAACAGGTCAGAGAAAATACAGGAGGAAGGCAAAAAGTTCAGTGATGACCCTGCAAAAAGGGCCAAGTCCAACATGGCCCAGATGTGATTATAAGAAGCCTCAACCAAAAAGCCTCAATGGATAACAACCTCTCCACATCCATATGTAATCTGACGCCTCACCAGAGTTTTTAACGATGAGTCAGGAAGCTGAGAAGGTGGGGGATTAAAAAAGCCAGTATAATGTTTAGCCACGTGACACAGAAGGGGAAAACAAGAGTTACATTTATAGAAAGGAAATATTGCCACCACTACAGATCCACCCACTTGATCTGGCAGGAGCCTCAGGATAAGCATGCTAGGTGTAAATGCATAACCAAGCAGCTGAGGTCAAGGGAATGGACAGCATCTTTTCCTGCTGAAAATGGTAAATAGAAGGCCATAACAGAAGCAATCATTCAAGGGCAAATAGGTTAAGCACATGACCCCCCCAGCACCAGGCACCTGCCTAAATACCTGTAACAACCTTATTTGGGAATTTTATGTTTATGTGCTTTGTAAAGCACATAGCTGCCCAAGGGCTTCCCAGCGCTGCGGAGCAGGAGAGAGCGGTTACCGTAGACTCAACCTGGAAACAACCATGTCTTCAGTTTTTTCCTAAAGGCAGTTACATCCGTGAGAAGTCTTAGTTCTATGGGCATGGAGTTCCAGAGTTTTGGCACCAAATGCAAGAATGATCTTCCTCCCCATCTGGACCACCTGATCCTTGTGGTTTTGGCAAGGCGGTCTGAAAATGATCTTAGGGCTCTTTCCGGTTTGTAAGGTATGATCAGTGCCCTAGGTGGAGCTGGCCCATTGCCATTCAAGGCCCTGTGTGCTATGCATAGTGCTTTGAATTTGACTCTGGCCTGTACCGGCAGCCAGTGGAGTATTTTCAGAGCCTCTTTCGCTGATTCGTACCTGGTTATGCTTCCGAGTACCCTAGCTGCTGCATTTTGTACCACCTGCAGTCTATTCAACACGTACTTGGGTGACCCCAGGTAGAGAGAGTTCCCGTAGTCTAGGCGCGAGACCACCAGGGACTGTATCACTGTTCTCTGGGTCTCTTCTGGAATGAAGTCTAGAATTTTACGAGGCATCCGCAGTATTCCAAAGCAGGTGGCGGCCAGTTTCCTGGCTTGAGTTGCCATGGTGAAGTTGTGGTCTATCCACATTCCTAGGTTCTTTATGGAGTTTTTATGGACCGGTGGACATCCCAGTTCTTTTGGCCATGTAATAGTGACTTGTGGTGGAAGATTATTCCCTATGAACATGAGTTCCATTTTGTCACCATTTAGTTTTAGCTTGCAGCTTGTCATCCAACTGGCTACCCTTTCCATGCAGGGAGCCACTAGATTGTGTTTCGAGTTGGGGCCCTCTGCCACTGAAACTACCAATTGGATGTCATCTGCATATGATACGATTGATAACCCAAATTCCTGGACGATCTCGGCCAGAGGTTGCATGTATAGGTTGAACAGCGTAGGACTGAGGGAGGAGCCCTGTGGCACTCCGCATGCAACCTCTAGAATGTCTGAGTAGTGTCCGCATTCTGTGGTCTGGAAGGATCTATCCTTCAGAAATGACACTATCCACCTTAGCGCGCTGTCTTGTATACCTGCTCTCTCTAGCCTAAGAATGAGAGTTTGGTGATCCACTGTATCAAAGGCTGCACTTAGGTCGAGCAGCAGGATGGCAGCAGTACCTCCTTGATCGAGGATTCCCTTCAGTTCCTCTGTGACCAGTAATAGGGCAGATTCGGTGCTATGTGATGGTCTGAAATCCATTTGGGCCTGGTGGAGTACCTCATTCTCCTCTAAGAACTGGGACAGAGTGTGTTTGACATATTTTTCGGCCATCTTTTCTAAGATGGGTAGGAGTGAGATGGGGCGGAAGTTACCTAGGTCTGTTGGGTCTAAGAGTGGCTTTTTTAGCAATGGTCGGACTAAGGCGTGTTTCCATGTTTTCTGCACTTTCTCTTGTGTAAGGGATAGCGTGAGTAACTCTGTGGCGGTAGTCAGAATAGTGTCTCCCCCCTGTAGCAGAATATGTGGGGGTATCAGATCTTTAGGGGATCCTGATTTGATGCCTTGTAGGATCTTAGTCGTGGTGTCTTTTTTTCTTACAGGGAATTCCTTTAGTATGGGACTCGCTGTGTGCCCTGTGGGAGCCTTGGCGCCTTGAAGGTCTGGATTATCTCTACTCCCTATCATGGAGTTGTAGATGTTTTCAACCTTGTTTTTAAAAAAAGACTGCGAGTTCATTGCATCTCTCCTTAGATGAAGATTGTGGAGAGGCATCGGGTTTTATTGATGTGAGGGATTTGACCACCTTGAAAAGTTCTCTGGAAGAATGGGTGGCCGAGTTTATTTTTTCCTGGAAATATCTAGCTTGGGCTATTTTGATTTCGTTGTGGTAGTGTCTAATTGCTTTCTTATATTGTTCCTTTATGGTGGTATCATATGATTTCCACCAGAGTCTTTCCGTTTTCTTGCAAGCTATTTCAGGGATGCAAGAGGACTGTTAAACCAAGTTGATTTCCTTTGTGTCTGGTTCGTCCCTGTCCTCTCTTTCTTATTGCAGTGCTCTGCCGCATTAATGAGCCATTTGTCCCAGAGTGAGTCTGCTATCTCTACATCCCCAGTCATTTCTGGGGTATGTCTTTCTAGAGACTCTTTCAGTTTTTCTGGGATGGTTCTAGTCCATTTCCTGCCAGATTTCGGTGCGGTGCACCCAGTGTTTTGAAGGTGCGAGTTGGTCAGTGATAGAGGGATGAAAAAATGGTCTGACCATGGCACTGGTGTGGGGGTGGCTGTTTTTAGTTTAAGGTCGTTGGTAAATATTGCATCTAAGATATGCCCTTTTTCATGTGTTGCTGACTGCACCAGCTGACTCAGCTGCATGGCATCCATGTCTTGTGTAAATCTGTTGGTGGTGGGGTCACTCTGTTTATCTAGGTGGATATTAAAATCGCCTAGTATGGTCAAAGCACTTTTGGTAGTGATACTCTCTGCTATGATGTCTGGGAACTGCTCCGGGAAGGTATTGCAGGGTCCCGGTGGTCTATAGAGGAGTATCCCTGAAAAGGTTTGGGTGGGTGATAGCCTGATATTGAAGAATATGATGTTGCAGTTGAGAAGAGGCTCAGGTAAGATATTGCAGCTGTAGGTGTCTTTATATATGATGGCTATTCCTCCCCCAGCTTTTCCCTCTCTATCCTGTCTGTTGAAGTTGAATCCTGACGGGAGGGCCAGTGTTAGGTCTGGGGTGGACCATTCTTTAAGCCATGTCTCCGTTACAAATAAGACATCCAGTTGCTCTTCCTCAATTAAGAGTCTGATTTCGATTTTGTCTGCAGGGATGGATTTACAGTTTATTAACCCCATTTTCCATCTTACTTTCCCATTTGCTCCTGTTGGGGACCCCTATAAATGGGTGGTTTCTTCGCTCACTGTCCATTTGCATTGTGTGCATGAGATCTTTCTTCCTGTCAGGCGTTGCGGTGCGACTGAGTAGGTACATTGTGGGGTGACAGCCGGTCTCAGCTGTATCAGTTCTCTGGCACTATATCTTATCACTCCCTGTGTGTCAGAGTCGTGACCGGCAGGGTTCCTGGCCCCTGACCCCGTCCGAATGCGGACGGGCGCAGACGGGCTTGCCTTTGGCGCGCCTAGGGCGCGCCAGTGGCATGCCTACTGCGCGCTTCCACTGCACGTCCGCGCTGCCATGCGGCTTTTAAAGGCCCCCGGGAGTGTGTTTGTCAGGCTTCGCCCCTTCACCCCTGCTCTCTCCACGCAATCGTAAAATCCGTGGTGGACCAGAGAGCAGAGCGGAGAAGGCGGCGAGGTGAAAGCCGGTGGTGAGTCCGTGTGTGATCGTGCTTAAGCACCACAGTTCAGTGCAGATTTAAAATGCTTTTTTTAAAAATCTCTATGGTTCCCTGATTGAGGGAAAGATAACGCACCTTGCCGGTTCCTGTGAACCTCCTGTTAGCCGCTGCGCGTCCTTGCTGCCATGCGGCTTTTAAAGGCCTCCGGTAGTGTGTCAGGCTCCGCCCCTTCACCCCTGCTCTCTCTACGCAATCAGAAAATCTGTGGTGGACCAGAGAGCAGAGCGGAGAAGGCGTTGAGGTGAAAGCCGGTGGCGAGTCCGTGTGTGATCGTGCTCAAGCACTATGATTCAGTGCAGATTAAAATGCTTTTAAAAAAAATCTCTGTGGTTCCCTGATTGAGGGAAAGATAACGCACCTTGCCGGTTCCTGTGAACCTCCTGTTAGCCGCTGCTCGTCCCCGCTGCCATGTGGCTTTTAAAGGCCCCCGGTAGTGTGTTTGTCAGGCTCCGCCCCTTCACCCCTGCTCTCTCCATGCAATGTTAAAATCCGTGGTGGACCAGAGAGCAGAGCGGAGAAGGCGGCGAGGTGGAAGCAGGTGGTGAGTCCGTGTGTGATCGTGCTTAAGCGCCACGGTTCAGTGCAGATTAAAATGCTTTTTTTAAAATCTCTATGGTTCCCTGATTGAGGGAAAGATAACGCACCTTGCCGGTTCCTGTGAACTTCCTGTAAACAAACTCATCTGCAACCATATTGTTCACTCACCTCATATGCACAATCAAAAATGAGAAGAGATGAGCTTCTTCCCCAACGTATGTCTAGATAGTCACCTTCACCATACCCTTGTGAACACATCCCCCATCACAGTGGAGGTAAAACCTGTTAGCTTGATGTTTCAACCAAAACTGCATGACCCAAAACAGAGGATTTGAATGCCTTGTGCCAACAGCATAGACAAGAGCTCCGTCGAGTTCAAGGAATGGCCATAAACCTCCTGGGTGGAGAGTGTGCCTAGGCGGAACTGGCAGAGTTTCACTTTGCGGAATTCTGCAGCATTTCAAAAAAATGATGCGAGATTCCTCAGAATTCTGCAAAGGGGCGGAAATAGGCACCTTTCGCTGCGATTTAGTGCCAGGAATTCATTCAGCACTGAAAAATCAGTGCAAATGGAACCATGCAGTGCGCCAGAGGGTGCAGCTTCTCAAGTTGATTTTGCTGCCACTCAAGTTGATTTTCTACTAGAGTGGCAGCTTCCTGAACGCGAACAAACACAACTGCCCGCGTTGGAGAAATCTCACCGGGTGCCCTCTTAGTGACCGAAAATCATGCTAGGGGACGCCAAATCTCACTCGTGCTTCCCAACTCACCACTTTCGATCCATGCATGAGAAAAAAACGGCTACACACGGCCGTTGGTAGAATTTGGCCAGAACTCCGCGTTACAAGGGTAATGCAGAGTGGCCAAAATTCCACCAGTTCCACTGGCAGAACGGAAAATAGTGCCCACCCCTAGTAGAGAGGGGTGGGCACTTGCTGATACTCTAGTGTCACACTCCAGGCATAACCCGGCACATCCATCGTCATAAAGAGGTGAACAGGAGGTGAATGCGTAAACCATCACAGAAGGTTGTCGAGAACTAACCATCACGTAATGGGTCTATAACCCATTGCAGTTACCAGAACCTAAAAATCCAAATGTTGAATGACCAATTTCCACAAATGCCATAAGTTACAGGTCAGGAGGCCTAATTACAGACAAACGCAGGGAGCAACAAAGAGTGCAAAATGGAATGATAGTCAGGCAGACGAGGTGAAACTAACCGAATGCCAATTTCAATAAGCTGGCAAGGATCACTGTCACCATAATAGGGATGTACATTTGAAAAAGACCCAACACATGATAGAGGACTGCATTTTCCTGAACACCCTGAATGATGCTACACAGCAGCTCTGATAGAACAATGGCTTTCCAAGACAATATGAAGAAAATATGAGGATTTGATGGTTTGGACAACCCAGATGGTTGTATCTGCAAAGTGAATTGTCAAAAAAGAGAACAAATGATCAGGCCACAATTCCTATGATGCTGTGTAAAATGACACACTGAACTGCATAAATAATATTGAGCAGATATGTAAAGGTGTATACTCACTCTGAAGAATCTCATACAAATTCAAGCAGTATTTGGTTCCATTTTTAATTTTGCTTGTTCTATCATATTATGGCAGTCTGCAACAGATAACTGTTGAAGATCTAGGAGGACAAAAAGAATTCTGAGCATGCAGGTTGCAATGAAAAACCCCTGCTTATGCCTTATTTACTAATCTGAGTCAGATCAGTAAGGGGCCGATTACGAGTTTGGTGGCCTTACCGCCGTACCACCGCGGCGGTGGTCCCAAGAAGGCCGATGAGCCGGCGGTCTTCCGCCCGCTGTATTACGATGCATGCAGCCTGAACCACCGTCAATGGAGTGGTTCCCACCAGCGGTGCGGCGGACTGCTATGTTGGCGTTGTGTACTCCGTCACCGCCAGGGCCACAGCTTCCCCTGAGCCAATTATGAAAACAGAGTTGTACTGGTGGTTCCCTTGTGGCGGTTCCTTGACGGTGGTAGGCCGTTGCGTTACACTCTTAGCAAAGCACCAGAAGAGTGCCCATTGAATGGATACAAAAACAACACAGCTGATATGATATTCATTGGCCAAGTGGACACACCTGCAAATCACACTATAAAACACACCCCATCCCAGACCATGATCCTTTGCCCCTCCACTGCAGCACAGCAAGACAGACACTACAAATGTATGTTTAGATATGGCTGCTCTTTTTTTCCTAATCCCATTTAACACTCTCCACATTTTTTGCATTTTTTTCTAATATCACTTGGTGCTTTCTTTTCATTGTCTCTCACTTTAATTTACACTTATGTTAAGTTAAAAAAGATCCATGTTTTTTAGAGGTCGAGTTATCAGTCATGGTGGATGAAATCATAAGAATAGAGCCATGATTGTTTGGAGCCCAAGTCCAACATACTCCTCTCAGTAGGAAAAAGGAAATGTGGGCCAGGATAGTCAACAGAGTGATTGCTGTGGGTACCACCCTACACACAAAGCAGGAAATTAAGAAGTGATGGAATGATCTGAGGGGGAAGGTGCGTTCTCTTGCCTCCAAGCAACACCTGGCGGGCCAGAGGACTGGCAGTGGTCTTCGAAGCACCCCATTACAACTATTTCCCTGAGAAGGTCTTGGCCATCCTGCATTCTGAGGGCTTGACAGGAATAGTGGGTAGTGGAGTCTGGTAGGTTACACCTCACTAACTGTCACAACACTTCAATGTCCTGTATGCTCTCATCTCAGCTTTTGCTTTTTGTGTTGTCTATCTACTTTCCTAACATGCAATACTCAAAGTATCAGAGCTGTTTGATTGCCAGTGTCAATGTGTATTCTTGAATATAAGATCACATGTATCAATCGCCATTACATGCCACATGTTGGAATGGTGTCTGCAAGTGTAAGAGTATTACTATTAAAATATAATCTCAGGACCCATGATATGCGTCAATATGTAAATGTATGGTCCAGCTTTACTGCATTTTGACAACAGGTATGCTACACTAACCATTTTGCAAGTGTTGGGAAGTAGAGTTTGAAATGATTACAACTACTATGAGGCCCTGTTTCTGTAATCAGAAAACAAAATGCAATTGTGATTTTGCTCATTCTCACTTGTCTGACATATTACAACTGATGTTCACTTCTCATGGACTGAGCAATCTACATACAATGCTGTACTCAGACATTTCTGCCGACTTTGCTTTTTGTTGTCCTAGTCTGAACTGAAACTATTGATGGCATGAGTGGCACCATACCATGTGTGTACCTCAAATATTTTTAAGGCATTAAGCGAAGTCAGCTGATCACATGACGACTAATGCTAAATATACAACCAAGTTGTGTGATTGCCTGTATTGTACATAACTAGGCCTTTGAATGGTCAAATACACATGTTACTTCTCCACTGTGTTGGCTTAAATGTTTGTGAGATGTCATGTTCATTCAATAATCCAAAATGCAACATATCAGCGCATCTAATGAGCTGCTCAATTCTAGTACAAGTATTGAATGTCTCCAGATGTCTTGTTAACAAGTTCAATATCATGGAAATATATCACACTAGTAATCTCTACCAATTTTGTTTTTACTTGGTCTCTACTTATTGTGACACAAAACATTTGGATGTAAATACCACACTTACACCAATAACTATGTTCTCTATTTCACAACAGGTTGATCTGGCACAGACCCTGGGCAGAGCTTGGCAACTGAACAGACTCCCACTCCACCCCAAGATGAAGCCTTTAGTGATGACAACACTTCTGAACATGTGGATGTGGATGACGGTCCTGGCGCATTTGGTCAGCCTGGGCAGATGGCAACAGTGAGTTTCACTTTGTGCCCACACCAACACCTCCCACCCCAAATGCAACACCTCCGCCAACCCCAGTCCCCCCCACCCTGTATACCTAGCACAGTCACTACCATCTTGTGCCCCTCCAGTCCTGGATTCTGAGGTGACAATCACCAGCCCTGTCACAGAGGAACCAGGAACCAGTGGGCGAGTGTACCCTGGGCCAAGAGCACAGGCAAATGGGGGTAAGGCTTGTGGGAGGGGTAAAGTGGGCCACTAAGTGAGGCCACTAAGGCCACTCGCACCCAGGCCACCATTGACCAAGTCTTGGGAGCTTATCAGGACTCCCAAGATGTGATGGGCCAGGTAATGACGGAAATCCAGGAGATGAAGAATCTGCAGAGCGACATCCAGCAGGAGCTGGCCACCCACAACACCAACATGGGCCAGCTCATTGGGGTGCTGCAGAACATCTTCTTGGGGTGCTGCAGAACATCGTCTTGTGGTCTACATATGGGCCATCTACATCTGTGGTAGCCACAGGAAGGAAGGAAGGCCCTGTCCAAGGAAGACACGCCTGCAGGCAGCCCTGTCTCTGCAGTAGCAGATCCCCCGCGGTCTGAAGCGGGGACGTCCATGGAAAAATCCAGGAGGTGCGAATGGCAAGACACCCACCACAGCCAGCAAGAAACCTCAAACTTAATTTCCTCCAGTGTGTGTAACCCATTCACTCTGTGGACTATTTCTGGACAGTTTTCCATTTCTGATGGGAGTAATATTTTGGACTTTGGGCTTCATCCAATTCGGCATCTACAACTATGGTTTCATTCACCATGACTGACTACTTCACCTTTTTTGTTGTTTGTTTTTGCACAAAGTATCTCTTCACCTTTACCACTTTAATAAATACAAAAGTCACAAACTAATTGTCTGCTATAGTAAATATCACATCTAAAAATGTATATATGTACTCCCATGTGAACTTTACAATGCCAAACCAAGCTACTTGTGTAAGCATGGATATGTTGCATGTACACAATGGTTAGCTCAGGATCACACCCATGTCACACCAACATATACATACAAGTGTCTTGTCTTAAAATCTTTATTCCATTGTTCCAATCATAGGCTGACACGATGTCAGAAACATAGCAAATCAAACATGACTCAAATATTCTGTGTCAGTGATCACATTTTCAGGAGCAGACCTTAACAACATGGAAAGAGGGGATACATCAGACAAGTTCCTATAGAATAGGCAAAATAAAATTGGTCTATGTCATCATCTAGAGCCATATCGCCCACCTCACAAAAGGAGTCCCACACCATTTAAACCAATAAACAGACACATGGCAGTACAACAGTTTCTGATCAGAGGGTCCTTCCAATCCAGTGTTGCTGCATCTGGTGGAATGTCACAAATAAATGTCAGTGATGTGCCACAAGCACTTTTGCCTACAATGAGGAGACAAATCAACAGTTACATGCAGTTTGTAATGAGGATTTAGCCAATGTGAAGAGAGACTAGCATGATTTGACCCCAGAACAACATTTTGTTGGAGCACATGATGGCACAACAAAATGCATTAGGACCACCACATAACAGGGAACAAGTCTAATGGAATCCTCTTAACTTCCATCCTATTGCTGTGCAAGCTGACTTGGTACAGGTTTTGTACACGCAAAGTCTGTGACAGACATTCTCAGGAACAATCCATGTCCATTTCGTACATCCAAAATGCATCATATACCTGCTAATGTCACAACTCTGAAATGTCCAAATGAAGATGCCGTGGCGAATGCACCTACAACAGACCAAGACAAAGCGATTAGCTATGAAACCATACATATGACACCATTTACATAGTCAACTTCTGGAGAATACAGTCTATGACAAAAATCTAAGCTAAACAAACCAACACTAACAAACTGAGCATGTGTTAAAACCTTCCTCCACAAACACCTTTCACCAGAATTTGCCATAGCTTTAGCTTCTTCATATTTTCCCAAAACATACTTCTCACATCATCACAACAAGAGCTACTCTAAAACTCAAAGTCATGACATCTCACAACATACTTACACTCATGAGAAGAAGTTGTCCATGAGATCCATGCTCTGTAATATAAGGGATTTTCCGCTGCAGAGCAATGTTGTGGAGCATGCAGCAGGCCAATGTGATTTGACACACCTTCCCGGGTGAGTAGAGGAGGGCTCCCCGTCTTGTCTAGTCATCTGAATCTTGCCTTCAGGAGCTCAAAAGCCCGCTCCACTGGCCGCTGTGTTCTTCAATGGGCCTCAGTGAAGCGCACTTCCCCTGGCGTCGCTGGATTCCGCAGCGGTGCCAACAATCATGGATGGCTGGGATGACATCACCCACATAAAGTTAGGACAGATCAAACTTACTAACAAGTCATGCCCTCTCTGGTAGTAGTTGTGACATCAGCTGAGGTATGGTGCTGTTCCGCAGTATGAAGGAATCATGGGCTAATCCTGGGAACTGGGCACAGATGTTTCAGATATAGAAATCCGATAAGCAGACAACTTGCACGTTGATAAAATGGAAGCGCTTCCTGATACAGTAAACTTGTTCCCTGGCTTGCAGTGGTACTAAGGCAATATGGGTGCCATCAATAGCTCCAACCACATGTGCGAGGTGACCAAATCCATAGAAGTCAACTTTCACATTGGCTTAATCATCATTTCTGGGGAACTGGATGTAGTTGTCTATTTGCCTCATCGTTGCCGATAGCACATCATGTAGTACGCCACTGAACATTGGTTGTGACATACCACCAGATATAGCCACAGTGTACTGAAAGTAACCTGTGGCCAGAAAATGCAATACTGCGATGAGTCTCACAAAAGGTGGGATACATGCAGGATTAGTGTTTTGAGGAAGGAGCTCAGGCTCCACCTGATGACATAACTCTTGTATTGTTTGCCTATTCAAACAAAACATCTTGATGGCATCCCCTTCTTCCATGGTCTGAAGGTCTGGAAATGGGCGGTACACTGGAGGCTGTTGTTTCCTCCCTCTCCCAAGGTACCTATGTGGGGAGTGAAAACTATTTTGAAAATTGGTCATAGTGTCCAAAGTAATATATATGAAGAGTAAGCCAAAAGTAACGTGACAACACATAACTGGTTCAGAAAGCATAACACATTATCCGCATGATAATTGTCTACTGTCCAACATCCACCAATAATCACCATTGTGTCCTTCACATGTGTCTGTAACATAAATGTACAAATTATACATTCAGAAATGTATTCTTAGCACAATAATGTTAATTTTAGGTCAAAAACCGTCAACCGCAGTGTACAGTGCACCGCGCACATTTTGCGTTTATGCACATTAATGCACTACACAGATGATTTGTATCATGGGAATCACATGGCAATGGAGTAGTCCATATGTAAACATGTTAGCCCTAATTTGGAGTGGCTGTGATGCACTTAACAGTCACCAATACTGTACTTACATCCGCTAAAAATGGCAGATGCCTGACCTCGCATATAGGACATTCAGAACCTACCGCCACCAGCGGAAGTCGACCGCGACGTGTGCGGTTTCATCCATGGCAGACACAGCCGTAGGCTATTGTTGGTGACAGTGATAGCCGCGGCTGAATGGCTGTGTCCGTTTATGCTGATGACCGCGTACGTGGCATACATGTATGCCGTGGTTTGAAAAATAACTCACTTGCCTCCTGACACTACTGCTATCAAGACCTCCTCCACTTTAGCTGCTGTTTGTCACCTCTGGGAGCAATCATGCCCGGCCAAGCAGGTGAGAGGGCCGCTGTCTTCTCTCCAGAGGAGCTGAAGCTGGTAAAAGAAGTGCTTCCCCTGTATGGCCAGCTCTATGGCTCACCAGAGGAACAGGTACCTATCTTGCATAGATTTTTACTCTTTTTAACTCCATCCTTTCTTTTTCCACAGGCTACAATGTGCCTCTGAGTTCCATGAGAGTGAATCCTAATTACTCTTGTAACATTTTGTGGTCCCTACATTGGACAGTCCTGTAATGGACTGTGCAGTTATGTACATTGTGTGCCTAACATCACCATTGTGATGTGTGATATGCGGTAAGCCCTAGATTCTACTTGTGGTGCATGCACATATCTATGCATTTATACACTTCATGGTACCTATGATGTATTTGCTAATCAGATCATGGTAAATGTGCAAATACATGTATAGTCTTTACAGCATGAGCTGTGTATGTATACTGTAAGAAGCAGTTGAGGATGAGGTTATCTATGTGTACAGTCCCACATATCAGTCAACCCAGATCCAGGGCTCGCCTAATTTTTGTCTGGAAGCTAGCTATAACTCACAGGCTCCTTCAGAGTGCCACACAACCTTGAGGTCATGTATTGGATGGCCACAAGATGTACTTTTATGTATTGAAGTGGTGAAAATGTGATGTTCATGTGGGATCATTATGCTCAGCCTACAGAGAGCAAGGCCTGACAATGAGTTGTGCCCATTATGGGCCATGGCCCAGGCTGGGACAGAGTTACTGTGGCAATACAACTGATGCACAGGGTAATCTCCCGGTAGACCTGCAGATCCTTTGATGTTCCCAAAACGAGTTTTGTGAACCAAAAGTAGCCCTGATTGCTTTTTAATGGACTACATTTGGAATGGTGACTGAGGTAACTCCCTGACCTGATACTTCTTTCCATTGACCCACATTTTCAATGTGTGTCATTTACTTATGCAAAAGAAACAATTGATGGACGGAATGCTGGACAATGCAAACATTCACCCCCAGTCACAAGGATCTGGGTTAAATCCATCATTCTTTTGCTCACCACACCACCCCAGTTTGGACCCAGCCATATGCAAATCAGTCTTGACCCTGTTCCTTGTGGGAACAGTCCAGCCCGAACTGCCAAGCCAGGTCCTCCCTGGACCGGAAACAAGCATCCTGGGACCGGTTTCAGGGCATCACCCTTCTTCAGCCAGGCTAGCTTGAATCCAGTGGTGTAGGGAGCACGGGACCCACGTCTGGGCATACCCTTCCCACTTAGGGCGACAAATGCAAAAGAAACAATTGATGGACGGAATGCTGGACAATGCAAACATTCACCCCCAGTCACAAGGATCTGGGTTAAATCCATCATTCTTTTGCTCACCACACCACCCCAGTTTGGACCCAGCCATATGCAAATCAGTCTTGACCCTGTTCCTTGTGGGAACAGTCCAGCCCGAACTGCCAAGCCAGGTCCTCCCTGGACCGGAATCAAGCATCCTGGGACCGGTTTCAGGGCATCACCCTTCTTCAGCCAGGCTAGCTTGAATCCAGTGGTGTAGGGAGCACGTGATCCACGTCTGGGCATACCCTTCCCACTTAGGGCGACAAATGCAAAAGAAACAATTGATGGACGGAATGCTGGACAATGCAAACATTCACCCCCAGTCACAAGGATCTGGGTTAAATCCATCATTCTTTTGCTCACCACACCACCCCAGTTTGGACCCAGCCATATGCAAATCAGTCTTGACCCTGTTCCTTGTGGGAACAGTCCAGCCCGAACTGCCAAGCCAGGTCCTCCCTGGACCGGAAACAAGCATCCTGGGACCGGTTTCAGGGCATCACCCTTCTTCAGCCAGGCTAGCTTGAATCCAGTGGTGTAGGGAGCACGGGACCCACGTCTGGGCATACCCTTCCCACTTAGGGCGACAAATGCAAAAGAAATAATTGATGGACGGAATACTGGACAATCCAAACATTCCCCCCCAGTCACAAGGATCTGGGTTAAATCCATCATTCTTTTGCTCACCACACCACCCCAGTTTGGACCCAGCCATATGCAAATCAGTCTTGACCCTGTTCCTTGTGGAAACAGTCCAGCCCGAACTGCCAAGCCAGGTCCTCCCTGAACCGGAAACAAGACTCCTGGGACCGGTTTCAGGGCATCACCCTTCTTCAGCCAGGCTAGCTTGAATCCAGTGGTGTAGGGAGCACGGGACCCACGTCTGGCCATACCCTTCCCACTTAGGGCGACAAATGCAAAAGAAACAATTGATGGACGGAATGCTGGACAATGCAAACATTCACCCCCAGTCACAAGGATCTGGGTTAAATCCATCATTCTTTTGCTCACCACACCACCCCAGTTTGGACCCAGCCATATGCAAATCAGTCTTGACCCTGTTCCTTGTGGGAACAGTCCAGCCCGAACTGCCAAGCCAGGTCCTCCCTGGACCGGAAACAAGCATCCTGGGACCGGTTTCAGGGCATCACCCTTCTTCAGCCAGGCTAGCTTGAATCCAGTGGTGTAGGGAGCACGGGACCCACGTCTGGGCATACCCTTCCCACTTAGGGCGACAAATGCAAAAGAAACAATTGATGGACGGAATGCTGGACAATGCAAACATTCACCCCCAGTCACAAGGATCTGGGTTAAATCCATCATTCTTTTGCTCACCACACCACCCCAGTTTGGACCCAGCCATATGCAAATCAGTCTTGACCCTGTTCCTTGTGGGAACAGTCCAGCCCGAACTGCCAAGCCAGGTCCTCCCTGGACCGGAAACAAGCAACCTGGGACCGGTTTCAGGGCATCACCCTTCTTCAGCCAGGCTAGCTTGAATCCAGTGGTGTAGGGAGCACGGGACCCACGTCTGGGCATACCCTTCCCACTTAGGGCGACAAATGCAAAAGAAACAATTGATGGACGGAATGCTGGACAATGCAAACATTCACCCCCAGTCACAAGGATCTGGGTTAAATCCATCATTCTTTTGCTCACCACACCACCCCAGTTTGGACCCAGCCATATGCAAATCAGTCTTGACCCTGTTCCTTGTGGGAACAGTCCAGCCCGAACTGCCAAGCCAGGTCCTCCCTGGACCGGAAACAAGCATCCTGGGACCGGTTTCAGGGCATCACCCTTCTTCAGCCAGGCTAGCTTGAATCCAGTGGTGTAGGGAGCACGGGACCCATGTCTGGGCATACCCTTCCCACTTAGGGCAACAAATGCAAAAGAAACAATTGATGGACGGAATGCTGGACAATGCAAACATTCACCCCCAGTCACAAGGATCTGGGTTAAATACATCATTCTTTTGCTCACCACACCACCCCAGTTTGGACCCAGCCATATGCAAATCAGTCTTGACCCTGTTCCTTGTGGGAACAGTCCAGCCCGAACTGCCAAGCCAGGTCCTCCCTGGACCGGAAACAAGCATCCTGGGACCGGTTTCAGGGCATCACCCTTCTTCAGCCAGGCTAGCTTGAATCCAGTGGTGTAGGGAGCACGGGACCCACGTCTGGGCATACCCTTCCCACTTAGGGCGGCAAATGAAACAATTGATGGACGGAATGCTGGACAATGCAAACATTCACCCCCAGTCACAAGGATCTGGGTTAAATCCATCATTCTTTTGCTCACCACACCACCCCAGTTTGGACCCAGCCATATGCAAATCAGTCTTGACCCTGTTCCTTGTGGGAACAGTCCAGCCCGAACTGCCAAGCCAGGTCCTCCCTGGACCGGAAACAAGCATCCTGGGACCGGTTTCAGGGCATCCCCCTTCTTCAGCCAGGCTAGCTTGAATCCAGTGGTGTAGGGAGCACGGGACCCACGTCTGGGCATACCCTTCCCACTTAGGGCGACAAATGCAAAAGAAACAATTGATGGACGGAATGCTGGACAATGCAAACATTCACCCCCAGTCACAAGGATCTGGGTTAAATCCATCATTCTTTTGCTCACCACACCACCCCAGTTTGAACCCAGCCATATGCAAATCAGTCTTGACCCTGTTCCTTGTGGGAACAGTCCAGCCCGAACTGCCAAGCCAGGTCCTCCCTGGACCGGAAACAAGCATCCTGGGACCGGTTTCAGGGCATCACCCTTCTTCAGCCAGGCTAGCTTGAATCCAGTGGTGTAGGGAGCACGGGACCCACGTCTGGGCATACCCTTCCCACTTAGGGCGACAAATGCAAATGAAACAATTGATGGACGGAATGCTGGACAATGCAAACATTCACCCCCAGTCACAAGGATCTGGGTTAAATCCATCATTCTTTTGCTCACCACACCACCCCAGTTTGGACCCAGCCATATGCAAATCAGTCTTGACCCTGTTCCTTGTGGGAACAGTCCAGCCCGAACTGCCAAGCCAGGTCCTCCCTGGACCGGAAACAAGCATCCTGGGACCGGTTTCAGGGCATCACCCTTCTTCAGCCAGGCTAGCTTGAATCCAGTGGTGTAGGGAGCACGGGACCCACGTCTGGGCATACCCTTCCCACTTAGGGCGACAAATGCAAAAGAAACAATTGATGGACGGAATGCTGGACAATGCAAACATTCACCCCCAGTCACAAGGATCTGGGTTAAATCCATCATTCTTTTGCTCACCACACCACCCCAGTTTGGACCCAGCCATATGCAAATCAGTCTTGACCCTGTTCCTTGTGGGAACAGTCCAGCACGAACTGCCAAGCCAGGTCCTCCTGGACCGGAAACAAGCATCCTGGGACCGGTTTCAGGGCATCACCCTTCTTCAGCCAGGCTAGCTTGAATCCAGTGGTGTAGGGAGCACGGGACCCACGTCTGGGCATACCCTTCCCACTTAGGGCGACAAATGCAAAAGAAACAATTGATGGACGGAATGCTGGAATATGCAAACATTCACCCCCAGTCACAAGGATCTGGGTTAAATCCATCATTCTTTTGCTCACCACACCACCCCAGTTTGGACCCAGCCATATGCAAATCAGTCTTGACCCTGTTCCTTGTGGGAACAGTCCAGCCCGAACTGCCAAGCCAGGTCCTCCCTGGACCGGAAACAAGCATCCTGGGACCAGTTTCAGGGCATCACCCTTCTTCAGCCAGGCTAGCTTGAATCCAGTGGTGTAGGGAGCACGGGATCCACGTCTGGGCATACCCTTCCCACTTAGGGCGACAAATGCAAAAGAAACAATTGATGGACGGAATGCTGGACAATGCAAACATTCACCCCCAGTCACAAGGATCTGGGTTAAATCCATCATTCTTTTGCTCACCACACCACCCCAGTTTGGACCCAGCCATATGCAAATCAGTCTTGACCCTGTTCCTTGTGGGAACAGTCCAGCCCGAACTGCCAAGCCAGGTCCTCCCTGGACCGGAAACAAGCATCCTGGGACCGGTTTCAAAGCATCACCCTTCTTCAGCCAGGCTAGCTTGAATCCAGTGGTGTAGGGAGCACGGGACCCACGTCTGGGCATACCCTTCCCACTTAGGGCAACAAATGCAAAAGAAACAATTGATGGACGGAATGCTGGACAATGCAAACATTCACCCCCAGTCACAAGGATCTGGGTTAAATACATCATTCTTTTGCTCACCACACCACCCCAGTTTGGACCCAGCCATATGCAAATCAGTCTTGACCCTGTTCCTTGTGGGAACAGTCCAGCCCGAACTGCCAAGCCAGGTCCTCCCTGGACCGGAAACAAGCATCCTGGGACCGGTTTCAGGGCATCACCCTTCTTCAGCCAGGCTAGCTTGAATCCAGTGGTGTAGGGAGCACGGGACCCACGTCTGGGCATACCCTTCCCACTTAGGGCGACAAATGCAAAGAAACAATTGATGGACGGAATGCTGGACAATACAAACATTCACCCCCAGTCACAAGGATCTGGGTTAAATCCATCATTCTTTTGCTCACCACACCACCCCAGTTTGGACCCAGCCATATGCAAATCAGTCTTGACCCTGTTCCTTTTGGGAACAGTCCAGCCCGAACTGCCAAGCCAGGTCCTCCCTGGACCGGAAACAAGCATCCTGGGACCGGTTTCAGGGCATCACCCTTCTTCAGCCAGGCTAGCTTGAATCCAGTGGTGTAGGGAGCACGGGACCCACGTCTGGGCATACCCTTCCCACTTAGGGCGACAAATGCAAAAGAAACAATTGATGGACGGAATGCTGTAATATGCAAACATTCACCCCCAGTCACAAGGATCTGGGTTAAATCCATCATTCTTTTGCTCACCACACCACCCCAGTTTGGACCCAGCCATATGCAAATCAGTCTTGACCCTGTTCCTTGTGGGAACAGTCCAGCCCGAACTGCCAAGCCAGGTCCTCCCTGGACCGGAAACAAGCATCCTGGGACCGGTTTCAGGGCATCACCCTTCTTCAGCCAGGCTAGCTTGAATCCAGTGGTGTAGGGAGCACGGGACCCACGTCTGGGCATACCCTTCCCACTTAGGGCGACAAATGCAAAAGAAACAATTGATGGACGGAATGCTGGACAATACAAACATTCACCCCCAGTCACAAGGATCTGGGTTAAATCCATCATTCTTTTGCTCACCACACCACCCCAGTTTGGACCCAGCCATATGCAAATCAGTCTTGACCCTGTTCCTTTTGGGAACAGTCCAGCCCGAACTGCCAAGCCAGGTCCTCCCTGGACCGGAAACAAGCATCCTGGGACCGGTTTCAGGGCATCACCCTTCTTCAGCCAGGCTAGCTTGAATCCAGTGGTGTAGGGAGCACGGGACCCACGTCTGGGCATACCCTTCCCACTTAGGGCGACAAATGCAAAGAAACAATTGATGGACGGAATGCTGGAATATGCAAACATTCACCCCCAGTCACAAGGATCTGGGTTAAATCCATCATTCTTTTGCTCACCACACCACCCCAGTTTGGACCCAGCCATATGCAAATCAGTCTTGACCCTGTTCCTTGTGGGAACAGTCCAGCCCGAACTGCCAAGCCAGGTCCTCCCTGGACCGGAAACAAGCATCCTGGGACCGGTTTCAGGGCATCACCCTTCTTCAGCCAGGCTAGCTTGAATCCAGTGGTGTAGGGAGCACGGGACCCACGTCTGGGCATACCCTTCCCACTTAGGGCGACAAATGCAAAAGAAACAATTGATGGACGGAATGCTGGACAAGGCAAACATTCACCCCAGTCACAAGGATCTGGGTTAAATCCATCATTCTTTTGCTCTCCACACCACCCCAGTTTGGACCCAGCCATATGCAAATCAGTCTTGACCCTGTTCCTCGTGGGAACAGTCCAGCTCGAACTGCCAAGCCAGGTCCTCCCTGGACCGGAAACAAGCATCCTGGGACCGGTTTCAGGGCATCAACCTTCTTCAGCCAGGCTAGCTTGAATCCAGTGGTGTAGGGAGCACGGGACCCACGTCTGGGCATACCCTTCCCACTTAGGGCGACAAATGCAAAAGAAACAATTGATGGACGGAATGCTGGACAATGCAAACATTCACCCCCAGTCACAAGGATCTGGGTTAAATCCATCATTCTTTTGCTCACCACACCACCCCAGTTTGGACCCAGCCATATGCAAATCAGTCTTGACCCTGTTCCTTGTGGGAACAGTCCAGCCCGAACTGCCAAGCCAGGTCCTCCCTGGACCGGAAACAAGCATCCTGGGACCGGTTTCAGGGCATCACCCTTCTTCAGCCAGGCTAGCTTGAATCCAGTGGTGTAGGGAGCACAGGACCCACGTCTGGGCATACCCTTCCCACTTAGGGCGACAAATGCAAAAGAAACAATTGATGGACGGAATGCTGGACAATGCAAACATTCACCCCCAGTCACAAGGATCTGGGTTAAATCCATCATTCTTTTGCTCACCACACCACCCCAGTTTGGACCCAGCCATATGCAAATCAGTCTTGACCCTGTTCCTTGTGGGAACAGTCCAGCCCGAACTGCCAAGCCAGGTCCTCCCTGGACCGGAAACAAGCATCCTGGGACCGGTTTCAGGGCATCACCCTTCTTCAGGCAGGCTAGCTTGAATCCAGTGGTGTAGGGAGC